>JAYKKT010000085.1:3600000-4200000 GCA_036023115.1 Brasenia schreberi | reverse complement strand
GGCTCGACCATGGTTTGCCCTAGGTTGGCCTCGTAGGCCTGGGAACTTGAAAAACATGGGGAATTTTGGATTCCCTGAAGCTGTGGGTGACTCTCACCTAGGATCACAACTATTTGATTTTCAAAAGAGATTTTGACACACCTATAGAAGGGGGATGGCACAGCATGCAGGCTGTGTATCCAAGGCCTTCCCAGTAATAGGTTGTAGTGGGGGTGGATGTCCAAAACATGGAATACCCCCATGTGAGCTATCCCTCCTGTTTACATGGGTAGTTCAATGGATCCTAAAGGCCTAGACGCATTCCCATCGTATCCAGTGATTATGATGGGGCTTAGATTCATGGAAGTCAAGGTGACTCCAATCTGATATGCTATGTGAAGTGGAAGGATGTTGAGCCCTCCTCCTCCATCAACTAGACACCTATCCTGAGAGTGGTGATTCAATACCACCTCAATGTTTAGGGCCTGATTATGGGATTCGTAGGGTCTTTCGAGATCCTCTTTCGAAAACATGATAGGTGTTTTTGCACCTATGCACGCCACCTAGTTGGACAAGGATTCTAGGGTTATGTTCGAACTAACCTTTGCTCTTTCTAGAATTTTCTCTAACACGAGTCTATGCCTAGGCAAGGTTTGTATCAGCTCTAGGATGGACATGTTATTGAGAATCTTTGAAAGATGGTTTTCAAAATCATACAAGTTTAAGACGATTTTTCCTTTGTCCGCTTTCGGCGGAACTCTAGGAATACATGCTTTTGAAGGGCCAGGCATGCTGACCACTTTTTTAGCATTTTGCAAATGTGGGGGTTGATAGATCCTCCCGGATCTTGTCACCTCCCCCATGATCAACCTAGGGTTCGCACCGAACGTGGCTTTAATCGAATGTTTTGGAACACCTTGAATTTTCAAAACTGGTTTAATCGGGGACGGAGCTCTTGGTGGTCCCCGAATTACTACTTGGGCGGGTTTCCTATGAAGGATGAGTGTAGATGCACAAGTAGAAAAACCAAACTCATATGTATGTGCTAGACTCTTCAAAATTGTGAGAGCACATACCTCTTTGCCCTTCCCACTGGTACTTGCGTAATTAGGGAAGGGTTCTTTGAAAATAGCTTGGGCAGGCTCCGGTTCCTTAGTGACCTGGAGCCGGCTCTCTACTATCAAGTTCTCAATTTGGTTAAGGAGGGAAAAACACTGCTTGGTATCGTGGCCTTTGAGCCGATGATACTTACAGAATCGATTTAAAAACCTTCCTTTGGTAGTGATTCCCTCAGGGATTTCAGGGAGTTCGATCATGCCTTGGGCGAGTAGGAGGTCTAGGACCTCCGACACGGGTTGCCCCAGTGGAGTGTACTCCCATTTTTCAAAGGGTTTTTGCATTTTTTTTATCTTTTCTGTTTTCGAAACTCTCAAAATTCTTTGAAGTACTCGCCAGTCTTGGATCTACCCGGACATTGGCGACCTTGTGGGGTTTTGGCCCTTTGTCCATGGTAGGTAGCCCATAATTGTCGGGCATCTCCAAGCGAGTTTTTGAAATTATACTCCCTTTCCACAAATGGTCGTAAATCCCTTTCTTGAAATATGTTTCAAAAAGATATGCTTTTTTAATTAGTTCGTGGAAAGTAGAGATTTTGTGTAGAGAAAGAAGGGTTTTCAACTCAATTTTAAAGTTATCCAGGATGAGCATTACTGTGCATCCTTCGGATATGGGTTCTCGCACCTGCCCAAGGAGGGACCTCCATCGAACGATAAATGTATGCACATCTTCGTTCATACCTTGCTTCGTATCCCTCAAAGTGTTTAAAGTAGGCGTGACTTCTATGTTATGCGAAAATCTTTACATAAAGCAGTTCACCAACTCTTCAAAAGTTGCGAACTGGCTAAAATCATAGGAAGCCAGCCATTTGGAAGCTGTGCCTTTGAGGGATAAAGGGAACCAGTACACCCATTTCATCGAGACCTTCTTTTTCTTGTGGGCTCGATGAGAGAAAAGTTGCAAGTGAGACCTAGGGTCTCCCGTGCCATCATACCGATGGAAATTCGGTATTTCGTCGTCACTATCTATTTCATAGTCTAAAGGGAGAAAATCAGATAGGGCGTACGTTGTTTTCTCTTTGTTTTGCCCCTTCAGCAGCTGCTGTAGGGCTTTACGATTCTTGTGAGTGAAGGAGTCGTGGTATTGGTTGCCTTCCATTGCGGAGGTCTCCTTGTGCCTGAGAGTTTTTTCAAATTTCTTTTTGGCCTTCATTCGTTCGCCATGTGATGAACATGAATCGGCTGCTTCAGCCTCTTGGCTAAGAGCAGCGATTTTGGATCCTAGATTTCACCTGCAACTCTTTTCCCGTCGAGCCCACAAAAAGAAAAAGGACTCGACAAAGTGGATATATTGGTTTCCCCTTTCCCTCAAAGGTATTGCTTCAAAATGGCTTGCTTCCTACGATTTAAGCCAGTTCGTGACTTTTGAAGAGTTAGCGAACTGCTTCATGCAAAGATTTTCGCATAATGTAGAAGTAGCGCCAACTTTAAACACTTTGAGGGATACGAAGCAAGCTTCGAACGAGGATGTACACGCATTCATCGTTTGTTGGAGGTCCCTCCTTGGGCAAGTAAGAGAGCCGATTTTTGAAGGATGTGCAGTAATGCTCATCCTCGATAATTTCAAAAATGAATTGAAAACTCTTCTCTCTTTGTACGAAATCTCGACTTTCCATAAGTTGATCAAGAAAGCTTCCCTCTTTGAAACAAATATGAAAAAGGGAGTCTACGATCACCAATGGAAAGGAAGTATTTTGCCAAAATCACAGTTGGAAAAACCCGGAACTTACGGGTTACCCACTATGGACAAAGGGGCAAAACCCCAAAAAGTTGCAAACGTCCGAGTGGATCTAACCCCAGCGAGCACTTTGAAAAAATTTGAATCAAAAAATGAAAAAAAGTTACAAAAAACTTTTGAAAAATGGGAGTATACCCCACTAGGGCAACCTGTCTCAGAGGTCCTCGACCTCTTTCTTGCCCAAGGGTTTATCACACTCCCCGAAATTCCTGAAGGAACTCCTTCGAAAGGGAGATTTTTGAATCATTTTTGCAAGTATCATCAACTCAAGGGCCATGATACAAACCAATGTTTCTTCCTTTTAAATAAAATCGAGAACTTGATAGAGCAGGGCCGGCTCTAGGTCACTGAGGAACCAGAGCCTGCCCAAGCTATATTCAAAGAACCCTTCCCCAATCATGCAAGCACTAGTGGGAAGGGAAAAGAGGTATGTGCTTTCTCGACTTTGAAAAGTTTAGTGCAGCCATCACATTCTGGTTTTACTACTTATGCATCATCTCTCATCATTTGTAAGAAAAACGCCCAAGTAGTAATCCGGGGAGCGCTTAGAGTCCCGCCCCCAGTTAGAACCATTCTAGAAATTCGAGGTGCTCCAAAGCACTCAAATAGAGTCACAATAGGGACGAGCCTTAGGCAAAGTGTAGGGGAAGTGACCAGGTCTGGGAGGATCTATCAGCCCCAACACTTAGAAAAAACTATTAAAAAAGTGGTCAGTGTCCCTGGCCTGTCAAAAGCATGCATTCCTAAGGTTTCGCAAAAAACGGACAAAGGTAAAAATGTTTTAACCTCATATGATTTCGAAAATCATCTTTCTAAGATCCCAATAAACATGCTCATCCTAGAGCTGATACAAACCTTACCTAGGCATAGACTAGTTTTAGAAAAAATCTTAGAGAGAGCCAAGGTTAACTCAAATATAATTCCTGAGTCCTTGTCATTTCAAGTGGCACCAATCTGTGCAAAGACGCCAATCGTGTTCTCGGAAGACGAGATAGAAAGACCGTATGAAACCCACAACCAAGCCTTGCATATTGTGGTAGTATTGAATCACTATCCTCTCGACAAATGCTTAGTTGATGGGGGAGGAGTTCTCAACATCCTTCCGCTCCACATGGCATATCAAATCGGAGTCACCTTGACTTCCGTGAACCCAAGTCCCATCGTAATCACTGGATATAACGAAAATACATCTAGACCTTTGGGAGCCATAGAGTTACCCATGGAAATAGGGGGCATAGCCCACACAGGGGTGTTCCATGTCTTAGACATACACCCCCATTACAACCTACTACTTGGAAGATCATGGATACATAGCTTACGAGCTGTGTCATCCACCTTCCATAGGTGTGTGAAAATCCCATATGAAAACCAGATTGTGGTAATTCTAAGAGAATACAAAACTTCCCTTGCTTATCAGGTCACCAAGCCTATGAGGACAACCTTGGGAAACCATAGGTCGAAACACCCAAAATCGTCCTCCAAAAACCTAGGAAAATCCTATAAATCAAGGGGCAGCCCAAAGCTTGCCCACCCAAAATCATAAACATCCTAGGAAAGACCAAGTGCCAACTATTTCCAAAGTCCCTAAATAAAAAACCATTCAAGCATGACATGGACGATAGCAAGTTCCAAGGCCACCCTTTATACAAAGAATTTGCAAAACTAAAAAAGCCTTGGAACATGCTATTAAACATGGGTTACATGCCCTACCAAAGCCTAGGGACCCAAAACCAAGGTTGCCTCGAGCCCATAATACAAAATGCAAACCCAAGTAGGTATGGGATAGGATATATCCCCTCTATACCCCCAAAACCACCACCTTTGACCACTTGGGTCAAGGGTACCTCGGAGCCTACTAAAACCGAGACCTACGGTTTAGATCTCTTGTTTAGAGTCTAATTCGTGGCGTTTTCTTTGTAGGTATGATGGAAGATCCCTCCTTAACCAAAAATCCAAAAAAATTACAAATTTTCAAAATCCAAAAACAAATAGAAAAATGTCAAAATCCAAAAACATTGGAAATTTGTGAAAAATCCAAAAAAGTTGTAGTTTGTATTTTTCTAAATATCTTTTCTTTGCAAAAAACCAAAAAATTCAAAAAATTGGAAAATTCCAAAAAACAAAATCTTGTATATACCAGCTCTTGGTAAAAATTTGGAAAAAACCAAGGATTTTGAAGAAAAGATCATCCTCATAAAAGGACCAAAGTCTTCAAAAACTGTAGAAATTCTAAAACAAAAACTAGGTGTTTGCAAAAACCATGCATCAAATCCAAATTCCCTAGGATTTAGAATTCTCGAGAATGATCAAAGCACAGAGGAGGATCCCCTTCTCCCTGAGGAGGATCAAACCTCCGAGCTTCCTGAGTTTAACAAAATTTTTGATTTGGAAAAACCTTCGAATTCTGTAGGAGGGGATTTCATAGAAATCAACTTAGGGAGTGAGTCAAAACCTAAACACATTAAGATAGGCACATGTTTGCATGAGCATGAAAAAGCATCATTCATTGCATTCTTGAAAACCTATATCGATGTGTTCGCATGGACTTACGAAGACATGCCAGGTATAGACCCAAAAGTGGTAGAGCATTGTCTTCCCCTAGATCTAGATTCAAAACCCATAAAACAAAAGCTTAGAAAGATTCATCTGAATGTCCATTCTCAAGTAAAAGAGGGTTTAGAAGATCTGCTTAAAGCTGGTTTTATAAAACCCATTGTAAATTCTAATTGGCTTTCAAACATTGTTGTAGTTCGAAAATCCAATGGAAAAATTTGAATTTGCATTGATTTCAGAAATCTGAACAAAGCACGCCAAAGGATAACTTCCCTTTGCCAAATATTGATTTGATAGTTGTAAACACCCCAAAATCCCACGATTTTTAAGAAAACAAATCCCTGGTTTGCAAATCAACCCAAAAGGCCATTTTGCATTTTCGAAACCTAGGAGCTTCCCAAAAGCTTGTAAATATTGTTTTGGAACCCCATATCCAATATAAGTCCTTTAAACTAGGGCTAAGCCCCATTTTTCCCAAAAAGCCAAAGACGAATAGGTGAAGCAAGGAAGATGACACCAAATCGAAAAGCAGCTCAAAAACCTACCCCTAAGGGCCAAATCAAAGGCAACCTCAGAAACGAGCGTAGAAGCCCAAAAGCAATACCCTGGCCTGATAAAAGCCAGGGTCAAAAGGCGAAAGGAAGACCCAGGCCTGATGTAGAATGCAAGCTCGGCACACCCAGAAGCCAAATCAAGCATCCCCATCCAAGAACCATGAATCTGAGCAAGAAATGGCGAAATCAAGCAAAAATAGAGTATAGAATGGCGAGATGGAGTCCGGATGACAAAGTTGGGGAAAACCCACCACCAGACGGAGCGTTGATGAAGCTAGTGCCCACACAAAATGTTCACCTCAAAAAGCCAAGAAGGACCATCCAGAGAAAATTTGGATTGGATCTGGACCATAAATATCCAGATCCATATCCAAATAGTGTTTGGATTTGGGTCGATCCAAATAGTGTTTGGATTTGGATTGGATCCAAATAGTGTTTGGATTGGATCGGATCTGGACCACAATATCCAGATCCATATCCATAAAAATATTAGATTTGGATTGGATATGGAACTCAAAATATCCGAGATCCAAGATCCAGATCCAAATAGTGTTTGGATCGGACATGGATTCCACGATCTAAAATCAAGACCCATATCCAAGACCCACTTCATTTGCCTATAAATAGGAGTGAGGGGGTCTCCAAAAAGTTCATGTGAAATCCACTTGGAGGAGCTTGGAGGAGAGAGAGGGTATTAAGGTGAGTGCTTAGTGCTTTCTTAATTTTGTTTAGTGGGTTAATTGTGGGCTTAAAGGGAGATTAGTGTGGGTTGCACCACCTTGATTTAGGGCTAGATTTGCTTGAACAAGAAGGCGTGGAGTGGCTGATGTGGAGCTTGAGCACACCCCAAGACCGCGCCCTAAAGTAAGCCTAGCAAACTCACCTAGCCCACCTCTCTCGAACCCCTCTAAACCACCTAACTACCCCACAACACCCCTGACCCTAATTAGACCTAACCTAACCCAACCGACTCCAACTATCCCTAAAACACCTAAGCTAGACCCCAAGCACAACCCGGCTAGCCAAACGCGCCCTTGCCGAACCTGTTGCGCTAGCCATGCCTTCCACGCGTCACTCGCGCCGTCCGCGCGTCACCCGCGCCTTCCGCGCGTCACCCACGCCTTCCGTGCGCCACTGCGGTGCCCCTGACGCCTCCCGTGCCCAGCCTGCGCGTCTAGCACCCCCTGTCCAGCACCTAGCGCCTGAGCACCCACGCCTGTATTTTCTGCCACGCCTTAGCGCCGAATGGCTGCCTGCCATCTTCCAGCCAGCTCACACCTAGGACCGACCTCAGCCAGCCTTAGGGTCTACCACCACGTAGGGTCTCCCACCCTTTAGAGTCGTGACCTTCCCTTTAGGCTGTGACCCCCTTCTTGACCGAACCTAGGTTCCCCTAAGACCCTAAGTCCGTGAGCCTTCCCTAAACACACCCGTGAGCCCTACCTCTCGCGCCTAAAGCCCCACCAAGCTCTGAGTGCGGCTAGCCACTTCACGTCTCAAGCTTCAAGGGAGCACATCCTTGGTTGCCCAAAGTGAAACACAAGCCCAATCACGAGCAAGTGAAGACGGGCGGCTATTTGTAAGTGTCTAAACTTGGTCCCTTACACTAACTTGCTTTATACTTAATTCAATTCGGATATGGGGTTATATTAACAGAGCATTGTCTCCCCCCAGAATGTAATATTGTTGCTTGACACACGAGACACATACGTGCACTTATTGGTGGCTTCGGCTTGGCCGTTGCTTTGGGGGTACTAGGGCGATGAGAAGTGGTGAGTTATGCCATACGTGTTACATAACTTTACCATCCTCTCGTTCTTGAAGGGGGTGCCATTATCAGACACTAGGTCTTTTGGAACTCCAAATCGAGCCAAGATATTTTTCCTAATGAATGCCACTACATGTTGCCCCTGGACATTAGTCAGGGAGGTAGCCTCAACCCATTTGGAAAAGTACTCAGTGGTTGCTAGTATAAACCTATGCATGTTTGATGCATTTGGAAAAATTGGTCCTATGATGTCAAACGCCCACATGGTAAATGGCCATGGGCTGACCACGGAATGCAATGTGGATGACGGGATATGAATGGCGTGTCCATGCACTTGACATGGGTGACACTTCCTAAGATGGTCGTGGCAATCCTGCTTTAGAGTGGACCAAAACTAACCAGCTCTAACTATTTTCATTGCCATCATGTTGGCATTTACATGCCCTCCACATTCTCCATCATGGAATTCATGCATTATCATCCTAGCCTCCTCAAGGTCGACACACCTCAATAAGATGCCAATAAAATTCTTTTTATAAAGAATCCCTCCCAAAATTATGTATCGGGTTGAAATCTTTCGAATAAAAGCTTTGTCTTTAGACGAAGCGAATTCTGAAAATCCTCCATTTTCTAAGAAATCTTTAATGTCTTGAAACTAGGGTTTTTCAGTGGAAGTTGGGTTGTTTTGGAAAATCTCCAAATCATGAGTGGATGGAGTGGGTGAGTGCCATATTTCTAAGGATCGAGTTCCCAAGGTGGGATCGACCCTTAGGGCTGAGCCTAAGGATGAGAGGGCATCGACTATGCCATTGTCCTCTCTTCCAACGTGTGTGAGTGTACACGATTGGAACGACTCGACCAGCTTGGTGGCCAATTCATGGTATGGAAGAAGTTTTTCATTTTTGACTTGCCAAATTTTCAACACTTGGTTTAGGACAAGTAAAGAGTCTCCAAAAACTTCAATGCATGATGCCCCTAGAGTTTTCGAGATTTTTAGGCCTTCTATGAGTGCTTCATACTTGGCTGTATTGTTAGAACATTCGAAATCTAGGCGAATGGCAATGGGAATTTCTCCCTTTTCAGGGGATATGAGGATGATCCCTGCCCCAGCCCCTCCTTGGTTTCATGCCCCATCGAAGTGCATCTTCCACACTTGGTTTTCACTTAAGCAATTTGATAGGATATGGTTTTGAAATTGATTTTGAAAATGCCCTCGTCGGGCATTTCATCAAGTGTGGGATATGAATCCTCTAAGGGGAAATCCACCACATAGTCAACTAGGGCTTGCCCCTTAATGGAGGTTTGATGGTGGAATTTCAGGTCATACTCCATCAAGAGGAGCTACCATTTACCCAGCCTACCCATGAGGATAGGTTTTTCAAACAAATGCTTGATTGGATCAAGCCTAGACACTATCCAGATCTCATGATCTAGGAAGTAATGTCGAAATTTCTGGCAGGCCCACACCAAGGCCAAGCACGTCTTCTCCATGGCTTGATAGTTTCTTTCATAAGCCAATAGAGTTTTCGAAATAGAGTAAATGGCATACTCTTTAGGGGTATCATCCTCATATTGAGCTAATAAGGCACCCAAAGCATTCGTATGCACAGAAATATAAAGCAAAAGAGGTTTTCCTTGCTTTGGACGGTTTAAAACTGGAGGATTAACCAAATACACTTTTAATCTTTCGAAAGCTTTTTGTCAATCATTGTCCCACACAAATTTCACGCCTTTTCGTAAAAGCTTGTTAAAAGGTTCGCATCTTGTAGCGAGGTTTGAAATAAACCTTCTAATTGATTGGAGGCGACCTTGGAGGCTTCGGATTTGAGTTAAATTGGAGGGTGGAGGCATATCTATGATGGCTTGACACTTAGAGGGGTCGACTTCAATGCCCCTTTGGCTTACCATAAAACCTACAAGCTCGTCGGATTCTACGCACTTTTGAGGGTTTAGTCTCACCTTATAAAGCCTCAGTCTTTCGAAAACTTTTTACAAAGATTCGATGTGTGTATCTTGGGTTTTTGATTTTACCAAGAGATCATCCACATATACTTCTGAACTCATGAATTTGATTGTGAAAGATCGTAGTCATGGCTCTTTCGTATGTGGCACCGGCATTTTTCAAACCAAAGGGCATGACTATATAGCAGTACGTGCCCCAGGATGTGGTAAAAGCAGTTTTTGCCTGGTCTCTTGGGGCTAACTTGATTTGATTATAACCCGAGCAACCATCCATAAAGGAAAACATTTCATGATTTGTAGTACTATCGACTATCAAGTCAATATTTGGCAAGGGAAGTTATACTTTGGCGTGGCTTTTTTCAGATTTCTGAAATCAATGCAAATCCGAATTTCTACAGGTTTTGAAGACTTTGGTCCTTTTATGAAGACAATTTTTTCTTCAAAATCCTTGGTTTTTTCCAAATTTCTACCTGGAGCTAGTATGTATAAGATCTTTTTGGTATTTTCATAAATTTTCAATGTTTTTGGTTTCTGCAAATTTATAAATTTTTTGGTTTTTTGTTTAAAATAGGTGTCTTCCATCACACCTACAAAGAAAACGCCACGAATTAGACTCTAAACAAGAGATCTAAACCGTAGGTCTCGGTTTTAGTAGGCTCTAGGGCACCCTTGACCCAAGTGGTCGTGGGTGGTGGCTCTGGGGGTATGGTGTGGATATATCCTATCCCATACCTATTCGGATTTGGATTTGGGAAGACAGGCTTTAGACGACCATTGTTTTTGGTCCCTAAACTCTGATAGGGCATGTAGCCCATGTTGAGCAGCATGTTCCAAGGTTTTCTTATTTTCAAAAACTCTTTGTACAAAGGATGACCTTGGAACTTGCTGTCATCCATGGCATGCTCAAATGGTTTTCGATTTAGGGTTTTCTTTGAAAATATAGGGAGTTTGGATTTGCCTAGGATAGTCACAACTTTTGGGCCAGCCTTGGGTTGCCCCTTGACGTACACAACCATCCTAGGGTTTTGGGGGACGAACTCGTATGGTTCGTCCATGGATTTGACGGGGTTGGCCCCATAAGCCTTTTCACTCGACAAGCAAGGGAAGTTTTGAACTCCCCTTAGTTGTGGGTGGCTCTCGCCCAGGATTACCACGATTTCATTTTCGTGAGAGATTTTCACACACCTATGGAAGGTGGATGGCACAGCATGAAAGTTGTGTATCTAGGGTCTTCCCAGAAATAGGTTGTAGTGGGGGTGTATGTCTAAGACATAGAACACCCCTACATGGGTTATTCCCCCAATCTCCATGGGTAACTCTATGGATCCCAAAGGTTTTGACGCATTCTCATCGTATCCAAAGATAACGATGGGGCTCGGGTTTACAGAAGTCAAGGTGACTCCAATTTGACATGCCACGTGCAACGGAAAGATGTTGAGACCTCCTCCCCCATCTACTAAGCACCTATCTAGAGGATGGTGATTCAATACCACCTCGATGTGTACGGCTTGGTTGTGGGTTTCATACAGTCTTTCGATTTCGTCTTCGGTAAACACAATTGGTAGTTTTGCACAGATGGGTGCAACTAGGAATGACAAGGACTCAAGAGTTATACTCGAGTTAACCTTGGCTCTCTCTAAGATTTTTTCTAAAACAAGCCTATGCCTAGGTGAGGTTTGTATCAGCTCTAAGATGGACATGTTTATTGGGATCTTAGAAAGATAATTTTCGAAATCATATACGGTTAAAACGTTTTTACCTTTGTCCAAGATTTGCAAAACCTTAGGAATGCATGCTTTTGAAGGGCCAGAAACGCTGACCACTTTTTTAGCAGTTTTTTCTAAGTGTTGGGGTTGATAGATCCTCTCGAACCTGGTCACCTCCCCTACACTTTGCCTAAGGATCGCTCCTAAGTTGGCGCTATTTGTGTGCTTTGGAGCACCCGAAATTCTTAAGACAGCTCTAGCCTGGGGTGGGACTCTAAGCGCTCCCCAGATCACTACTTGGGTGACTTTCTTATAAATGATGAGAGATGGTGGACAAGTAGTGAAGCCAAAATATGCATGCACAAAACCTTTGGAGGTTGTGAAAGGGCACACCTCTTTTCCCTTCCCACTGGTACTTGCATGGTTGGGGAAGGGTTCTTTGAACACATCTTGGGCGAGCTCAGGTTATTCAGTGACCTGGAGCCGGCCTTGCTCAATCAAGTTTTCAATTTTGTTCAAAAGGAAAAAACATCTGTTTGTATCATGGCCTTTGAGCCGATGATACTTACAAAATCTGTTTAAAAACCTCCCTTTTGGCGGGGTCCCCTCGAGAATTTCAGGGAGTATCACCAAGCCTTGGGCGAGTAGGAGGTCTAGGACCTCCGAGACAGGTTGCCCCAGTGGGGAATACTCACGTTTTTCAAAGTTTTTTTGAAAATTTTCAATTTTTTGATTTTTTTGGTGTTCGAGCTTTTTCGAAGTGCCCGTCGAGCTCGACTCCACTCGGACGTTTGCAATCTTTTGGGGCTTTGCCCCTTTGTCCATCATGGGTGGCCCGTAAGTTTCGGGTTTTTCAAATCTCATTTTTGGAAGGATTTTTCTTTTCCATAAGTCATCATAGACTCCCTTCTTCAGATTTGTTTTAAATAAGGAAGCCTTCTTTATTAACTTATGGAAGGTAGAAATTTCGCGTAAAGAGAGAAGAGTCTTGATCTCCGTTTTAAAATTTTCAAGGATGAGCATGACTACGAATCCTTCAGAGATGGGCTCTTTTATTTGCCCAAGGAGGGGCCTCCATCGAACGATGAACGCATGTACGTCCTCATTCAGAGCTTGTTTTGTGTCCCTCAAGGTGTTCAAAGTGGGCGTTACTTCCACATTATGCGAAAATCTTTGCATAAAGCAATTTGCTAACTCTTTAAAAGTAGCAAACTGGCTTAAATCGTAGGAAGCAAGCCATTTTGAAGCAGTCCCCTTGAGTGAAAGGGGGAACCAATAAATCCATTTCGCAGAGTCCCTCTTCTTCTTGTGGGCTCTACGCGAAAAGAGTTGCAAGTGGGTTCTAGGATCTCCCGAGTCATCATACCGATGGAAATTCGATATGTCATCGTCGCTGTGTGTTTCATAATCAGATGGAAGGAAGTCAGACAGGGCGTACGATTTCTTTTCTTTATTTTGCCCTCTCAACAGTTGTTGAAGGGATTTACCATCCTTCAGTGTGAAGGAATCGTGGTATTGGTCCCCCTCCATTGCGGAGGTTTCCTTGGGTTTTCTAGCTTTTGTAGTTCTTTTCTTGGCTTTGGCAGGTTCGCCCTGTGATGAACAAGAGTCGATCACCTCAGCCTCTTGAATAAGGACGTCGATTCTTGCATCTATTTTAGCCTCGAATTCCCTACGCAAGTTTTCTAACTCTTCTCTTTTACATTTTATTTGAGATTTTGAAATCTTTTAGAAAGGAAACTTGACGAGCGCGAGGCCCGATTAGTTACTTCGTTAGAGCCTGAACTAGACATGACTCAACAAAAGTTTTTGAGATCCTAAGAAATGCAATTTAGGCGAAAACTTTAACACTTTTAGAAAAATTTCACAGAGTTCTGCTTGTTTTATCAACTTTTCAAGTCCTAGGTCCCACCGGGCGTGCCAATTCTGTAAGCACAAAAATTCTCACTTTTGATTTTGAAACTAGAAATGAATCTTTTCGCGTCTACATCATTTCTATGAGCAAGCCAGCTAGCTTGCTCGTGCTAGCGAAGTTTTTGAAATATCTGACCTTTTAAAGGCAATTGTGAGCAAGCGGGATATTTTCGCTTTAAATCTTCTTGAACCGGTACTTAAGGGTCAGTTTAAGCGCTTATAGATATTAATAAAACAAATTTTGACTCTTAAAAAGAATACAAGTGTTTTGAAAACTCGAATTTGCCTAAGTTTGCAAGTTTTATGTACGGGGGTTGGACGATGCCAAGTCTTTTGAGTTTTAAGCTATTTAGGCCGGATATGTGTGTGCATAAGTGGCCTAATTTCAGCGAGTTTGGGTGTAGATTCGGGGTTTCCTTTTGAAAATGCACGAATGCAAGGATGCACCAATATTTTTTGGGTTTGATAGGATGATGTGAGCTAGGCTTGAATTGAAAGCAACTCACACACACAACTTAATGTAAATACCCGAATGGAAGTGCAACTCACGCAGCTTAAGGGAAATACCCGAACTTGAAAGCAACTCACACGACTTGAATGTAAATTGCAGAATTGAAATATACTTATATCTTAAGAGCGGAAAGGCTCCATGCACGCATGTGTGTAGTGTAAAATTTAAATGAAAAACTCACATGACTTAAATTGAACTTGCCGAAATTGAAATATAAGTATATAGTAAGAGCGGAAAGGCTCAATTGTGAGTGAGTGCTCTTGGTGTGTAAATGTGAAGACAACTCACACAACTTGAATTGAACCACTCAGAAATGTAAGTGCATACACAACTGAATGTAAAACTCACGCAGCTGGAAAATATATAAGTATGCTATATCTTATGAGCAATAAAGGCTCAAAATGTGCGTGAGAGTTTAGGGTATGCTTGGAGGTAGCCGGGTGCTTAGACTTAGGAAGGGCTTAGGTTCGGCCAAGATGTAGGGCTGGTGTTGGCTAAGGTAGGTGTTAGGTTGGCACTAGGGAGGTGGTCCTAGTTAGGTGGGTATGGTTCTAGGTAATGGGAGGGGAGTTAGGTTATGTCACGGCCAACGTGAGGTTGCAGGGGGTTCGGCTGGATAAGCTGGGAGCTGGGGTGGTGATGGCTGGGAGTGATGGGGCGTGGGCTATTGGAGTGCGGCGCTAGGGACAGCGTGATGCGGTAAGGTGGCAGGGAGTGATGGGGCGCAGGCTATTGGAGTGCGGTGCTAGGGACAGGGTGATGCCGGCTAGTGGGGATGGTGCTAGGCAAGGAGTGATGGGATGCAGCTGGGAGGTAAGGCAGGGATGACAGGCGGTAGGTGCGCTTGTAGGGAGTCGGGTGTTGGGAAGGTGGCAGGTGAAGGTGGCGTTGGCCGGGTGTTGTGGTAGTGTGGCGCTAGGTGCGCCGGGAGGTGAGGGATGTAGGGTGGCGGATGGGGTAGGAATTAGGTTCAAACCCAGTGCAGCTGCACTCGGTTGGGCTTAGATTTAGGTCGGTTAGGGGGAGTTTGGGTAGGTTTAGGTGAAAGGGGCTAGGTCTAGGCTAGTTTTGGGTTAGGTTTAGTGGGGTCGGTTAGGTGGTTTAGGCTAGGTTAGGGTGAGGTTGAGAGACCTACCTCTTGGGGCCGGTCCACCACGCATAGCCCATGTCTCCACGCCTTTGTGCAGCCCTTCTTCAAGTTGGTGCAGCCCTTTGGTTTGAGCCTAGGTTCATACAAGTCTTGAACCCATGCCCTTAATCAAGCCCACATCGCTATGGCCCACCAAATCTACTTTATGCCCTCCACTCATTCTCTCTCTTCCCAAGCCTCCCAATTTTGATTTCACGTGAACTTATGGCACCCCCTCACCTCTATTTATAGGCAAATGAGGTGGGTCTTGGGTATGGATCTTGGATTTGGATTTTGAGATCCAAATCCAATACAAACACAATTTGGGTTTGGATCTAGATATTTGGGTCCAAATCCAATCCAAAATTTCATTTCTTCAGTCCTTCTTGGCATTTCGAGGCGAACAGTTTCTACGGGCCCTGGCTTCATCAGCGCTCCGTCTTGGCTGGGCTTCCCCAACCTTTTTGTCCGAACTCCTTCCCACCTTTCTAGACTCCATTTCAGTTGATTTTTGTTGTTTCAAGCTTGGATTTCTGATATTTTGGTGGATGTTCTTGCCATAGCATTTGATGCTCCGGGCTTTGAAGTCTGCTTCTGGCCTGGGCTTTCCTTTCACCGTTTGATCATGCTTTTATCAAGCTAGGATGCTTTTTGGGCTTTTGAACCTGTTTTTGAGGCTGCTTTTGATCAGGATTGTAAGACACAAAAATTTCCACTCCGGGTTTTTAAGCCGGGAATAAACCTTTTCGAGTTTACGTCACTTTTAACGGTGTGCTAGCTAGCTTACTCAAACTAAAGAAGGTTTTTGGAAATATCTGACTTTTTGGCGACTGTAGACAAGCGGGATCTTTTCGCTTGAAACCTTCTTCAACCGGTTGTAGACACGGAAAATCTTCACTCTGGTTTCTTAGGCCTAAAGTAAACCTTTTTGTGTGTCTAAGTTTGTTTTATAAAAAGGGTGTGCCAGCTAGCTTACTCAAGCTAGCGAAGTAAGTTTTAAAAATCTGACTAGTTTTGAGGTGATTGTAAGCAAGTGAGCTCTTTTCGTCGCAGACCTTCTTGCACTGATGCGCAAGGGTCAGTCTGTACGCTTAGCAAAGTCGATTTTGAACAAGTAGAACCTCTTTGAAAACTGCGAAGTGTTTGGGTTTTTGTTTGTATGGTTGCAAAGTTTATTTCACGTGGGATTGGCACGTGCCTATGTCTTTCAATTTTATGCTATTTAGGCCAATTTAGATGTGTGCGCAAGTGACCTAAGTTGGGCGATTTTTGCACGGGAGTATGGGGTTTGCTTTGATACAATATGCGTCCTAACTCGTGGTATGGCGAATATGCAATGCAAACTCACACAACTCCAAGGGAAAACCCGAAATTGAAAGACAATGCTTAAGGGAAATGGCGTAAGGTAAATTGCAAAAGGAAAATATGGCTATATCTTAAGAGCGGAAAGGCTCAATTGTGTAAGTGTGTGTCGTGTATATATTGAAAGACTACTCACATAGCTGAACCTTAAAACCCAAATCTTAAAGACATAGTGGAAGGGAAATACAACTATATATATATGCGTCCGAAGGTCACCAACGTGTGTGTGGGTGTTGTGTGTATATGTAAAGACAACTCACACGACTTGTAATGTAAAACCCAAATAGAATTGCAATATGGCCCTTAATAGGGTCTTGGGAGTAAGAGCGAAAGCTCAATGTGTGTGAGTGTAGAATTGAAAGACCACGCACACAACTTGAATAAAAACCCCGAATTAAATTACAATATGGCCCTTATTAGGGTCTTGGGAGTAAGAGTGAAAGCTCAATGTGTGTGATTGTAGAATTGAAAGACAACACCCACGACTTAAATGAAAACACACGCAGCTGAACTTATATAAATAAAATTATATCTTAGGGGCTGTCAAGGCCCGTGTGTGTGCAAAAAGGTGTGCAGCTAAGAGCGGAAAGGCTCAAGTGCACGTGGGTGCTTGTGTGTCAAACCAAGTTATTACATCTTGGGGGGAGACTACGCTCCATTATTACAACCCCATGTCAAAATTTAATTGAATATAAAGCAAGTTCATATAATGGACCGAGTTTAGGCACTTACATGTAGCTGGTCCATCTTCAACTTGCGAAGACTTGGCCTTGTGATCCGCCTTGGGCAGCCAAGAGGAGTCCCTTAGGTAGATGGTTGCGGCAGGTAGGAGTATTGGTCAACTGATGTTGAGGCATTGTAGGGAAGGTAGGTTGAGCTAAGGTATGGTGCTAGGAGTTAGGGTGAGTTTGGGGATAGGTAGGGCTCGGTTGGAAGGAAGGGAGGTGTTGGGGAATGGTCAAGTGGTGCTGGAAATGGGCGACTAAGGGTGGCAGGTGGACGGGCAAGCGTTGGATGGTGCTCGGCTGGGAAGAAGGGAGGTGCTGGCTGGGTGAAAGGGAGAAGGGCAGGTGGATGGGAGTGGTGGCAGGTGGATGGATGGAAGGGAGAGTGGTACTAACCGGGAAGGAGGCGGCAGGTGGTGTTGGTGGCCGGATGGAAGAAGGTGATGGAGTCGGCTGGGACATGGTGGAAGGAAGGAAGGGCAGGTGGTGCTCGGTTGGGAGTGGAGAGGGTGAAGAGTGCCGAGAGGGAGGAACCTGCATGAAGGAGGGGGTTTATATGGGCTAGCTAGGGATTGGTGGCTGGGAGTTTAGGTCGGTTGGTGGGCCAGATATTTATTTTGGTGGGCTGGGACATGGCTTGGGGTAGGTCGGTTAGGTGGGCTGGGTTAGTGGTTTGGGGTAGGTCGGTTAGGTGGGCTGGGACATGGTGGTTAGGGACTCAGTTAGGTTAGTTTAGGCTTAGTTGGTTAGGGTCTAGGTGGTCCAGCTAGGTGAGGTCGGCTAGGTGAAGTGGGTGCGGTTTTGGGTGAGAAGGGCTAAGTCTAGGTTAGGTTTGGGTTAGGTTTTAGGAAAAATGGCTAGGTGGAGTGAGCTAACTTAGGGCTAGGTTTAGGAACCACCCCTTGGCGCCGGTCCATTGCAGCCATGTCCAAGTTGGTGCAGCCCTAGGTCAAGTGTAGGTGCATACAAGCTTGAACCCACACTCTTGGTTAAACCCACAAGGCTAACCCACTTTTGACCAAAAGTCAAGCCTACCAACTTTCTCACTCTTACTTTATGGCCCCCTTTCTCTCTCTACCCAAGCCTTCCAAGGCATTTCACGTGAAACTTTGTGGGTCTGGATCTGGATATATATGGTCCAGATCCGATCCAAATTTGATTTTTTCGATTCCTTTATGGCGTTTCGAGACAGACGGTTTGTGCGGGGCCTGACTTCATCAGTACTCTGTCTTGCGTTGGGTCTTCGCCAACATTGTCGTCTGATCTTCTTCTCGCCTTCAAGACTTCATTTTGATCATTTTTCTAATATTTGGGGCTTGGATGTCTAAGAATTTGGGGATGCTTTTGATATGAGAGTTGATATGCTGGGCTTGAAGTATGCTTCGGGTTCGGGCTCTCCTTTGCCTTTTCGATCTGCTTTTGTCAGGCCAGGAGGCTTTTGGGGCTAGGATTAGGGAAGTGGGTTAGGTGATTAGGCTAGGATTAGGTCGAGTTTAGGGAGAAATGGCTAGGTTAGGTGGGTTAGCTTAGGGTTAGGGTTAGGAGCATCCCTTTGCATGACCCATGGACCTAGTTGCAGCAAATTGGTGCAGCCCTAGGTTAGGTGTAGGTGCATACAAGCTTAAACCCACACTCATTAGGCTAACCCACATGATTAACCCAAAACTTGACACAAAAGTCAAGCTTATCACATTTTCACTCATATTTTAACCCCCCATTCTCTCTTATACCCAAGCTTTCCACGTGAATTTCTTGTGGGCCCCACCTCCATTTATGAGAAGGTGATGTGGGCCCTGGATGTGGATATTGGATTGGATCTCTGGATCTAAATCCAAATCCAAATCCACATATATGTTTGGATTTGGATCTGGATATATATGGTCCAGATCCGATCCAAATCTGAATTTCTGACTCCTTCGTGGTATGTTCGAAACGAATGGTTTGTGCGGGGCCTGACAGCATCAGTACTCCGTCTTGCGTTGGGTCTTTGCCAACATTGTCGTCCGCTCCTCTTTCACCTTCCGGAGATCATTTCAAACAGTTCGTCGATAACAAGGGCTTGGAAGTCCGAGATTCTGGGAATGAATCTGATACAAGAGTTGATGTGCCGGGCTCGACATATGCTCCGATTCCGGGCTCTCTTTTGCCTCTTTGGTCCTTCTTTCATCAGGCCAAGTTGCTTTGCGGGGTTTCAAAATACCTTTTTAAAGGTTTTAAAATTGTATAATACATATTTTAAAACACGTATAGTTTAAACATATGTACAGGTTTGCCTAGAAGGCTCCTGGGTTTCCATACTCAAAATAGCCCTTTTGGGCTGCTTTTACAAAACCAGGTAATTTGGAAAAATCGTGTGATTTTGGAGTGTTTACAGATGCCCCTCTTTGGCATTATCCAAATGTATTTGGATAATGCCAAAGGAGAAACACCCCATTTTGGTTTTTCTCTTAAATTTTCTCGAGAATACACCATTTATTTCGCAAAAACCCTGCTTTCTTTTTCCACAGGTGGGGATTTTTAGCAAAGGGGGCTTTTCCCAACTATTTTCCTATGTGTATGATCATGCACGAACAACTCTTTGAATGCATGCGTGAGAAAATTTTATTTTTGGGTTTTTTGAGCCCGAAGAGAGCCTTTTGAGGCTGCCTGCTCCGAGCAGGTTTTTACCCATGTCTTCTTGATATTTTTCAGGTTTTCGAGCTTTAGAGAGAGCCTTTTGAGGCTGTCTGCTCTAAGCAGGTTGTACCCTTATCTTTTTGACATTCGTGGGTTTTTCGAAAATTTCTTTTTGAAAAGGAACTCCTTTTAACTTGTATCGAAAATGACTTCCATTTTTCATACTTCCCTTCATTCGGGTTTCAATACCTGCTACTCAGTATAGGTTTTTGGGTAGGAAAACTTGGAAAACATTTCAAAGTTTCATTTCCTATAAAACAGAGTCGAGTTCTTAAACAAAATGAAATCCAAAAAAGCCGATTTTATTCGTACTTTAGGATTTTCGCAAATTTGAATCTTTTTCCTCGGGGATAAGCCATAGGGACATGGGAAAGAGATACCACGGTCCCTTCTGAAGCATCCCGTGGTTTTAGGCAAAGAATCGGAAAATCGCTCTTTGGAGCTTTGGCTTTTGTTTCTTTTTTTACAGAGGGTCTCTCTTTGGGAGTATTTTTTTCATTAATCCCTCTTTTCTTTAAAGGAGAGCAGCTCTTTGGAGGAGTTTTTGTATTCCCTGTTTATGAAGGGAAGACCTCTTTGGGAGGAGTGTTTTTATATCTCCTTTTTCTTTTGAACGAGAAGACCTCTTTCGGAGGAGTTTTTGTATTCCCTGTTTATGAAGGGAAGACCACTTTCGGAGGAGTTTTTGTATTCTCGTTTTTTTTCTTTTTCTTTTGAACACAGCCAATTTTCCGTTTTGGAGAGAAAGTAGGATGGGGGAAGGCTTATCCCTTTAGTTACTCGATTCAAATGAGATCGTCCTATTTCTTAATAGCATCTGCTATTCGAAAATATTTTGATATTTTGAACAAGGCTTAATCTTGTAAGCCAGGGATTTTTGAAATGTTGCCGATTCATTTTTTGAAGTCTCTACTTTTCGCAAAGTATAAATTCCTCCATTTAGGGTTATACAATCAACTTTGATCCTTCTTTCAAGAAGTTTCAAAGGAGTTCGATTTTTCAAAATCTTTTTGAAAAAGAATTTAACATAAAACCCTTTTGAATATTCGGGCATTTTCGGGGTTTTGCTATTTCCGATTTTTGTTGCCCTTTGAAGACATAGAGACATTTCTACTCGAATTGCCACCTTTTTGGGCTTTCTTCGGGGTGATATGATACATGCTATGCACTCCATGTGATTTAAAATGGAAATACATGTTTTTATGCAATGATGAACATATGAAATGTATCTCACAAATCATGAAGGAGATGCATTTGTTTATCCATGGAAAGTGTCTAGGGGCTGTGTTTAAAAAGGCCCCTAGCTTGATGGGAATTTCGCATGGTCATATGGTGAAGGGCTATGACTTTTCAAAAGGATTTTGGATGGACAATGGTATGTTCATGTCCATGCACTTCCACGATTTTTCTAACATGATCATGATACGTTTTGCTCAAGGATGAAGACATAACCAGCCCTAAGTGATCGTCATGGCCATCATGTTTGATTTTGACATGGTCTCCATATTTCATCGTGAGACTCATGTGTTTTATCCTAACACAATCAAGATTTTCATATAAAACCAGAAGTTGAGAAATCCTTCTTTTCAAAGCCATATGTAGGGTTAAAATTTTTTGAAATTTTGATCTCTTTTGAGAAAGCAGTTTTTGGAAAATCCTCCCTTTCTATATGAAGATGGTTTTATACCAGCCCCTTTGATCGAAGTATGTTTCCCATACTTGGTTTTGGTCAAGCATGGTTTTTGGAATTCATTTTGAAGATTCATGCATTCATGGGGCATTTGATCTAGTATGGGGAGTTTCAAAGAGGCACTTTAGCCACACGATGTAGGGCTTGTCCCTTAATGGAGTTTTGAACTCATACTCCATTTGAAAAGGGCAGCCATCTATCTTGCCTATCTGTTTAAGATAGGTTTTTCAAATGAGTGCTTTAATGAACATCATTCCCTTTTCAGGATAGGGGAGATGATGTCTCAAAATTTGGAGGCCTACAATAAGGCCAAGCACGATTCTTCTCTTGGCTTAGTGATTCCTTCTCATGCCAAGAGAGTTTTTGAAAATGTATGGCACATTTGGATGAATACCATCTTCATTTTGATCGGATCAAGCACACAATGCACGAATTGTAATGCTTGGGAGGTTTTTATCAAAAGAATTTTGAAAAGTTTTTGTGAAATGCTAACCCTTTTTCTAGATTCTCATTTCTTTTTGAAGTTTGCCTTGAAGGTGTTGGTTTTGATTCGTATGGAGACATGCCCATGAAGGCCCGATACTTAGGGGGTCGACTTTCATTGCCCCTTTGGTTTTTCAAAACCCTGAATTCGAGTTCTAGGATGATGTCTAGACTCGATGCATATGAATGATTTCAAAGTGTAATGCATGACGCTTATGCACACACTATGGGTTAAACTTATTTCTAAAAATCCCCAATTTTTCATAAGTAAAGGATTTTGCGAAGTTCAGGAAGCTTGGAGGTGTTTATTCCTCCTTACTTTGGTGATTCTCGAGCTTTTCATTTTGAAAGAGCTCTAGGCAAAAGGGTGGACAGGACCAACTTTTTGGATACTTGGGTTCTTGGAGTATATACAATTTTCGAAAAGGCTTTTTACAATTTTCGAAAATGGGCTTTGTACATGGCCAAAGGCTTTTGAAACAAAATTTCTTTTTGAAATTTTCGTTTTTCCAAATGTTTTTGAGATTTTGAGGGTTTTCAATTTTTTTGGTCTTTTTTCAAAAGTAGGGATCTTCCATTGAACCTTCAAAGAAAACATTCATGAATCAGACTCTAATCAGATAGGTCTAAGACATGGGTTTCGGTTTTAGAGGTTCTACAGGGCACCCTTGACACAGATGGTCTTAGGTGGCGGCTCTGGGGGTATGGGTGGGCTGTAGCCCAGTCCATATCGTCCCCTATTGGCTCTAGGTAGGACAGGTTCTAGCCTACCTTTGTTTCGGGTTCCTAGGCCCGCGTAGGGTTTATATCCCATATTCAGAATCATGTTCCAAGATTTTTACTTTTTGAAAAGTTTTGGTATAAATCATGGTCTTGGAACATGGAATCGTCCATGTCGGGGATATATACCCTATTGGATATCGGGAGTTTGGATTCAGGGGTGATGGAAGACTTGGGCTTCCATACAAACCTGGTTTGGGAGACATGTCTCTTAAAGAAAACCATGCTTGGTTCTTTAAGAGGCTTTGGATATTTCGGGATGATGGAAGACTTGGGCTTCCACGCATCCCAGGTTTGGGAGATGTGTCTTTCGAGGGAAACCATACTTGGTCCTTTGAAAGACTTTGGACTTTTTAGGATGGTGGAAAACTCGGGTTTCCACACAACCTGGGTTTTGGAGACATATTCTTCAAGGGAAGCCAAGCTAGCTCCCTTGAAGGGTTTTGGATGTTTCGGGATGACGAAAGACTTGGGCTTCCACACGACCTGAGTTCGGGAGATTTTGTTTTCAAGGGAAACAATGCTTGGTCCCTTGAGACATTTTGGATTTTTTAGGATGGTGGAAAACTCGGGTTTCCACACAACCTGGGTTTGGGAAACATACCTTTCAAGGGAAGCCAAGCTTGGTCCCTCGAAGGATTATGGATATTTTGGAGTTTTGGAAAACTTATGGTTCCAGATAACCCCATTTTGAAAATTTTCGTCCTCAAGGGAAGCCGTGCTTGGTCCCTTGAGAGGCTTTGGACTTTCTAGGTTTATGGAAGACTTATAGTTCCATACAACCTATTTTTGGGAGAAATTTGCTTCAAGGGAAGCCCAAATGGCTCCCTCGAAGTTTTCGACCTACTTCCTAGGTGCAACTCGTGGTGCCCCTAGGGATGAATTTTTTTGTTTCAAAGCCATAGCCTTGGTTCCAGGGTACAAGACTAGGCTCGAAGAAGTGGGTTTTTCTAGGGTAGGGTTATGAGCTCCTAAGATGTTGATGCAAGCATTAGGGGTCTCCATGTCTACCGTTTTTTGAACTTGTTTTTGAAATTCCTTTGGATGGTGCGCGACAATTGGCGCATCTTGAAAATCCTCAAATTTTGACACCATTTGTGGGTTTGTGTGTGCACAGGGGTTATCCAATGCATCTGATGACCCTATATGAAGAAGAGAGTCTTGAGAAGGATGGGTTTCAGGCATACCTCTTTATGGCTTGTCTACCTTTTCAGGGTGAGAGCAGGCCGATTTCCCGGGTAACTCTGTTTTGAGCTCCCAAGGCTTTACGAGGTGTTTCCTTTCGAAACCTTCCTGTTTTTCTCTCTCGTCTCTTTGTAAGGTGTGGGTTTCATGTCCCACAGTGTGTGTGTGCCTAGACTTAGGACTTTCACTTGAATTTTTCGAAATTTCAAAGTTTGATTTTTCAATTTTTTTGTTTTTTTGAAAGTTTTCAAGATTTTTTTGATTTTTTGAAACAGAACAGTCTGTTTTCGAATTTCCCATGGATTTTGAAAAGCTTGAAGATGTAGGAGTGGATGACTCGTCCCTTTTCTGGGATTCGTCTCTAATCTCCAATCCTTCATTGAGTTTGAGATCGGTATTCAATTCACGATCTGTATGTGCCCTAGAAGAGCTGCTATGTGATCGATGGGCTTTAAGCTCCTTTGCTTAAAGCATCCATCTTTTGAAATATTTTTGAAATGTCATCGAGCTCTTTTTGGGCTTTATCTGTTTTGAAAGCCTCTCTCAGTTTACTCAACGAGGATTTTTGTAGCTTTTTATCCATTTTTATGCAATTCTCCTAAGTATGCACAATTTTTTGGAAAAACACTCTTTTTTTGGAAAATTTTGAGTGTAACTTGTTTGTTTGAAGTCTAATTAAGTCCCGGGTCCCACCGGGCGTGCCAATTCTGTAGACACCGAAATTTTTCACTTACGGGTTCTTAGGCCTGAAGTGAACCTTTTCGCAATCTACTTCGCTTTATGGGCGTGCCAGCTAATTTACTTTAACTAGCAAAGTATGTTTTGAAATAATCTGACTTTTTAAAGGCGATTGTAGGCAAGTGGGATCTTTACGTCGCAGACCTTCTTGCACCGATGTGTAAGGGTTAGTCTGTACGCTTAGAGACTTCATTTTGAAACAAGTTTAACTCAAAATATATTTTGAATGAAGAAGTGTTTTAAAACCTTTTGAAAACCATGCACTTGGGCGATTTTGATTTTACAAGGGTTGGACGACCCTAAGTCTTTCAATTTTAATCTACTTAGGCACGATGTGCGTGCATCGAAATAGCCTAAGTCTTGGCATGTTTGCACGATTGATTCGGGGTTTGTTTGATGCAGGTATGCACTCTAGCTCGAGTATGGCGAGTATGCAATGCAACTCACACAACTCCAAGAGAAAACTCGAAATTGAAAGACAATGCTTAAGGGAAATTGTGTAATGTAAATTGCAAAAGGGAAATTGCAAAAGGGAAATATGGCTATATCTTAAGAGCGGAAAGGCTCAATTGTGCAAGTGTGTGTCGTGTATATATGGAAAGACTACGCACACAGCTGAACCTTAAAACCCAAATCTAAAAGACATAGCCGAAGGGAAATACTTATAATATATATGGGCCCGAAGGTCGCCAACGTGTGCGTGGGTGTTGTGTGTATGTTGAAAGACAACTCACACGACTTGTAATGAAACACAAATATAATTGCAATATGGCCTTGACTAAGGTACTCGGGTAAAGAAAAGGCCCGAAACGGAGTTGGTATTATCATAAATAAAGATTTAAAGGAGAGTGTAGTAGACATACAACGATATGGTGACCGAATCATGACCTTGAAATTAGTGTTAGGAGTAGAGGTTTTGAATATAGTTTGTGCTTACGCACCCCAAGTAGGACTAGAAGATAGTATAAAGACAGTTTTTTGGGAAGAGTTAGATAAGGTGTTTCAAAAGATTCCACAAAGGGAGATGATTTGTTTAGGAGGAGATTTAAATGGACATGTCGGTAAAGAGGCATTAGGATATCAAGGGATTCATGGAAACTTTGGTTATGGGGATATAAACAAGGAAGGTAGGGAGATTTTAAATTTTGCTATGTCATTTGATCTCTTTATAGTCAATACAATCTTCAAAAAACGAGATGAACATTTAATTACTTATAAGAGTGGCTTATCACAAACACAAATTGATTACTTTATTTGTAGAAAAAAAGATAGAGTGTGTTGTAAAGATTGTAAGGTAATTCCAGGAGAAAGCTTAACCACCCAACATCGACTTTTAGTTATGGATTTACAAATAAAAAAATGGACAAAGAAGAAAAGAGTGCATCAAGCTATTCGGACTAAATGGTGGAACCTCAAAAGCGAGAAAGAAGATATATTTAAACAAAAAGTCCTTCAAGAAGATGTTTGGAATTATGTTGGCACACCCTCTGATATGTTGAACAATATGGCTATACATATTAGGAAAGTGGCGAAAGATGTGTTAGGGGTATCTAAGGGAGGTGTACCAGCACAAAAAGAAGCTTGGTGGTGGAGTGAAGTAGTACAAAACAAAATCAAGGCAAAGAGGGCATGTTACAAATTACATTATGCTAAGAAAACTAGTGAAACTTTAGAAGCTTATAAGAAAGCAAAGAAAGAAGCAAAAAAGGCCGTTAGTGAAGCAAAAGCAAAGATTTGGGAGGACTTATATAAAAAACTCAACTCAAAAGAGGGTGAAAGAGATATTTTTAGGATAGCTAGGGCTAGAGATAAGAAAACTAAAGATCTTAATTATGTTAGATGCATAAAAGACGAGGATGAAAAAATTCTAGTGGCAAATGATGATATAAGAAATAGATGGAAAAACTAATTTTATAATCTTTTTAATGAAAATAAAGATGTTAGTATTAGTTTAGGAGATTTAGCCAAGTCAGAAAAGTATATAAACCACAATTTCTACCGACGTATTCAAAAGAATGAAGTCAAAGAGGCTCTTAAACATATGAAGAGTGGTAAATCGGTAGGACCAGATAATATTCCTATAGAAGTTTGGAAAATACTAGGAGAAATAGGAATCACTTGGCTCACAAGACTATTTAATGAAATATGGAAAAACCAAAAGATGCCCGAGGAATGGAGAGCAAGTACACTTATACCCGTATATAAGAACAAGGGAGACATTCAAAATTGTGCAAATTATCGAGGTATCAAGTTAATGAGTCATACTATGAAATTATGGGAAAGAATTATCGAATGTAGGTTAAGACAAGTATCAAGTACAACAGAGAACCAATTTGGATTTATGCCAGGTAGATCTACTATTGAAGCGATTCACCTTTTGAGACGTCTTATGGAACATTTTAGAGCAAAAAAGAAAGACCTTCACATGATATTTATTGATCTAGAAAAAGCTTATGATAGGGTACCGAGGGAGGTTCTTTGGAGAACTTTGGAAAAAAGAGGTATCCCATTGACATATATTAACCTTATAAGAGACATGTATGATGGTGCAAAAACATGTGTGAGGACTCATGAAGGAACGACAGACTTCTTTGAAGTTAATATTAGGTTACATCAAGGATCAACTTTAAGTCCATACTTGTTTATAATGGTGATGGATGAGTTAACAAAACATATTCAAGATGAAGTACCTTGGTGTATGTTATTTGCAGATGACATTGTATTAGTGGAGGAGTCTAAGGAAAAAGTTAATAGAAAATTGGAACTATGGAGAGAAACATTAGAAAACAAAGGCCTCCGACTTAGTAGAACAAAGACAGAATATATGGAATGTAAGTTTGATCATTTGGCTACTTCAGAGGACATAGAAATTAAAATTGGCACACATTGCATTCCCCAAAAGGAAAGTTTTAAATACCTAGGGTCAATTTTTCAAAGTGATGGAAGAATTGATGGAGATGTTACACATAGAATTAATGCTGGTTGGTTAAAATGGAGAGGAGCATCAGGTATTCTTTGTGATAAGAAGATACCATTAAAATTAAAAGGTAAATATTATAGAGCAGCAATTAGGCCTGCCATATTTTATGGTTCTGAGTGTTGGGCAATTAATCATCAACATGTACAAAAGATGTTTGTGACAGAAATGAAGATGTTGAGATGGATGAGTGGTCATACAAGAAAAGACCGTATACATAATGAGGTTATTAGAAACAAATTAGGAGTGGCACCAATAGAGGATAAAATGAGAGAACATCGTTTAAGATGGTTTGGACATATAGAAAGAAGATCAAAAGAAGAACCTGTAAGAAGGTTAGAAAAACTAAATTTGAAAAGTATTAAAAGAGGTAGAGGACGACCACAAAAGTGTTGGAAAGAAACAATAAAGAATGATCTAGCTTATTGGGAGTTAACTGCTAACATGGCACACGATAGAGATCTGTGGAAACAAAGAATCCATGTAGCCGACCCCGTCTAGTATGGGAAAAGGCTTAGTTGTTGTTGTTGTTGTTGTTGATGGCCTTGACTAAGGTTTTGGGAGTAAGAGCGTAAGCTCAATATGTGTGAGTGTAGAATTGAAATACTATGCACACGACATGAATTTAAACCCAAATATAATTGCAATAGGCCTTTACTAAGGTCTTGGGAGTAAGAGCGAAAGCTCAATGTGTGTGAGTGTAGAATTGAAATACTACGCACACGACATGAATGAAAACACCCAAAAACGAAATTGCAATAGGCCCTTACTAGTGTCTTGGAAATAAGAGCGAAAGCTCAATGTGTGTGAGTGTGAAAATTGAAAGACAACACACACAACTTAAATAAAACCCACGCAACTTAAATCATATAAGTATAACTATATCTTAAGGGCTGATTAGGTCCATGTGTGTGTCAAAATCGTGTGGAGCTAAGAGCGGAATAGGCTCAAGTGCACGTGTGTGTGGGTGTGCCAAACTACGTTATTACAAGCAGGGGGAGACAACGCTCCATTATTACAACCTCGTATCAAATTTAATTAAGCATAAGCAAGTCTATAACAAGGATCGAGTTAGGCACTTACGTATAGCTGGTCTGGCTATGACTTGCTTGCACTTGGGCCTAGTGAGTCGCCTTGGGCTGTAAGAGGGAGCTCCTTGGATGGGTGCGGCAAGGGAAGGTGCTGGCCGAAGGATGAAGGTGCAGGTCCTGGCCGAGTGGATGCAATACTGTCTTGGTTGGGCTTGGGGTGCTTAGGGAAGGCAAGGATGTTAGTTAGGGGCTGCCACTAAGGCTTGGGGTAGGTCTTAGGGAGAGGTAAGGTTAGGGTGTTAGCTAGGGGCTGTCTAAGGGAAGAGGGGCAGGTGGTATAGCCAGTTGATGGAAGGTGGCAGGTGGTGCAGCCGGGTGGATGGGATGTTAGTTAGGCTAAGGAAAGATGGCGGGTGTGTGGCTAAGAATGGAGGGGAGTGGAGAAGAGGTGGTGTTGAGATGGGGTACTAACCGGGATGAAGGCTGGCCGAAAGGTGGAGGTGGCGGATGATGGAGTGGTGCTGGCTGAATGGATGAGGAAGAGGCGGCAGGTGAGGTCTTGGCCGGGTGTAGCAGGTGGCGTGGAGTGGTGCAACCCGAAGGGTGGAGGTGGCGTGGAGTGGTGCTGCTGGGGTTGATGAGAGTGAAGTAGGTGAGAGAGAGAGGGCAGGTGAGAGAGGAGAGAAAGGGCTGAGCTGCCCCCAAGATTTTATGCAAAACCTGCCCAAAAGGGGGGGTTTTATAGGCTTAGTGGGGTCGGTTGGGCTGGTATTAGGCTTTTTGGGTATTGGACTAGGTTAAAGGTGTTAGGTCCAGGACATCTAATTGGACAACTATTACGGTCAGGAGTAGATTTCGGCCTTCGGCATCAAATCTTGGGTACATACGATTAGGGCTTCCTTAATTTTGGGTTTTCGAATTAATTCAGACGGGAAGCATAAAAATTAAGCAAACCCTCTCAAAACTGACTAAGGCAAGACAACTCCTGAATGAAGAGAGTTTTTGTAAGAAGGAACATCGAAATACGAAAGAGCCTCCAGGAAAAGATGAGGAAAAAGAACAAGATGAGAATAGGTTTCTCGTAGAAAGGAGGATCATCAGACCCCTCGACACCCCCTCAAAGCATCTAAATAAGGAGGTTACAGCCCCCCAGCATGCTCGCGCTCAAACGACCTGAAAGAGCGGCAACAAAGGGGTCAACCCCAGGTAAAATCTCCCCTCGGACACGAACAGTTGCCATCGATTCACCTCGTGTACAATTAAGTAGCTCAGCGCATCGTGTCCAATTAGTTCAGATAATGAGTGCAATAGGGCCGAACTCGTGGTAGACCTAATACAACTGAGCTTGTCACCCATTAAACCAAGCGTAACCATGACTGTATCGGTTCAATGACCAGCTCTTGCTCTGCCGGCTCTAATCTCATGCCCGCCAGTCGTGCTGTGTTTGGTCCTGAATCTGCTTCATGATCTTGAAAATCGGTTCTCGTAATCATTTGTTTTTATCTTTTGTAAGTGCACCCGTTTCTTGCAATAGGGAAGTGGATTGACGAGAAAAACTGAACTCTTGAATCCTCTACGGTTTTCTTCATTGGGATGACGCAAAGCTCTTTCGATCGCAATGAAGAATGGGAATAATTTAATCCAATTAAATAAATGAGTTACAGGAGAATCTGGCGAAGAAAATGCAGGAGTTTCTAAGAAGCCCCCGACCAGAAAAAGGAGAAGAGAGAGGGGAGGAATGGAGGAGTTGGCAATTAGAGTAGTCATAGCAATCGTCGTTTCCTTTTTGGTGGCACTCAGGGCTTTGAGGCACAGGTCTCTTAGCAAATCTGGGGTCCTTGTGGGTTTTGTGGTGCTCGCCATCCACATAGCGGCGAGTTACAGGCGAGACCTTCCTCTCTTTGTTCCTTTGGTTATTTTCCCCTGATTTTCCTCCTTTGGTTTCCGTTGATTTCTTCAAGGACTGAAATTTTTCTACTTTTTTCTTGTTCTTTTCTTCCTTAAGATCCGGAGCTGTTATTTTGGCGTTCTTTTTTACGTCTTCAAAGGCGACAAAGGTGGGAGAGGAGAAGAAACGCGGGGTCGATGCCGACTTCAAACAAGGAGGCCAGCGTAACTGGTATGCGGTTCGTTTGCTTCAATCTTCTCTTATTTTCCACGAATTCTATAATTTTATTAAGTCGGATGATTACTAAGCGCCTGGAAATCTAAGATACGAATGTGATTGATACATTGTTGTGTTTTCAGTATCTTCTGTTCCATGGTGTTTTTTTGATGAATTACGGTGAGGACTAGAGAAATAATGAGATTACTCTTGAGTTTAATGAAGATAAAACCGGTTAGCATTTTTAATGAATGCGTCTGCATGGGCTATATCATTCTAGTCTGTAATTGATATTGATTCAGTTACTTGTCATTCTGTCCAGGTGACTAAAAATGATGGTACAAAAGCGTGGCTTTAGGTTTTAGATAAAAACCGATGATGGATTGCGAGGGACAGTTTTTGTTCTTATAAGCACGGTGTGTTTCTACTGGGAATGGGAAGGGGGAGTGTAGGCCACATCTTGCGACTGATTGTTTTTCTATTCTTTTTCCCCTTAAGTTTTAGTGGTTTTGGACCGTAAATCTCCGTGCAATAGGTTGGCTTTCTTGATCCTTGAAAGTGGGGGCCATCAAGTGGATTAGGAAAAATCTTGTGACAGAATAACAGGACATTTGGCGAATGTGGTGAGGGTACGAGATATTTGCAATATCCAAAAAAGAAAAGGTAAAAGGCGATATTTATGCAGTTGGATAACATTTTATTTGGATATTGCAAAGCTTCACTTATAATGAGTGTACTATGTCTATGTGATTGGGGCAAACAAATGTTTAAACCTTGAAGTATACTACTTTTATCAGGTTTCTCTTGTGGAAGAAGCAGATTATGAACTTTCAGATTTAGAAAGATTTGGTTGTCACATATAGACATACTCCAAGAGATTTTCTATCACAGCTTCAGGCATGCCTTGAACTTCTCCATACTGTAGGAGTCAAGTGGCTATTTTTTTTTAAAACCCAAGAAGAATTAGGCATAACCCAACCAGTTATATTATGAAACAAGATTATGTACAGGGTATTGCAAACTATGTGAACCAGTCGACTGATGATCTTTCTAGAATTTTTTTTTCATTTCCAACTTAGCTAGGTTAGCTGAATTTAGATTTAGCTTTAGAGAATAAAAAAAAGATAGCATGAAACACGTACCTTGGAAATTCTGTCTGTGTTTCCTTCCTTGAGAGCTTCTTTAAAGGGAGTGACCAAATCACTACTTAAGGTTTCCTTGGTCACATGGTTGGTTTGGTCTTTCAGCAGTGTGATAGACCAACTATTTTATTCTCCATCTCCTAGTTCCCCCATTCTTGGAGAAACATCCTATAAACAAATATTCTACTATAGTTATCTTTGATATTATATCCAATATGGGAACTCATGGTATAGTAGCTAGCCACATTTACCTTGAGGCATCCTTGTTATGGTGGAATTCAATGTTAAGAAATGTTATCCCTGTGTATCCGTTGTTAAGTATGGCTAACTAAGGGTAGATCAGTCATTCAAGTTATAAGATAGTATAAGTAGTAGTATTAGTTAGAGTTAATAAGATAGATTAGTAATCAACAACAACCAAGGAGGCACAAAGGGGCCGACTATTAAGTCTATGGTGGAGAGAGTACCTCCAATCAAACAAATATGTGGTTTGTAGATTATTGAATCAATAAAGTTTTACATAGTATCGTAGCTTATTGGCGACCAAATACATTGATTTTGGAGTAGTAGCAGGGGAAAGCACGAACATTTGTGTCAAACATTGCAGTAGACATCTCGTTAGTCGATTTTAAAAGCAACTACAACAAGTCGCAGGTAAGGGCTCATTGTGTTTTTGTTTGAGGGGTTGCAAAGATTGAAATTTGCACGGACAAAAGTTACAAATTCTTGGAAACGTTGCTTGGCTCTCAATAGCCACCAAGGCAAGTTTTACTGTACGACTCTACTCGATTTCCTACAAGCCTTGTTGCACAGAACAATGGTACACTAAGATGACATGGCAGGTAAAGGTAAATCCATTTAAGTCCCATTTACAGTTTCTCATGTTCAGTCAGGAGAGAAACCAAATCACAAATATACCCATCCTTGCCAGGAGGAGATTTTCTTAGCTCACTAGACAACTTCCTCGTCCCACGGAAGTTATCCTAATTATCCAAAATGGAGAAAGGAAGATGCCTTGGTGCTTTTGTGGCTGTAATAGTCCATGGCTCCCTCAATGAGAAGAACTTTAATGTACCTTGAGTCTGCATGTGAAATATGGAGGTCAATATCCACTGCATATTTTAGACAGAAAAATGTGGCTAAAGAATATGGAATCTTAGAGAAAATAAAAAAATGTAGATAAGGTACTAGAACAGTTAGTGAATACTATGCAGATCTTCGTGGCCTTTGGGATGAGTTACAGTATTGTACAACTATCAAATACTCAACTTGATCTAAAGAAAGAGATGCAGAATCTGAAAAAGAAAACTGTTTGATTTACTGTGGAGAGTTAATCCCGAGTATGAAGCAGTGAAAATTAACATTCTAGGATGAGAAGAACTGCCGTCTCTAGGAACAATGTATTATCTTCTTCTTAGAGAAGAAGATAGAAGGGGACTAGAAAAAGAAAATAGTCATATTGTTAACCATTATGCTTTCTTGGGAAGAAATGAATTTCATCATTTCCGTGGGAGAGGGGGACATAACTCTAGAGGCAAAGGCCATAGACAACCCTCTTCTGAAGAAAAAAAAGCTAGTGTACACATTGTAGCAAATTTCAGCATACTAAAGATCAATGTTGGGATCTAATACAATAACAACAACAACAACAACAACAACTAAGCCTTTTTCCATACTAGACGGGGTCGACTACATGGATTTTTTGTTTCCATATATCCCTATCATATGCCATGTTAGCAGTTAACTCACAATAAGCTAGATCATTCTTTATTCTTTCTTTCCAACACTTTTGTGGTCGTCCTCTAGCTCATTTAATACTTTCCAAATTTAGCTTTTCATACTTTCTTACAGGTTCTTCTTTTGATCTTCTTTAATAAGCTAGATCATTCTTTATTCTTTCTTTCCAACACTTTTGTGGTCGTCCTCTAGCTCTTTTAATACTTTCCAAATTTAGCTTTTCATATCTTCTTACAGGTTCTTCTTTTGATCTTCTTTCTATATGTCCAAACCATCTTAAATGATATTCTCTCATTTTATCCTCTATTGGTGTCACTCCTAATTTGTTTCTAATAACCTCATTATGTATACGGTCTTTTCTTGTATGACCACTCATCCATCTAAACATCTTCATTTCTGTCACGTACATCTTTTGTATATGTTGATGATTAACTGCCCAACACTCAGAACCATAAACATGCTCCTCTCCATTTTAACCAACCATCATTAATTCTATGCGTAACATCTCCATCAATTCTTCCATCACTCTGAAAAATTGACCCTAGGTATTTAAAACTTTCCTTTTGGGGGATGCAATGTGTGCCAATTTTAATTTCTATGTCATTTGAGGTAACCAAATGATCAAACTTACATTCCATATATTCTGTCTTTGTTCTACTAAGTCGGAGGCCTTTGCTTTCTAATGTTTCTCTCTATAGTTCCAATTTTCTATTAACTTTTTCCTTAGACTCCTCCACTAATACAATGTCATATGCAAATAACATACACCAAGGTACTTCATCTTGAATATATTTTGTTAACTCATCCATCATCATTATAAATAAGTATGGACTTAAAGTAGATCCTTGATGTAACCCAATATTAACTTCAAAGAAGTCTGTCGTTTCTTCATGAGTCCTCACACATGTTTTTGCACCATCATACATTTCTCTTATAAGGTTAATATATGTCAATGGGATACCTCTTTTTTCCAAAGTTCTCCAAAGAACCTCCCTCGGTACCCTATCATAAGCTTTTTTTAGATCAATAAATATCATGTGAAGGTTTTTCTTTCTTGCTCTAAAATGTTTCATAAGACATCTCAAAAGGTGAATTGCTTCAATAGTAGATCTGCCTAGCATGAATCCAAATTGGTTCTCTGTTGTACTTGATAATTGTCTTAACCTACGGTTAATAATTCTTTCCCATAATTTCATAGTATGGCTCATTAACTTGATACCTCGATAATTCACACAATTTTGAATGTCTCCCTTATTCTTATATATGGGTATAAGTGTACTTGCTCTCCATTCCTCGGGCATCTTTTGTTTTTTCCATATTTCATTAAATAGTCTTGTGAGCCAAGTGATTCCTATTTCTCCTATTATTTTTCAAACTTCTATAGGAATATTATTTGGTCTTACCGATTTACCACCCTTCATATGTTTAAGAGCCTCTTTGACTTCATTCTTTTGAATACGTCGGTAGAAATTATGGTTTATATACTTTTTTGATTTGACTAACTCTCATAAGCTAATACTAATATCTTTATTTTCATTAAAAAGCTTATAAAAATAGTTTTTCCATCTATTTTTTATATCATCATTTGCCACTAGAATTTTTTCATCATCATCCTTGCATTTAACATAATTAAGATCTTTAGTTTTCTTATATCTAGCCCTAGTTATCATAAAAATATCTCTTTCACCCTCTTTTGAGTTGAGTTTTTTATATAAATCCTCCAAAATTTTAGCTTTTGCTTCACTCACGGCCTTTTTCGCTTTCTTCTTTGCTTTCTTATAAGCCTCTAAAGTTTCACTAGTTTTCTTAGCATAATGTAATTTGTAACATACCCTCTTTGCCTTGATTTTATTTTTCACTACTTCACTCCACCACCAAGCTTCTTTTTGTGTCGGTACACCTATGTTATCAATAGCGGTTAGCAGGTTGTTAGCGGCCGACCTTGATATAGCGGTAGCGGGGATATAGTGGATTTAGTGGTACACTTTTATTTTTGATTAAAAAATTATATATATATATATATATAATGGGTTCTCTAATTTCTAAGAAATATGAACAAGCACAACCACTTCTTTCATAAATATGAATCAAACTAAATAAACAAATTCTACTTCTAACTTCTAAAGAAATATAGACACATAAGAAAAATACAACCGAAGTCAGAATTAAGTACTTTATGAAAAGAGAAAGGTGTAAAAGGAGAAAAGGGTACCAAGAAGTTCAATATATTCGATCAATATATCTCATCTAGAAGGTAGTAATAAACTAGATGCCTCTAAAGAACCTTCAATAGATACTCGTAGATAGTCCTGCTCCTATATACTTGATTGAATAGATAGTCTTGCTCTAGATTTATAGCAAGCAGAATTGACTGGAGATGGGATTTTTCCATCATCATGGGTTAAGATTGCTGCACACTCTATCCAACCACATTGGCTTGTTGTTGCAACTTTACAGAGGTTCAACACTTTATGTATAAAGTGGTTAAGAAGCTGAGGGAACTTAAAAGGTAGTTGATCGAGTGGAATAAAGCATAGTGGCTGACATTTCAGGTGCAATATAGTAGCATAAGTTGGAATAACTAACACAACGAGGATGAAACATTGATTCCAGCAGTGCATTTCCTATTCTGTAGGGAATCCAAAGCCCATAAATGCAACCACAGGCAGAAGTGGCGGATCTTGAAAATAGTGTTGGGGAAGGAAGAGGAGAGGGCACGACGAATGTATTTCATCGTGTTATGGGAAAGGGGCGAAGCATGAATCTCACTATAAAAGTTAGATTTTACACTGAAATTTAGGGTGACCGTGCAGGTGGTGGTGAAGGGAGCAGCGGTGAGAGGTGGGAGAGACAGCAAAGGCGAGAGAGAGAAGAGAGAAAGGGGAGAGAGAAGAGAGAAATGAGTACCTGTAGGCTACGACGAACGATGGTTGGTGGCCGTGCAGGTGGTGGCGGAGGGAGCAATGGTGAGAGGCGGGAGAGAGAACAAAAGCCATGCATTAGAGACGAGGCTAGGCTTATTTTATTTTATTTGGATCAGGTGACCAGATCCAATTGGATCAACCCACCCAAAATGAAGTCATTAACAAATGAACGCTAACAGTGCTATAATGGCCTTGGCGGGTTGCCCGCTAAGGGTCACCCACTATATCGGTTTTAGCACCGTTAAAACGCTATAGCACGCGCTATAGCGCGCTATTGATAACATAGTGGTACACCTCCCTTAGATACACCTAACACATCTTTCGCCACTTTCCTAATATGTATAGCCATATTGTTTCATATATCACAGGGTGTACCAACATAATTCCAAACATCTCCTTGAAGGACTTTCTGTTTAATATATCTTCTTTCTCGCTTTTGAGGTTCCACCATTTAGTCTGAATAGCTCGATGCACTCTTTTCTTCTTTGTCTATTTTTTATTTGTAAATCCATAACTAAAAGTCGATGTTGGGTGGTTAAGCTTTCTCCTGGAATTACCTTACAATCTTTACAACACACTTTGTCTTTTTCTACAATTAAAGTAATCAATTTGTGTTTGTGATAAGCCACTCTTATAAGTAACTAAATGTTCATCTCGTTTTTTTAAAGATTGTATTGACTATAAAGAGATCAAAAGCCATAGCAAAATTTAAAATCTCCCTACCTTCCTCGTTTATAACCCCAAAACCAAAGTTTCCATGAATCCCTTGATATCCTAATGCCTCTTTATCGACATGTCCATTTAAATCTCCTCCTAAACAAATCATCTCCCTTTGTAGAATCTTTTGAAACACATTATCTAACTCTTCTCAAAAAACTGTCTTTATACTATCTTCTAGTCCTACTTGGGGTGCGTAAGCACAAATTATATTCAAAACCTCTTCTCCTAACGCTAATTTCAATGTCATGATTCGGTCACCATGTCGTTGCATGTCTACTACACTCTCCTTTAAATCTTTATTTATGATAATACCAACTCCGTTTTGAGCCTTTTCTTTACTTGAGTACCATAATTTAAAACCTGTATCCTCCATCTCCTTTGCTTTTTCTCCAACCCATTTTGTCTCTTGTAAACATAGAATATGAATCTTTCTCCGAATCATAGTATCTATCACCTCCATTAGCTTACCGGATAATGTTCCGATATTCCAAGAACCATTACGAATCTTATTATCTAGGACTAGCTTCCTTAACCCCCGCATCCGTCCATAATCAAAATGCGGAGACCCTCTCTAAAAAATTTTCACTATATTCGGGCGGCAATGTAGCGGGACTAATTTCTTTACCCACACTCGTTCATGATGTGGGAACCCTCTCTGCAATTGATTCACTATATTCGGGCAAAAATGTAGTGGCCCTTGCTTACTTCTTACTGCATTCGGGCTCTGCAGCACGTCGCTAGGCGGGGACGCCCTAAAGCAATGCTCATAATTTTTGTAATCCATGTTATAAAAATCCGACAAAGTTTTACGTTGACTGTTGGAAGCCTAACATAAGCCTCCTCCTTTATCCGAGCTTGAGACCGACAATGCAAGGGTGATCCCTTACATGGGCGGAGTTGTTGGGATGTAATAGGGAAACCTAATTTTATGAAGAATAAAGGTAATTATGCTCATGTATAATAAAATCCCTCCTCCAGCATAGATGCTATCCCTGAGTTGATGAAGAGGATAGAAGACCTAAAATCAAGAATCAGTGATCAAGCGTCAATATCTCCGCTTACGATGGCTCGGACGTTTTACTTGACAAAGGGTAATTCTTCTCCTCCCTCTCAATCACAAGCATGGGTAGTAAACTCTGGGCAACATATCATATGATAGGAGACAAAACATATTTCTGAAAGTATCAACTTCTTCATAACAAGGAGCCCATTAAACTGACAGATGGATCTCAGATGTGTATGATAGGAAAGGAAAGTGTGTAAACTCAATTGGCCAACTTATCCTCCGTATTTCATGTTCATGGATTTCATACATGTATGATACGAAAGGGAAGTGTGCAAACTCAATTGGCCAACTTATCCTCTAAATTTCATGTTCCAAGCTTTCCTGTAAATTTGTTATCTGGCAGTTCATTAACCAAATCTCTTAACTGCTCAATCACATTATCTCCCTTTGACTATGTTTTCTAGGATCTGAAGATGGAGAAGGTCTTTGGTCATGGTAGACTGCAAAGGAGACTATATACAATGGATGATTACTCGATCAACAATTCTTCAGGTACCATTTCTGCTATGATAACAAGTGGAGCAGAGACCAGAATATGGCATGAACATTTGGGATATTTACTTGTGTCTAAAATCAACCATGTAATTCCTAATTTTCTTCTTGAGTCAAATAATGTACTCTTAGAATGTGATGTATGTCAAAAGGTAAAACATCAAAGGGTTTTGTATAGTAGTGATTCTAGGAAGTTAAAGCCTTTTGAATTAATTCACTGAAATGTTTGGGGTCCTAGTCCTATAAACTCTCTTAGTGGTCAAAAGTACTTTGTATCCTTGATGATTATACTCGACTTTCAATAGTATATCTAATGAAATCCACAGTTGAAGTTTCAACTCTTTTTCTAATTGTCCATAAGTTTATCACCCAATTTAATTTCTCTCTAAAAATTCTTTGTTCTAACAATGGGGAAAATATCAAGCTAGTCAATTATAGGACTATATACATTCACATTGCATTATTCATCAAACTACTTGTCCAAACACTCCTCACTAAAATAGGGTTGTTGAAAGGAAAAACAAATATATTCTGGAAGTAGCTCGCACACTTCTCATTGGGTGCAATGCACCTAAATCTTATTCGGGTGAAGCCATCTTAACTTCAGTTTATTTGATAAATAGGATGCTAAGTTCAGTTCTCAATGGTGAAAGTCTTTGGAAAATCCTTACTCAAGAAGCAAAACTGATCCATCTTTCCCCTCGTATCTCTGCTTGTGGTGTTATGCCCACATTCATCAACCTAACAGGGATAAACATGACCCCAGGGCTATTAAGTTTATATTCCTTGGATACTTCAACTCATGGAAAGGGTACAAGTGCTATGATCCAATTCATAGGAAAACATATGTTTTCTTCCTAGATGTAATATTCTTTGAGTCTACTCCCTATTATCCTTCTAAGGGGGAGATCGTGAATTTTGTGGATACAATTATGAATGTTCTTCCAATGACCCTTGGAGAGGTAGAATCAAAACCTGTCGAGAAAGAGGAAATTGAAGCTACTCCAAAAGAAATCTTGGTGTATAGACGGGGATCGAGAAATGTAATAATATGCCAAAATGAAATTAAAGCAACCAAGACCAAAGATCTATCTTTGAATTCAGATCCTGAACCATCTATAGAACCAAATTTAGGGTTGCCTATTGCCCTTTGAAAAGGTAAAATAACTTCTACCCTCATCCAATTTATAACTTTTGCTATCATCGTCTCTCTCCTTCTTATCATCTTTTCAGGTCTTCTTTATCTCCGTTTCTCTTCCTAAAATCTTGCGGAAGCACTTGATCATCCAGGATGGCGTCATGATCATGAAATGCGTGCTTGTGAGCATAATGGTACTGGGAGTTAGTTCCCTTCCTCCGGCAAGACACCATAAGGGCAAATGGGTATATAGAATCAAAGAGAATCGATGGTTTAGTTTTAAAGTATAAAGCAAGACTTGTTGCCAAAGGTTTTCACCAACAACCTGGATTTGATTATCTGAGAACTTTTCCCTGTAGTTAAACTGCCCTTTGTGAGATTAATTCTGGCAGCTCTTTACTAGCATTAGTCAATACATCAAATTGATGTTAATAATGCTTTTTAAATGGCATGTTTGCATGAAAGAAGTGTACATGACACAACCACAAGGTTTTGAAATAGGTGATGGTAGCTTAGTTTGTAAATTAAACAAGGCTTCATTTTTATGGACTCAAATAATCCCCACGAGCTTGGTCTGGAAAATTCACTGACATTAACTTGTTCGTGCTTCGGAATGACACCTCGTATTGGAAGGTCGACCTTATCTTAAGATTTTATTGCCATTACCTTCAACTGAGTGCTATAGGCGATTTGATGGTGTATGTAGACGATATTGTCATCACGGAAAATGACCGTAAAAAAATTGCCACAAACTTAGGATAAAACAGCATATTGTCACCACTTTTCTGCATCAAGGATCTTGGCAAAGCTTCATATATTCTTCGGAATTGAAGCTGGTACTACCAACCAAGGACGTGGGACATTAGTCATCTTCACGTAAAGGAAGTATGCGTTTAGACATACTTAAAGAAACCTGACTATTTACGATTGCAGTCACTGGGATAGTCCCATTTGATTCCAAATGCGTAAAATTTTACCGCATACAGTAACTGTGGGGAGCCTTATTCTCGATTCCCGAGAAGATATCGAAGATTGACGTCATTGACTGATCTACTTCACTATTACATCAGGCCGTACTGTCTGACTTTGTTATGAGTGTAGAAGAGCCACTTCATGCAACTCACCTCAGGAAGGATCATTGGGATGCGTGAATTCAGATCGTGAGATATATTGGTGAGATCCCACAGTGACAAGGCCTTGTCTATGAAGATAAAGGAAGCAATCACTCGATGGGCTTGATACTCGGGACAGCAGACGGGGGCAAATTCTCCCATCGATAAAGGCATCCACTTCGTCGTATTGTGTGTATGCATCCATTGCGAGGAAATCCTATTATCCTCGAAGACAGCAAGACACAATGGTTGTTGCAAGGTCTGGGCAGGTAGGTTCCAATATAGAGTATCATCGAGTCACGGCTAGCTGTACCACTGGTGAGCTCTCATTATCCGGATTAAACAATTTCCTTCAGAATTGAAGCCTTACGGGAACGACAGGCAAGAACGACTCTTATGTTGTGATAACCAAGCTGCACCGTCATAGCTTCACAATCCAAGATCTTATGTATCATGAGAGGACTAAACATATCGAGATTGACTGCCACGTTATAAGAGAAAAAGTATAGGTCATTAATTCAAGTTCGTCTATGTTAAATCAACAAATTTCTTACTAAAGCAGTCAATAGCAAGAGTCTTGTGAAGACTCTAAGCAAGTTGGGTGTAATGAATATCTTCCACTCAACTTGGTGTTACGAAATGTTTCTGATCTAGTATTGGATCCCTATGTATCCGTTTGTTAAGTATGGCTAAGGGTAGATTAGTCATTCAAGTATTAAGATAGTATAAGTAGTAGTATTAGTTAGGGTTAATAAGATAGATTAGTAATCGGCAACAGCCAAGGAGGCGAAGAGGAGCCGACTATGAAGTCTATGGTGGAGAGAGTACCTCCAACGAAACAAATGTGTGATTTGTAGATTACTGAATCAATAAAGTTTAACATTCAGCAATTGAAGTTCCTCCTTCTAGAAGTCTTAATAATACAAAGTACTTGCCCCTTACTGCATGCCAATATTGTTGTGGTTAATTGTTCCTTTGAAATGATTGCTTTCCTAAATAGGCTTTCATTCTTCAATTGTCAAACTTGTCATATTATTGTCTGAAAAGCTAAGCAAGCCTCCTTGACCTTTTGGTCACAAAATTTTATGGATCGCCTTGCATAGAAATGAGTGGCCAACTCCAAAGCAAGTTCGTATTTGCTTGAATAAAGAGGATAAGCTGTGCTACTGTGCTAGACTAGCCTTATCACTTTGCGTCCAACGAAAACGTGCTTGGAAACCACTTTCATTGTTCCTTGCAGAATTATCGCTATCGTGCTAGTGCCTAGACATCTTGTGCTATATGCAAGAATTATCGCTCATAGGAAACTCCACCAAGTATGTGAACATCTAATCTTTATTCTCTTTTCAGGTATTTATTGCTTACCAAGATTCATCCAAGGATTTGATATATTGCATACTGCTTTTTAATAAGCAAACTGCATTGAATTCTTTCACTAGTCACAATCACAATCCTCTGTCTATCTTTGGTTTACAAACATCTCGTTATAAAAGTAGGTACATATTTCCTTACATTGGATGACCCATCCAACTTAAAGTTGTAGCTAATGGATTCCGTTTAAGAAATAGGTAGCGGATTGAGTACAGACCTATTCGGTTCCTTAATTCCAACTACAGATAGGAGCTTGCTAACCTAACTATTAATGTGCCTTTGTATCTTGTCCGCTGTAAACACCCAAAATCAAAATTTTCTTAAACTCCAAATTTCGGAAATTTAAATGATTTAAAACCTTTTTAAAAGGTTCAAATCTTTTAGAAATACTTCAAAATAAAGGTTTTAAATTCAAGATAAAAAGCCAAAATGATTTGAATAAATTAGGCGAACAGGTGAGACCCAATTCAATTCGAAATCAAGCTCAAGTCCGAAAGCGAAGGGATGGACTAAGTCAAAGGCATATCTTCCTGAAACAAATCCAATTATATGGGCTGTCAAAGCATCTCGAATTGGTTTTGAATTGATTGTAAAAATCAAGGATGCCGCTTGGATAAGATAAAGATGAGCTGGTTCATTTCGAATCAAAGTGGAAGGACATCTTAGAGCTGGCTCCAAAGATTCATTAAAAGCTCATTGAGCCGCATATCAAGACCCAAGCAAACAAGACACATGAGATCAAGGCACCCATTCAAGCCTAGCCGGGTGCATGTGGGTTTACTCGGCTAGGGCTAGGTGTGTTCAAATGGAGCCAAGAAGCAACCCACATGGGGCTGGTCCATTTTGTCTAAAGGGAGACCACCTAACCAGACCTTGGGGCTAGATTTGGGCCAAGGAAGACCCGCCCCAAGGAAGATCCTAGAAGAGCCCCCCCTTGGCCTATAAATAGGGCCAAGGTGGGGGGGGGGGCGTGATTTTCATACGGGAGAGGTGTTCAAGGAAGGGCTGCAACAAGCATCTTGGGTGTTTAGCAAGGAAGGGCTGCACCTTGGGCAAGTCGTGGGCTGCTAAGGGAAGAGTGGAGAGAGGGGAAAAGTGGGGAGATCATAGGCTAAGTGCTGCAAGCACCTGAGAAAACCGTAAGAGAGTGAGTCAAGGAGAAGGAAAGTGAGGACCGAGTTCATCTTGTGTAGCCGGTTCTTGCAGAAAATTTTGTAAGTATTTCAAATCCTTGATTCCTACACATTATTTCTTTCTATTCAATTTGAAAGGGGTTGTATTAATGGAGTCTTGTCTCTCCCATGATGTAATAAGAATTATATGTGTGAATTTTCCTTTCTTACTTATGCACTCTATGTGTTTGATTTTGTGATTCTACCCCAATATATTTTATAAAACACTCTATATTCTCTAATCCCCTCTATACTTAAGCTAAGATATATATTTTCATTCATTTTCTTTTAGCAATTTGCTTGGTGTTATTGGGTTGTTGCAATTTAAATTCGGGTGAGTTTGCATTCATGTATGTTCTAAAAACCAAAATTCTGGTTTTCCAGTATCTGCATACTTTGATTGCTGTAATTTTTATTATCTGATCTATGATCTGATTGCTGTAATTTTCATTCTCTGATCTGTGATCCGAATGCTTTGAAATTTTAGGTACAATACCTACACACACTAACACCTACACACACTAACACATTAGAAATAAAATTGGAAAGAATTTTGGGATCGTGAAACCTCGTGAATAAAATTAGGCAAGATCGGACAAACCCAGTTCTGTTTTCTGCACAATCGATTTTCTTGCAACAGGGGTTGGGTAAAAGTCTCATATCTCTGTTTGTAGGAATCCAAATTTGATGAAATTAGACTCATTGTAAAGCTGACATCCATAGCTTTTCGAAAAGACTAAAATCATAACATTTGGAGTTCTGTACATCAAGATATAGAGGATTCTTTGAGCCTCTATATTTCTGTCATAAAATGTCCTGAAATTGTTGAGTGAAGTCCAATCTCCGATTTAATTCTACAAATCTATTGTCCCAAAATTCAAAGTAAAAGGTGGTTTAGGATCCCAACACCTCAGGCTATCGACTGTAAAAATTTTATGGATTTTAGAGATTCCTAGACCACTAAGAAAATTTCGGGAATAAGTTCCAAAAACAGGACCCGTTTCTGTTTTTCAGAACTTATTGATTTTCAAGCTTGAAACCAAATGCACCATTGTTTCTTAGCAAAACACTTTACTTTCACGTGAATTGAAAGATAACATCTATGAATTTGAAATTCCTAAGCGCTTAGGCTGACCCTTAAGCATCGGTTCAAGAAGGCCTAAAGCGAAAAGAGACCGCTTAGCTACAATCGCCAATTAAGTCGGATTTTTATACATTTTGCTAGTTTTGAAAACTAGCTGGCACGCTCGCGTATGAAGTAGAACTGAAACTTTTATTTCAAGTCTCTACATAGGCTTGGAGTGAAAATTTTACGTCTAGAGAATTGGCACGCCCGGTGAGACTCGGCTCTTGTGGGATTTCAAGCTTAGGTGAAACATTCTAATTCCAGACTTTTTAAAGTCATGGTGTTAATCTTTAACTTGTGCAAAGGTTTTTCTCATCTCAAAAGCATGTCTAGTTCGGACGGATCGTGTGAGGTGTCGAGCCGGGCTTCATGCTCATTAAGTCCTCTTTCGAAAAGTTTTTTAAAAATATATTACAAAAATCGAGAAGAATCACTTGTTTCCCTTAGAAGAGATTTCAAACTCTTAGGAGAAAAGATTGCCGCCTTAAGCCAAGAGGCCGAGGCGATGGAATCATGTTCTTCTCATGGGAAACAAGCGAGGTTTCACAAGAGATCAAACTGATCAAAGAAGCCCAAAGAGACCTCGATAGTAGAAGGGGAAAAAGAACACGAATCCTTTACGCTAAAAGATAGAAAAGCCTTACAACACTTGTTGAAAGGCCAAACTAAGGAGAAGAAATCATACGCACTATCGGACTTTTTACCGTTCGATTACCAAACCGATAGTGACGATGACATACCGAATTTCCATCGGTATGACAGAAGTGGGGATCCTAGATCTCACTTTCAACTCTTCTCTCGTAGGGCTTACAAAAAGAAAAAGGATTCCACGAAATGGATCTAATGGTTTCTCCCCTCCCTTAAAGGGAATGCTTCAAAGTGGTTGGCTTCCTACGATCTAAGCTAATTTGCTACATTTGAAGGGTTAGCAAATTGCTTTATGCAACGATTTTCTCATAACGTGAAAGTCACCCCTACCTTGAACACTTTAAGGGATATTAAACAAGCACCCAACGAGGATGCCCACGCATTCATCGTTAGGTGGAGGTCACTCTTGGGGCAAGGAATAAAGCCCATCTCTAAAGGGTGTGCAGTAATGTGTAGATGTGAAATTTTCACTCAAAGCTTATATAGAGACTTGAAAAGAATCTTTCAACACTACTAGATGCGTGAGCGTGCCAACTAGTTTTCAAAAACTAGCAAAGTTTATAAAAATCCGACTTAATTGGCGATTGTGGCTAAGCGGGTTCTTTTCGCTTTAAGCCTTCTTGAACCAACGCTCAAGGGTCAGCCTAAGCGCTTAGTAATTTCAAGCCTATGTAAATCATTTTTCTTTTTGTAAGCCCTACGGGAGAAGAGTTGAAGGTGAGATCTAGGATCCCCACTTCCGTCATACCGATGGAAATTCGGTATGTCATCGTCACTATCGGTTTGGTAATCGGATGGTAAAAAGTCCGATAGTGCGTATGATTTCTTCTCCTTAGTTTGGCCTTTCAACAAGTATTGTAAGGCTTTTCTATCTTTTAGCGTAAAGGATTCGTGTTCTTTTTCTCCTTCTACTATCGAGGTCTCTTTGGGCTTCTTTGATCGGTTTGATCTCTTGTGAGCCTTCGCTTGATTCCCATGAGAAGAACATGATTCCATCGCCTCGGCCTCTTGGCTTAGGCGACAATCTTTTCTCGTAAGAGTTTGAAATCTCTTCTAAGAGAAACAAGTGATTCTTCTCGATTTTTGTAATATGCTTTTGAAAAACTTTTCGAAAGAGGACTTGATGAGCATGAAGCCCGACTCGACACTTCATACGATCCGTCCGAACTAGACATGCTTTTGAGATAAGAAAAACCTGTGCACAAGTTTAAAGATTAACACCACGACTTTGAAAAGCTTGGAATTGGAAAATTTTCACCTAAGCTTGAAATTCCTCAAGACTTGAGTCCCACCGGGCGTGCCAATTCTGTAGACGTGAAATTTTCACTCCAAGCCTATGGAGAGACTTGAAATGAATCCTTTAATACTACTAGATGCGCGAGCGTGCCAGCTAGTTTTCAAAAACTAGCAAAGTGTATAAAAATTTGACTTAATTGGCAATTGTGGCTAAGCGGGCTCTTTTCGCTTTAGGCCTTTTTGAACCAACGCTCAAGGGTCAGCCTAAGCGCTTAGGAATTTCAAGTTCATAGGTGATAGACTCCAATTCACGTGGAGATGAGGTGTTTTACTAAAACCAATGAGTACACTTGGTTTTAAGCTTCAAAATAAAAAAATAGAAACTGGTCCTGTTTTGAGAACTTGTTTCCAAAATTTTCTTGGTGGTCTAAGGATCTTCAAAATTCATAAAAATTTTACAGGCTATAGTCTGATGTGTTAGGATACTAAATCACCTTTTACTTTGAATTTTTGGATAGTAGATTTGCAGAATTAAATCAAGAATTGGACTTACTCAACAGTTTGAGGACATTCTGTGACAGAAATACAGAAGCTCAAAGAATCCTCTATATCTCGGTCTACAGAACTCCAAATGTTATGATTTTAGTCTTTTTGGAAAGCTATGGATGTCAGCTTTCCAATGAGACTAATTTCATCAAATTTGGATTCCTCTAGATAGAGATATGAGACTTTTACCCAATCCCTGTTGCAGAAAAAACGACTGTACAGAATACAGAACTGGGTTTGTTCGATCTTGCCCAATTTTATTCACGAGGTTGTACGGTCCTAAAATTCTTGCCAATTTTATTGCTAATGTGTTGTGTGTGTAGGTGTTGTGCCTAAAATTTGAGAGCATTCGGATCACAGATCAGAGAATTAAAATTACAACAATCAAAGCATGCAGATGTTGGAAAACCAGAATTTTGTTTTTTAGAACATACATGAATGCAAACTCACCCGAATTTAAATTGCAATAACCCAACAACACCAAGCAAATTGCTTAAAGGAAATGAATGGAAATATATATCTTAGCTTAAGTATAGAGGGGATTAGAGAATATAGAGTGTTTTATAGAATATATTGAGGTAGAATCACGAAATCAAACACATAGAGTGCGTAAGTAAGAAAGGAAAATTCACACATCTAATTCTTATTATATCATGGGGGGAGAGAAGACTCCAGTAATACAACCCCTTTCAAATTGAATAGGAAGAAGAGATGTGTAGGAATTAAGGATTAGAAATACTTAAAAAAATTCTGCAAGAATCGACTCCCCAGGATGCAATCCAACCCACACTTCTCCTTGATTAACTCACCTAATCTCACCCACGGTTTTTCCTATGTGCATGAGCACTTTGGCCTTAAAAACTACCCTATTTCCCCTTTGTCCACTCTTCCCTTAGCAGCCCACGACCTACCTAGGTGCAACCCTTTCTTCCCAATCTCCCATATGGAAATCACGCCCCCCTTGGCCCTATTTATAGGCCAAGGGGGGCCTTCTAGGGTCTTCCTTGGGGCAGGTCCTCCTTGGCCCAAATCCAGTGGTTGGTTGTGTGGTCCCCCTTTAGGCAATATGGACCAGCCCCATGTGGGCTGGTCTTTGGCTCCATTAGGCACACTTAGCCCTAGCCGTGTGAACCCACATATGCTCAGCTAGGCTTTCTTCAACATGTCTTGTTCGTTTGAGTCTTGATACACGGGCTGAACAAGGCTTTAATACATTTATGGAACCAGCTTCAAAATGTCCTTCCACCTTGATTCGAAGTGAACCAGTCCATCTTCATCTTTTGTCCAAATGGTATCCTTGATTTTCATAACCAATTCAAAACCAATTCAAGATGCTTTGATGGCCCATCTAGTTTGGTTTGTTTGAGGAAGAGGTGCCTTTGACTTAGTCCATCCCTTTGCTTTCAGACTTGAGCTCGATCTCGAATTGAATTGGGTCTCACTTGTTTGCCTGATTTGTTCAAATCATTTGGGCTTTTTAACTTGATTTTAAAACCTTTATTTTGAAGTGTTTCTAAAAGGATTTGAACTTTTTCAAAAGGTTTTAAATCATTTGAATTTTTGAAATTTAGAATTTAAGAAAAATTTGATTTTAGTTGTTTACATAATGCTCATCCTTGAAAATTTTAAAACAGATTTAAAAGCTCTTCTCTCCCTCCACGAAATCTCAACATTTCATAAGCTGATAAAAAAGGCCTCACTTTTCGAAGCCAATTTGAAAAAGGGGGTCTATGAAGATTTGTAGAAGGGGAGAATATTCCAAAAGACTCGATTTGAAAAACCAGGGGCATATGGGTAACCCATGGTGGACAATGGGGCAAAACCCCAAAAGAGTGCAAATGTCCGCATGGAAACAAAGTCAACCGGCCTTTCTAAGAAATCCAAACAAAAACATGTTAATAAACCACAAAAAAATTTTGAAAAGAAGGAGTTCACCCCATTAGGATAACCAATCACGGAAGTCCTAGACCTCCTGCTGGCCCAAGGAATGGTCATGCTCCTTGCTCTTCCCGAGGAGACACCCCCTAAAGAAAATTTTTTATATGAGTTTTGTAAGTATCATAGGCTCAAGGGCCATGATATGAATAAATGTTTTGCGCTTTTGAATAAGATAGATGACTTTATAGAGCAAGGAAGACTCCACGTCATGGAAGAACTGGAGCCCTCCCAAACCATCCTAAAGGAACCCTTCCCCAATCACGCAAGCACCAATGGGAAGGGAAAAGAGGTACGCCTTCTCCCACTTATGGCTCAGGGATTGGATCATGCATTGCATACGGTACACACTACTTGCCACACACCACCTATTCTCGTAATAAAAAAGCTAAGCAAGTAGTAATCCGGGAAGCGCTTAGAGTCCCGCCCCCGGCTAGAGCCTTATTAGAAATCCGTGGTGCTCTGAAGCATTGAAATAGAGCTAAGATAGGAACGAGCCTTAGGGAAGGTGTGGGCGAGGTGACTAGGTCCGGAAAGATCTATCAACCCCCACACTTAGCTAAAAATCCTAGCAAGGAAGTGGTCATTATACCCGATCCTTCGAAAGCATGCATCCCTAATGAACCTCATGGCATGGATAAGAGTAAAAACGTGGTGTTAACCCCTTATGATTTCGAACTACACCTTTCTAAAATTCTCATAAACATGTCTATCGTAGAGTTAATCCAAACCTCACCTAGACATAGACAACTCTTAGAAAGGATCCTAGAAAGGGCTAAGGTTAACCCCTCCATAACTCCCGAGACCTTATCCTTCTTGGTCTCCCCGATATATACTAAGGCCCCCATCGTGTTTACGGAGGATGAGTTGGAAAGACCATATATGACCCATAACCAAGCCTTGCATATAGAGGTGGTCTTGAATCACCACACTCTAGACAAGTGCTTGGTCGATGGGGGAGGAGGTCTAAACATCCTTCCGTTACACGTGACCTTTCAAGTAGGAGTCACGATGTCTTGCTTAGAGCCAAGTTCCATCGTTATCACGGGATACGATGGCAATGCATCCCATCCTTTAAGAGCCATAGAATTACCCATGGAAGTCGGGAATATTCAACACACGGGACTGTTTCATGTCTTGGACATAAACCCCCATTACAACCTTTTACTGGGAAGGCCATGGATTCATAGCCTCCGGGCTATGCCTTTCATATTCCACAAGTGTGAAAATCCCATATGAAAACCTAGTGGTGATTCTAGGAGAAGACCACCAACAACTCAAGGAAATTCAGAATTTCTAAGTCATCTATCACATGAACAAGTCATGGGGGAGTTTCCTCCACCCTTAGCCAAGTTCTCCCCCCTCTTAGGAGTCATTTATCTTTTAGAGAAGCCCAAATCGATTCCAAGTGATCAAACAAGGGTCGTGTTCATCCAAGGGCAGCCTAAGTCACACCCAAGTGAAGCCCCTCTCTCTAGGGTCGTGTGTATCCTAGGGGAGCCCAAGTAATCCATTACCCGTGTCTCTAAGCCCCTAGCCAAGTCTGACTGTGTGTACGTACATGATATGGATGACACCATGTTCTAAGGCCATCCATTATACAAAAAATTTCCAAACCTCAAAAAGCCTTGGAACATGATGTTGAATATGGGGTACACACCTTATTGAGGTCTAGGAGCCCATAACCGAGGTAGGCTAGTCGATATGGATTGGGCTATGCCCTATCCATACCCCCTGAGCTACCACCTAAGACCACTTGGGTCAAGGGTGCCCTAGAACCCATTAACACCGAAGCTTATGACTTAGACCTCTTCTTTAGAGCCTAATTCATGGTGTTTTCTTTGTAGGTTTGATGGAAGACCCCTCCTTATCCGAAAATCCAAAAAAATTATATATTTGCAAAAGCCAAAAAAATTTAGAATATCCTCAAAACCCAAAAACATTCGAAAAATCAGAAAATTCCAAAAAGAATGTGGTTTATGTTCCTAGTCTTTGTCTGCAAAAAGCCAAAAAAATTGAAAAACCTGAAAATTCTAAAAAGAATGTGGTTTATGTTCCTTCTCCTAGTCTTTACTTGCAAAAAGCAAAAAAAATTGAAAAATCTGAAAATACCAAAAAGAAAGTCTTTATATTCATCCTCCTAGCTTTGGTTTTAAAAAAACAAAAAAATTGAAAAATTTGAAAATTCCAAAAATATTGGCCATGTACAAATCCCATTTTTCGAGTTCTTCAAAAATTATACATATCCCTAAACCAAAATCGTGCAAACTTGTCATCCATAATTCCACTCTTTTGCCTAACACTTCCCTAGAAATTAAAGTGCTTGAGAATGATCAAAGCAAGGAGGAAGATCCCCTCATCCATGAAGAAGATCAAGCTTTCCGAATTTCATAGAATCCTTGACATGGAAAAACCTTCAAATTCTGTAGGAGGGGATTTTGTAGAGATCAACTTAGATAGTGAGTCTAACCCAAAGTGTGTCAAAATAGGTGCATTGAATTTGCATTGATTTTAGAAATTTGAACAAAGCCACTCCCAAAGATAATTTTCCTCTTACAAACATTGATTTGATAGTGGATAGCACTGCAAATCATGAAATGTTTTCTTTTATGACTGACTATTTGGCTTATAATCAAATCAAGTTGGCTCCAAAAGATCAGGCAAAAACTGCTTTTACTACACCTTGGGGCACATACTGTTACACGGTTATGCCATTTGGTTTTAAAAACGCCAGTGCTACATACCAAAGAGCCATGACTACCGTTTTCCATGATCAAATCCATGAGCTCTTGGAAGTATATGTGGATGATCTTTTGGTAAAATCAAAAACCCGATGCACACACATTGAATCTTTGCAAAAAGTTTTCGAAAGACTTAGGTTTTATAAAGTGAAGCTAAACCCTCAAAAATGTGTTTTTGGAGTGTAATCGGGCAAGCTCTTAGGGTTCATGGTAAGCCAAAGGGGCATTGAAGCCAACCCCTCTAAGTGTCGAACCATCATAGACATGCTTCCACCCTCCAACTTGACCCCAATTCGAAGCCTCCAAGGTCGACTCCAAGCAATTAGGAGATTTATCTCCAATCTAGCAACAAGATGTAAACCTTTTAATAGGCTTTTGAGAAAATGGGTTAAATTTGAATGGGATGATGGTTGCCAAAAGGTTTTTGAAAGATTGAAAACTTATTTGGTAAATCCTTCGATTTTAAAATCTCCAAAGCAAAGAAAACCTTTATTGCTTTACATTTCCATTCATACGAATGCATTGGGTGCTTTACTTGCTCAATATGAGGATGATAGCCATAGGGAGTATGTTATTTACTACATTTCGAAAACTCTATTCACATATGAAAGAAATTATAAGCCATGGAGAAAACGTGCTTGGCTTTGGTGTGGGCTTGTCAAAAGTTTAGACATTACTTCCTAGATCATGAAATTTGGATATTGTCTAAGCTTGATCCAATCAAGCACTTGTTTGAAAAACCTATCCTAACGGGTAAATGGCAGCTCCTCTTAATGGAGTATGATTTAAAATTTCATCATCAAACCTCCATTAAGGGACAAGCCCTAGCCGATCATGTGGCTGAATTGCCTCTTGAAGATACATATCTCATACTTGAGGAAATGCCCGATGAAGGCATATTTATAAATGAATTTCAAAACCATGTTTTAGCAAATTGTTTTAATGAAGATCAAGTATGAAAAATGTATTTTGATGGGGCAAGGAATCAACAAGGGGTAGGTGTAGGAGTCATCCTCATATCCCCTGAAAAGGGAGAGATCCCCATTGCCATTCGACTAGATTTTGCATGCTCAAATAATATGGCCGAGTACGAAGCACTCATACAAGGCCTAAAAATTTTGAAAAATCTAGAGACATCATATATTGAAGTCTTTGGAGATTACATGTTTGTTATAAATCAAGTTTCAAAAATTTGGCAAGTCAAAAATGAAAAACTTATACCATACCACGAATTGACCACTAGATTGGTCGTTTCTTTCAAATCATGCACACTCACTCACATAGGTAGAGAGGACAATACCATAGCGGATGCCCTCTCATCCCAAGGTTCATCTCTAAGGGTTGATCCCACCATAGGAACCCGATCCTTAGAAATATGGCACTCGCCCACTCCATCCACTCACGATTTGGAGATTTGCCAAAACGACCAAAATTCAATCGAAAAACCTTGGTTTCATGATATTAAAAACTTTTTAGAAAATAGAGGATTTCCTGAATTTGCTTCTTCCAAAGATCAAGCTTTGATTCGAAAAATTTCAACCCGATGTGTGATCTTGGGAGGGGTTCTTTACAAAAAGAGTTTTACCGGCATTTTATTGAGATGTGTAGACCTTGGTGAGGCTAGGACCATAATGCATGGGTTCCACGATGGAGAATGTGGAGGCCATGTCAATGCAAATATAATGGCCATGAAGATACTTAGGGCCGGTTATTTTTGGTCTACCCTTAAACAAGATTGCCATGATCATGTTAGGAAATGTCATCAATGTCAAGTGCATGGACATGCCATTCACATCCCATCGTCCACTTTACATTCCATTGTAAGCTCATGACCCTTTGCTATGTGGGCATTTGATATCATAGGACCAATATCCCTAATTGCATCCAATGGACATAGGTTCATATTATCAGCCACAGAATATTTTTTTAATTGCCTCCCGAATGTAGTGCAAAATTTTCAGAGAGGGTCTCTGCATTTTGATTATGGACGGATGCGGGGGGTAAGGAAGCTAGTCCTAGATAATAAGATTCGTATTGGTTCTTAGAATATCGGAACATTATCGGGTAAGCTAATGGAGGTGGTAGATACTATGATTCGGAGAAAGATTCATATTCTATGTTTACAAGAGACAAAATGGGTTGGAGAAAAAGCAAAGGAGATAGAGGATACAGGTTTTAAATTATGGTACTCAGGTAAAGAAAAGGCTCGAAACGGAGTTGGTATTATCATAAATAAAGATTTAAAGGAGAGTGTAGTAGACATACAACGATATGGTGACCGAATCATGACGTTGAAATTAGTGTTAGGAGCAGAGGTTTTGAATATAGTTTGTGCTTACGCACCCTAAGTAGGACTAGAAGATAGTATAAAGACAGTGTTTTGGGAAGAGTTAGATAAGGTGTTTCAAAAGATTCCACAAATAGAGATGATTTGTTTAGGAGGAGATTTAAATGGACATGTCGGTAAAGAGGCATTAGGATATCAAGGGATTCATGGAAACTTTGGTTTTGGGGATATAAACGAGGAAGGTAGGGAGATTTTAAATTTTGCTGTCATTTGATCTCTTTATAGTCAATACAATCTTCAAAAAACGAGATGAACATTTAATTACTTATAAGAGTGGCTTATCACAAACACAAATTGATTACTTTATTTGTAGAAAGAAAGATAGAGCGTGTTGTAAAGATTGTAAGGTAATTCCAGGAGAAAGCTTAACCACCCAACATAGACTTTTAGTTATGGATTTACAAATAAAAAAATGGACAAAGAAGAAAAGAGTGCATCGAGCGATCCGAACTAAATGGTGGAACCTCAAAAGCGAGAAAGAAGATATATTTAAACAGAAAGTCCTTCAAGGAGATGTTTGGAATTATGTTGGCACACCCTGTGATATGTGGAACAATATGGCTATATATATTAGGAAAGTGGCGAAAGATGTGTTAGGGGTATCTAAGGGAGGTGTACCGGCACAAAAAGAAGCTTGGTGGTGGAGTGAAGTAGTACAAAATAAAATCAAGGCAAAGAGGGCATGTTACAAATTACATTATGTTAAGAAAACTAGTGAAACTTTAGAAGCTTATAAGAAAGCAAAGAAGGAAGCGAAAAAGGCCGTTAGTGAAGCAAAAGCTAAGATTTGGGATGACTTATATAAAAAACTCAACTCAAAAGAGGGTGAAAGAGATATTTTTAGGATAGCTAGGGCTAGAGATAAGAAAACTAAAGATCTTAATTATGTTAGATGCATAAAAGACGAGGATGAAAAAATTCTAGTGGCAAATGATGATATAAGAAATAGATGGAAAAACTATTTTTATAATCTTTTTAATGAAAATAAAGATGTTAGTATTAGTTTAGGAGATTTAGCCAAGTCAGAAAAGTATATAAACCACAATTTCTACCGACGTATTCAAAAGAATGAAGTCAAAGAGGCTCTTAAACATATGAAGAGTGGTAAATCGGTAGGACCTGATAATATTCCTATAGAAGTTTGGAAAATACTAGGAGAAATAGGAATCACTTGGCTCACAAGACTATTTAATAAAATATGGAAAAACCAAAAGATGCCCGAGGAATGGAGAGCAAGTGCACTTATACCCATATATAAGAACAAGGGAGACATTCAAAATTGTGCGAATTATCGAGGTATCAAGTTAATGAGTCATACTATGAAATTATGGGAAAGAATTATCGAACGTAGGTTAAGACAAGTATCAAGTACAACAGAGAACCAATTTGGATTCATGCCAGGCAGATCTACTATTGAAGCGATTCACCTTTTGAGATGTCTTATGAAACATTTTAGAGCAAAAAAGAAAGACCTTCACATGATATTTATTGATCTAGAAAAAGCTTATGATAGGATACCGAGGGAGGTTCTTTGGAGAACTTTGGAAAAAAGAGGTATCCCATTGACATATATTAACCTTATAAGAGACATGTATGATGGTGCAAAAACATGTGTGAGGACTCATGAAGGAATGACAGACTTCTTTGAAGTTAATATTGGGTTACATCAAGGATCAACTTTAAGTCCATACTTATTTATAATGGTGATGGATGAGTTAACAAAACATATTCAAGATGAAGTACCTTGGTGTATGTTATTTGCAGATGACATTGTATTAGTGGAGGATTCTAAAGAAAAAGTTAATAGAAAATTGGAACTATGGAGAGAAACATTAGAAAGCAAAGGCCTCCGACTTAGTAGAACAAAGACAGAATATATGGAATGTAAGTTTGATCATTTGGTTACTTCAGAGGACATGGAAATTAAAATTGGCACACATTGCATTCCCCAAAAGGAAAGTTTTAAATACCTAGGATCAATTTTTGAGAGTGATGGAAGAATTGATAGAGATGTTACACATAGAATTAATGATGGTTGGTTAAAATGGAGAGGAGCATCAGGTATTCTTTGTGATAAGAAGATACCATTAAAGTTAAAAGGTAAATATTATAGAGCAGCAATTAGGCCTGCCATGTTTTATGGTTTTGAGTGTTGGGCAGTTAATCATCAACATGTACAAAAGATATCTGTGACAGAAATGAAGATGTTGAGATGGATGAGTGGTTATACAAGAAAAGACCGTATACATAATGAGGTTATTAGAAACAAATTAGGAGTGGCACCAATAGAGGATAAAATGAGAGAACATCGTTTAAGATGGTTTGGACATATAGAAAGAAGATCAAAAGAAGAACCTGTAAGAAGGTTAGAAAAACTAAATTTGGAAAGTATTAAAAGAGGTAGAGGACGACCACAAAAGTGTTAAAGAAACAATAAAGAATGATCTAGCTGATTGGGAGTTAACTACTAACATGGCACATGATAGGGATCTGTGGAAACAAAGAATCCATGTAGCCGACCCCGTCTAGTATGGGAAAAGGCTTAGTAGTTGTTGTTGTTGTTGTGGTTGAAGCTACCTCCTTGGCAAATGTCCTAGGACATGTGGCATTTATTAAGAAAAATATCTTGGCTCGATTTGAAGTTCCAAGAGACCTAGTGTCCGATAATGACACACCCTTCAAGAATGAGAAGATGGAAAAGTTATGAAACACCTATGGCATAACTCAACACTTCTCATCGCCCTACTACCCCCAAGGACGGCCAAACTGAAGCCACGAATAAGACTCTCATAAGCATCATTGAGAAAACCTTAGAGAAGGGTAGGACATGACATGAGAAGCTTGATGAAGCCTTATGGGCTTATAGAACTTCCATCAAAACACCTATAAATGCCACACCATTTGAGTTGGTCTATGGTACAAATGCCATACTCCCCATTCATACAAAATTGCATTCATTCCATACATCACTTGCACTCAACCTACCACTAGAGACTTTACAACAACTGAGCTTGATTTGTTAGATGAAAGAAGGCTCCTTGCCATGGATCATGCATATGCATATCGGCAACGGATAGCCCGACATTATGAAAAGCATATGAAGACTCACCACTTCCAAGTGGGAGACCTTGTATTGAAAATCACCCACCATCGTGGTTCACATCCACTTGAAAAGTGGCAGCCCAAGTGGGATGATCCCTATGTTGTAAGAGGAACAACTACCAACAATGTATATTGGTTGATTGATGTTGAAGGTAGAAATTTAGTAGACCTTATAAATGCTTAGTACTTAGAAAAAATATTATGTATAGGGTTTATGTTAAATTTCTTTCAAAAAGATTTTTGAAATGGACCTCCTTTGAACTTCTCGAAAGAAGGATCAAGGTTGATCAAAAATCATGTGGTAACATTTCAAAAATCTTTGGCTTACAAAATAGAGTCTTGTTCAATATCGCAAAATATTTTCAAATGGTAAATGCTATTATGAAATAGGATGATCTTGGTTAAATCGAGTAACCAAAGGGATAAGTTTTCCCTCATTTTACTTCTCTCACAAAAGGAAAATTGGCAAAAATTCAAAAGAAAAAGAGAATACAAAAACTCCTCTATAAAGAGGTCTTCCTTTATACAAAAATTCCTCCTAAAAGAGGTCTTCTCTTTGAATGAAAAAGCAAAAGAAAAAAAGAGCGAATATGAAAGAAAAAAATCCTCCAAAAAGAAAGGAAAAGGAGGCCCTTCATATTGATAGAAAGAAAAATGCCAGAAAGCTCAAAAGAGCAATTTTCCGTCTCTTTGCCTTAAGCCACGGGATGCTTCATAAGGGACCGTGGTAACTCTTTCCCAAATCCCTCTAGCTTATCCCAATAAAGAAAGGTTTATCTATGAAAATCCTAAAGTAGGAATAGAATCTACTTATTTGGATTTCATTTTGTTTGAGAATTATACTTTGTTGTGTGGGAAATGGAATTTTGAAATGTTTTCCAAAATTTCCTATAAAACCTCTGCTCAATAATGGGTATTAAAACCCAAATGAGGGAAAATATGAAAAATCGGAAGTCCTTTTGATAGAAACTAAAAGGAGTTTCTTTTGAAAATGAATTTTGAAAACCCGAAATGTCAAAACGATATGGGATTATCCTACTTGGGGTAGACGGCTTTCATAGGCTCTCCCTAAGCTAATTCGTATCTTGAGTGAGTCTCTGAAACCTCACACTTCATTTGCATCATCCACACCATGCATGCATACATTCAAAGTCTCGAAGTCGCCCATGCATGATCATACTTAGCACTAGCACCCAGTATAGGTCAAGTCTCCTTTGGCTAAAAATCTCCTCTTCCTCTAATCCAAGAAAAATAATTTTATGAAATGAAGGGTGATTTATATTCTCAAAAAAATTTTGGAAGCAAATCCAAAAGGGTGTTTTCTTCTTTGCCATTATCCAAATAAATTTGGATTAATGCCAAAGAGGGGCATCTGTAAACACCCAAAATCAAAATTTTCTTAAACTCCAAATTTCAGAAATTTAAATGATTTAAAACCTTTTTAAAAGATTCAAATGTTTTAGAAATACTTCAAAATAAAGGTTTTAAATTCAAGATAAAAAACCCAAATGATTTGAACAAATAAGGCGAACAGGTGAGACCCAATTCAATTCGGAATCAAACTCAAGTCCGAAAGCGAAGGGATGGACTAAGTCAAAGGCATATCTTCCTCAAACAAATCCAGTTACATGGGTCGTCAAAGCATCTCGAATTGGTTTCAAATTGATTGTGAAAATCAAGGATGCTGTTTGGATAAGATAAAGATGAGCTGGTTCATTTCGAATCAAAGTAGAAGGACGTCTTAGAGCTGGCCCCAAATATTCATTAAAAGCTCGTTCAACCACATATTAAGACTCAAGCAAACAAGACACATGAGATCAAGGCACCCATTCAAGCCTAGTCGGGTGCATGTGGGTTCACTCGATTAGGGCTAGGTGTGTTCAAATGGAGCCAAGAACCACCCTACATGGGGCTGGTCCATTTTGCCTAAAGGGGGACCACCTAACCAGACCTTGGGGCTGGATTTGGGCCAAGGAAGGCCCGCCCCAAGGAAGATCCTAGAAGAGGCTCTCCTTGGCCTTTAAATAGGGGAAGGGGGGGTGATTTCCATAGGAGAGAGGGGTTCAAGGAAGGGCTTTAACAAGCATCTTGGGTGTTTAGCAAGGAAGGGCTACACCTTGGGCAAGTCGTGGGCTGCTAAGAGAAGAGTGGAGAGAGGGGAAAAGTGGGTAGATCATAGGCTAAGTGCTGTTGGGAAAACCGTGAGTAAGAAATGAGTCAAGGAGAAGGAAAGTGAGGGCTGAGTTAATCTTGTGTAGCCGGTTCTTGCAGAAAATTTTGTAAGTATTTCTCATCCTTGATTCCTACTCATCTCTTCTTCGTATTCAATTTGAAAGGGGTTGTATTAATGGAGCTTTGTCTCCCCCCATGATGTAATAAGAAGTAGATATGCTGCGAATTTTCCATTCTTACTTACGCACTCTATGTGTTTGATTTCGTGATTCTACCCCAATATATTCTATAAAACACTCTATATTCTCTAATCCCCTCTATGCTTAAGTAAGATATATATTTCCATTTATTTCCCTTCAGCAATTTGCTTGGTGTTGGGTTGTTGCAATTTAAATTCGGGTGAGTTTGCATTCATGTATGTTCTAAAAATGAAATTCTGGTTTTTTAGCATCTGCATACCTTGATTGTCGTAATTTTAATTCTCTGATCTGTGATCCGAATGCTCTGAAATTTTAGACACAACACCTACACACCAACACATTATAAATCAAATTGGCAAGAATTTTAAGACCGTGCAACCTCGTGAATAAAATTGAGCAAAATCGGACAAACTCATTTCTGTTTTCTTCATAGTCAGTTTTCATGTAACAGGGGTTGGGTAAGTCTGTAGGAATCCAAATTTGATAAAATTAGTCTCATCATAAAGCTGACATCTATAGCTTTCCGAAAAGACTAAAATCATAACATTTGGAGTTCTGTACACCGAGATATAGAGGATTCTTTGAGCCTATGTATTTCTGTTAGAGAATATCCTGAAACTGTTGAGTCAAGTCCAATCTCCGATTTAATTCTGCAAATCTATTGTCCCAAAATTCAAAGTAAAAGGTGGTTTAGGATCCCAACACCTCAGGCTATCGACCATAAATTTTTTATGGATTTTAGAGATCCTTAGACCACTAAGAAAATTTCGGGAATAAGTTTCGAAAACAGGACCCATTTCTATTTTTAAGAACTTATTGATTTTCAAGCTTGAAACCAAATGCACCATTGTTTCTTAGCAAAACACTTTACTTTCACGTGAATTGGAAGATAGCATCTATGAAATTGAAATTCCTAAGCGCTTAGGTTGACCCTTGAGCGTCGGTTCAAGAAGGCCCAAAGCGAAAAGAGCCCGCTTAGCTACAATCGTCAATTAAGTCGAATTTTTATACATTTTGCTAGTTTTGAAAACTAGCTGGCACGCTCGCTCATGAAGTAGAATTGAAACTTTTATTTCAAGTCTCTACATAGGCTTGGAGTGAAAATTTCACGTCTACATCCACCACCACATTACATCATACTGATAAAGGAATATGAAATAGCGACAATCCTAGACACATCAAACGGTGCTCAGCTCGTGGCTACTGACAAATTAAGTTGGTGTTTCTACGTCTCGTTGTTACTTAGTGGCAACAAAGGCCGGAAGAGAAGCTTAATTCACTAATCCGGTCCTCCAATTTAGTCTTTCCTGTTTGTTAGCCAATCATATGAACTTTACTTTTATTGTTAGTTTACACTTGGATATGCAACATGGTTTTCCTTCTAACTAATTTAGATACCACATCTCTTAAAGGCTGCATGTCATAAACTAATGCATTTTCATCACTAAAGAAATACCTTATGGTATTCACTACTGACTTAAACATGGGTTTGCATTAGCCTATGGTATTCAGAAAAAGCAAACTATTGTACAACGTACTACACTGTTGGCCTTACTACATGGTGCTTATTGTTAAATACAATGGCAATGCACAATGAGGAATGGATGAAAGAAACACATGTATCAAGCTGTACGAGTGTAACATTAATGTATTCTATTGAATAATGCACTATGATATTTATAACATTGGTCATTTCAATTAAAAGTTTCCACATTTACCCAATGTCATATTTTTATCATCTTGAGGAGAGTCGTACTTTCGTTGAGAGGGGATGGTGCTTTTAGCATAATTTTCTGCCTGTGTTGTTCATCATTCATGTAGAAATTTTAGTATCAATAAAGTGTTCTTGTTGACATTTAGTATTCTTTCATGAAGGAAAGTGCTCATTCGATTTGGATATGACAAACTGATTCCTGAAACTGATTATCGTGTATGCCTTTATTCAAGCTGCTATCCTCTTTCAGGATTCAGGTTTTGTCAAATAGTGGGATTGCAACTATTTTGGTAGTAGTGGTTGGCTACGTGACGGGCTGGAAAGATACTTGCTTGGATTCTAAAGAATCATCCTTAGTAACATGCTTGGTGGGTGGTATAATTGGGCATTATGCCTGTTGCAATGGGGATACTTGGTCTTCTGAACTTGGGATACTTAGTGATGCACAGCCTCGACTAATCACAACGTTTAAGGTACGATCTTTTTCCCTATAAAAAGTTAGACATACACTCAGGATCTGTTTAGTTCAGCTGGAACAGTCTGTGCTTTCTTCTTCCATTATCAAAACTCAAAGTTGTATTTATAACAGATTTATGACTGGCTTGATCTAGCTTGAGATAATACTGTGATAAACTTGTCGACATATCTTCAGACAGTATTAAGAATGCTGGCTTATATAGAAGCAGAGAACGGGAGTAAAGGTGATAAAAGATGAACTAAAGAGGGAAAACTGTCTTTCAAAACAAAAGAAAGAAACAGTAAGATGATCTTTATGCCATTTATTTTCATACTTTCAGTCTTTCTCTAATTTTAGTGCCTGCGGTAGGAGGTTGATAACTTGATAAAAGTACATAGGAAGCATAAATGATGAGTCAATCAAGTCCTTGAAAGATACTGCATTAGCAAAAAGCGCTCAACTGAAAAAAGGCTTCTCATAGTGGTCGAACATCAGGTCAATTTATGTGTCTCCTTCTGGTTATGAAACATAAGTTGCATGCTGCTGGTGTTCCAAATATTACACATGTTGCTAGACTTATGTGATAAATGGATGTTTCTTGTCCTTCTTCAGCTTTCCTTCAGATTGAGTTCCGGTTTACATGCCCTTGCCCATGAAACATGACAGAACCTATCATCTTAACTCTTGAATGAGAATTGGTTTGAATTGTTATTCACAATATAACATGTACATCATAGACATTTGTCTGTTTATGGTAGTTTCTTCTTCAGCTTTATTATATTTTTCTGCAGCCAGTCCCAAAGGGTACAAATGGTGGCGTAACTTTAGCAGGTTTTCTAGCCGCTGCTGCTGGTGGTGGCATCATTGGCTTCACATTTGTCCTCATAGGACTGTTGACGACAAGTTGTACTCTGGAAGTAGCTTTGAAGCAGCTATTTGTTTTGCCTCTTGGTGCATTGGCTGGGTTTCTTGGCAGCCTTATTGATTCTCTTTTGGGTGCAACTGCACAATTTAGTGGCTTCTGTTCAGTCCGAAAGAAGGTAAAGCCTTTTGTGAATTTTGCGTGCATCCAGAGTGGCAGAGGAATCTACTGAATAGAGTTTCGTCTTTTCAAGCATTGCTATGTTTCACTCAAGAAGAACTGGTACTGAACTGAAGCGAGATGCTTTCTACTAAAAGTTAAAAACAATTATGTAGGTCTAGAGAACAAATTGAACTTCTGTCATTGACATTTATTATTCTAATTATACAAAGAAGCTTCCTGAATAAAAAACCTGAAGGTATGTCTCCTACTCCACTGTTACCATTACTGAGAATTTTCTTTGGTAGCGAAAAGCATTCCTCCATTGGATAAAGGAGTCCAACTTAGCCAAAAAGTTCTGCCAGTAATGACAAGAATGTGGCGAATAGCTGAACAATCGTTACCTATGAATTTTTTGGAACATAGTGACCAACTTTTTGAAATGTTAAGCTATTGTTGAATCTAAAAATTGAATGAAAAGATTTACTTAAGAAGTTACTTTAAAGATGTTGGAATTTGTACAAAATGTGACAAAAGATGTGCTAGATAAATCTAAAGGAGGCCTAGTGGAGCCAAAAGGGGCTTGGTGGTGAAGTGAATCAATCCAAAAAAAATTTAGGGCAAATGGAGCGTGTTATAAGGTGCATATAAAATCTAAGCTTATGAATTTCACAAATATTATAAGAATTTAGAGAAAATGACATAAAAACAACTAAGCCTTTCTCCATATTAAATGAGATAGGCTACACAGATTCTTTATTTCCATAGAGTTCGGTCTTGTGCCATGCTAACAATTACCTGAAGGTAGATCATTCTTTATTATTTCTTTCCAACACTTTTGTGGTCTTCCTCTTTCTCTTTTGACATATTCACCATCTAGTTTCTCATATCTTATTAGAGCTTTTTTGATTGCCTTTTTACCTATCTAAACCATCTTAAACAAATTTTCTATTTTATCATCTATTAGTACCACACTCAATTTGTGTTTGATAACCTCATCAGGGATACAATCTTTCCTTATGTGAACATACATTTATCTCTATCTCTATTTCTACCACATACACCTTTTGTACATATTGATAATTAACTATCCACTACTTAGAACTATATAACATAGCATATCTATTTGCTACCATATAATAATTATCTTTGAATTAATGGTATTTCTTGTCGTATAAAATACTTGATGCACCTCTCCATTTTAACCAACCTGTGTTAATTTTATGTACGACATCCCCATCAATTTTTTATTGTTATGAAAAACTAACACTATGTACTTAAAACCAATGTTATAAATATCGTATATCGTTAGTTGGATCAATACGATCCATGTTTCTGTATCGTTGGGGTTCATTTATCGTTCTATATCCTGTGTATTGCTTGCATATCATATTGTATCATTGTGATACACTATGTATCATTATCCATATCGTATATTATGATAATATATAAACATTCTGCTATATTTATTATACCAAGCAACTATAAGTACTACAAGTCTCTTAGGTATGATAGCTAACAGTAGGGTGTACAGTTGCTACAACTAGGCTCATTAGGCCTATTATACGGACAGTAGCAGAGTGTACAATTGTTGCAACTAGACTCTAGGCTGATTAGGTCTATTATACATACAGTAGCAGTACTCAGTAAAGTGTACAGTTGTTGCAACTAGGCTCATTAGGCCTATTATACAGTAGCAGTACTCCAATAGTGTACTAGCTGTTTATACTCTATGTGATACAAGCAAGGTCCCCGTCATCCTAGAAAAAAGTAAGAATTTCGAAAATATAGCTTAATATATTAATATACAACATTTTTTTACAAAAAAAGTTAAAAATAATGATTTTAAAATGTTTTCTTTAACTAAGTAAAACAGGTCTGTATCGTGTGGTACAATACGGTATGATTATTGTATATCGGTCTCTCTTTCGATAGGGACCCGATACAATTTTTACAACATTGTTGAAAACCTTTCTTTCGAGGGACGCAATTGTTAAACTATAATAGGAACACTGGACCAATATGGCCCAACAAGTCCACCTAGGACTATTGGGACTGGGCCTCGAGGGCCAGTCCTAAGTTCCCTAATGGTTACATCAACTGGCTGTTGGGAACTCCCAACGGCTAGTTGATGTAGCCATTGGGAGCAACTGCCTTCTTGTAACCTACCTCTCTCTACTTTCTAAAGCCTCTAAATAGAGGGCATGCATTACTAATAAATTAGAGCTTTCTTTGCTCTCTTGACTTGTTTGATATTCGGTTTGGCTTGTACACCAAGTGTTTAGTGGTTTCTTTGGTGATTTGGCTTGTTGAGGATCCTTCGGGATTATTTCTGTTTGAGCTTGTGGATTACTTTCGATATATTGGTGATATTCTTACAATAATGTGTGCCAATTTTAATTTTGATATCATCCGCGGTAACCAAATGATCAAATTTACATTCTATATATTATTTCTTTACTCTCAGTCGAAAGTCTTTATTTTTAATATTTCTCTCCATAATTCCAATTTCTTGTTAACTTTTTCCTTAGACTCATCCGTTAACATAATTTCATCCGCGAATAATATACACTGAGGTACTTCATTTTGAATATGCTTTATTAATCGGTCAATAACCAAGGTAAATGAATATGAACTTAAAACAAGTCCTTGATGTAGTCCAATATTAATTAAAAAGAAATCCATTCTTTCACAAGTTCTCGTAAATGTTTTGCATGATGCACCATTATACATATCTCTTATAAGATTAATATACGTCAATGAGATAATTCTTTTTCCCAAAATTCTCCAAAGAGTATATCTTGACACCCTATCCAAAGCTTTTTATAATCAACTAATACCATGTGAAGGTTCATTTTTTCTCTAAAATGTTAGATAAGATGTCTCAATAGGTGAATAGCCTCAATAGTTGATCTCTCTAACATAATTTTACATTGGTTTCCCTCATTTGTACTCGATACTTGTTTCAATCTTTGTTCAATAATTCTTTCTTGTAATTTCATTGAACTCATCAAATTGTATATTAGTATAACCATGCTCTTCTTCTATTCATTAAGTATTTTTTTTTTATTTCTTTATATTTTATTAAATAATCATATATCCAAGTAATATATGTTTAGTAGGATTTTTCATACTTTTATAATTATTTGGTCCTATAGATTTACCAACCTTCATAAGTTTAAGAGCATCTTTACTTCATTCTTTTGAATATGTCATTAGAAATTATGGTTTATATACTGTTTTGAGTTAGTCAACACTCCTATACTAATACTAGTACTTAAATTTTTGTTAAAAAGCTCATAAAGTATCTTTCTTTTATCTATTTTTTGACATGATTGCTTGCCACTAGGATATTCTCATTCTTATTCTTTATGTACCTCAAGATCTTTTCTAGCTAACCTAAAAGTATCTCTTTTATCTTCTATTAACTTGAGCTTTTTATAAACATCCTTATAATTTTGGTTTTTGCTTCACTCATGACCTTTTTCGCTTCTTTGCCTTTTTATATATTATCTAAGTTTTATCAATCTTTAGCATAATACAATTTGTAACATGCCTTTTGCCTTAATTTTATCTTTTACATTCATATTCTACCGCAAAGCCTTCTTTTTTATTAGTATGCCTCCCTTCGGTTCACTTAACACATCTTTTGTCACATTCCTAATATACATTATCATATTATTCTATATGCACCAATTTTGCCTACATAATTTCAAGAATGTGCTTGAAGAACTTTTTTCAAAATATACCTTCTTTTTCATTTTTAGAGATGCACCATTTAGTTTGAGTAGCTATATGTATTCTTTGCCTCTTTTTCTACTTTCTCGCATGTAAATCCATTTAGTTTGAGTATGTGTTGGGTAGGTAAGCTTTCTCTTCGAATTACTTTGTAATTCTTATATTTTGATGTACTTTTCTTTTAAAAGCAAAAGAATTTGTTTGTGTTTATGATAGCCACTTGTAAAAGTAATGAAATGCTCATCTCGCTTTTTGAAAGTTGTATTGGCTATAAAGAGACGATATGTTTTAGCTACTACAACAACAACTAAGCCTTTTTTCATACTGGATGAGGTCGGCTACATATATTTTTTTGTTTCCATAGAGCCCTATCAGAATTTGTAGAATCCATGATAAATAAGTCCGACAAAGTTTTACGCTAGTTGTCGAAAGCCTAACATAATCCTCTTCCTTTATCCGGGCTTGGGACCGGCCATGTAAGGGTGATCCCTTATTACATGGGTGGAGTTATGATATACAACAACAATAACAAAGCCCTATCGTGGGCCATGCTAGCAGTTAACTCAATATAAACTAGATCTTTCTTTATAGTTTCTTTCTAACACTTTTGTGGTCGTCCTCTTCCTCTTTTAATATTTTCACAATCTAATTTTTTATATTTTCTTATAGAAGCATCCTTTGATTGTCTTATTATATATTCAAACCATCTTAAATGAATTTTCTTCATTTTATCCTCTATTGGTGTTACAATCAATTGGCTTCTAATAACCTCATTATGGAAACGGTCTTTTCTTATGTAACCACTCATCCATCTCAACATCTTCATTTCTGCTATGGACATCTTTTGCACATATTGATGATTAACTGCCCAACACTCATAATCATAAAACATAGTAGGTCTAGTTGTTGCTTTGTAATATTTACCTTTTAACTTTAAGGGTATCTTCTTATCACACCAAATACCTGATACCCCTCCCCATTTTAACCAACCGGCATTAATTTTATGCATAACATCTCCACCAATTTTTCCATCATTTTGAAAAATTGATCTTAAGTATTTAAAACTTTCTTTGTGAGAGATTCAATATGTGCCAATCTTAATTTCTATGTTCTCTAAAGTAATCAAATGATTTAACTTATATTCTATATATTGTGTCTTTGTTTTACTAAGTTGGTAACCTTTACTTTCTAACGTTTCTTACCTTTCTTGTTTAAATTTCCAAAGCTATAATTTTCATGAATACATTGATATGTTAATCTAATGCCCCTTTACCTACATGTTCATTTATAGAAATCTTGTCTACAATTGATTGATTGCATTTAGGCAAAGATATAGAGGCTTTTCCTTAAACTTGAGTATAGTCAAGCCCTACAATGCGCCACTAATAAGAGATACCCAAACAAAGTGCTCATAATGCCTAAAATCTAGAGTAGTAAATTTAATGTTGGTTATTGGAAACCTAATGCAATCCTCTTCTTTTCTCATTCAGGCCTGAGACTAGCCATGATAGAGTTTGAAAAAAATAAAGAAATGGAAGCAAAATATAGAAAACCTAAAAGTATTTGTATAAAAAACTTATGAATAAAAGTTGAAAGAGACATTTTTAAGATATCTACAAACAACAACTAAGCCTTTTCCCATACTAGACGAGGTCGGCTACATGGATTCTTTGTTTCCACATAGCCTTATCATGTGCCATGCTAGCAGTTAACTCGCAATAAGCTAGATCATTCTTTATTGTTTCTTTCCGACACTTTTGTGGTCGTCCTCTACCTCTTTTAATACTCTCAAAATCTAGTTTTCATACCTTCTTAGAGGTTCTTCTTTTGATCTTCTTTCTATATGTCCAAACTATCTTAAACGATATTCTCTCATTTTATCCTCTATTGGTACCACTCCTAATTTGTTTCTAATAACCTCATTATGTATACGATCTTTTCTTGTATGACCAGTCATCCAACTCAACATTTTCATTTATGTCACATACATCTTTTGTACATGTTAATGATTAACTGCCCAATACTTAGAACCATAAAACATGGCAGGTCTAATTGTTGCTCTATAATATTTACCTTTTAAGTTTAATGGTATCTTTTGATCACAAAGAATACCTGATTCTCCTCTCCATTTTAACAAACCAACATTCATTTTATGCGTAACATCTCCATCAATTCTTTCATCACTCTAAAAAATTGACCTTAGGTATTTAAGACTTTCCTTTTGGGAGATGCAATGTGTGTCAATTTTAATTTCTATGTCCTCTTAAGTAACCAAATGATCAAACTTACATTCCATATATTCTGTTTTTGTTCTACTAAGTCGGAAGCCTTTATTGTCTAATGTTTCTCTCCATGGTTCTAATTTTCTATTTTTTCCTTAGACTCCTCCACTAACATAATGTCATATGCAAATAACATACACTATCGTACTTCGTCTTGAATATGTTTTGTTAATTCATCAATCACCATTATAAATAAGTATAGACTTAAAGTTGATTCTTGATGTAATTCAATATTAACTTCAAAGAAATCTGTCATTCTTACATGAGTGCTCACACATATTTTTGCGCCATCGTGTATGTCTCTTTATAAGGCTTATGTATTTCAATGGGGTATCTCTTTTTTCCAAGGTTCTCCAAAGAACCTCCCTTAGTACCCTATCGTAAGCTTTTTCTAGATCAATAAATATCATGTGAAGGTCTTTCTTTTTTGCTCTAAAATGTTCCATAAGACATCTCAAAAGGTGAATCACTTCAACAATAGATATGCCTAGCATGAATCCAAATTGGTTCTTTGTTGTACTCGATACTTGTCTTAACCTATGTTTGATAATTCTTTCCCATAATTTCATAGTATGACTCATTAACTTGGTACTCCAATAATTCACACAATTCTGAATGTCTCCCTTGTTCTTATATATGGGTATAAGTGTACTCGCTCTCCATTCCTCATGCATCTTTTGGTTTCTCCATATTTCATTAAATAGTCTTATGAGCCATGTGATTCCCGTTTCTCTTAAGATTTTCCAAACTTCTATATGAATATTGTCTGGTCCTACCAATTTACCGCCCTTCATATGTTTAAGAGACTCTTTGACTTCATTCTTTTGAATATGTCAGTAAAAATTGTGGTTTATATACTTTTATGATTTGGCTAACTCTCCTAAGCTAATACTAACATCTTTATTTTTATTAAAAGTCTTATAAAAATAGTTTTTTCATCTATTTCTTATATCATCTTTGCCCTTAGAATTTTTTCATCCTCGTCTTTGATGCATCTAACATAATTAAGATCCTTAGTTTTCTTATCTCTAGTCCTAGCTATCCTAAAAATATCTCTTTCACCCTATTTTGAGTTGTGTTTTTTATATAAATCCTCTTAAATTTTAGCTTTTGCTTCACTGACGGCTTTTTTCGCTTCTTTCTTTGCTTTCTTATAAGTATGTGAAATTTCACTAGTTTTCTTAGCATAATGTAATTTCAAACATACCCTCTTTGTTTTGATTTTATTTTTCACTACTTTACGCCACTACGAAGCTTCTTTTTGTTCCGGTACACCTCTCTTAGATTCATCTAACACATCTTTCACCACTTTGATAATATGTATAGCCATATTGTTTCACATATCATTAGGTGTATCAACATAATTTCAAGCATCTCCTTGAAGGACTTTTTGTTTAAATATACCTTCTTTCTCGCTTTTGAGGTTCCACCATTTTGTCCGAATAACTCGATGCACTCTTTTCTTCTTTATCCACTTTTTTACCTGTAAATTCATAACTAAAAGTTGATGTTGAGTGGTTAAGCTTTCTCTTGGAATTACCTTGTAATCTTTATAATATGCTCTATCTTTTTTTCTATAAATAAAATAATCAATTTGTGTTTATGATAAACTACTCTTGTAAGTAATTAAATGTTCTATCTCATTTTTTGAAGATGGTATTGACTAAAGAGATCAAATGCCATAGCAAAATTTAAAATCTCCCTACCTTCCTCATTTATATCACTAAAACCAAAGTTTCTATGAATACCTTGATATCCTAATGCCTCTTTACCGACATGTCCATTTAAGTCTCCTTCTAAACAAATCATCTCCCTTTGTGGAATTCTTTGAATCACCTTATATAACTCTTCCCAAAAGTCGTCTTTATACTATCTTCTAGTCCTACTTGGGGTGTGTAAGCACAAACTATATTTATCCTAACACTAATTTCAACGTCATGATTCGTTCACCATATCATTGTATGTCTACTACACTATCTTTTAAATCTTTATTTATGATAATACCAACTCCGTTTCAAGCATTTTCCTTACCTAAGTACCATAATTTAAGATCCGTATTCTCAATCTCCTTTATTTTTTCTTCAACCCACTTTATCTCTTGTAAACAATGAATATGAATCTTTCTCCGAATCATAGTATCTACCACCTCTATTAGCTTATCGAAAATGTTTCGATATTCAAAGAACCAATACGAATCTTATTATTTAGGACTAACTTCCTTACCCCACATCCATCCATTTTGAAAATGCGGAGACCCTCTTTGAAATTTATTCATTACATTTGGGCGGTAATATAGCGGGACTAACTTCTTTATCCACACCCGTCTATGATGTGGAACCCTCTTTGCAATTGATTCACTACGTCCGGGCGAAAATGTAGTGGCCGCTTACTTTTCACTGCATTTAGACTCTAGAGTACGTCGGTAAGAGGAGACGCCGCAATACAATATTCATAATTTGTGTAATCCATGGTATAAAAATCTGACAAAGGTTTATGCTGGATGTTGGAAGCCTAATGCAACCCTCCTCCTTTATCCGGGCTTGGGATCAGCCATGAAAGGGTGATCCCTTACATGGGCAGAGTTTTTTTCCGAGAAAGATAGGATCTTACGCAATTATGATATGTCAAAAGTTGGAAGTTCCTTAATAGGGTCTGGACTCAACCCATATTTGTTGGATGAACAAATTACATTTAAGCTTAAGTTGGCTCATGAATATTATTTTTATAGTGCTTATGAATGAGACGAAGAGATGTGCTAGCAATAAACTTAGCGATTGAGAGAAACCTTGAAAACAAGCTGCTTTCTTTACTAGAACAAAGACAAATATATGAAATACAAGTTCAATATCTCCATTGAAACAAATTCTATGAAAGTGTACAAATTGCATCTCCAAGAGAAAACCATTTCAAATGCATTTCAGTGTTTAGAAAAGGTAAGGTTGTTGATGGAGATGTCAACCGTAAGATTAATGTGGGTTGGCAGGGCTTGCACCAGGTATCTATTGGGACTTGAGGTGGTGTGGTAGCAGTAAGACCATCAATTCTCTATGGTCATAAGTGATAGTCAACTATCAAAGTATGTGCTAAGGTAACGATGGCATCGCTGTGGTCATTGTGATCGCACAAGAAAAAAGTAGATCTATCATGAGATTATTAGAGAAAGAGTTGATATAACAATATTAAAGAATAAAATAAGGTGGTTCAAATATTTGAAGAGGTAGCTATGTAGGGACATGACATAAACAAGATCAAACTCATCAACAACTAGGAATCCATGTAGATGACCTCAATTAGTGTGACAAAGGCATGAACAGGGTTATGCTTTTGATATACATCTATAAATATTTAAATGACAAAAATTGCTATAATCCTTCCTTATCCTTACCTCCCCTACCTAGGCCTTTTCTCACACTAGATGGGGTCATCTAGAGGACGAGGAGTTCTAGGTGGTCATCCATGCTAGTATTATTCTCGCCAAAGCATGCTTAACTTTGGTATTCAGATCAGATCCAATTTAGAAGCCTCACACCTTAGAGCCCTCACACCTTAGAGCCCTGACAAAGTTCTATGTATTAACAGAAATTGAGCATTTGATCATAAAGAAATACATCAAAGATCAATGGGAAATAAAACAACAACTTTCCCTCCTTCTATGGAGTCGGCGGCTGCTCTCTTGTTCCTCTCACTTCTCGAAATAACCTAATGGTCAGGATTACACTTATATATACTTTATAACTTGAAAGACTATTTTATCCTTATTTAGTAATATATACATTACAACTTATGTGGATAAGGGATCTCCCAACATATTCCACTAGATCTTGGGTTCTTCAACACTCCTCAAGTTGAGAGGAAGATATTCATAACTCCCAACATGCTACATAGTCTGTCCATCATGAACTTTGGGACTGCCTTAGTGAGAATATTCGTAATTTGATCTTCAGACTTCACGTGCCTTACCTGTAATATTTTGTTATTAATTTTTCTTGTATAAAGTGGAAACCCACTTCTATATGCTTGGCCCTTTCATGTTGCACAAGATTAGTAGCAATCTAAATTGCAATCTTATTATCGGTGTACAATGCAATTAGGAGTTGTATTGTTTCTTGGAGTTCAATTGCCAAGAAAATTAGACATAATCCTTCACTGGTTCCGTGTGTTGATGTCCTATATTATGCCTCTACACTTGATCGTGCTACTACCAATTGTTTCTTACTTTTCCAGAAAATCAAATTTTCTCCCAGTAATGTAACATAACCTGTAATAGACTTTCTATCATCTCTTCATCCTGTCTAATCTATATCGGTATACACTTCTAGGTTGATATGTTCATATTTAGAGTATAAAGTTCCATTTCTCAGAGTATTTTTCATATATCTAAGTACTCGAAACATTGTGTCCATGTGTGGTTGCTTTGGTGCATGCATAAATCTGCTTACGATTCCAACTGCATAGTTTATATTGGGTCGTGTAATGATAAGATATATTAATTTTCCAACCAGTTATTGATATCTCTTAATGTCACCAACTTCTTTGCCCATGTTTAATCCCAATTTGTGATTGATATCATTGGTATGTCACTTGGTCGCGACCTGTAGGTATCTGTTTCCTTTAATAGATCCGTATATTTGCATTAAGTTAGAAAGATACCTTTTAGTGACCTCAATACTTTAATGCCCAAGAAATAGTGAAGATATCCAAGATCTTTCAAGTTGAATAGGTGATGCATTTTTTTCTTAAGTGGTTGATTTCTTCTTCATCACCTGTTATTACAATGTCATCAACATATACAATTAGTATTTAAATACCTGTCTCCACCTTAAAGAATAATGTGTGATCATTTTTACTTCTCGTATACCCATGGCCAATAATCCTTTCATTGAATTTTTAAAACCATACACAAGGGGACTGTTTCAGTCCATATAAAGCTTTCTTTAATAAACAAGCATTATTTGGTCCATAGAGATGTTTCAATCGCTACTTTATCTCCATGTATACTTCTTCATTGAGATCCCTTTGCATAAAGGTATTTTTGACATAAAATTGCCATAAATTCCATCCTTTATTAGCCGCTTAATTGATAAGTACCCAAATTGATGTTATCTTCGCCATTGGAACAAATGTTTCGTTATAGTCAATTCTATAAGATGACTATATCCTTTGGCCACAAGTCTTGCTTTGTATCTCTTAACTTTCACATATGGTTTATGCTTAACTATATAAACCATTTGCAACCTACTACATCTCTTCCCTTAGGTAGAGGCACAATGTCCTAAGTGTTATTCTTTTCTAGGGCATTTATTTCTTCTTGCATGGCCTACTGCCACTCGTTGGATGCACATGCTTCTTCCCATGTTTTAGGAATACTTTCAATGTTTGATCTGGCTACAAATGTTTTGTAATTCTCTAAAAGTCTTCCATAGTCAACATAATAGCTGATTGGATATGTATATTTTCTTTTTTCTTTTCTTAACGCAATTGGTAGCTCTAAAGACGGTGTTGCTGGCTGCAGTTCAACGACTTCTTCATGAGCTGAAAATATATTCCATCTTCCTCTAGTATACACTCGAGAGCATCTCTCTTGTTGATCTTCTTTATCATGGATCTCGACCCAACCTTCTTCATCCACTACTTCACTATCATCTTCAATGAGCATTGACAATAATGACTCCTCTGATTTTGATTCTTCTTTGTGCTTCTCCTCACTGTTATAATAATACTTGAGTTCATGAAATATTATATCCTTTGACATAAAAAACCTCTTATAACACCTGTATCCTTTCTAAAATAGGGAGTAACCGATAAACACACACTTCAATGTTTTAGGGTCGAGTTTATCTCTACTATAATGATGTACATGTATATAGCAAACACACCCAAAAACTCTAGGTGGTAACTTAAACAATTTCTCATTAGGAAATAGTACCTTAAGGGTATATTCCTTCAAGAACATTTAATGGTGACCTATTTATAAGATACACGTCTGTAAGAATTGCTTCTCTCCACAAATATTTTGGAGTAGAGCTTGCAATCATTAGAGTTCGATCTACCTCCAAGATGTGCCTGTTCTTGCTTTCTGCTGTCCCATTTTGTTCTGGTGAATAAACACACGATGTCTGATGGATAATCCCATGTGTTGCTAAGTAACCTTTTAACACAATCGATGTGAATTCACCCCCATTGTCTGATCGAATAGCCTTATTTTTGCTTGAAACTGCGTCTCAATAAACTTGTGAAATAATGAAAATATCCAGCCAACCTTATCCTTAGATTTAAGCAAATAAAGAATGGTAAAACGTGAGTAATCATCTATAAAAAAAGATAAAATATTTATGTCTAGTAATGACAGAAATTGGACAAGGACCCCATACATCAAAGTGTATTAAACTAAAAGGATTTTGAGTTCGTGATACACTTATAGGAAAATTAGTTCTCATAACACTCAAGACTAGTACTCTTTCTAAATTATGATTTTGGTATTATGGCTTGAATCGGCTGAACTGGTGGATGTCCAAGGCATCCCAAGGCATTGATGTTATAATGTTAACTCCATCTCACTTTGTGTAGAGATTGCATTAACATTTATATTTTCATGTTTTCCTCCATGTATGTACAATCTTCCACTCCTTTTACCAAATCCAACGATCCTTTTCGTTCTTTTTTCTTGAAATATACAACGATATGCAATCTTTACTTTATCATGTAATTCGTGATAATCAAATAAACCCTCTTTGAAATTTACCATATGTTATGATGCACCTAATCAATAATCCAACAAATTTGTTGTGGATATTCTAAGTGAGATACATTATCACTGGGTCTTGATAAATCACTCGGTGTAGTAGTCATCATAGCATGGATGTTGTCCGATGAAGGTGGTCCGGCAACTATAGCCTTAGTAAGTCGCCCTTCTAACTCTTCTAGTCTCGTTAGGATACATTAATTGCCTCATTTGCATTTTTTGCTCTAATTTCTTGATTACCTGCAAACATAACTTCATTTTTCACATAGTTAGGATGGCCAATTAATTTCTAGTATTGTTTCTTAGTATGTCGTGGTTTGCCACAATGTGTACATTTTACTTCTTTGCCATCCATGGGGTTGTTCCCACGACCTTTGCTCTTGAAGTTACCTCTCTCTCTCAATGTATGCTTATAGCTTCTTCCAAGGAATGTAGTTTTTTCGAGGTTAGGAGTTTCAAATTTTTCCAAGTTCCTTTGGTCTTCTTCTCTAATCAACAATTAGTAAACAATGCCTAGTGTGGGCATTTTCTCACTTACTAGGATAATATTCTTTACATTTTTATATTCTGTTGAAACTCTTCTCAAGAGATCAAACACTTTACGTTTCTCAAATTCATTTGATCTCTTTTTTGCTCATTCCTTATATTGAATCATCGTAAAATAAGATAGTTCATCCTAAAGGCTCCTTAATTCAATGTAATATTCACTAATAGACTTTGGCCCTTGCTTGCACTTGTGACTTTTTCCAAGGAGTTCATACTCCTTTACTATATTCTTCTTTCGAGAGTAAGCCTCTCTTAAACTTCTCAAATTTCATGGGCTGTTTCGATGTATAAGAATGATCTTCCAACATTAGGCATCATGAAATTAATCAACCATGTTGCCACTAGGGTGTCATCCGTCTCCCATCATAGGTACTCAGGACTCCCAAGGTTTGGCCACCAATGTTGCCCATTAAGTATTCGGTTTTCCCTTTAGCTTTTACTCCCAATAAGATAGATCTTGACCATTCAAGATAGTTTTTCTCATCTAACTTTATATTTGTGATAACAAATGAGTCACTTCTATCAGCCATCCCTAACCGATCTGCTATACTCCTGCACCCTTTTTCTTTGTTAAGAAAAAACAAGTTAGATCAAACCTGATTTGTGGCTTAACTTGGGACAGAATGCCCAGAACGTAGATCAACCAAATTGTAGTCCTTCTTTGGCTACTTGGTGAACTGTAGCAATCCTATTTTCTCGCTTTCTTCAATCTGCCCGCTCTGGTACCATATTAACAGAAATTGAGCATTTGATCATCAAGAAATACATTAAAGACCAATGAGAGATATAACAACATGCCCTCCTTCTATGGAGTCGGCAGCTGCTCTCTTGTTCCACTCACTTCTCCAAATGACCTAATGGGTAGGATTACACTTATATACGCTTTATAACTTGAAAGACTATTCTACCTTTATTTAGTAATATATACATTACAACTTGAGTGTTTTTTTTGGTATTCCTATGTGGATATTGAATCTCCCAGCAGATTCCAGAAGATCTCGGGTCTTTCTACACTATGTTGGCTATCGACTACTTAGTTCAGGCCTAAATTACCTTCGTTCAGTGCCTATAGTAGTGCCGTTGAACTTCGTTCAGGTTAAATACCTTTGCTTCACTTCGTTTAGGCCTCCGTACCTTAACAACCCAAGCAGTGTTTTTTATTAATTAACTTTGTTTAGTAATAAATACTTGGGCTGGGGACTGGCCATATGAGGGTGATCCCTTACATGTGCAGAATTATTAAAAAAAATGACTACAACCCAAGCAGCAAAAACCCAATAAATAATTTTCTCTAAACTCTAATTTCTAAAGTGTATCTTTTAGTGTAATTTGAATGTTGTCATTCATTTGGTTTTCTACAAATGAGTTTTATTTGTAGAAATGAGTTTTAAATCATTCGTAACATGTAAGCAGGTTTTAAGGCGTTTCAAATGTCTAGTGTTTCACATAATACCAAAGGTTGACATCTCAGAATCGGATAGATGTGATACACGGTTGTTACTCTTGAACGCATCTGTGCAGACAAATTGGATTGACAGAGGTTGCATATATGACTTCTAAATAGTTCTTTGGCCATCATATACTTACCAGTCAAATCGGTTAATTAAATTTTGATATAGTTGGGATTGAGTGGCAAAACAGGAAAAACGGAATTGCTGGATAGAGGGAAGACTTGTAAATTCTGGACATAAACTTCCTTCGCTCTAATCCCAACTTCATCTGGAACTGTCTGCATGTACTGTCACGATCATAGTTATTGCTGTAGCTTAGTTGTCTTTTGTTCTTTTCTGTACAGGTCGTTGGAAAGCCTGGTCCTACGGTGAAGAGGATAGCAGGTGTCAAGATTCTAGACAACAATGGTGTTAACCTTGTATCGGTGTTGCTGTCAACTCTTTTGACATCCATCGCCTGCCTCTACGTTTTCTGAAATGTTAGTGATTGACTGTCTGGTACATAAATCGACTCTCTTTTTGGATATTAGTTTCATCATTTCCTCGAGCCTTAAATACTCTGGTTCTAAGAATCGTTGTACTGGATTATTTTTCGCCAAGTGAAGGTAAATGATCGTTCTCCCAGTAAGAGTTCTTCGTTTTACAGGAACGACCACAAATCTGGATCTTCAATGTTGATGTTTTTTGCTCCGACTGATTCCTTGATATTTGATCATTGCTCTCAATAGCTTCCTAGTCTATTTTCTCCATTTTTCTATTTAATGGAGTCTATTGGAGTTAACGTTTGAGGCAAAAACAGCTTAAAGAAGAAGGTAGTAACATATTTATTTGAACAACGGTGCATGCTTCCACATCCTCATCGATTGTTTTTTTCTTTTGTGACAAGAGGATGCCGAAGCCTAACACATTCACCTACACATGCACCACCTGAAGTCGAACTCCCCACCACCAGCAACGGCACCAGTGTGCCCTGCCATTTAGTTGCTTTTAATGATGGGAGACTGGTGAACTAAAGACTCGATGGAAAATTTTGCGGAAACTTAGTCACTAACCCCTCGTCTTCACCGTAACAAGTGCTCTAAAGATGGCTACAAGAACCTGATTTTTTGCTTAAAATGTTCTGGAGAAATTATTTGACAGATCGGTCAAAATGCACTGCATCTGCGTGTTTTTTATGTTCATGCTGAGTCTTCAGGCTGCTGTTTGATGACCGGAAAGAAAAAGGCCTAGTATAGTGTGGGATCGGTTGTATGGATTCTCTTAGTCATGATTTGTGCTATATCTTGTTGGGAACACTTTTTGTTTGATGACTTTAGATGGCCCAACAGATGCGGCTGTATCTAACTCCGAATTCGGATTATATACAGTCTCAGTGCAGCTCAACATTTTAAGGTAGCAACCCGTGGGCTTTTAAAATATACGTCAGGTATCTTCTTCAACTCCAAAATCTTAAAAGACTTCCATGACTGGTGAGGCGGCCCCCTCACCTCATCCACTGCATTTTAATTCAAAACAAGAAAGGCAGAATATGTTTGTTTTTCCCCACGGGGAAAAGGCCACTGTTCTGCTACTGTTATTCTGAATTAACATGCAGGGTATGAGGTGAAGGGGGTGTCCCACCTCAGTCATGGATAAGTCTGCTTAGGTTTTGGCTAAGCAGAACATGGGTTTTGAACTTCCAGATCTGGCTGAGCAGACTTATCCATGACTGAGATGGAGAGCCCTTGAAATCTGAAAAGGCCCAAAAGATCAACACGAGCAGTCCAAAATTTTCAAAAAGTTTTGTAGATCACCAACTAAACTTCGCAGCCGAGGGAATCTTCTTTCTCCACGTCCCATCTGTCAACATACCCCATGGTTTTGGTTGAAGTTGCGGAGAGGAATAGCTACATATGATTATGAACGAGTTCAATTTGAGGTTAAGCGAATCACCAAAGCACACTGCACATCGAAGTTGATCGTCATCCGGGAAATGAAAAGGACTTTGCCTCATCTAGTTTGAATTATGTAGAAGTTGGTCCCATTTGCACGCAAAGCCTTAGCTCACTTTGCCGCGCACACAACGCACAACATGCACATCATGAAACTCGGAGCGTGCATAGTTGGTTCAGCCTCTCCATTGTAACAGGGAAAAGAGAATTGGTATCATTTCGTAAACAATCTGAAAGGTATCCCATGGCCTTTAAATTCTCTCTCCCCCCCTCCTTGTGTTTAACAAGGACTGAGACAACATCAAGCAATCTCTGCCATTATCACATTCCTTCATACACTGATTTTTAATTTATTTCACAACACTTTCTCTCCTCTACAAGGTGAAAAGCAGAAGAAGATGAAACCAATATGTTTAGGATATTAAGGTTAAAGCTAGAAAACTAAGAATCTTACTTATAACAAGAATGATGATGAGAAGATTTAATTAGAGGTGATGATAACAAAAAAAAAAAGATGGAGAAGTTACTTTCATAATGAAAATATAGGTATTAATTAGTTAGAAAGAGCTTACCAACTCAAAAGAGTATATAAAACCGTGATTTTGACTAATGTATTCAAAGGATTGAAGTATGGAGGTTGGTAAATCTATAAGAACAAATTATATTCTTAGAAGTGTAGAAATTCTTGAAGAGGTGGGTATCACTTGGCTTATAAGATTATTCAATTAAATATATAGAAACTAAAAGATACCTTAGGAATAGATGAAGAGTAAAACTCCTAATAAGAGCATGAGAGATATTTAGAATTGTGCAAATTATCGAGGTATCAAGTTGATAATTTATATCATAAAAGTAAGGAAATTTTTTTTGGATCAAGGTGGAGACAAGTATTGAGGATAATAGAAAACTGTTTTTGATTAATGTAAAAAAGATAGACCTTTGAGGTTATTCACTTATTGAGACGTCTTATAAAATATTTTAGAGTAAAAAAGAATAATTTCATTTTTAGTATTTCGGTACTCAAGTGAGACTATGAAGAAGTGTTTCTTAATATTTTCGGTACACAATTTCGTTTGTGTTTTCTTTATTGTTTTAGTTATTTGTATTTCTTATGTACATTGCTTATCATGTGTAGGTGGTTATTAGCTAGTTGGATTGTGCTTCAGATGGGCTGTACATTTCTTAACATGAAAAAGACCAAATAGTACTTCCATGTATATTACACACAAGCATGGCCTATTACATAAAAGATAAATTTTGTTCTACATTTGGTTCATTTCATACGAACTTGGTAAATGCAAATATGACACATTTGTGTGATATTTCAAAAATATTTAATGATAAACCGTCCTACAAATCATATTGTTATGTTTATACTTCTTGAATGTATATGTATGTATACTTACGTACATACATTATGTACATAAGTTTGAATCGATGGAACACAATATACCAAAAAATATTTATAAATAACATTATTATGACAAATGGTGGATGAAACCACTGTAATTATCCATAAATAAGGTAGCTTAAGGACCACCATTATCATCCTAAGGTTATTGATGTTGAAGAGAATCCACTGTATTATATGGAACTATGATATAAATTACGTCAATTGTTTTGATTGTTGTTACTAAATAAAATGACATTGATAACTACTCTTATATTAAAAAACACCAATTTTAACTATTTTTTTTATAGTGCGAACTTACATTTTTACATGCTCGTCTTTTATAGCCAAGGCACCCACCCTTTTCAGAAAAGGAACCTACCTCAACTGATCACGTGAGTTGCTTTGATCATTGTTTCTTTGACCTAAAAACCATGCTATTCAATGACCCTCACGATTGCCTCCTCGTTCAAATCTCTAGGCATTAACACCTATACTCATTAGATGTTTCATGTTTTGTATCATTTCTGGGTTTCTTTAAGCTAGAGAGAATGAGTTTTCTTATTTCTTGGGCTTCTTTGTAACTTTAGTAGATAATTTCTCTTGCATCATTCACAAAAGTTGAAGGCAAAAAATATCCTCATATATCTCTTTGGATGAAGTGCCTACCCTTCTTTACTAGAAAAGTTAAACATTTTGAGCTTTCTATGGGGTACAAAGTGTTTTTGCATGTTATTTATCACTAGAATTCTTGATACTCAAAATGTCATCCTTGTAATCATCTTTAATTTGTTGACAAATTAAATGATTACAAAAACTAGAATTTTGTATGGGTCATGCTCTTTTCTCCATATTGGGTTGGTGATTGTTGAGGCAGTTGAAAAACCACTCTTGTATATGCTCTTGACAATCTTTTTAAGGTTACTACATGTCCAACTCTATATTTTGTTAATTCATATAACCAAAGTAAAAGTCATAGGCTTAGTGCTAACTCTTGGTGTAACTTAGTACATAAAATGATGCTTCATAACACATCTTTTATAAGATTGATGCACGAAAGGTACCCTCTTTCTTTTCTAAAGTTCTCCAAACAAATGTTTTTGTAAGTACACATACTCTAAATCAGTATATCATGTGAACATTTTTCTCTAGTTCTTAAAGTGTTATATTTGATATTGCAGCCGCTCCATCTTGTGCAGCCCTCGCTAGGTCCACCTCGAGCCTCCATGGTTACAACCCACGTCTTGATCAACTCTACCTTGTTGCAGCCCCAAGTTAGGTCTAGGTCCACAAGGCTTGAACCCACTCCACCCTTGATTGAGCCCACATGGCTAAAGCCCACCAATGTTGACTTTTGCACCCACTCTCTCTCTCTCTCTTCCCAAAGCTCCCAAGCAAGTTCACGTGAACGTTTTCACCCCCCTTGGTCTTATTTATAGGCCAAGGGGTGGGTCTTGGGTTTGGATATTAGATTTGGGTTTTGAGATTCAAATCCGATCCAAACACTATTTGGGTCTAGATATGGATATTTGTGTCCAGATCCAATCCAAAATCTTCTTTCTTCAATCCTTCTTGGTGTTTTGAGATGGGAGGTTTTGAACGGGCCCTGGTGTTGCTAGTGACTCGTTTGAGCTAGGTTTTTCTCAGTCTTCTTGTCCGACCATCTTCTCACCTTCCGAACTCTGTTTTGTCTGTTTTTTATTTTTCAGGCTTGGGGTTTCATTTCTGACAGCTTTATCGGTGCTTTAGCCTCGTATTTCATATTTCGGGGCTGAAGTCTCCTTCTGCCTGGATGCTCCTTTTGCTTTTTGGCCCTCTTTTCATTCGGTCGGGCTGAACTTTTGCTTTTTGACCTGTTTTGGGACTGCTTTTTTATTAGGCTTCACCTGCTTGTTTTAGCTGCTTTACAAAATTTAGGTTTTGGCCCAAGTTTAAGAACCGTTATTTTGAAGGATTTTTAGACAAAAGTTTAAAACTTCGCAACTCCGGGGTTTTGAAAGTTCAAAATTGGTTTTAAAATGGTTTTTAAAAACCAGGTGTTTTGTTTGAAAATAATCTTATTTTGGGGTGTTTACAGATGCCCCTCTTTGGTTGGATAATGGCAAAGAAGACAACACCCCTTTTTGCTTTCTCCCTGGATTCATCCTTGAGAATATGGATCGTCCCAGTTTTCTGAGAAAAAAACTTTTTCCTTATGCCCGGTAAGGGGATTTTTGCCAAAGGGGACTTCTCCTAATGCGGTTCTAGTCCTAATTTGGATCATGTATTTGACGACTACATGTGCACGCATGAGTGGATGACATGGATGATATGCTAGAAAATGATTTTCTAGAGACCTGAATTATGCAATGATCGAGCTTGGGAGGCTTATGAAGACTGTCTGCACCGAGTGAGCTGGTCTTATGTTGCTCGATGTTCGGGGTTTTTCTCCATTCGATTTCAAAGGAGGGAAAACCCTTTTAGCTTCAATCACAAGGATTTTCAGCTTCTTGTGTTTTCCTTCACTTGAGTCTTAACACTCGCTACTTTAACGGAGGTTTTATAAGGAAAACAGGAAGCATTTCAAAATTTCTATGCCTTACCCAACAACATCTAATTCTCAAACAAAATGAGATTCAAGTAAGCAGATCCTATTTTCACTTTAGGACTCCTTGAAATGAATCTTTCTTCACTTGGGATAAATCGTAGGGATAGGAGAAAGAGTTACCACGGTCCCTTCTGAAGCGTCTCGTGGTTTGAGGCAAAGAGGCGGAAGATTTTGCTCTTTTGAGCATTTTGGTAATTTTTTCTTTTTTCTTTTATAGAGGGCCTCCCTTTGGGAGGATTTTTCTTTTTGTTTCTCTCTTTTCTTTTTCAATCGAAGAACGAATTTTCTTTCTTTTTGCAATTTCGCTTTCCAAAGGAAAGCAACTTTTTGTAGGGATTTCTCCTTTTTTTTCTTTTTGCCAAATTTTCCTTTTGGGGGAAGAGAAAAGAAGAGGAGAAAGACTTATCCCAATGATTTACTCGATTCATCCTAGATCAACCTATTTTGAAATAGCATGTGCTACTTGCAAGTATTTTGCTATATTGAACAAGGCCTTCCTTTGTAAGATGAAGACTTTTGAAATGTAACCCATCGATTTTTGAAAACTCCACTTTTTCACAAGCATCGATTCCCTCATTCAGGGTCACACGATCCACTTTGATCCTTATTCACGAAGATTCAAAGGAGATTCCCTCAAAACATTTTCATAAGGGTATTCAGCTTAGACCCTACACATGGTATTTTTTCAAATATTGGGCATTTATAGGGTCTGCTAAATTCCTACCCTCCACATCGATTAACCAACAGGCATTGTTCGTGGTGGTTCCACGTACAACATAAGGACCATCCCATTTGGGCCGCCACTTTCCCAATGGATGTGGGCCAGATGGTGGATGATTTTCAATACAAGGTCTCCCACTTTGAAGTGGCAAGGCTTCATATGCTTTTCATAATGTCGGGCTATCCTTTGCCGGTATGCATGTGCATGACCCATAGCAAGGAGCCTTCTTTCATCTAACAAATCAAGCTCGGCCATTCTAGCATGCTGAAAAGTCTCTAGGGGGAGATCGAGTGCAAGTGATGTATGAAATGAATGCAATTTGGTATGAATGGGGAGAATGGCGTTTGTGCCATAAACCAACTCGAATGGCGTGGCATTTGTGGGAGTTCGGATGGAAGTCCTATAAGCCCATAAGGCTTCGTCAAGCTTCTCACTTCTCTAAGGTTTTCTCAATGATACTTATGAGAGTCTTGTTGGTGGCTTCGGCTTAGCCATAGGTGTTCCATAATGGCGTGGCATTATGGAACACCTATGGCCAAGCCGACGAGAAGTGATGAGTTATGCTATAGGTGTTACATAACTTTTCCATCCTCTCATTCTTGAAAGGAGTGACATTATCAGACACTAGGTCTCATGGAACTCCAAATCGAGCCAAGATATTCTTCTTAATGAATGCCACTACATGTTGCCCCTGGACATTAGTTAGGGAAGTAGCTTCAACCCATTTAGAAAAATATTCGGTGTCTGCTATGATGAACCTATATGTCTATTTGATGCATTCGGGGAGATTGGTCCTATGATGTCAAACGCCCACATGGTGAAGGGCCACGGGCTGACAATGAAATGCAAGGTTGATGATGGGATATGAATGGCGTGTCCATGCACTTGACATGGGTGACATTTCCTAACTTGATCATATGACAATCTTGCTTTAGAGTGGACCAAAAATAACTGGCTCTAAGTATTTTCATAGCCATCATGTTTGCATTGACATGCCCTCCACATTCTCCATCGCGGAATTCATGCATTATAATCCTAGCCTCCTCAAGGTCTACACACCTCAATAAGATGCCGGTAAAACTCTTTTTGTAAAGAATCTCTCCCAAAATCACGTATCGGGTTGAAATATTTCGAAGGAAAGCTTTGTCTCTAGAAGAAGCTAATTATGAAAATCCTCCGTTTTCTAAGAAGTTTTTAATGTCTTGAAACCAAGGTTTTTCAGTGGAATTTTGGTTGTTTTGTCAAATCTCCAAATCGTGGATGGATGGAGTGGGTGAGTGCCATATTTCTAAGGATCGGGTTCCCAAGGTGGGATCGACCCTTAGGGCTGATCCTAAGGATGAGAGGGCATCTGCTATGCCATTGTCCTCTCTTTCTACGTGTGTGAGCATACATGATTTGAAGGAATCGACCAGTTTGGTGGCCAATTCATGGTATGGAAGGAGTTTTTCATTTTTGACTTGCCAAATTTTCAAGACTTGGTTTATGACAAGTAAAGAGTCTCCAAAGACTTCGATGCATGATGCCCCTAGATTGTTTGAAATTTTCAAGCCTTGTATGAGTGCTTCATATTCGGCTGTATTATTGGAACATTCGAAATCTAGGCGAATAGCAATGGGGATTTCTCCCTTTTTAGGGGATATGAGGATGACTCTCGCACCTGCCCCTCTTTGGTTTCTTGCCTCATCGAAGTGCATTTTCCATACTTGGTTTTCGTTTAAACAATTTGCTAAAACATGGTTTTGAAAGTTGTTTGAAAAGATGCCCTCGTCGGGCGTTTCATCAAGTATGGAATATGAATCTTCCAAGGGGAATTCAGCCGCATAATCAGATAGGGCTTTCCCCTTAATGGAGGTTTGATGATGGAATTTTAAATCATGCCATTTACCTAGCCTACCCGTGAGGATAGGTTTTTCAAACAAGTGCTTGATCGGATCAAGCCTAGATACTATCCAGATCTCATGATCTAGGAAGTAGTGTCTAAATTTCTGGCAGGCCCATACCAAGGCCAAGCACGTTTTCTTCATGGCTTGATAATTTCTTTCATATGCCAATAGAGTTTTCGAAATGTAGTAAATAGCATACTCTTTATGGGTATCATCCTTATATTGAGCTAATAAAGCACCCAAGGCATTCATATGCACAGAAATGTAAAGTAACGGTGGTTTTCCTTGCTTTGGAGGTTTTAAAATTGAAGGATTAATCAAATACGCTTTTAATCTTTTGAAAGATTTTTGGCAATCGTCGTCCCATACAAACTTCACCCCTTTTCTCAAAAGCTTATTGAAAGATTCGCATATCGTTGCGAGGTTTGAAATAAACCTTCTAATTGATTGGAGGCGACCTTGGAGGCTTCAGATTTGAGTTAAGTTGGAGGGTGGAGACATATCTATGATGGTTCGACACTTAGAGGGGTCGACTTCAATGCCCCTTTGGCTTACCATAAAACCTAAAAGCTTACCAGATTCCACTCCGAAGACACACTTTTGAGGGTTTAGTTTCACTTTGTAAAGCCTCAGTCTTTCAAAAACTTTTTGCAAAGATTCGATGTATAAGCATCGGGTTTTTTATTTCACCAAGAGATCATCCACATATACTTCTAAGAGCTCATGAATTTGATCGTGAAAAATGGTAGTCATGGCTCTTTGGTATGTGGCACCGGTGCTTTTCAATCCAAAGGGCATAACTGTGTAACAGTATGTGCCCCAGGGTGTGGTAAAAGCAGTTTTAGCCTGATCTTTTGAGGCTAACTTGATTTGATTATAACCCGAGTAGTCATCCATAAAGGAAAACATTTCATGATTTGCAATGCTGTCCACTATCAAATCAATGTTTGGTAAAGAGAAGTTATCTTTTGGAGTGACTTTGTTCAGATTTCTGAAATCGATGCAAATTCGAATTTTCCCATTGGATTTTCGAACTACAACTATATTTGAAAGCCAATCGGAATACGCAATGGGTTTTATAAATCTAGCCTTTAAAAGATATTCTAAACCCTCTTTCACTTGAGAGTGTACATTCGGATGAATTTTTCTAAGCTTTTGCTTTATAGGTTTTGCATCTGGTTCTAAGGGAAGACAATGCTCTACAATTTTTGGGTCTAGACCCGGCATATCTTCATAGGTCCATGCAAACACATCTATGTAGGTTTTTAGGAATGCAATGAATGATGCTTTTTCATGCTCATGCAAACATGTGCCTATCTTAATACGCTTAGGATTTGACTCGTTCCCTAGGTCGATTTCTATAAAATCTCCTCCTACAAAATTTGAAGGTTTTTCTAAATCAAGGATTTTGTGAAACTCGGGAAGTTCAGAGGTTTGATCCTCCTCAAGGAAGAGGGGATCCTCCTCCATGCTTTGATCATTCTCTAGAATTTTGAATCCTAGGGAAGTTTGAGTTAATGCATGTTTTTCAAAAACACCTGGTTTTGGTTTTGAAATTTTTGCAAGTTTTGAAGATTTTGGGCCTTTTATGAAGATGACTTTTTCTCCAAATTTCTTGTTTTTTTCGAAATTTCCACCAGGAGCTGGTATGTACAAAACTTTGTTTTTGTTATTTTCAGGTTTTTCTATTTTTTTGGTTTTTTGTAAAGAAAAGACATTGGGAGAAATGCAAATCACACTTTTTTTGGATTTTTCACAATTTTCTAATGTTTTTGGGTTTTGAGATTTTTCCAATTGTTTTTGGATTTTAAAAATTTATAATTTTTTTGGCTTTTTGGTTAAGGAGGGGTCTTCCATCATACCTACAAAGAAAATACCATGAATCAGTCTCTAAATAAGAGATTTAAGCCATAGGTCTCAGTTTTAGTAGGTTCTAGGGCACCCTTGACCCAAGTGGTCGTAGGTGGTGGTTCTGGGGGTATGCTTGGAATGTAGCCTATCCCATACCTATTTGGATTTGGATTTGGTAAGATATGCTCTAGACAACCTTGGTTTTTATTTCCTAAACTTTGGTTGGGCATGTAACCCATGTTTAATAGCATGTTCCAAGGTTTTTTGGTTTTTGAAAATTTTTTGTACAGAGGATGACCTTGGAACTTGTTGTCATTCATGTAATGCTCAAATGGCTTTTTGTTTAGGGATTTTGGAAATATTGGGAGTTTGGCTTTACTTAGGATGGTCACGACTTTTGGCGGGCCAGTTTTGGTTGCCCCTTGATGTACACGACGTTCCTAGGTTTTTGGAGGACGAATTTGTATGGTTCGTCCAAGGATTTCACGGGGTTGGTCCCATAGGTTTTATGACTTGACAAGCAGGGGAAGTTTTGAATTCCCATCAGTTGAGGATGACTTTCGCCCAGAATTACCACGATTTGGTTTTCATAGGAGATTTTTACACACCTATGGAAGGTGGATGGCACGACCCGAAGGCTATGTATCCATGGTCTTCTCGGAAGTAGGTTGTAATGAGGGTGTATGTCTAAGACATAGAACACCCCTGTGTGGGTTATGCCCCCTATTTCCATAGGTAACTCTATGGCTCCCAAAGGTTTTGATGCATTTCCATTATATCCAGTGATAACGATGGGGCTTGGGTTTACAGAAGTCAGGGTGACTCCGATTTGACAAGCTACGTGTAACGGAAGAATGTTGAGACCTCCTCTCCCATTAACCAAACACCTGTCTAGAGGATGGTGATTCAATACCACCTCGATATGCAGGGCTTGGTTGTGGGTTTCATATGGTCTTTCTATCTCGTCTTCCGATAACACGATTGATGTTTTAGCACAGATGGGTGCCACTAAGAAGGACAAGAACTCAGGAGTTATAGTCGAGTTAACTTTGGCTCTTTCTAAGATTTTTTCTAAAACTTGTTTATGCCTAGGAGAAGTTTGGATTAACTCTAGGATAGACATGTTTATCGGGATCTTGGAAAGATGATTTTCAAAATCATATGGGGTTAAAACGTTTTTACCTTTATCCATGACCTGCGATGCCCTAGGAATGCATGCTTTTGAAGGGTCAGGAATACTGACCACTTTTTTAGCATTTTTCTCTAGGTGTGGGGGTTGATAGATCCTTTTGGACTAGGTCACCTCGCCCACACCTTCCCTAAGGCTCGCTCCTATGTTGGCTCTATCTTTGTGCTTTGGAGCACCTTGAATTTTTAAGATGGCTTTAGCCGGGGGCAGGATTCTAAGCGCTCCCCGGATCACTACTTGTTTGGCTTTTTTGTATATGATGACAAGTAGTGAAGCCAATATGCGCTGCATGTACTAAACCTTTTGAAGTTTAGAAAGCACATACCTCTTTTCCCTTCCCACTAGTACTTGCGTGATTGGGGAAGAGTTTTTTAGGCACAACTTGGGCAGGCTCTGGTTCCTCAGTGACCTGGAGTCGGCTGTGCTCTATCAAGTTTTCGATTTTATTCAAAAGGGAGAAACATTTGTTCGTATCATGGCCTTTGAGCCGATGATATTTGCAAAACTTGTTTAAAAATCTCTCTTTTGGAGGAGTCCTCTCGGGAATTTCGGGGAGTGTTACCAACCCTTGGGCGAGTAGGAGGTTAAGGACCTCTGAGACAGGCTGCCCCAGTGGGGTATACTCCCTTTTTTCAAATGTTTTTTGAAACTTTTTCTCATTTTTTTGTTCGAACTTCTTTGAAGTGCCCATCGGGTTTGATTCCACTCGAACATTTGCAATCTTTTGGGGTTTTGCCCCTTTGTCCATTGTGGGTAGCCCGTAAGTTTCGGGTTTTTTAAATCTCGGTTTTGGAAGAATTTTTTCCTTCCACAAGTCATCGTAGACCCCCTATTTTAGATTGGTTTCAAATAGGGAAGCCTTTTTAATTAACTTGTGAAAGGTGAAAATTTCATGTAATGAAAGAAGAGTTTTTATCTCTGTTTTAAAAATTTCAAGGATGAGCATTACTACGCATCATTCGGAGATGAGCTCTCTCACTTGCCCGAGGAGGGACCTCCATCAAACGATGAATCCATGTACATCCTCGTTCGAAGCTTGTTTTGTGTCCCTCAAGGTGTTCAAAGTGGGCGTTACTTTTACGTTGTACGAAAATCTTTGCATAAAGCTGTTCGCTAACTCTTCAAAAGTAGCGAACTGGCTTAAGTCGTAGGAAGCAAGCCATTTTGAAGCAGTCCCCTTGAGGGAAAGGGGAAACCAATATATCCATTTCGCAGAGTCCTTTTTCTTTTTGTGGGTTCTGCGAGAAAAGAGTTGTAGGTGGGATCGAGGATCCCCCGAGCCATTATACCGATAGAAATTCGGTATATCGTCATCGCTATCTGTTTCATAATCCAAAGGAAGGAAGTCAGACAGGGCGTACGATCTCTTTTCTTTGTTTTGTCCCTTCAACAATTGTTGAAGGGCTTTTTGATCCTTCGTTGTGAATGAATCATGATATTAGTCTCCCTCTATTTCAGAGGTTTCCTTGGGCTTTTTGGACTTGCCAGGTCTTTTCTTAGCTTTGGCGGGTTCGCCATGAGACGAGCAAGAGTCGGCTGCCTCAGCCTCTTGGCTAAGGGCGTCGATTCTTGCATCGATTTTTGCCTCGAATTGCCTGCGCAAGTTTTCTAACTCTTTTTTTTTGCATTTGAGTTGAGCTTTTTTCTTTGAAAAGGAACTTGACGAGCGCGAGGCTCAGCTAAACACTTCATTGGAGCCTGAACTAGACATGACTCAATTTTTTTTTTAAAAATCCTACAAGTGCAAACAAGCAAAAGTTTCAACACTTTTTGGAAAAAAATTTCAAAGTCTTGTTTGTTTTATCGAAGTTTGCTTAAGACCCGGGTCCCACCAGGCGTGCCAAAAACTGTAAGCGTGAAAATTTTCACTCTTGGTTTATGAGACCGAAAAAGAACTTTTTCGTGCCTAAGTTGTTTTGCGAGCGTGCCAGCTAGCTTACTCAAACTAGCGAAGTTTTTTTGAAATATTATGACTTTCTGGCGATTGTGGGAAAGCGGGATCTTTTCGCTTAAACCTTCTTGAACCGATGCTCAAGGGTTAGTTTAAATGCTTAGAAACTTCGATTTTTCAAATCAAATACTAACTTTGAAAAGACCAGTGTTTTATGAATTCGATGTATGCCTTGTTTGCAAATTTTATTACGACTTTTGGACGACCCTAAGTCTCTTGAGTTTTATCTATTAGGCCTGATATGTGTGTGAATATGTGGCCTATTTTCAATGTGGTTTGAGCGAGGATTCGGGGGCTTTTGAAAGCGAGCGAATGCAAGGATGCAGAAATCTTTTTTAGGTTTTTAAAGCGATGATGTGAGCTAGGCTGAAATTGAAAGTGCAACTCACACAGCTTTCACTAATGTAAATACCCGAAATTGAAGTGCAACTCACACAACTTTCACTAATGTAAATACCCGAAATGTAAGGCAACTCATGTGACTTAAATGTAAATCCACATAAAGGGAAATGCAACTCGACTTGAAGTAAACTCACACGACTTGAAGTAAACTCACACGACTTGAAAATATATAAATATGTTTTATCCTAAGAGCGAAAAGGCTCAATGTGTGTGAGTGTAAAGAGCGGAAAGGCTCGAGTGCTTGTGGATGTTTCTCGTATGAAATTTAAATGACAACTCACACAACTTAAAGTAAATCCACCCGAAATTAAATTGCAACTCACACAGCTTTCACTAAAGTAAATACCCAAATTGAAGTATATACGTTTAGCTTAAGAACGGAAAGGCTCAATGTGTGTGAATGTGAAGAGCGGAAAGGCTCGAGTGGTCGTGGGTGTTCTTGTGTGAAATTGAAATTGCAACTCACACAACTTGAAATTAAATCCACCCGAAATGAAATTGCAACTCACACGGCTTTCACTAAAGTAAATACCCAAATTGAAGTATATACGTTTAGCTTAAGAGCGAAAAGGCTCAATGTGTGTGCAATTGTGTGTAATATAAGAGTGAAAAGTGCGCGTGGGTGTCCTTTGTGTGCAGTTAAGAGCAAGAAGGCTCAAGTGCACTTGTGTGGTTGTGTATCATACACAAATATTACATCTCGGGGGGAGACTTCGTTCCATTATTACAACCCTATTCCAAATTGAATTTAATTTAAATGAGTAATGTAAAACCGAATGTAAATGGCACTTACAAGTGTTCGGTTTTGCCTCTCGGGTCGCTCGGGTCTGTCCTTCTTTGCAGCCGCAAGGTAAGTCCCTTCAAGTGGGTTCCGAGGTGAGACGTGGGTGTGGGTCCACTTGGGTGCAGCCAAGGGGGTGTGGACTTGGTATTGGCTACGTTCGGCCAAGGTGTCTTGGTTAGGTTTAGGATGTGGTTGGTCGAGTCCTAGCTAGGTCTAGGTTTTGGTTTAGGAATATGGAAACGAGCTAGGTGCAACCAGCACCTAGCTTAGTTAGGGTTTTAAAGGGGGCAGGTCGAGCCAATGGTGGCTCGAACCAAGGTAGGTCCTAGGGGTGGCAACCCAAGCTAGGTCCGGTTGGGAGTGGGGGCGACAAAGCTGGCCCAGGGTGCAGCCGGGCAGCAAGTGGTTAAAGTAAGGGCTTGAGATAGGTTCAAGTCCTAGGTTTAAGCTAGGTCGGTTTGGGTCAAGTGCAGTCTAGTAAGACCTGGCCAAGTGGTGCACTTGGCTGGGTTTTTGTGCAGGCTAGGGTGTGGGTTAGCCTAAGGACGCAGTTGGGGCGTTGCTTGGGCACATCTGGGGTGCAGTTGGGGCACAGTTGGGGCGCAGTTGGGGCGCAGGTGGGGCCCAGGCCAACAAAGGGCCAAGCCAAATGGGTGCAGGTTTGGTGGGTTTTAAGGCAGGTTGGTTTTAAGGTGTTCAGCCGAGTGTGTGTCTAGCTAGGTTTTGGGGGTATGGGCTGGGTTTGGTTAGGTTAATGGTGAGGGGCTGGGTCAAGTAGAGTCGATTGGTAGGGTGGAGTCGGTGGTGGGTGTAGTCAGTTGGTAGGGCTAGTTAGGATGGAGTTTAGTGGAGTCGGTTGGGGGCTGGGTTAGGCTTAGATGGGTCGGTTATGGCTAGTTAGGTTGGAGTCGGTGGTGGGTGTAGTCGGTTGGTAGGGCTAGTTAGGATGGAGTTTAGTGGAGTCGGTTGGGGGATGGGTTAAGCTTAGATGAGTCGGTTATGGCTAGTTAGGTTGGAGTCGGTTGGGGGCTGGGTTAGGCTTAGATGGGTCAGTTATGGTTAGGTTTAGGTTAAGTGTAGTGGCTAGGTTAGGGCTAGGTTTAGGGACTTACCTTGCAACCAGTCCATCTTGTGTAGCCCACGCTAGGTCCACCTCGAGCCTCCATGGTTGTAGCCCACGTCTTGATCAACTCCACCTTATTGCAGCCCCAAGTTAGGTCTAGGTCCACAAGGCTTGAACCCACTTCACCCTTGATTGAGCCCACATGGCTAAAGCCCACCAATGTTGACTTTTGCACCCACTCTCTCTCTCTCTCTCTCTCTTCCCAAGGCTCCCAAGCAAGTTCACGTGAACCTTTTCACCCCTCCCTTGGTCTTATTTATAAGCCAAGGGTGGGTCTTGGGTTTGGATCTTGGATTTAGGTTTTGAGATCCAAATCCAATCCAAATCCAATCCAAACACTATTTGAGTGTGGATCTGGATATTTGTGTCCACTTCCACTTCCAATCCAAAATCTTCTTTCTTCAGTCCTTCTTGGTGTTTTGAGACGAGCGATTTTGAACGGGTCATGGTGTCTCTAGTGACTCGTTTGAGCTGGGGTTTTCCCAGTCTTCTTGTCTGACCATCTTCTCACCTTCCGAACTCTGTTTTGTCTGATTTTTTATTTTTCAGGCTTGGGGTTTCATTTCTGACAGCTTTATCAGTGCTTTGGCCTCGTATTTCACATTTCGGGGCTGAAGTCTGCTTCTGGCCTGAATGCTCTTTTTGCTTTTTGGCCCTGTTTTCATCCGATCGGGCTAAACTTTTGCTTTTTGACCTGTTTTGGGACTGCTTTTTGATCAGGCTTCACCTGCTTGTTTTAGCTGCTTTACAAAATTTGGGTTTTGGCCCAGGTTTAAGAACCGTTATTTTGAAGGATTTTTAGACAAAAGTTTAAAAGTTCGCAACTCTGGGGTTTTGAAAGTTCAAAATTGGTTTTAAAATGGTTTTTGAAAACCAGGTGTTTTGTTTGAAAATAATCTTATTTTGGGGTGTTTACAGATATCTTCAATATATAGCCTCAATAGGAGATCTTTTTGATATAGATCTAAATTTGTGTAATATAATACTTGATTATCATGTTTACAAAAGTTTAAAATTTCTTATAGTTTTCTTACATGGCTCATTAATTTTATACCTTTATACTAACCACAATTTTGAGTCTTTCACTCTCACTCATCTTTATAATCAATTCTATGTAGGTCCATGTCTTAGTGAGGCACATACACCTATTATCATGTTCATCACATGCCGCAAAACGTTATCATATTGTTCAGCTTTCTTGTACGTATTACATCAAACCAGTGATCATGCATATGATCCTTCATACAATCGATTGCATATTTGATTATTTTGCATTGTTCATATTCAGTTATAATTGATCAACAACCAGGTCCAACTCTATTACATGATCCACATTTGGTTATATTTCTTGTTACTTGATGCATCATCAAATGCATTCCTTATTAGTAACATATAGTTCATAAAAGTATAGCATATCACATTTACTTCTCATGATGAGCATCATATGAGTCATCTTATATCTGGGATCATGCACACATTAGTCTTTATCATAGTCATCTAATGATATTCATGAAAACCTATATCCCAAAATTCATATTCTTATGTTACAGGACATTCTTCTCATACTCAAAGAACTTGGAGAGCATAGGATCTAGGATTTGAATGACATCATTGTGTAGTATGAGTTGAGGAAGAGGTTACCAAGCAAGTTATTAATGAAACTAGGATAGAGCACCCTAAAGACACCCATGTAGCATGAGGCGTCAACCCTTAATTTGGTGGACAAGAAAACATTTGCATAAAGCCCAAATGGATCAATGTCATATTTCTTTTGCTCTTCTATTATTGTGACCAAGTCAATAAGGGTTGTAATAAGATCTGCATTACATATTGTTTTCCATAGGCTTGTTCATTTGCGTGCAATCCTTTTTAGTATGCACAATGGGACTCACAAGATCTACTTGGTTATTTATAAGGTTTCAAGATCAACCCTAAGCCTCATATATTTTTATTCTTGTTTATTATTTTTTGTACTTGTTTGGGTTAGATTGCAAATACTTCCATTATCTTTTATACAATATGTAGACTTTGTGCACATCCTTAGTTAGATTACCTACTTTTAGATACACATTCTATTATTCATTTTGAGCATTTAGAAGTTGTTTTCATGATATATTTATTAGTTCAGGACCATAATAGTCTTTGAACCAAGGAGTTTGTAGTAGATCTGCAAGAATATTATGTGATCACTCTTGTGCTGTTTTGTTTCTTCTCATATCCTATGTATATTATTGCACATACTTGCTACTGTATACACTTACTAAAGAATTGTGTAGAGATTGCTCAGTTTTATATGAACTCTACATCGTACTCGAGTAATATGAGATTATCTAACAAATAACATTCATTCCCTCCTTACCTGATGTTACATGTATTCTTGTCTCAATTATTTGACCCTTTTAAGAGCATTGTATGAGCCTTCATTGTTTTTTTTACATGAGTACAACCCATTCCATATATAATTGGGTAAACCAAAGAAGAACCTTGATGGTCATAAATATTCTTATTCCTAAGTCAAACCCATATCTAGAAGAAAACTTTGTCCATAACTTTATCGATAACTCCCAATTATCTTCTTTTGAGAAGAAGAAAAAGTCCAAACCTAAGACCTCAAGAATATCCAAATTATAGGTTTGTGACTAATATGAAGAGTTCAATCTTTAGAAACCCCCCTCTCAAACCCATTTCTACTCAAATCAATTCCATGAAGATCTACCATAGTTTTCATACCATGAATTTCAAACTTAACTCTCTTACAAAGTTTACTACATCTCATAGTGTCCATTACCAATTCCCTATGATTACATCGAAGAGAAGTAAGTCTATGGAGTTGGAACCAATTTTCTCCATTAAGCAATCTCTTACAAAATTGTCGATAGAGCCTATGTCAATGAAAATAACCACACTAATGCCGTTATTCATTTTCCATACGACACATATAATTGAGCGTACAGAGAGTCCCTTGAATGTTTTCACACCAATGAAGTATATAATGTGCTCACTCTCATCATTTGACTTATGTCTATCACTAGACTTCGAGTCTAACTAAACTTTTCATCGTCCACTACTTAAATCAACTTCAACTTCTTACATTTGTGTTGATAGTTCCTATTTCTCATTGCAATGAAAACATAGATTCTTCTTTTTCATTTTCTCTAATTGTGCTTTAGTCATAAACTCTCTTCCATTCTCTTTACTTTTGGTTTTCTTTTTTCTTATAATCATGTTAGGACCTAATCTAGTTTCATTCAATGACCAACAATTCATATGCTGGATTCTAACTTTTCTTCATGGAGTTTTCCACCAAAACCGTTTCCTTGTAGTTCACTTTAGAAGCCAGTACTTCCAAATTTAGCTCATCCTTGAGCTCTTTTACATAAATTCTAAACAAGATTATTTTGTTTAGCTACAACACTAAAGGAATCCATTCTTCAAATACTCTAGTAATCCTCTAGTACTTCATTCTCCTTGAGTTCTTGATCTTTGCATAAAGATTTCCATAGTTGTGCTTTGTGAATAGGGCAAGATGTTCATCCTTGAAATCTTTCTACAAAAGTCGACCATAAGTTTCAAATTTCCATTGAATGTATATGTAAACCCCTCCATTTTGTTGGTGATAATTTGCACTCGATCATTTCCTCTTACTATAACAATCAAGCAAGCATGCTTGACTTCATGTAACCAAATTCTTAGATATCTGCCCAAAATTGATGGTATCTCTATTATGATATTTTAGAAAAAAGTGTCAGAATAATATTTGATGTTTTATGTTATTGTGATTTTTCATGTAGGTAACAAGGTCTCTCATCGAGTATGAGAAATGTTGATCAAAACATTATCTGCTCCATTACACTCCCGACCCATACCTTGTTGCCAATTACACATTGGAAAATCAAATTTTGTCTTCCTCATTCTCATCGAAGTCTTGCTTTATTGTTTCATCTTAGTTCATTGCATTTTCTCAATCATTAATTGCATCATGGTCTTTTCCTTCTATAATTTTGACATCTTGATATTAACTCACTCAGCAATAATTCTACTTGTGTTCCTTGAGATTTGTGAATCATAGGGTTATCCTAGTTGAATTAACAAGATTTTGTTTTTGTTTTTCCTTTTATTCATCATCTCGTTGAATTTTGAATGGTTAAGTTCATACACTAGATAATGGAATTTGGACTTGGATCTTGTTTCATTTTACCTTAATTATAGTTAATAACTGATGTCATGAACTTTGTAAAAATACATTCGGCAGAAACAAGGAAGCATTAGAAGCTTACCAATGCTCGTTCCATCAACCACATGATTTCGTGCTTGGTTCCTATTGATCTCCATCATGATCCTACAAGCAATGTTAGGTCTATAGAGAAAATCACTCATATATCATCACAAGAAAAGGGAGTGAGAATCATCAAAAAGACTAAAGATGAGGGAGGAGGAGGAGAATAAGACAAAGGAAAAAGAGAGTGAAGGGATGAAAGTTCACAAATATAAGAAAACCTTAGTATTTTATTTTTCTTTTATATCCCACATTTTGTTTATAACATCATATAACCCTCCAATTCACCTAGTCAACTTTCACAAAGTTATGGAAGGACCCGTTACTGAAAACCAACATGCTCTAGATACTTAATTTACCTTATTTATCTATTTTTATACTGATACCCAAGAGGGCTCATAGCTAGCTCCTTCATAACACTAGATATGTGCTAATGATATGTCAAACTTCTCTTGCCATGTCTAATCTTGTGACTCAATTAAAAGCTGAATTTAATTAAACTCCGATTTTAGTAACGATGAGCGTATGATCTTTGTGCTCAAGCATCATTATGGATTACATCATACTTTTACTAGCTAAGATATGGTGATGGAGTGAATGAGAGGTAACACTTAGTGGGAGAAATGTACTAGGTCAAATCTCTGAAAGCCATTTTGAGGATCTACTTTTTGTGCAAGCAAAAAAAAGCAAAGTGGAAAGGGCAATCTAGGTATTATGATATGTACAACATAAACATTTATCTTTCATAGGTGATCCCAACTTATATATTGGTTGTATAGGAAATCTTTTAAGAAGTTACTAAAAGTCAACCTCCTTTTCGTGATATCTACATCAAATGAAATCTAATTGAACAAATTATCAAATTCTTCATGTCAAAGTACTTATTGAGAAAAATGTTTATACCAATTTTAGTAATCAAAATCTTGAACTTAAAATTGTATAAAATATAATAGTGACTCATAATCAAGTAGAGAATGCTTAAGACTTCTTGATTTTAGGGTGAACTTAGGTTACCTCGAAAGTGATTAGACTTCAACCTCACAACCTGACTCTTAGATGCATACAAGTGTTTGGCTCCCAACTTGTCTCACCAAAATGCACTCCTACACTCATAGGATCAAGGTAGTATCTCAAAGCATAGCTTGGTCTTCAAGGGAATCCTACACATGCTACATGAAAGAGAAACCTCTTGCCAAAGTGTAATATGAATGGAGTAAATAATGTAGAATGATATGAAATGAATACCTCTTGTTTGAAATCCTTTGGTATATAGAAGAGGAGAGAGATTAGTTTGATGCCAACAATGGATCACAACAAGCTCCAGAACCAGCTCTAAGGAAGTGTTGTCCAAGTGAAGACAATGACAAATCAACTTGTCCCAAAATCAATGATGTAGCCAACAAGATAGCACTTCAACATAATTACAAAGAATCAATCTGGAGGCATTAGTGAGCAACATGCTTCTAACATAACACAAACTTACGAAATGAAGGCTCATGGGCAATAAATGGGCATATCACTAAGAGAGACAATCGATGGAATGGAAGTACAAAGGAGACTCACCTTAATGACTATCACCACTCCCAACAAGCTGAGCACCCCAGTTCCTCCTCTCCAAGCTTATCTCTAGAGGAGGAAAAGGAAAAAGTGTTGACATATGAGGAGAAAGCCAACCTAGTATAGCAAAAGAGAACATCTTTACAAGGCAAAATCTTCTATATTATGTCTACTAGCTCTAAAAGATCTCCCTTGCCCCTACCTCACTAGAAAAGAATTTAGACACTAAGAGGAGTCGAGGTTGCCATATGAAGGAACTTAGGAAAGATCCCATCTAGACCTAATGGTGATGGAGATGTAGACAAAAGAGGGGCCACAATGAAGGCTTTGGTTGACTCCTTCCAAGCTATTTTGTCACAAACTGATATAGAGAAAGAGGCAAGCCAATTGTTGTGAATCAACAGCGCAATGAGGATAATTACAATGAAACAATAGCGCAAGAATAACAACTATAGAGAAAGGTCACCTAGGCTATCGTCGCACTTGCACAATCGCCAACATCTATGTTAGCATTTGCTTACCCACCTTCTCTTGTCTTCATGTTTGTACCTTGTAAACACCCCAAAATCCCACGACTTTCTAAAACCAATACCTGGTTTGCAAATCAGCCCCAAAGGGCCATTTTGAGTTCTGAAAACCTAGGAGCCTTCAGAACCCTGTACATATCATTTTGTACCCTGTACATATTGTTTTAAAACCTGTAAATATTGCTTTAAGCCTGTAAATAGTGTTTTGAAAGCCCCATATCCAAATACGAGTTTTTAAACCCGGGTTAAGCCCCATTTTGCCAAAAAGCCAAAGACGAACAAGTAGAGCATTGTAAACACCCTGAAATCCCACAAATTTCTTAAACAAACCTGGTTTTGTAAAAGCATCCCCAAAGGGCTATTTTGAGTCTGGAAACCCAGGAGCCTTCCAGACAACCCTGTATATATGTTTTAAACTTCATATTTCAAAAATATATAATATGGCTTTTGAAAACCTTTTAAAACACGTTTTTGAAACCCCGAAGCAGCTTGGCCTAATCCAGACAGGACCAAGAAAGCTAAGAAGAGCCCGGAACCGGAGCACATGTCGAGCCCAGCACAACAACTCTTGTATCAAATCCATACCCCCAGGATCTCGAACGTCCAAGACCCTGTTATTATCAAAATGCCATTTGAAGTCATCTCTAGAAGGCAGGAACGGAGGCGGACGATCATGTTGGCGAAGACCCAACGCAGACGGAGTATTGATGCTGCCAGACCCCACACAAATCGTCCGTTTCGAACACAGCTCGAAGGAGTCAGAGTTCAGTTTGGATTGGATCTCGACCATATATATCCAGATCCCAATCCAAACCCATGTATGGACTTAGATTTGGATTTGGATTCAAAAATCCAATCCAATATCCATATCCATGGCCCACATCACCTTCTCATAAATGGAGGTGGGGCCCACTTGAAATTCACGTGGGATTATGGGCATGAGAGAGAGTGGGGGTGGATAAGATCAAGAGTGTTGTAATTAAGCTTGACTTGTGTGTCAAGTTTGGGGTTAATCATGTGGGTTAGCCTAATTGAGTGGGTTTAAGCTTGTAATTAGCCAAAACCTAACCTAGGGCTGCACCAACATGAGGTGGTTAAGGTCTATGGGCCATGCAAAGGGAGCTCCTTCACCTAAACCTTACCCAAAACACCTAATCCTAGCCTTCCACCTTAATCCACCCCTAATCTAAGCCTAATCACCTAACCCACTTCCCTAATCCCAACCTAATCACCTAACCCACTTCCCTAATCCTTCCCTAAACCTAGGTTAATTTCCCAAAACCTAGCCTAATCCTAGCCTAATCACCTAACCTAGCTCACTAAACCTCACCCTAGAACCCAACCACCTAACCAAACCCTAAACCCCTAAACCACCCCTAGCCCACAATCTACCCAAACCACTAGTATTTAAAATATCTGGCCCTACCCTTTCCAGCCCACCTTATCTTCATACCACCCTACCTAAACCACCTAACCACTACCCCAAACCCAGCCCTAACCGACCTACCCATCCCTATATAAACCCCCCCCCCTTGGGGGCGGGTTTTCCCATCTAGAAGCCCTCTCCAAGCCGGCCGGGTCCTCTCCTTCCTCTCCTTCCCCCAAGTCCAACCGACTCCTCCACTTCCCCAGCTGCTCCGCCTGCACCACCACCTACTTTCCACCCCACCACCACTTGCACCGCCATCTCCACCACCTCCCGGCCGAGCATCACTACCTGCCCTACTCCCTTCCAGCCGAGCGCCACCTTCTCTTCACTGGGTAAGTACCCCACACTCTACCTAGCTCCTTCTCCACTCCCTCTCCACTCCCAGCCACCCACCATACCACCACCTTACCTTAATATCAGCCACTCGCCGCCACCAGTCCCACTCGGCCAAGCCTTAGCCGCCCTAGCTATTCGCCACTACCTAACTACCCTAGCTACACCCGGCCACCCTATCCGATTTCCTAAGACCTGCCCATAGCACTCCCTTATACCCACTACACCCACTACCACCTAGCCCCATCACCTAGCTAGCTTCCTTCCCATACTCCAGCCTTAGTCATCCTAGCAGCTCGCCACCACCACATTCCCCTAGTCGGCCACTCCAACCGACTATCCCTTCGATTCGGCCAGCCACCTCTTTTCCCCTAGGTGTCCCATTCGATCTTCCCTTAGGCTCCCCTTAGGACCATACTCCCTAACACTATATACCCTCCTAGTGACCCTACATACTCACCTTGTCCAACCCCTTTAATCCCCCACATCAAGGCGGCACCCTTGCTTGCAGCCGGCCATCTTCAAGGCGCCTATCCCGCGCCCCATTCGCAGCCGGCCTGCACCCGTTGTCGCTCAACCTCGTGGAGCTCCTGTTTGCAGCCCAAGGCGAAGGCCAAGCCCATGCTCAAGCAAGGCCTCTACGGACCAACTACTAGTAAGTGCCTAACTCGGTCTTTAGTTGTATACTTGCTTGAGATTCAATTCGATTCGGGGTTGTAATAACGGAGCATAGTCTCCCCCCGCTTGTAATAACGTGGCTTGGCACACCCACACACGTGCACTCTCTTAGTTGTGCATGATTTTGAACACACACGGGCCTAATCAGCCCCTAATACATAAGTATATACATATACTTTCATTTTTGTAGGGTTTTTGCTTAAGTTGGGTGCGTTGTCTTTCAATTCAAGCACTCACACACATTGAGCTTTCGCTCTTATTTGAAAGACCCAAGTAAGGGCCGACCTATACTATTTGGGTTTTATTTCATGTCGTGTGTGTAAGTCTTTCAATTCAAGCACTCTCACACACATTGAGCTTTCGCTCTTATTTGAAAGACCCAAGTAAGGGCCGACCTATACTATTTGGGTTTCATTTCATGTCGTGTGTGTAAGTCTTTCAATTCAAGCACTCTCACACACATTGAGCCTCCGCTCTTACTCCCAAGACCTTAGTAAAGGCCTTATTGCAGTTATATTTGGGTTTAATTTCATGTCGTGTGCGTAGTACTTCAATTCAAGCACTCACACACATTGAGCTTTCGCTCTTACTCCCAAGACCTTAGTCAAGGCCATACTGCAATTTATATTTGGGTTTAATTTCATGTCGTGTGTGTAAGTCTTTCAATTCCAGCACGCACCCACATTGAGCCTTCGCTCTTATTTGCAAGACCCGAGTAAGGGCTCATATACATACTCTATATACATATCTCCCTTCGGCATTTATATTTCAAGTCATTTCCCTTCGGTTATTTCCCTTCGGTTATTTCCCTTCAGTATTGTCTTTACATTCGGGTTTTCCCTTTGGAGTAGTGTGAGTTTGCATTGCATCTACGCCATACCACGAGGTAGGACGCATATTGCATCAAACCAAGCCCCGCTCGAATTCGCCCATGTAGTGGAGTGTTCATAACACACAAACTAGGTGTCCCGAAAAGGGATAAAAGAAAAGACTTAGGCACGTGCAAATCCACGTGATCTAAAACATGTAATCGCATCTAAAAGACCCGAAATAGACACCTCGAACCGCTTCATAGGCTTTCTATCCCAAAACTCGATTTTTGTAAAGCGTACAGACTGACCCTTGCGCATCGGTGCAAGAAGGTCTGCGACGACAAGAGCTCACTTGCTCACAGTCGCCACGATTAGAAGTCAGTGTTAAATATATCTTCGCTAGCTTAGGTAAGCTAGCTGACACGCCCTGTTTGCATAAATAAGGCCTTAGACGCACGAGTGGATCCGCTCCGAGCCCTGAAAAAGGCGAGAGGTGGGGATTTTTCGCGCGTCTACAGAGATTGGCATGCCCGGTGGGACGTGAGCCTTTCAAAAATCGAGTTTTAAGTAGAAGTCTTGCGAAAATTTTGTAAAAGGTGTCATTTTAACTTGTTTTCTTTACTTGTACTTAGGACATTTTTTGAAAAAAGCTTGTAAAGCATGTCAAAATCCAATCCAAGTGAAGTGTCGAGCCAAGGCTCATGCGCATCAAGTTCTCACTCTAGGAGGATTTTCAAAAACAAAATAAAACTAGATGAAATCGAGGACTTGAGAAGGGAGTTTGAGGCCAAAATCGATGCTCTCAGCCAAGAGGCTGAAGTAGGCGATTCATGTTCATCAAACGGTGAACAAAGGCCTAAAAAGAAATCTGAAAAACCTCACAAGCACAAAGAGGCCTCCATCATGGAAGGCGACCAATACCACGAGTCCTTCACACAAAAGGATCGTAAAGCCCTACAGCAGTTGCTGAAAGGGCAGAATAAAGAGAAAAGAAACTACGCCCTGTCTGATTTCCTTCCTATGGATTACGAAACAGACAGTGATGATGAAATACCGAACTTCCATCAGTATGATGGCATGGGAGACCTAGGTCTCACTTGCAGCTTTTCTCGCGTCGAGCCCATAAGAAGAAAAAGGACTCGATGAAATGGGTGTATTGGTTCCCTTTATCCCTTAAAGGCACAACTTCCAAATGGCTGGCTTCCTACGACTTAAGCCAGTTCGCTACTTTTGAAGAGTTAGCGAACTGCTTCATGCAAAGATTTGCACACAACGTAGAAGTCACGCCGACTCTGAATACCTTAAGGGATACAAAGCAAGGCATGAACGAAGACGTACATGCCTTCATTATAAGATGGAGGTCGCTTTTGGGCCAAGTGCGAGAGCCCATATCCGAAGGATGCGCAGTAATGCTCATCCTGGATAACTTTAAAAGCGAGTTAAAAACCCTTCTCTCGCTCCATGAGATTTCAACTTTCCATAAGTTGATCAAAAAAGCCTCCCTTTTCGAAACCAACTTGCGAAAAGGGACATACGATCACTTGTGGAAAGGAAGTGCCATTCCAAAAACCCGCTTGGAAAAGCCCATCACATATGGGCTACCCACGACGGACAAAGGGGCAAAACCCCATAAAATCGCCAATGTCCGGGTGGATCCAAGCGTGTCAGGCACTTCCAAAAATTTTGAAAAATTAGAAAATAAGAGGGAGCGAAATTTTCAAAAGCCGGTTGAAAAACGGGAGTATACTCCGCTGGGGCAACCTGTGTTGGAGGTCCTAGACCTCCTACTTGCCCAGGGCATGATAGAACTCCTTGAAATCCCCGAAGGAGTCACTTCCAAAGGGGGTATTTAAACCGATTTTGTAAGTATCATCGGCTCAAAGGCCATGATACCAAACGCTGCTTCTCCCTCTTAAATAAAATTGAGAACTTGATAGCAGAAGGCAGCCTCCAGGTCACTGCGGAACCTGAGCCACCTCAAGCTATCTTCAAGGAACCCTTTCCCAAACACGCCAGTGGCAGTGGGAAAGGAAAGGAGGTATGTACCCTCACCATTTCCAAGGAACTAGCGCAAAAACTCGAACCTGGTCGACCTACTTGTGCTTCCATTCTTGTACTATACAAGAGGCCCGCCCAAGTCGTCATTCGGGGACCACCAAAAGTGGAAACCCCGGTAAAACCAGTTTTAAAAATCCAAGGTTCTCCTCAGCTCATCCTTAGAGCCAAGTTTAGCGCAAACCCTATGCTGGTCGTGGGCGAAGTCACTAGATCCGGGAAGATCTATCAACCCCCGCACCTTCAAGGTGCTCAAAAGGTGGTCAGTGTGCCTGGCCCCTCAAAAGCATGTATCCCTAGTGTTCTGCCAAAAGCAGATAAGGACAAAGTCATCCTAAATCCTTATGACTTCGAAAACCACCTTTCAAAGATTCCTATTCACATGTCTATCCTAGAGCTTATAAAAACTTGGCCTAGGCATAGACTTGTATTAGAGAAAATTCTAGAAAGGGCCAAGGTTGATTCGAACATAAGTCCGGAATCCTTGTCTGCCCAAGTGGCTTTATTAGGAGCAAAATCGCCCATCACTTTCTCGGAAGATGATGTAGATAGACCCTACAAAACCCATAACCAGGCCCTGCATATCGAGGTGGTTCTAAACAACCACTCTCTGGACAGGTGCCTAGTCGATGGTGGAGGAGGGCTCAACATCCTTCCACTTCATGTGGCGTACAAAATCGGAGTCACCTTGACTTCAGTGAACCAAAGCCCCATCGTTATCACTGGATACGATGGGAATGCGTCTAGACCTTTAGGATCCATCGAACTCCCAATGGAAACGGGAGGGATCGAACACACGGGGGTGTTCCATGTCTTGGACATCCACCCCCATTATAACCTGTTGCTGGGAAGGCCCTGGATACACAGTTTGTGCGCTGTGCCATCCACCTTCCATAAGTGTGTCAAGATCCCTTTTAGGGACCAGGTCAGAGTGATCCTAGGTGAGAGTCACCCACAGCTTCAGGGGATCATAAACTCCCCTTGTTTATCAAGCTCCCAGGCCCATGAGGCTAACCTGGGGCAAATTATGGTTGAGCCACCTCGGCTCGTGATGAACAACCCTAGGAAGGTTGTATGTGTGAAGGGGCCGCCCAAAGCAGGCCCCCTCCTGACTCTAATCCTTCTAGGAAAACCCAAGCGTTCCCTATTTCCAAAGCCCCTGGACAAGAGGCCATACGAGCATAACCAGCTAGGAAAAGTCGTGGAACATGTTGTTGAACATGGGCTACACGCCCTACAAGAGTCTAGGGGCACAGAACCAAGGTCTCCTAGAGCCCATCCTTCCTAGGGCCAATCCAAGCCGATATGGGATCGGCTATACTCCCCGAATACCGCCGGAGCCACCCCCTGTGACCACCTGGGTCAAGGGTGCCCTGGAGCCTGCCTTAGAAGAGACCTACGATTTAGATCTCCTATTCCGAGTCTAACCCGTAGTGTTTTCCCTTTGTAGGTATGACGGAAGATCCCTTTTCTAAAAAAACAAAAACATTTGAAAAGCTTAAAATCAAAAAAATCGAAAAACAAGAAAAACCAAAAACAATGGAAAAACAAAAACTCGAAAAAAGAGTGCTTTGTATAGTTCCCAAAGTTCTTGTTTTACAAAAACCCAAAAAAATCGAAAATTTGGAAAATACCAAAAAGATTTTGTACATAGCTGCTCCTGGTAGGACTTTGGCAAAAGAAAAGGATTTCGAAAGAAACGTCGTCTGCATAGCCAGACCAAAAATTTAGAAATCACTTGAAAATCCAAGTACAAAACTAGGTCATTTTGAAAACCACGCATCAAATTCCCTCGGGTCTATAGCCCACGAGAATGATCAAAGCCTAGAAGTGGATCCCCTTGAGGAAGATCCCACTTTTGAGCTCCCAGAATTTCATAGAATTCTCGATTTTGAAAGACCTTCCCAATCAGTAGGAGGAGATTTCATAGAGGTGAACCTAGGGGATGATTCAAATCCCAAAACCATCAAAATAGGCGCATGCTTGCATGAAACTGAAAAGTTAGCATTCATTGCATTTCTACGAACCTATTTAGATGTGTTTGCATGGACGTATGAAGACATGCCGGGCATAGATCCCAGCATTGTCGAGCATCGTCTTCCCTTAGATGCAGGTGTAAAACCCATAAAGCAGAAGCTTAGGAAAATACACCCGAATGTACACACGCAAGTCAAAGAGGGTTTAGAAGATCTGCTAAAAGCCGGATTTATAAAACCCATTGCATATTCTGATTGGTTATCAAATATCGTTGTAGTTCGAAAAACTAATGGGAAAATTCGAATATGCATCGATTTCAGAAACCTGAATAAAGCCACTCCAAAGGATAATTATCCTTTACCAAACATAGATTTGATAGTCGATATTACTGCAAATCATGAAATGTTTTCGTTCATGGATGGCTATTCAGGCTATAATCAAATCAAACTAAGTCCACGAGATCAGGGTAAGACCGCCTTCACAACCCCATGGGGCACGTACTGCTATACAGTCATGCCCTTTGGTTTGAAAAATGCCGGCGCAACATACCAACGAGCCATGACCACGATCTTCCATGATCAAATTCATGAGCTTGTAGAAGTGTATGTAGATGATCTCTTGGCAAAATCCAAAACCCGATGCACTCATATCGAATGTTTACAAAAGATTTTCGAAAGGCTTAGGCTTTACAAAGTAAAGCTAAACCCTCAAAAATGTGTGTTCGGGGTAGAATCAGGGAATCTTCTAGGCTTTATGGTGAGCCAAAGGGGAATAGAAGTCGACCCCTCTAAGTGTCGAGCCATCATAGACATGGCTCCACCCTCCAATCTCACCCAAATCCGTAGCCTCCAAGGTCGCTTACAATCCATTCGCCGATTCATATCGAATCTGGCCACTAGATGTGAACCCTTCAACAAACTGTTGAGGAAGGGCACGAAATTCTTATGGGATGACGAATGCCAAAAGTCCTTCGAGAGACTGAAGGCATACTTGGTTAATCCCCCCGTTTGGAACCCTCCAAAGCAAGGAAAACTGCTTTTATTATACATCTCCGTGCATGCAAATGCTTTAGGAGCCCTGTTGGCTCAATACGAGGATGACAACCATAAGGAGTATACCATCTACTATATTTCGAAAACTCTCTTGGCTTATGAACGAAATTATCAGGCCATGGAGAAGACGTGCTTGGTCCTAGTCTGGGCCTGCCAGAAGTTTAGACACTATTTCCTAGATCATGAGATCTGGATAGTGTCCAAGCTTGATCCAATCAAGCACTTGTTCGAAAAACCCATTCTCACAGGTAGATTGGGCAAATGACAACTCCTTCTAATGGAGTATGATCTGAAATACCATCACCAGATCTCCATTAAGGGGCAAGCCCTAGTGGATTACGTGGCTGAATTCCCCTTAGAGGACGCATATCCCACTCTTGTCGAAATGCCTGATGAAGGCATATGGCAAAACCATTTTCAAAACCACATTTTGGCAAACTCTTTCGAAAACCAAGTGTGGAAGATGCACTTCAATGGGGCACGAAACCAACGAGGGGCTGGTGCCGGGGTCATCCTAATCTCCCCTGAAAAGGGTGAGATTCCCATAGCAGTCCGCTTAGATTTCGAATGTTCCAACAACGTAGCTGAGTAGGAAGCACTCATACAAGGCTTAAGGATTTCGAAAACTCTAGGGGCATCATGCATCGAGGTTTTTGGAGATTCGCTCCTTGTCATAAACCAGGTTTTGAAAATTTGGCAAGTACGTAATGAGAAACTACTTCCATATCACGAGTTGGCCACTCGATTGGTCCAATCCTTCTAGTCGTGTAAACTCACACACATAGGAAGAGAGGACAATGGCATTGCCTATGCCCTCTCCTCCTTGGGTTCAGCCTTGAAGGTCGATCCCATTTCAGGGACCAGATCTTTGGAAATATGGCATGCGCCCCACCCATCCACACATGACTTGGATATTTGCCAAAATAACCCAGAGTCTATTGAAAAACACTGGTTTTATGACATAAAACAATTTTTAGAAAATGGGGGATTCACCAAGGATGCCACTTCCAAAGATAAGGCATTCATTCGTAAGATTTCGACCCGATACACCATTCTGGGTGGGTTTTTATACAAAAAGAGTTTTACCGGCATTCTGCTTAGGTGTATCGACTTAGAGGAGGCTAGGACAGTGATGCATGAGTTCCACGATGGAGAATGTGGAGGTCATGTTAATGCCAACATGATGGCAATGAAAATACTTAGAGGGGGCTATTTTTGGTCCACCCTGAAAAAGGATTGTCACGATCATGTTAGGAAGTGTCATCCATGTCAAGTGCATGGGCATGCCATTCATATCCCTTCATCTACATTGCATTCCGTGGTCAGCCCCTGGCCATTTACCATGTGGGCGTTTGACATCGTAGGCCCAATATTTCCAAAGGCCTCGAATGGGCATCGATTTATTTTAGCAGCCACGGAGTATTTCTCCAAGTGGGTGGAAGCCATTTCCCTAACCAATGTAATGGGGCAACATGTGGTGGCTTTTATCCGGAGGAATATTTTGCCTCGATTTGGGGTTCCACGAGACCTTGTGTCTGATAATGGTACCCCATTCAAGAACGAGCGGATGGTTAAGTTGTGCAACACGTATGGCATAACTCACCACTTCTCCTCGCCCTACTACCCTTAAGGCAACGGCCAAGCCGAAGCCACAAACAAGACTCTCATTAGTATTATTGAGAAAACCTTAGAAAAGGGTAGGACGTGGCACGAGAAGCTGGATGAAGCCTTATGGGCTTATAGGACTTCCATCCGAACTCCCACGAATGCCACACCATTCGAATTGGTCTATGGCACAAACGCCATTCTTCCCATTCATACTCAACTGCATTCATTCGATACATCCATAGCACTCGGCCTCCCCCTAGAGACGCTTCAGCATGCTAGGATGGCCGAACTAGATTTGCTAGATGAGAGGCGACTCCTTGCCATGGATCATGCTCGTGCATACCGGCAAAGGATAGCCTGAAATTATAGCAAACACATGAGACCTCGCCACTTTGGAGTGGGAGATCTGGTCTTAAAAACCATCCACCATCGTGGCCCACACCCCCTAGGCAAGTGGCGCCCCAACTGGGATGGACCCTATGTTGTACGAGCAACCACTACGAACAATTCGTATTGGTTGATCGATGTAGAAGGTAGGAATTTAGCAGATCCTATCAATATTCAATACTTAAAGAAGTATCATGTGTAGGATCTGGATTAAATTCCATTTTTCGAAAATTTTTAGGGATAGCTACCCTGAGACATGTGAATAAGGTGCAAAAGCAAACTCGCGTGAACCTAAGTGAGAGAATTCGCACTTGTGAAAGAGTGGAGTTTTCAAAATCGTGGTTACATTTCAAAATCCTTCTTCTTACAAAGAAAGGCCTGGTTCAATATAGCAAGATACTTGCAAGTAGTACGTGCTATTTCTAAATAGGCTGATCTGGAATGGATCGAGTGTAGGCTTGGGATAAGTTCTCCCCTCTTCTCTTCTACTTCCAAAAGGAAAACAAAGGCCCAAAACAAAAGTGAATTTCCCATTCAAAGTCTCTTTCCAAAAGAAAGAAACCAGAATTTAAAAGAAAATCGATTCTCTTATAAAAAGAGGGATTAAAGAAAAAATACTCCCAAAGGGAGACCCTCGATGAAAAAAGGAAAAAGAGGCCAAAAAGCTCAAAAGAGCAGTTTTCCGCCTTCTGTGCCTCAAACCACGGGACGCTTCAGAAGGGACCGTGGTATCTCTTTCCCATCCCTAGCTTATCCCAAGATAAAGCATGGTTCATTTCAAGGAATCTTAAAGTAAAAATAGGATTTACTTACTTGAATTTCATCTTGTTTGAGAATTCGACGTTTCGAGTAAGGCGTAGGAATTTGAAATATGCCTTGTTTTCTTATAAAACCTCCACTAGATAAGCGAGTGTTAAGACTCAAACGAGGGTAAGCACGAAGAGCTCGAGATCCTTAGGATCGAGGCTCAAGACAGTTGTCCCTTTTGTAAATAAGTTTTGAAAATCGAACATCGAACAACATTGGATCTGCTCACTTGGAGCAACAGGCCTTGTAAGTCTCTAGAGTTCGACCACATCTGGTCACTCGGAGGTCGCCACTCTTGGCACCACACCCATGTCATTTGCATTCCACGCATGGTACTTGCATGAACATGATCCCATTTTAGGACCAGATTCCATAGTAAACCCATTGGCGTGATATCTCCTACCAGAGTTTGTAAATTGAGATTTTGCAAAAAATTGGGGCGATCCCATGTTCTTCGTGGATAGATCTAGGGAGACATTAAAAGGGGTGTTTGTCATCTTTGCCCTTATCCAAATCAATTTGGACAAGGCCAAAGAGGGGCATCTGTAAACACCCCGGAATCCCACGAATTTCTTAAACAAACCTGGTTTTGTAAAAGCAGTCCCAAAGGGCTATTTTGAGTCTGGAAACCCAGGAGCCTTCCAGACAACCCTGTATATATGTTTTAAACTTCATATTTCAAAAATATATAATATGGCTTTTGAAAACCTTTTAAAACACATTTTTGAAACCCTGAAGCAGCTTGGCCTAATTCAGACAGGACCAAGAAAGCTATGAAGAGCCCGGAACCGGAGCACATGTCGAGCCCGGCACAGCAACTCTTGTATCAAATCCATACCCCCAGGATCTCGAACGTCCAAGACCCTGTTATTATCAAAATGTCATTTGAAGTCATCTTCGGAAGGCAGGAACGGAGGCAGACGATCATGTTGGCGAAGACCCAACGCAGACGGAGTACTGATACTGTCAGACCCTGCACAAATCGTCCGTTTCGAACACAGCTCGAAGGAGTCAGAGTTCAGTTTGGATTGGATCTGGACCATATATATCCAGATCCCAATCCAAACCCATGTATAGACTTAGATTTGGATTTGGATTCAAAAATCCAATCCAATATCCATATCCATGGCCCACATCACCTTCTCATAAATGGAGGTGGGGCCCACTTGAAATTCACGTGGGATTATGGGCATGAGAGAGAGTGGGGGTGGATAAGATCAAGAGTGTTGTAACTAAGCTTGACTTGTGTGTCAAGTTTGGGGTTAATCATGTGGGTTAGCCTAATTGAGTGGGTTTAAGCTTGTAATTAGCCAAAACCTAACCTAGGGCTGCACCAACATGAGGTGGTTAAGGTCTATGGGCCATGCAAAGGGAGCTCCTTCACCTAAACCTAACCCAAAACACCTAATCCTAGCCTTCCACCCTAATCCACCCCTAATCTAAGCCTAATCACCTAACCCACTTCCCTAATCCCAACCTAATCCCAACCTAATCACCTAACCCACTTCCCTAATCCTAGGTTAATTTTCCTAAACCTAGCCTAATCCTAGCCTAATCACCTAACCTAGCTCACTAAACCTCACCCTAGAACCCAACCACCTAACCAAACCCTAAACCCCTAAACCACCCCCAACCCACAATCTACCCAAACCACTAGTATTTAAAATATCTGGCCCTACCCTTTCCAGCCCACCTTATCTTCATACCACCCCTACCTAAACCACCTAACCACTACCCCAAACCCAGCCCTAACCGACCTACCCATCCCTATATAAACCCCCCCCCTTGGGGGCGGGTTTTCCCATCTAGAAGCCCTCTCCAAGCCAGCCGGGTCCTCTCCTTCCTCTCCTTCCCCCAAGTCCAACCGACTCCTCCACTTCCCCAGCTGCTCCGCCTGCACCACCACCTACTTTCCACCCCACCACCACTTGCACCGCCATCTCCACCACCTCCCGACCGAGCATCACTACCTGCCCTACTCCCTTCCAGCCGAGCGCCACCTTCTCTTCACTGGGTAAGTACCCCACACTCTACCTAGCTCCTTCTCCACTCCCTCTCCACTCCCAGCCACCCACCATACCACCACCTTACCTTAATATCAGCCACTCGCCACCGCCACTCCCACTCGGCCAAGCCTTAGCCGCCCTAGCTATTCGCCACTACCTAACTACCCTAGCTACACCCGGCCACCCTATCCGATTTCCTAAGACCTGCCCATAGCACTCCCTTATACCCACTACACCCACTACCACCTAGCCCCATCACCTAGCTAGCTTCCTTCCCATACTCCAGCCTTAGTCATCCTAGCAGCTCGCCACCACCACATTCCCCTAGTCGGCCACTCCAACCGACTATCCCTTCGATTCGGCCAGCCACCTCTTTTCCCCTAGGTGTCCCATTCAATCTTCCCTTAGGCTCCCCTTAGGACCATACTCCCTAACACTATATACCCTCCTAGTGACCCTACATACTCACCTTGTCCAGCCCCTTTAATCCCCCACATCAAGGCGACACCCTTGCTTGCAGCCGGCCATCTTCAAGGCGCCTATCCCGCGCCCCATTCGCAGCCGGCCTGCACCCGTTGTCGCTCAACCTCGCGGAACTCCCGTTTGCAGCCCAAGGAGAAAGCCAAGCCCATGCTCAAGCAAGGCCTCAACGGACCAGCTACTAGTAAGTGCCTAACTCGGTCTTTAGTTGTATACTTGCTTGAGATTCAATTCGATTCGGGGTTGTAATAACGGAGCATAGTCTCCCCCCGCTTGTAATAACGTGGCTTGTTACACCCACACACGTGCACTCTCTTAGTTGTGCACGATTTTGAACACACACGGGCCTAATCAGCCCCTAATACATAAGTATATACATATACTTTCATTTTTGTAGGGTTTTTGCTTAAGTTGGGTGCGTTGTCTTTCAATTCAAGCACTCACACACATTGAGCTTTCGCTCTTATTTGAAAGACCCAAGTAAGGGCCGACCTATACTATTTGGGTTTTATTTCATGTCGTGTGTGTAAGTCTTTCAATTCAAGCACTCTCACACACATTGAGCTTTCGCTCTTATTTGAAAGACCCAAGTAAGGGCCGACCTATACTATTTGGGTTTTATTTCATGTCGTGTGTGTAAGTCTTTCAATTCAAGCACTCTCACACACATTGAGCTTTCGCTCTTATTTGAAAGACCCAAGTAAGGGCCGACCTATACTATTTGGGTTTCATTTCATGTCGTGTGTGTAAGTCTTTCAATTCGAGCACTCTCACACACATTGAGCCTCCGCTCTTACTCCCAAGACCTTAGTAAAGGCATTATTGCACTTATATTTGGGTTTAATTTCATGTCGTGTGCGTAGTACTTCAATTCAAGCACTCACACACATTGAGCTTTCGCTCTTACTCCCAAGACCTTAGTCAAGGCCATACTGCAATTTATATTTGGGTTTAATTTCATGTCGTGTGTGTGTCTTTCAATTCCAGCACGCACCCACATTGAGCCTTCTCTCTTATTTGCAAGACCCGAGTAAGGGCTCATATACATACTCTATATACATATCTCCCTTCGGCATTTATATTTCAAGTCATTTCCCTTCGGTTATTTCCCTTCGGTTATTTCCCTTCAATATTGTCTTTACATTCGGGTTTTCCCTTTGGAGTAGCGTGAGTTTGCATTGCAACTACGCCATACCACGAGGTAGGACGCATATTGCATCAAACCAAGCCCCGCTCGAATTCGCCCATGTAGTGGAGTGTTCATAACACACAAACTAGGTGGCCCGAAAAGGGATAAAAGAAAAGACTTAGGCACGTGCAAATCCACGTGATCTAAAACATGCAATCGCATCTAAAAGACCCGAAATAGACACCTCGAACCGCTTCGTAGGCTTTCTATCCCAAAACTCGATTTTTGCAAAGCGTACAGACTGACCCTTGCGCATCGGTGCAAGAAGGTCTGCGACGACAAGAGCTCACTTGCTCACAGTCGCCACGATTAGAAGTCAGTGTTAAATATATCTTCGCTAGCTTAGGTAAGCTAGCTGGCACGCCCTGTTTGCATAAATAAGGCCTTAGACGCACGAGAGGATCCGCTCCGAGCACTGAAAAAGTCGAGAGGTGGGGATTTTTCGCCCGTCTACAAGCATGCGAAGACGATACCTGATCCAGAAACAGCCCAGCAAGTGGCTCACAAAGGCCAATTCCAGAAGCAGCTTGAGAAACCTGTTTTGAAGCCTAGAAGAGCATCCTAGCCTGATAAAAGCCAGGTTCGAAAAGTGAATGGAAGGCCCAGGCACGAAGCAGGTTGCAAGCTAGGAGCACCAAAAAGCCAAATCGACCATTCTCATCCAAGCCTCAAGATTATGAACCAAAAAAGCCATAAATGAGCAAAAACGGAGTTCGAAAAGGCGAAAAGGAGTCCGGACGACAAAGATTAGGGAAACCCAACACCAGACAGAGCGCTGATGAAGCCAGGGCCCGCACAGATCATCCGCCTCGAGAAGCCAAGAAGGACCATCTAGAGAAAATTTGGATTGAATATGGACCATAAATATCCAGATCCAAATCCAAATAGTGAATAGTGTTTGGATTTGGGTTGATCCAAATAGTGTTTGGATTTTGATTGGATCCAAATAGTGTTTGGATTGGATTGGATCTAGACCAAAATATCCAGATCCATATCCATAAAATATTGGATTTGGATCGGATACGGATCTCAAAATATCCGAGATCCAAATAGTGTTTGGATTTGGATCCAGATCTCAAACCCAAACCCAAATCCAAGACCCACCTCAAATGCCTATAAATAGAGGTGAGGGGGTCCCAAATAGGGGGTTCACGTGAATTCAAGGGAGGGCTTGGAGGAGAGAGAAGGTCATTAAGGTGAGTGCTTAGTGCTTTCATTTGTTTTAGGGTTTGTTAATTATGGGTTAGTGTAGGATTAGTTAAGGGCTACCCCACCCTAATTGAAGGGCTGAAGTTGCTTGAACAAGGAGGCTTAAGGTGGCTGATTGGAGCTCAAGCACACCCTAAACTGCCATTAAGAGGTAAGCCCCTAAACCACTCTTCCTAACCCTTCTAAACCACCTAAAATCTACCTTAATCCACTACCCTTAATCACCCCCCAGCTTCCCAAAACCCACTTAGGTTAACCTAACAACTAACCAACCCAAACCCCATCACCCAACTGACCTAACACAAACCGGGTCCCCCCCTACGCACCACCCGCGCGCTGCGCACCGTACGCGCGTCAGGTGCCAACTCCAGCATCTGACGCCCAGCGTCAGGCACCGACTCCAGCTCCAACCACCGCCTTGGCGCCTAGCGCTGGTCTCCTGCCCCAGTCGCCTTGGCTGACTTGTTGCCCGACCTTCTACAACCGACCTCCACTGCCTCAACCGACCTAACTACCACCTTCCACTCCACCACTTACCACCCTAATCGCCTTATACCACCATCCCACGGTATCCCCTCCTTAGCCGACCTAACTCCCCTACAAACCCCAACCACCAAGCACCTACCCAGCTCCCATTTCATCCCACGCCTAGCCACACTCCAACCGAACCCATCCTAGCTAGACACACCATATCATACCCCACCTACTTAGTCCCATGACCACCTTGCCAAGAACCCCCAACTCTCATCCACCGCCTTAGACATCCCATACGCATCTCGTATCCCACACCATTCCGCCACCCCCCCTACTTAGTGTCGTGATCACTTCGCCTAGAACCCCCAACCGAATCCATCCTAGTCTAGTATCCCATATCCCAGCCGTGACCTTACCCCACACCATACCATCACCCCACACATCCCACTAACACCCGTAGCATCCCATACCTTCCTTTCCCATTCCACGCAAGCCCAAACCCAAACCCCTTAGTATCGTGAACCTCATAAACCCTCAAGCTTAAAGGCTCCATTCAGCCATCTTTCACTTCAAGCTTCAAGGAAGACTCATAGCAAAACCCATGTAGATTGGAGTGGACAAACATCTGAATCACGTAAGTGTTTTAATTCAGTATTTCATATCTCCTTCTACACTTTAAATTTGGATACGGGGTTGTATTAACGGAGCGTTGTCTCCCCCCGGGTTGTAATAACGTGGCTTGCTACACGAAGCACACACGAGCACTTGAGCCTTAGCTCTTAACTCTTACACAAGCACGATTGAGCCTTCGCTCTTACTCCCAAGACTCTAGTAAGAGTTGAGTGAGTTGTCTTTAATTTTATACACTCCACACACGCGTTCATTGAGCCTTCACTCTTATTATATATATGTATTTCAATTCAGCTGGGTTGTTACATTAAGTCGTGTGAGTTTGTCTTTCATTTACACACTCGCACCCAAAGAACACCCGAGCGCTTGCTCAACCACCTCACGCACCTTTTTGGCCTTGGCAGCCGCTAAGATATAGCCATATCTTTATATTTTCTGCTGCGTTTTCCTGTTTCAGCTGTGTGTGTTGTCTTTACATTTATACACAACACATACACGCACGTTGGTGACTTTCGGGCCCATATATATATAAGTATTTCTCTTCCGCACTTTACATTCAAGTCGAGCGGGGTTTTACATTCAAGTCATGTGAGTTGCCTTTCAATTTATACACAACACACACGCCCACAGTTGAGCCTTTCCGCTCTTAAGATATAGCTATATTTCCCTTTTGTAATTTCTCTTCGGCTATGTCTTTCAATTCCAAGTTTTCCCGTTCAATTGTGTGAGTTTGCATTGCATATCTGCCATACCACAAGATAGGGCACATATTGCATCAAAGTAACCTCGAACTACCCGTGCAAAACTCGCCAAATTGAGCATTGGATGCACACAACTACACTCCTAAATTGGCTAAAACCCAAGACATAGGAAACGTGCAAATTCCACGTTGATAAAATCTGCAACAAGACAAACTAAACCAAATCAAACACTTTGCATATTTTCAAAAAGGTCATGTTTGCATAAAATCGAGTTTTCTAAAGCGTACAGACTGACCCTTGAGCATTGGTTCAAGAAGGTCTGCGACGAAAAGAGCCCACTTGTCCACAGTCGCCCCATAAGTTAGATATTTTCAAAACTTACTTCGCTAGCTTGAGTAAGCTAGCTGGCATGCCCTTTAAGCGACTTAAACAAACGAAAAGGTTCACTCTAGGCCTAAGAACCTAGAGTGAAAATTTCCGCGTGTCTACAGATTTTGGCATGCTCGGTGGGACGTGGGTCTTATGAGAAATCGATTCATACAAACAAACCTCATGAAAAATTTTCAAGAAAAAGTGTTTTAACTCTTTTGTTTGTTGCATTTCATAGTTGGATTTTAAAAGCATCGGAGCCATGTCAAGTCCAGGCTCCCAAGAAGTGTCTAGCCATGCCTCATGCGCATCAAGTTCTCATTCTAGGAAACTTTTGAAAACTCGAGATCAAAGAGAAGAGATCGAGGAGTTAAGAAGGGACTTTGAGGCCAAGATCACTCCTCTTAGCCAAGAGGATGAAGCAGCTGATTCATGTTCGTCACATGGCGAACCAAAGGCCAAAAAGAAATTTTAAAAAACTCGAAAACACAAGGAGACCTCCGCAATGGAAGGCAACCAATACCACGAATCCTTTACTCACAAGGATCGTAAAGCCTTACAGCAGTTGTTGAAAGGGCAAAACAAAGAGAAAAGAAACTACGCCTTGTCTGATTTTCTTCCTTTAGATTATGAAACAGACAGTGACGATGAAATACTGAATTTCCATCGGTATGATGGCACGGGAGACCCTATGTCTCACTTGCAACTTTTCTCTCGTCGAGCCCATAAGAAAAAGAAGGGCTCGATGAAATGGGTGTATTGGTTCCCTTTATCCCTCAAAGGCACAGCTTCCAAATGGCTGGCTTTCTACGATCTTAGTCAGTTCGCTACTTTTGAAGAGTTAGCGAACTGCTTTATGCAGAGATTCTCGCATAACGTAGAAGTCACGTCCACTTTAAACACATTGAGGGATACGAAGCAAGGCATGAACGAAGATGTTCATGCCTTTATTGTTCGATGGAGGTCCCTCCTTGGGCAAGTCCGAGAACCAATATCCGAAGGATGCGCAGTCATGCTCATCCTGGATAACTTTAAAAATGAGTTGAAAACCCTTCTCTCCCTTCACGAAATCTCAACTTTCCACAAGTTGATTAAAAAAGCATCCCTTTTTTAAACAAATTTGAAAAAAGGGATTTACGACCACTTATAGAAAGGGAATGTGGTCTCAAAAACTCTCTTGGATAAGCCCATCACTTATGGGCTACCCACCATGGACAAAGGGGCAAAACCCCACAAAGTCGCCAATGTCCGGGTGGATCCATGTCCGACGAGGACTTCTAAAAATTTTGAAAATTTTAAAAATAAAAGGGAGAAAAATTTACAAAAACCCTTTGAAAAATGGGAGTATACTCCATTGGGACAACCTGTGTCAGAGGTCCTAGATCTCCTACTTGCCCAAGGAATGATTGAACTCCCCGAAATTCCTGAGGGAATCACTTCCAAAGGGGGATTTTTAAACCGATTCTGCAAGTATCATCGGCTCAAAGGCCATGATACAAAGCGGTGTTTCCCCCTGCTTAATAAAATTGAGAACTTGATAGCAGAGGGTCGGCTCCAAGTCGCTGAGGAACCAGAGCCTGCCCAAGCTATCTTTAAAGAACCCTTCCCCAAACATGCAAGTACCAGTGGGAAGGGCAAAGAGGTATGTGCTCTCACGATTTCAAAGAGTTCGGCGCATGCATGTCATTCTGGTTTTACTACTTGTGCATCTACTCTCATCCTTCATAGGAAACTCGCCCAAGTAGTGATCCGGGGACCACCCAGAGTTCCGTCCCCGGTTAAACCAATTTTAAAAATTCAAGGTGCTCCGAAGCACACAAATAGAGCCATGATAGGTATGAGCCCTAGGTTGATCGTGTGGGAGGTGACTAGGTCTAGAAGGATCTATCAACCCCCACATCTACAAAGTGCTAAAAAGGTGGTCAGTATACCTAGCCCCTCCAAAGCATGTATTCCTAGAGTCTCGCCAAAAGCAGACAAAGGCAAGGTAGTTTTAACATTCTATGAAAATCATCTTTCAAAGATTCCTATTAACATGTCCATCCTAGAGTTGATACAAACCTCACCTAGGCATAGACTGGTTTTAGAGAAAATTCTAGAAAGAGCCAAGGTTAGCTCAAATATAACCCCAGAATCCTTGTCCAATCAAGTGGCGTCTATAGGAGCGAAAACGCCTATCGTGTTCTCGGAAGAGGATCTAGAAAGACCCTACGAGTCCCACAACCAGGCCCTACATATCGAGGTGGTTTTGAATCACCACTCTCTGGATAGGTGCCTAGTCGATGGGGGAGGAGGGCTCAACATCCTTCCACTTCACGTAGCATACCAAATCGGAGTCACCTTGACCTCCGTAAATCCAAGTCCTATCGTAATCACTGAATACGATGGAAATGCGTCAAGACCCCTAGGATCCATAGAATTACCAATGAAGACGGGAGGGATAGCTCACATGGGGGTGTTCCATGTCTTGGACATCCACCCCCACTATAACCTATTGTTAGGAAGGCCTTGGATACACAGCCTGTGTGCTGTGCCATCCACCTTCCATAGGTGTGTTAAAATCCCTTTTGAAAATCAAATAGTGGTAGTTCTAGGTGAGAGTCATCCACAGCTTCAGGGAATCCAGAATCCCCCCTTCTTGTCTAGTTCTCAGGCCTACGAGGCCAACCTGGGGCAGACCTTGGTCGAGCCACCAAAGCTCACACTCCAAATACCTAGAAAGGTCGTGTACATCAAGGGGCAGCCCAAGGCTAGCTCACTTAAAAGACTAACCATCCCAGGAAAAGCCAAGAGTCACCTATTTCAAAAACCCCTGGACAAAAAGCCTTATGTGCATAACATAGATGACATCAAGTTCCAGGACCACGACTTGTATGAAAATTTTTCCAAAAACAAAAAATCGTGGAACATGCTGTTGAACATGGGCTATATGCCATACAAGAGTCTGGGGTTACAAAACTAGGGTCTCGTAGAGCCCATAGTGCCTAGGGCCAATCCAAGCCGATATGGAATCGACTATACTCCCAGAATACCACCAGAGCCACCCCCTATGACCACCTGGGTCAAGGGTGCCCTGGAGCCTACCCAAGCAGAAACCTACGATTTAGACCTCTTGTTTAGAGTCTAACCCGTTGCATTTTCCTTTGTAGGTATGATGGAAGATCCCTCAACCAAAAACATAAAAAAATTGGAAAAACTCAAAATTTAAAAAATTGAAAAACCCCAAAAACCAAAAACAATTGAAAAAGAGGAAAAACTCAAAAAAAGAGTTGTTTGTATAGTTCCTAAAGTTCTGGTTTTACAAAAACCCAAAAAAATAAAAAATTTAGAAAATATCAAAAAAAAACCTTGTATATAGCTGCTCCTAGTAAAAACTTAGAAAAAGCCAAGGATTTCGAAAGAAAAGTTATCTTCATAACAAGGCCAAAAATTTCGAAACCCATAGAAATCCCAAGTCAAAAACTAGGTATTTTCAAAACCCATGCATCAAGCTCAAATTCCCTAGGATTTATAAATCTCGAGAATGATCAAAGCCCGGAAGTGGATCCCCTTGAGGAAGATCCCACTTCTGAGCTCCTAGAATTTCATAAAATTCTCGATTTTGAAAAACCTTCGAATTCAGTAGGAGGAGATTTCATAGAGATAAACCTAGGGAGTGAAACAAAGCCCAAACACATTAAGATAGGCGCATGTTTGCATGAGCGTGAAGCATCATCATTCATTGCATTTCTAAAAACCTATATTGATGTGTTTGCATGGACGTAGGAAGACATGTCGGGTATAGACCCAAGAGTTGTAGAGCATTGTCTTCCTCAGATTCGGATGCAAAACCCATAAAGCAAAAACTTAGGAAGATACATTCGAATATACACTCACAAGTCAAGGAGGGTTTAGAAGATCTGTTAAAAGCCAGATTTATAAAACCCATTGCATACTCTGATTGGTTGTCAAACATCGTCGTTGTTCAAAAAACCAGTGGGAAAATTCAAATATGCATCAACTTTAGAAACCTGAATAAGTCCACTCCAAAAGATAATTTTCTTTTGCCCAACATTGATTTGATAGTCGATAGTACTGCAAATCATGAAATGTTTTTGTTCATGGATGGCTATTCAGGGTATAACCAAATCAAATTAGCCCCACGAGATCAGGCTAAAACTGCTTTCACAACCCCATGGGGCACGTACTGTTATACAGTCATGCCCTTTGGTTTGAAAAATGCCGGTGCCACCTACCAAAGAGCTATGACTACGATCTTTCACGATCAGATTCATGAGCTCGTAGAGGTATATGTGGATGATCTCTCGGCTAAATCAAAAACTCAATGCACTCATATCGAATGCTTACAAAAGATTTTCGAAAGGCTTAGGCTTTACAAAGTAAAGCTAAACCCTCAAAAATGTGTGTTCGGAGTCGAATCTGGTAAGCTCTTAGGCTTTATGGTGAGCCAAAAGGGCATTGAAGTTGACCCCTCTAAGTGTAGAGCCATCATAGACATGGCTCCACCCGCAAATCTCACGCAGATACGTAGCCTCCAAGGTCGTCTCCAATCCATTCGCAGGTTTATTTCAAACCCTGCAACTAGATGCGAACCCTTCAACAAACTTTTGAGAAAAGGGATAAAATTTTTATGGGATAACGATTGCCAAAAATCTTTTGAAAGATTAAAAGCATACTTAGTTAATCCCCTTGTTTTAAATCCTCCAAAGCAAGGAAAACCTCTTCTGCTTTACATTTTTGTGCATGCGAATGCTTTGGGTGCATTGCTAGCTCAATACGAGGATGATACCCACAAGGAGTATGCCATCTACTATATTTCAAAAACTCTCCTGGCTTATGAAAGAAATTATCAAGCCATGGAGAAGACATGCTTGGCCTTGGTATGGGACTGCCAAAAATTTCGACACTACTTCCTAGATTACGAGATCTGGATAGTTTCCAAGCTTGACCCAATCAAGCACTTGTTCGAAAAACCCATCCTCACGGGTAGGTTGGGCAAATGGCAACTCCTCCTAATGGAGTATGACTTGAAATACCATCACCAGATCTCCGTTAAGGGGTAGGCCCTAGCAGACTATGTGGCCGACTTCCCCTTAGAGGATGCATATCCCACACTTAATGAAATGCCTGATGAAGGCATATTGCTAAACCAATTTCAAAACCACATTTTGGCAAATTCTTTTGAAAACCAAGTGTGGAAGATGCACTTTGATGGGGCACAAAACCAAAGAGGGGCTGGTGCAGGGGTCATCCTCATATCCCCAGAAAAGGGAGAAATCCCCATAGCCATTCGCCTAGATTTCGAATGTTCCAACAACATAGCCGAGTATGAAGCACTCATACAAGACTTAAAAATTTTGAAATCTCTAGGGGCATTGTGCATTGAGGTCTTTGGAGATTCATTACTCGTTATAAACCAAGTTTTAAAAATTTGGCAAGTTAAAAACGAAAAGCTTCTTCCATATCATGAGTTGGCCACTCGATTGGTCGAATCCTTCCAATCGTGTACACTCACACATATAGGAAGAGAGGATAATGGCATTGCCGACGCCCTCTCATCCTTGGGTTCAACCCTAAGGGTCAATCCCACTTTGGGAACCCGATCCTTAGAAATATAGAATGCACCCACTCCATCCACACACGATTTAGAAATTTGCCAAAACAACCCAGATTCTGATGAAAAACCTTGGTTTTATGACGTAAAAGGCTTTTTAGAAAATGGGAGATTTGCTGAAAATGCCACATCCAAGGATAAGGCATTCATCCGAAAAATTTCTACCCGATATGTGATTTTGGGTGGGGTTTTGTACAAAAAAAGTTTTACCGGCATCTTACTGAGGTGCGTCGACCTAGAGGAGGCTAGGATAATAATGCATGAATTCCACGATGAAGAATGTGGAGGTCATGTTAATGCCAATATGATGGCAATGAAAATACTTAGAGCGGGTTATTTTTGGTCCACTCTGAAAAAGGATTGCCACGATCATGTTAGGAAGTGTCATCCATGTCAAGTGCATGGGCACGCCATTCATATCCCCTCATCTTCATTGCATTTCGTGGTCAGCCCCTGCCATTTACCATGTGGGCGTTTGATATTGTAGAACCAATATTTCCAAAGGCATCGAATGGGCATAGATTCATTTTAGCAGCCACTGAGTACTTTTCCAAATGGGTCGAAGCCACCTCCCTGACCAATGTCCAGGGGCAACATGTGGTGACTTTCATTAGGAAAAATATCTTGGCTCGATTCGGAGTTCCAAGAGACCTAGTGTTCGATAATGGCACCCCATTCAAAAATGAGCGGATGGTCAAGTTGTGCAACACCTACGGCATAACTCACCACTTCTCATTGCCCTACTACCCTCAAGGCAACGGCCAAGCCGAAGCCACCAATAAGACTCTCATTAGCATTATTGAGAAAAATTTAGAGAAGGGTAGGACGTGGCATGAGAAGCTGGATGAAGCCTTATGGGCTTATAGGACTTCCATCCGAACTACCACAATTGCCACGCCATTTGAGTTGGTCTATGGCACAAACGCCATTCTTCCCATTCATACAAGGTTGCATTCATTCCATACATCCATTGCACGCAACCTCCCCCTAGAGACGCTTCAGCATGCTAGGATGGCCGAACTAGATTTGTTAGATGAGAGGAGACTCCTTGCTATGGATCATGCTCATGCATACCGGCAAAGGATAGCCCGACACTATGAGAAACATATGAAACCTTGCCACTTTGAAGTGGGAGATCTCATTTTAAAAATCGTCCACTATCGTGGCCCACATCCACTTGGAAAGTGGCGGCCCAAGTGGGATGACCCTTATGTTGTATGTGGAACCACCACAAACAACTCTTATTGGTTGATCGATGTAGAAGGTAGGAATTTAGCAGATCCTATCAATATTCAATACTTAAAGAAGTATCATGTGTAGGGTCTAAGTTAAATTCCCATTTTCGAAAATGTTTTAGGGAGATTTACTTTGAAACTTCGAAAGAAAGGATCAAAGGCGAATTGTGTGACCCTGAATGAGAGAATCAACACTTGCGAAAAAGTGGAGCTTTTCAAAATACGTGGTTACATTTTCAAAATTCTTCTTCTTACAAAGAAAGGCCTAGTTTAATATAGCAAGATACTTGCAAGTAGTGCATGCTATTTCTAAATAGGCTGACCTGGAATGGATCGGGTATGACCTTGGGATAAGTCCTCCCTCTTCTCTTCTCCTTCCAAAAGGAAAATTTGGCAAAAACAAAGGGAAATCCCCACCAAAATCTCTTTCCCAAAGAAGGAAAGTTGAATCCCAAAAATAGAAAATCGATTCTTCTATGGAAAAGAGGGAATAAAGAAAAAATACTCCGGAAGGGAGACCCTCTATGAAAAAAGAAAGAAAAGGCCAAAAAGCTCAAAAAGAGCAGTTTTTCGCCTCTCTGCCTCAAACCATGGGACGCTTCAGAAGGGACCTTGGTATCTCTTTCTCATCCCTGTGACTTATCCCAAGTAAACAAGGTTCATTTCAAACAATCCTAAAGTAAAAATAGGATTTACTTACTTGAATTTCATTTAATTTGAGAATTCGATGTTTTGAGTAAGGCGTAGGAATTTTGAAACTTAGCTGGTTTTCTTATAAAACCTCTGCTAGATTAGCGAGTGTTAAAACTCAAGTACAGGCAAACACGAGGAGCTAGAGGTCCTTAGGATCAAGGCTGAAAAGTAGTTTCCCTTTTAAAATAAGGTTTTTTTCAAAACTCGAACATCGAACAACATAAGGCCCGCTCACTGGAAGTAGCAAGTCTTCATAAGACTCAAAGGATCGACCATGCCATTTGGTCTCTAGGAGGTCGCCCTTCTTGGCGTCTCATCCATGTCATGCATTCTGCATATTCACGCATGAACACTTCATACATGATCCTAGTTAGGACTAGAACCCATAGGAAAGTCTCCTTTGGCGAGAATCTCCTCCTACCAGGTTCGAAAAGAAAATGTTTTATCAAAATTGGGACGATCCCATATTTTCAAGGATTAGATCCAGGGAGACATTGAACAGGGGTGTTGTCGTCTTTGCCCTTATCCAAATAAATTTGGATAATGCCAAAGAGGAACATCTGTAAACACCCCAAAATCCCACGACTTTCTAAAACCAATACCTGGTTTGCAAATCAGCCCCAAAGGGCCATTTTGAGTTCTGAAAACCCAGGAACCTTCAGAACCCTATACATATCATTTTGTACCCTGTACATATTGTTTTAAAACTTGTAAATATTGCTTTAAGCCTGTAAATAGTGTTTTGAAAGTCCCGTATCCAAATATGAGTTTTTAAACCCGGGCTAAGCTCCATTTTACCAAAAAGCCAAAGACGAACAGGTGGAGCATGCAAAGACGACACCTGATCCAGAAACAGCCCAGCAAGTGGCTCACAAAGGCCAATTCCAGAAGCAGCTTCAGAAACTTGTTTTGAAGCCCAGAAGAGCATCTTGGCCTGATAAAAGCCAAGTTCGAAAAGCAAATGGAAGGCCCAGGCATGAAGCGGGTTGCAAGTCAGGAGCACCAGAAAGCCAAATCGACTATTCTCATCCAAGCCTCAATATTATGAACCAGAAAAGCCATAAATGAGCAAAAACGGAGTTTGAAAATGCGAAAAGGAGTCCAGACGACAAAGATTGGGGAAACCCAACACCAGATGGAGCGCTGATGAAGCCAGGGCCCGCACAGATCATTCGCCTCGAGAAGCCAAGAAGGACCATCTAGAGAAAATTTGGATTGGATCTGAACCATAAATATCTGGATCCAAATCCAAATAGTGAATAGTGTTTGGATTTGGGTCGATCCAAATAGTGTTTGGATTTGGATTGGATCCAAATAGTGTTTAGATTGGATCGGATCTAGACCAAAATATCCAGATCCATATCCATAAAAATGTTGGATTTGGGTCAGATATAGATCTTAAAATATCTAAGATCCATGATCCAGATCCAAATAATGTTTGGATTTGGATTTGGATCCAGATCTCAAACCCAAATCCAAGACCCACCTCAAATGCCTATAAATAGAGGTGAGGGGGTCCCAAATAGGGGGTTCACGTGAATTCAAGGGAGGGCTTGGAGGAGAGAGAAGGTCATTAAGGTGAGTGCTTAGTGCTTTCATTTGTTTTAGGGTTTGTTAATTGTGGGTTAGTGTAGGATTAGTTAAGGGTTGCCCCACCCTAATTGAAGGGCTGAAGTTGCTTGAACAAGGAGGCTTAAGGTGACTGATTGGAGCTCAAGCACACCCTAAACCGTCATTAAGAGGTAAGCCCCTAATCCACCCTAAACCACTCTTTCTAACCCTTCTAAACTACCTAAAATCTACCTTAATCAACTACCCTTAATCACCCCCCAGCTTCCCTAAACCCACTTAGGTTAACCTAACAACTAACCAACCCAAACCCCATCACCCAACTGACCTAATACTACCCGGGTCCCCCCCTGTGCACCACCCGTGTGTTGCGCACCGCACGCGCGTCAGGCACCGACTCCAACGTCCGACGCCCAGCGTCAGGCATCGACCCCAGCGCTCAGGTGCCGACTCCAGCGCCAGGCACCGCCTTGGCTGACCTGCTGCCCGACCTTCCACAGCCGACCACCACTTCCTCAACCGACCTAACTACCACCTTCCACTCCACCACTTACCACCCTAATCGCCTTATACCACCACCTACCCACTATCCCACGGTATCCCCTCCTTAGCCGACCTAACTCCCTTACAAACCCCAACTACCTAGCACCTACCTAGCTCCCATTTCATCCCACGCCTAGCCACACCCCAGCCGAACCCATCCTAGCTAGACACACCATATCATACCCCACCTACTTAGTCCCATGACCACCTTGCCTAGAACCCCCAACTCCCGTCCCCCGCCTTAGACATCCCATACCCATCTCGTATCCCACACCATTCCGCTACCCCCCCTACTTAGTGTCGTGACCACTTCGCCTAGAACCCCCAACTGAATCCATCCTAGTTTAGTATCCCATATCCCAACCGTAACCTTACCCCACACCATACCATCACCCCACACATCCCACTAACACCCGTAGCATCCCATACCTTCCTATCCCATTCCACGCAAGCCCAAACCCAAACCCCTTAGTGTCGTGAACCTCATAAACCCTCAAGCTCAAAGGCTCCATTCAACCATCTTTCGCTTCAAGCTTCAAGGAAGACTCATCCGTGGGTGTGAAGCCAAGCAAAACCCATGTAGATTGGAGTGGACAAACATCTGAATCACGTAAGTGTTTTAATTCAGTATTTCATATCTCCTTCTACACTTTAAATTTAGATACGGGGTTGTATTAACGGAGCGTTGTCTCCCCCCGGGTTGTAATAACGTGGCTTGCTACACGAAGCACACACGAGCACTTGAGCCTTAGCTCTTAACTCGTACACAAGCACGATTGAGCCTTCGCTCTTACTCCCAAGACTCTAGTAAGAGTTGCGTGAGTTGTCTTTAATTTTATACACTCCACACACGCGTGCATTGAGCCTTCACTCTTATTATATATATGTATTTCAATTCAGCTAGGTTGTTACATTAAGTCGTGTGAGTTTGTCTTTCATTTACACACTCGCATCCAAAGAACACCCGAGCGCTTGCTCAACCACCTCATGCACCTTTTTGGCCTCGGCAACCGCTAAGATATAGCCATATCTTTATGTTTTCCGTTGCGTTTTCCCGGTTTAGCTGCGTGTGTTGTCTTTACATTTATACACAACACATACACGCACGTTGGCGACCTTCGGGCCCATATATATATAAGTATTTTCCTTCCGCACTTTACATTCAAGTCGAGCGGGGTTTTACATTCAAGTCGTGTGAGTTGCCTTTCAATTTATACACAACACACACGCCCACAATTGAGCCTTTTCGCTCTTAAGATATAGCTATATTTCCCTTTTGCAATTTCCCTTTTGCAATTTTCCTTCGGTTATGTCTTTCAATTCCAGGTTTTCCCGTTCAGTTGTGTGAGTTTGCATTGCATATCTGCCATACCACAAGATAGGGCGCATATTGCATCAAAGTAACCTCAAACTACCCGTGCAAAACTCGCCAAATTGAGCATTGGATGCACACAACTACACGCCTAAATTGGCTAAAACCCAAGACATAGGAAACGTGCAAATCCCACGTTGATAAAATCTGCAACAAGACAAACTAAACCAAATCAAACACTTTGCATATTTTCAAAAAGGTCATGTTTGCTTAAAATCGAGTTTTCTAAAGCGTACAGACTGACCCTTGAGCATCGGTTCAAGAAGGTCTGCGACGAAAAGAGCCCACTTGTCCACAGTCGCCCCATAAGTAAGATATTTTCAAAACTTACTTCGCTAGCTTAAGTAAGCTAGTTGACACGCCCTTTAAGCAACTTAGACATACGAAAAGGTTCACTCTAGTCCTAAGAACCCGGAGTGGAAATTTCCGCATGTCTACATACCTCCCATACAATAAAGTTCTAAGTAAGTAATTTGGTATGTGATTGAGTACTCCTACTGGCTCATTGATGCTCATGGTAGAGACTTGTCAGATCCAATATTAACAATACTTAAAGAAATATTATCCTTTATGTTTGTTGGATCTTGACCTGTATTTTTATAAATGGTTTTTATATGGATGATAAAAGAATATTTCTTAAAAATGATCTAAAACAATGATCTACGTGATGCTCTTCAGTTTGTGCACCCATGACTTGATCTCTTCAAGTTGTTGTTTTCATGGCTATGAGTATCACTTTTAGATTTCAGTTTTGATATCTTGATGTACTTATACCATTTTCACCTATTTGTGCCTTTTGATATGGTTCTAAAAATGGTGATCTCACATTGTTTTAAACATCTTCAAATTAAATCATTTTGAACCAATTGTCTTCACTTGATTTTTAATCTTGAGAAAGTTTAGGAAACCGTTAATACCTGTATTTTGGTGACATTATCTTGGTTTTTAACAAACTAAAATGATTTATCCTTGAGATATCTTAGCTTGTGAATTGGCTAGTGTCTTCTTGGCTTCTTGTTGTGTGTCATGGTGTCTATACTGTGTGTTAGATTTCCAAGTTTCTCCTTATCTTTGTACTGTAATGATATATCCAAAAGATTTTTTCATGTACTAAAAGGTCATATTCTTAGAAAAATAAAAAAGCCAAAAGGCTATGTGCAAAAGAAAAGAAAATGCAAAATCAGTTGTATCTTGTTTGAGTTCTTATCTGTTGGGTACTCGAGACACTTCAGAAGGGTCTGGGTGAGTTCTTATATGTCTTGAGAGTATGTTATATCAAAGGAAGATCCATGCTCTGCTTGGAATCAAGAGGTTCTAGCCATCTACCATGTTTATGGGTCACCAGATGGTTGTTTCTATATTTTAAAAGTTGATATTTTGATCATTAAAATTGGTATTGTTAGTTCTCTCTATTAGTACTTTGAGATAGAAAGTCTGAGTGAAAATGCTTTTATTCAACTGGATTTCATTTGACAGTGCCCATGCAAAATTGAGGTTGATTTTCGAAAACATTTTATGATTTTATAAAATCAGTATATGAACCATGATCACCTACAAAGAATTGACTTGTATGTTCGTTTTTGTTCTAGTGTTTAGATATGTCTTCTCTTTTTTCTTTATTATACTTGTACCAAAATCCACACCTTCTATTCACAATCTTCTTATAGGGTCATTACATGTCCCGCTAACACTTATGATCATATATCATATACACGTCATGCATGCCCTGAGTCATGTACATAAGACATTTCGTGACACAAATGCCTTTTCTTGAAGCTAGGGCATTTTGTTTTTTTGAGTCATCTTAAGAGTCAAGTCATCCACTTTGGCATTAAAATCATGACTTCCACTTATCATGACCAAAATATTTTCCTTGATTCTCTTTGAACATAATAACCTCAAGAGATTTTTTAAGTCCACCATGGGTTCTCTCCATTTCACTTCATTTTCACATTCACACCTACATTTGTGTCTACATGTTCTTGTTGCATGCTTAGCATATCTTTGGTCTTTTGTGATTTTCAAAATGTTTAATGTTACTCTCCTTTCCATAATAATGATGTATTCACTTGATCTTCCTAAAAATTATTTTTGGTATGCTGCATAATCTTACAAATCGGTGAAGTACTCATGACATCTACTGCATAAGTCACATAAAGCCCACCTTTGATCTATATCAATTTGATTGAGTCATCCTAAATATGTGTGGTAGCTTGAGGATGCTTTAGAAATAACTCAAGTTATCAACAAAGTACCATGAGGATGCCTTAGAAGGAACACTGCTAACAAAAGATCATGATGTTCACTTCATGCTTTTCTACATTCCTTTGGGATGAGGGTTGAAGGCACTCCTCTCATGGTATTTTCAAATTAAACATCTTAAAAATCTATTTTGCAACTCCTTCCTTGAAGAAATCAAAGTTATCTCTTTTACGGGAGCCAAGAAAGAACTTTCAAAAAAACTTTGTACTCTGCTCTTTAAAGGAAATGTTTCAAAAAGAAGGCCTATTGAGTTGGACTTGGTGAAAACTTTCTCAAGTCAACTTGAATCCCTATCAAATCAATCATCTTTCTCACAAATATCTCTCACTTTTGTCTTGCACTCCATTACATGTATGGTTTGTGGTACAATCTATGATAAGACATACTTTGCCTTGGTCATGCTGTGACACAACCTCATGATATTCTCTCCCAAACACCATGTTCACACCGGTTTTCATAAAGATTTCAAGTTGTTCGAAATTGATTTCTACCAAAGCTCATTTCAACAAGTCAATACATTGGTGTTTACTTCTTTGATATCAACTAAGTCTCATCTTGATTGATGCTAAAGAGGAGCATTAATAAACACCCTAAAAATTAAGGCTTAATCACAAGTCAAACTCTATCTGGGATTACAAATACATAAAGAAAAACATTCATTTCAAAATCATATCCTAAATAAGAAGTTGATGATACTGACAAGATATCCGAAATACAAACTGGATTGTATTCAAATACAGAGTAGATCATATCCAAATACAACATATCAATATAAATTGGATCGGATTCAAATACAAACTAAATCGAGTTCAAATATGCAAGCAAGCAAGCAAATCCAAATACAAGAAACTAGATCATATCTAAATACAAGACCAAATCAAAATTAAAAAATATGCTTTGTTCAACAAAAGTTGCAAAGGTTCACATTACCCTACAAAACCTCCAAACATGCAAGCAAGCAACCTCTAGGCACCTACAAACAAGCGATCTCTACAAATAGAGGTGAGCAGTGGCAACCATGGATGACTTCAAATAGGAATGGCATGCAAAACATTTCTTATGTGTTTTGATCTTACACAAATGAGGGACACTCGTGAAGAATAATAGCAAAAAAACTATAAAAGGGAGCAGCTACCCCAACAAAATCCATCGGTGAAGCCCTTGGAAAATCCCTGTAGATAGTGAAACATCCATCGATCCTAAGAAAAACCTTTGTCCTTGAGAAAAATCTTTTCATTGATTTTTTCAGTTTTGCTAGTTTGTCGTAATAAGCAAAGACAAGAGAGAATCTATTCATCAATTCATCATGTGTGGTTGTGAGCATTCTTCGGCAACCCATCACCATTATCACCCCTCTCTTTCTCTCTCTTCATGGTGAAGCCTTATATGAGCCACCATCAACTAAAATTGTTGGAGCTAGCAGTGCGGTCCGTTCGCAAAGGAGCCGTGAGCGATGCAGAAACAAAAATCCTCAGAGGGAGAAGGAGAGAAGAAGTGAAGAGCAAAGGAAGAAGAAGAGGAGGCAAACGGTTACCCACAATTTAAAAAGAGCGAAGTTAAAAAAATGTCATCACCTATTTTAAATTTCTTGAGAATATAATCAATATATCTCTCTTAACTCAAATATAAGAGATTAGATTCTCTATCACGAGAAATTTTTATACCCAGAATATAGGATGCCTCTCCCATGTCCTTCATTTCAAACCTTGGTTTAACCATTAATTGGTTTTGACAATCATTTCATTGTCATTCCCAGTCAATAATTTGTAATCTACATATAAAGATAGAATGACAACGAGACTCTCACAGTTCCACACATACACACAATGGTCAAGTTCATTAGCCACAAACTCAAGTTCTAGAATGACATTTTGAAAAGTCAAATGTCATTGACAAGGTAACCGTTTAAAGTCATATAGGGATTTTTTCTACCTATATACTTTATCTTCCTCACCTTTAATAACATAACATTTTGGTTGTTGTATATAGATGATTTCATCTAAATCTCTATTTAGAAAATCAATTTTTACGTCTAAGTGATGTAAATCTAAATCATAATATACTAAAATTGCTAGAATAATTTTAGTGGATACAAATTTCGTAACAGAGGAATATTTCTTAATATAATCTATTTCTTTTTTTTGCGAGAATTCCTTTGCAACCAACCTCACCTTAAACTTGTCGATAGACCTATCGACTTTATATTTCTTTTTTAAAACCATTTATAACCAATGACTTTCTTTCCTTTTGACAAATCAGTCAATTCTCAAACTTTGTTTTTCTCAATGGATTCAATTTCCTCATCCATGGCTTTTTCCTAGTCTAACAATTCAGATGAGTCAATAGCCTACCGATATATCAAGTTATCAATTAGCTCATCTAAATCCATATAATTTCACACTTCCTCTGAAAAAAAAGTGTGATAATCCTTTAAATAAGATGGTGTGACCCTAGGTGTTTTATGTCTACCTAAAGTTTTAGTTTGATTAGGAATATCATCATTATATATGGGTTCATATAACAACAGATCTAGATCCACTAGATCATCAATGTATTCGTCATCATTTTCAAGAATGTCCTTCTTAGATTCCTCTAAGAAATCAACATCCTACTTTCTATTAAACCATGATCCTTATGATAAAATCGATATCCCTTAGAACCTTTGGGATATCCAATAAAAAATACATCTTAAGGACTTGTTGTCTAGCTTATCCCTAGACCGATCAAGGATCTTGACATGTGCTATAGATCTTCATCTCTTGAGATGACTCAAGTCTGGTTTTCTTCCAAACCACATCTCATATGGTATAGAGAATTCAACCTTACATTGTACTAGACCTAGTCATATTCAATAAGGTCATGTTATATCTCTCTACTACACCATTTTGTTGAGGTGTTCTGAGCATGATATTTTGTTTTGAAATACCAAAGTTTTTACAGTATTCTAGGAATTTTGTAGAGGTGTATTCACCACCTCGGTCTGACCTTAAGACTTTGATTGTCTGTCCCAATTAATTTTCAACTTCTTGCTTATATTCTTTGAATACCTCAAGTACCTCAGACTTATGTGCCTATATATATATATATATCGAATAATCATCGATAAAGGTTATGAAATATACATTCTCACCCTAAAGGGTCTACATAAATCATTATGAATGATTTCTAATAGGGTTGTTATCCTAATTATTTCTTTGAAAAATGATTTTCTAATCATTTTTTCTTGTATACAGGCGCCACACTTATTAAAAGTGTTCTCATAAAAACCAGGCAGTAAGTCAAAGTTGGTTAATTTTCTCACTTATTTAAACTTATATACCCTAAGCGTTTATGCCATACATTTACATCAATTACACAGACACAATCAATATAAACATAATAAGAACTTTCATTTTTATTTACATTCAGTTTAAACAAACTGTGCTTATTATCAAATAACCTTGAAAAAATTATCCTGCCATATTTTCTTACAGTAACTTCGTTAGGGACAAACCTGACCTCAAACCCTTTCTTTACCAAAGTAGGGACTCATACAAGATTGCGCCTAATAGAAGACACAATTAATACATTAGTAATGATAATTTGTATGCCTTGTACAAAAATCTTAAAGGACCCAACCCCAAGAATATCGAAAAAGGTATTATTACCCATATAAACTCGATGTTCCTCAGGCTTGTATTCCTTCAGATCTATTGCTCCCTCTTTGCTCTTTGAGATGTGTCGGGTCGCTCTAGAGTAGTTCCATCAATCAGTCTTCGGACGGTCCATGTAAAACACTTAGAAATGATGCAAATTATTTCCTACTTTTTTATTGAGTCGCGTCATTGGTTGTTCCCTCTGTTGTTATTGTTGTTGCGACAATCCCTTTGTAGTGCCCCATTTTGCTACATTTCAAGTAATTTATTTGAGTAGCGAATTTCTTCTATTTCTTAAAAAAATGACTGCCCTACTTGTTATTCTTACCAAATCTGTTATTTTGTTTTTTTTCTTATTCTAGTTGTTTTTAGAATTTGACTCTAAATCATCTTAAGCAACAAGCAATTGTTCTCTTTTATTTTTGTTAATATTTTTTTGTTCAATTGCTAGTTTTGACAGAAGTTCTAAAAGAGTAAAATCTAGTCCAAGTCTAAGGATTGTAGTTATCATGTTCCAAGAAGGGGGAGACCATTTAGAATTGTGGATATCTGCATCATTTTACGAATGACTGACTTTGCTACAACTAAATCTCTAACCATTTTCAACATTTAGTTAACATGTTCAACTACATTATCACCTTCTTTAATTTTATAAGAATTATATTTTTGAAGGAGCAGTTAGATATAGTATAATATTTGATAGTCAAAGAGTCAAATAATTCTTTTGTGGTCTCAAATTCTTAAAAGACCCTAATCAAGTCATCTTCGATATATGTTAACATGATAGACCTGATTATAGTGTCATAATTTAGAAATGTCTTATATTTTTCTTTTTTTTCATTTGTTGCAATTGGGGTAGGAGGTAAAAACAATTTCCCTAAGTACATAATCAACACACTCTAAAGTTAAGGCAAATGACATTCTTCTTTTCCACATTTGAAAATTCATGTCATTTAACGTTTTGGTTTTTGCCAATTCAAAAACATAAATTTTTGAAGTCATTTTTAATAGTTTGACAGAAACAACAAGTAGAAAGTCTATAAAGTTTAAATGAGAAACAAAAAACAAACAACAAATAATTGAACATAAGATATTTTCTAAGAAGGCAACAATAAAATATAGTCAGACACTAGACTATAGTGTCCATAGAATTCGGGTACTGAATTGTAAATACTTCTAGGCACTTAACAACAATTTTAAATAATAATTGGATACCATAATGAAAATATATAAGATTCATACAACTTATGTAATTTCAGATAAAATCTAAGGACAAAACAATAAAATTGCTTTCTATCTACTTTTGTAATTTCTTTACAAGTAAAGGGCAAACTTATAATTTTAACTTTTGTCCGTTATGGTAATTATCCCAAAAGACCAAGGATAAACTGTGAAAGACTATGTTCGGTCTTTTCAGTAATTTTCTTAACAGATAAGGGACAGATCAATAAAATTATTGTCTGGTTTTTTAGAGATTTTTGAAAATGATTGGGAACAGAATGGTAATTCTGCCCCTCGGTCAAAATTTCTAATTTTGCCTACAGATAGAGGGCAGTAACAGAATAGTAATTTTGTCTTGTGATAGATTGTAACTTAACCGAATATCTTAGGGAAAAACAAACTTTTTAGTCCATTGCCCGATGCGGTTTATCGCCTGCGGTTTTATAAAACTGTGGTGGATATAAAAAAACTTTTGGCTTTCAATCCTTCACTTGGCCTCTACCTCTCTATGCCTCTGTCTTCCAGCTTCTTGGCCTGCACTTGACCTTTTCCCTCTACCTTTTCTGGCTTTTTGGCCTGCGCTCAGTCTTTGGCCTTTGTTTTTCAAAAACGAACAAAGGAAAAATTAGTCTTCTATCTGTTTTGGTTCTTAAAAAAAATTCAAAAAAAAGATTTCTTATGCCAAAAAAATTTTTCCAGCATCTTCCTTCTTTTCTCCTTTTATATGTATATTGATTGCGTACTTGTTTCCTTGTAGAGACCTGTGAAGTTGGCCCTGATACCAATGTTGGAGCTAGCAGTGCATCACAAAGGAGTGGTGAGTGATGTAGAAGCAAAAATACCCTCAGTGGGAGGAGAAGGAGAGAAGAAGTGAAGAGTGGAGGAAGAAGAAGAGGCGCACAGTTACCCATAGGGTTTTCACAGGAAGCCTTTGTTTTTTTTGTATCCTACTTTTCCTTTTTTACTTTTTCATATATATATATATATATAAAACTGACTTTTTCACTTCTCGTGATTTTCACCTTAGACTTTCCATTAAAGCCATTTAATATTTATCCGAGAGATGCTTGTATCTTTTTCAAAAGCAAATTGTTTTTCTCTATAAATTTTATAAAAGCAACTCATGAAATCCGGGAAGAGGGCCCTTCTTCCCGCATTTTACGGTTTTTATTGTTATTGGGGCCGATAGTGGCCACGAACAACTTACAAAAACAACTATTCATCTGCCACCATTATTGTTGCCTCCGTCCATTGCAACCACCGAACCACCACATCAACTCCTCTTCTCAACTTATGTGATTTCCCCCTTTCTAATGAACATAAGAAGACTCTTCATCGTGCCTTAGCTTCATTTTGAGGGTCAGACCAAATCAGGTCCAATTAAAAGAACCGATCTGGGTCATGTTGGTTCATTTCAAGCCCAATCAAAACCCATTATCCTCTAGATCTCAATCACAACTTGGTCCACTCCCCCATTCCTCTTTGGTCCAAAACAAAAATTCATTTCACCCTTGTTAAGCTTCGAATTGGGTCCCATCAAATTCAAATTCAAATCCAATCCATCTCGTCAAACCCAATCGAAACCCATTTCCATATAGATTTGAATCAATAATTTTGACCTGATCCATTCCCCCATTCCTCTTTGGTCCTAAACAAAGTCCATTTCACCTTGTGAAGCTTCAAATTGGGTGCCATCAAATTGAAATCCAATCCATCTTGTTAAAATCCAATCCAAGACCCACCTATCTTGGGTTGGCAACAACTTTCATTCTCCAAGGGTTACCAAGCATATAACTCGAAGAAACTTAGATTTATTCAAATAAACAAATTTTGATAGCGTGGAAGATCAATCCCTACTCAGTGGAACAAGAAGAACTTCAACGAAAAGAATCCAAACAGGCCCACATCATACATCAAGAGGAGAGTGTTACAAGGTATTCCACTTTTAAAGTTTACCTCTTAATTACGTTCTCTTTTTCTTTTTCCTTATAGGTGTGTGTAGGTCTTATGTTACCGAAAATTTGTGTTATCGTAGTACATCATTCATTTTTTCATAAAAATTGGTTTTAACTCTTTTATTTTCAAATTGAATGAACAACAATAAATAACTATACTAAATCGTATGATATAGTTTCTTATTTGTGTACTGCTAAGCTAACTCGTATGATATAGAAATTGTGGTTTATATACTTTTTCGATTTGACTAACTCTCCTAAGCTAATACTAATATTTTTATTTTTATTAAAAAGCTTATAGAATATTTTTTTCATCTATTTTTTATATCACCATTTGCTAATAGAATCTTCTTATCTTCATTTTTGATGTATCTAACAAAAGTAAGATGCTTAGTTTTCTTATCTCTAGCCTTAGATATCTTAAAAGATATCTCTTTCACCTACTTTTGAGTTAAGCTTTTTATATAAATCCTCTCAAATTTTGGCTTTTGCTTCACTAACGACTTTTTTTTACTTCTTTCTTTACTTTATAAGCCTCTCAAGTTTCACTAGTCTTTTTAGCATAATGCAATTTGTAACATGCCTTCTTTGCCACGATTTTATTTTGTACTACTTCATTCCACTACCAAGCTTCTTTTTGTGCCAGTATGCATCCATTTGATTATATCCTTATGTACTATACATAAATGACAACATTCCATGCTTAGTTGTAACATCTATGAGCATACATGCCATGAGCATCACATATTAATCCCTTGAGGTAGCTTGGGTTGAGATTATGATAATTGATGCATATCTTAATGTTTCTATTTTTTGATAATCGAGACAATGTTCGACGACCAATCATCATAAGCTAGCAAGACCTCCTGACCGAATCTTCTTGCCAACTGTTTATAGGGTTCTCAATTTAAGGGGAACACTAAACTCTATCAGTTCTTAGGATAGATTGGGCATTTCAGGATATTCATAAGCAAAACACACCTTATATTAATTCACTACTAACCAAAAATGTCTCTCATTAGAGAGAGTCACACTAATAACCCTCAAATTTATCCTCTCCTCTCAATAAAAATGAATCGTATATCTTCTTAGTACACGTCCATATAATACTTTCAACATTAATATTTTTGCTTCGGTTATATTTACTACTCTTTTTATACCAAAGTCATACCTTTTATGCCTTTATTCTTTAAATGAACAATAATAATAATAATATGCTTCTTTTGAACATTTTTGACACTCAATAAGTTCATTATAAGAACTAAACATATCCCTATCACAAACACACGGTGAATAGTCAATTCTATCACCCTCTTAATCAACAAATTGTTCTTCTATCTCATTGGTCAACCACTTAACAAATACATCATCCAGTGTACTACAATAACTTCCACCCTTCTTAGTCTCACTATAATAAATACTTTGATAAATCATAATCCTTTTGAAATTGATTCTATCATAAATGCTTTCGCTTGAGTTATTTGTCATTCTACATTACATAAAATATCATAGGGTTCGAAACATATATCACATAATACATAACATATATATGTCTTGTTTGATGGAGACGTGGCTCAAGCATATCTTGTCTTTAAGGAGATGCTCCCCAACCGCGTCTCTCTTTCAGGAAGTGATGGGAGCCAACCTATCTCTTAAAGGAGAAACACATTTGATATGTGTCTCTCTTTGGGGAGAGTCATTCATGTATTGCATTTCGAATCAAAAATTTGATGAGCGAATCTTTTGATCTAAAATGGTAAAATATCAATTAAAATAGAGAAAACAAAAATAATACAAAGCTATAAAAATAAAAGACATTTCTAAGAATCAACTTTTAAAATCTAGAAAATCTGAAAATCGACCGAATCAATCTTCTCTTTATTTTCTTTTATAAATTTTGAGTGAGGTTCGTAAGATAATAATTGTGTATTCATGGATTGTAAAAAAACAACAATAGATTTCAATGGATGAAATACCAATCTTGAGAATATAAAAAATAAAATGTTGGAATTATGTATCTAGAAAAAGAGAAATTGTTGTAGAGATATTTTCAATATTTTATAAATTAGGAGTTCGTGGATAGTAAAGGAGTCTTGAGATAACTAAAAACATAATTGGAAAATGAAAGAAAATATCGGGTCATAAAGAAAGGGAGAGCAACACATACTCGAGGGGCTCTACGTCTTCTCAGTCTCTTCGGCTAGAGTTCTCTCTCTAAACCCTCACTCTCTTTCTTCCCAACCAGGGAGTGGCTATCTGCAACTCCACGATGAACGGGGATCGACCGATTTAAGTTGTCCGAGGGATCGATGGGCCTCGAGAAGCCTGGTTTGAACTCTCCTTTCTCTTTCTCTCTCTTCTCTGTCCAGGAGGAGGATGTCGACAGCAAATCCGTTCGATCTGCTCAGCGACAACGACAACGACGATCCGTTGCAGTTTATCTCCAGGGCAACGGTCGCCGCTGTCACACCAGCGGTAGGTGGAAAGAAGGCCTCTGCTAAGACGTCGGCTGTAGCAAAGCTTCCGACAAAGACCGTGCCTCCAGCGCAGGCTGGTGAGTGCAAGCTCCAAATCGTTCTCTTGCGTTTTGCTTCGTTTATGTCCCTGGTTTCTTTCTTTCTAGTGGATCGAGATTTTTTCTCTCCTTTTTCGTGTTTCGTATTTGCTTCATTCCACGTTCTTCCATTTTATTCTTAATCGTCTGCAAAGGTGAATGCCGTTATCCGTCGTCATTTCTTTTAGTAATTCATGTGGTTGGCGGAGTTTTTGTCTTAAGAATCTTAACGTAGATTTTGCTCGTGTATTATAGAGGCTGGCAGTCTCATATTTGAAGATATTTTTAAATTTCTGGTGGATAAAATGTGTTAAGTGATTGTCTCAATGCAGATGGAACGCTTTTTATTTTCCCAAATACGTTGCTGTTGCAACTTCCAATTCTAGATTTTCTCTTTATATACGTATATGACATACATTTATATAGGTAAATGCTTCAAACGATTGAGGTGAGGTGATAAACCAAGAAGGATTGTGTGATAAACCAAAAAGGATTGTGCATTAAAAACAGTACTTTTCATTCGTCAATATATTTTGTAAATGCTCAAACACTATCTGTGCTCGAATCTACTTTATCATCTCGTACTCTACTTTTTTATCCCAATCTCCATCGGCGTGTTTGAGAACAAAAGTACGACGGTTCTTCAGTATTTTCCAATTTTCTCTTTCTTATTGTGTTGTTCATCGTCATGATTAACAGTGAGGGAGGTTAAGAGTTAGCCTGCATGTGGAGGCCGAGGTGGTTGTGGAGGTGGGCCATTTAGGGATTCTAATACCAACGAGGGCTCCTATAGTAATGGATCCTCTAGAGTTTCAAATGTAGCCGAGGATGGAGACGCTGGAAAGCCTTCTGAAAGGGGTCGTGGTGGCTGTGGAGGGCCTCATGCTCCCTACCATGGTGGTTGTCGTGGTGGTTATGGGAATGGGGAGACCTGTGATTCTGACCGTCCGGAGGCAGTTTGAGCAACGTACTGGAACCGGTTGTGGCACTGAGTTTAAACGAGAAGGTGCTGGTCGTGGAAATTGGGAACTCCAACTGATGAAGCCTATGTCCAGTTAAGTATCTTGTGTACTGTTCAAGCCACATGCTTGTTCTTCTTTATCTGATCTTTATGTTTGCACTGTTCTGAAATCTTCATAGAATGCGTTAGCCAGATTCCCTTCGTATGACCGTTGCCATATAACTTACTCTCTGCTTTATACTAAATTAGGTCAACGGAAGAAACTACTGCTACTGAAGAGAAGAGCCTGACACTTGACAAACCAGAGAATGAAGATGTTCCTGCAGATGCAACCAAAGAAGATGCTTCAAAAGAAGGAGCAGAAAAGGAGCCAGAGGACAATGTAGTTTGTTCTTTTATGCTCTACCAACTTACAACTTTTCAACTTTTAAACTGCCATTGGATATTGAATTTTTTAGTTGCAATATGAGGTCTCCTTCAATCTAGTAAAGGCTTAGTTGTTGGTTGTTGTTGTACGAGGTCTCCTTTTCATATCAAGCATCTTAATCATTGTTGGTTGATATGTATCGTATCGTGTATCGTTTTGCTCTATGATACAAGCGTATCGTACTTTAATATTAAAAAATAGAAAAAATATAAAAAATTAAGAAAAAATAGTAAAAATAAAAAAAAGAAAAAAATTTAGGAAAAATCTAGTAATTGTTAAGAATTCATATAATGCAAAGTTTAGTACATATTGATGATTTGATCATTCACCATTGAACAATTGAATTTTTTTTACATATTTTTGAAGCAAAAAATGAAATACATTTACATTTACGTATTGTAATCAGGATCATCAACTAAATAATCTTCATCTTCTCCTTGCTGAAGATCTCCATCACCACCTTCTGCTTTAAAATCAAAATCTTCATCTCCTTTATAATGTTGTTGCGCTCCTTCCAAATTTAATCCATTCAATGTCTTTTTCAGTTAGGAGGGCATTTTCTTCGCTATCTTCTATAATCTAGTCTTTTAATATATCAAAATGTCTCTTAATATATCAAAATTATCCAAACTTATTTGATCAAATTAACTTTTTCTATTTACATTTTTCAATTGCCTAGAAGAAAGAAAGATAAGTAATTAGTAAATAACATTAACAATTGAAATCAAACAATATATTAAATTGAATCTTTAAGTACTAACTAATACAAGATTACCTTTCGCGAAGCCGCATTTTACAACGAATGAAAACTAAGTTATTTAGCCGCTTATGTTTCAACTTGTTGCGATTTTTGTATGAATGTGTTTGAAGATACTTCAATTCCTTTCACAACCCGTTACACTATAGGTTTGATTCAGAACTCTTATTGTAAAATCTCTAAGGTTTGGGTAATCACTTCCAAACCTATTCCACCAAACATCTGTAGAAAAAAGGCAAACATTAGAGACTTAATTCATAATAATATAATATTTAAGAAACTTAAATACAAAGATAAACAATTTACCTAGGCACATATTAGTGCGGTTGCGAATCGCTATAGGCAAACCCATTAAGTGAAGAACATTATCATAAATCTCTATCTCTCGATGTATAGCATCTGCTCTGCTTTCATCAGGGATTAATTTATCTATATAATCAATGATGCCTCAATTAACCTTATCGTCCCTTTTGAAGCTTGCTGAGTACCTGAATGTTGGGTTTAGATAATATGCTACTGCATGAATAGGCTGATACAATTGTTTGTTCCATCTATTATCTATAATTTTTCATACGGGCACATAATCTCTCTTTTTTCTATTAAAATTATTTTTAATAGCTTCTTTTGCCCTATCCATGGCTTCATAAAGGTAGCCCGTAGATGGTTTCTCCTTGCTATCAGCCAATCTCAAAACCTTTACTAAAAAACATGTAATCCTCAACAATCTAATACATGCATTCCAAAATGTATTCTTGAAGACTGTCTATGAAATCTCATTCAACTTTGTGTTTCTTCTATTTTGATGCAACTCTGCAAATTGTTGTCACTCAACTTAGGATAACATTTTCTTCAAGGCTTGCTTCTGTCTCACAATACTCTGTACAAATAAGAAATTAGTTGCAAACCGAGTTGCAGTTGTACGAAGAAACTCTACACCATCTGTATATCTCCTCATCATACACAATACAAAGGCATGGTTATAGATAGATTTGGTGATATCTTGGCAATACTCATCCATCTCACCAATATCTTCAAGGATGAGATCTAAACAATGAGTTACGCATGGTGAGTTCCATAAGTATCTGTTAACTCATTCACAATTGCTTTATAGTTAGCTACATTATCTGTAATCAATTGGACTACATTCTCTAGCCCAACCTCGCATATCAGCTTATCAAACTCTTACCTTAGGATATCTATAGTGTGTCTCTTCTCTGACATGTCTAGAGATCTAAAAAAACATAAGTCATTTAGGATAGTAGACAAGAAAGTTTAGTAAGGTCCTTCCTCGCCTAACTGTCCATCCGTCTACCATGATAGTGCATCCTGTCTTTGTAAACACCCAAATTTTTAAAATGTGTTAAAAAACTCCTAAATTTTGAAAACCAATTTAAAGCCTTTATGAACCTTTACATTCAAAAACTCCAAATTTTAAAGTTTAAGCCTTTGGAGAATATTTCAAAATAAAGGTTTTAAATTCAACAACCCATGAGTTTCGAAGCAGATAAACATATGAGACCCAATCTAAGCCTGGATCCGGATCGATTCCCAAAGGCAAAGAAGATAAGGTTGAAGCATATCAAAATCAAGATAAGATCAAGTTCGAATTCAGATATGGGATCAAGCTTATCAATAAAGATCAAGTCCGAATCCAAATATAGATCGAGCTTATCAAGATGAGATCAAATCCAAGGTTCAAGCTTATCAAGTTCAAGTTCATCCAATTCAAGTGGAGGATCGAGCTTCTCAATGTAGAATTGAACTCAAGACCAAGATAAGGCCGTATAATCGAATCAAGAAGGAATCGAGCTAAAGATCATGATGGTGCTGAACCAATCAAGAATCCAATTTAATACAAAATATGGCTGAATTTATCAAAGTGAAAGAGCCTATGCAAGAGCACACGGCTAAGACAAAATAACTTGTATCAGGTTGTAAGGGGCATCAAGGCATGCTAGGACTGGGTGGATCAAGTCCAAATCGGCTGCACCAAAGACCAGCCCACATGGGGTTGGTCCAAGTCAACAAAAGGGACCACTTGGAGTGGATCAAGAGGACTAAGGAGCTGGTCCAACCCGCCCTAAAGAAGGGGCTAGAAACCAGCCCCTTGGCCTATAAAAGGGGCCAAGGGGGGGGCAGGTTCCTCATGCTTGGAGTCTTGAGGATGCTTGGATGTTCTTTTGTACCTTGAGAAAATTTAGGGAGTTGGGGTTGGAAAAGAGGGTTTGCACAAGGAGAAAACCGTGAGCTGCAAGTGAAGGGAAAGAGAGGGGAAAAATAGGGTAGAAATAGGCTTGAGAGAGTGTGAGAGTTGAAGCAAAGACGAAGAAGGTGCTGGCCGGATTTCACTCTTGGAATTCCGGCCGATCTTAGGCAAAATCTGTAAGTATTTCCTCCTTTGTTTTAAAGCCTTCTTCCATATAAATTCAATTGAAATAGGGTTGTATTAATGGAGCATTGTCCCACGTTGTAATAGTGATTAGATTTGATGCATTTCAATTACATTTGCAAAATTTTCACTCTTACACACACACTCTATGTGTTTAATTGTATTTCTACCCCAATATAATCTATAAACACTCTATACCTTCTACCCCCTCTATGCTTATGCTTATAAATATAATTTCCCTTCATTTCAATTCAACAATTTAATTTGGGAATGTAGAGTTGTTGCAATTTAAATTCGGGTGAGTTTGCATCATGTATATTCCTAAAACTTGAAACTGAATTTTCAGCATCTCTACATATGTTGTTTGCTGCAATTTTAATTCTTGAATGCTTACTCTAATTTCACAAAAATTTTGCACACTCATTATACACACACAATCCCACGTTAAATAAAATTTTTAAGAATTTTAGGACCGTCCAACCACGTAAATAAAATTGGGCAAAATCAAATAGAAACCTTTTCATTGTCTGTATATTCAGTTTCCCTGCAACACAACCTGGGTTTTTATCCTTCTGTAGGAGTTTGGAAAGCTGACATCCATAGCTTTCCAACAATATCAAATTCATCAAATTTGGAACTCAGATCACCGAGATACATGCTTATCTTTGAGTCTCTGTATTTCTGTGACAGGTCAGTTCCGGTCACTTGAGCAAGGTTGCTTCATTGATTTAGTTTTGCTTCAAAACAACTCCGATTTTAGGTCCGTAAAATGCTACAGATCTTTCATACCATAAGCTATGCCTGAAAAAATTTGGTGATTTTTGGAGGTCTGTAAGGTGTTCAGATCAATTCAGGAAACAAGCCCTGAAAACAGAACATTATGTTTTTTAGGACTTGTTCGTTTCAAAGTTTTTGAATCAAAGTGTACATACTACTTCTTTCACAAACACCAAGTCTTCACGTGAATTTGAGTTCACCATTTTCCAAAATTGAAATTCCTAAGCGCTTAGACTGACCCTTGAGCATCGGTTCAAGAAGGTCTAAAGAGAAAAGAGTTCGCTTGCCCACAATCGCCAAAGAAGTCATATTTTTCAAAAACATTGCTAGTTTTGCAAACTAGCTGGCACGCTCGCGAAATCAAGTAGATAAGAAAGTTTCGCTTTAAGTTTCTACATAAGCTTTGAAGTGAAAAATTTCGTGTCTACAGTCTTCTTTCATGACTCTATCAAAGTCGAACAATATTCTTGTACTTCAATGACGATTTTATCTAAGATCTTTCCTCTCAACTTCTGATAAGAAGGCATATTGTATCATGGACCAATATTAGCAATTGCATCTGCCATTGCTTGAAAATGAAAGCTATTTACTGCATTAAATGGAATGCATGCATCATAAAACCATCTACCCACTGCAAGGTCTGCTTGATCTTTTAGTTGTTTTGAAGCCATAGTAGTACAAATTCCAAGTTGAACACCAGGTATAGTGCTAGGAGAAAAAAATGAATGTATGCTAGAAGCTACTCTTCTACTCTTCTTCTACTCCTTCCTGAGCTTCTTCTTCTACCACTTCAATTTGCAAAATCTTCAGCAACCCTCTTTCTCCTGATTGGTGGTCAAGAACTACTACTAACAATCTCTGTTCTGGCATTTGAAGGGATACTATTAGTGAATCCAATAGTATCTTCCTCAAACATCCCTAAATCATCCTTTTGTTGTCTCATCCAGTGTTGTCTGACGCGTATCGCTGGGCTCCACGATACGGGCGTATCGTATCGTATCGTATTTTAATATTAAAATAATACAAAAATTTACTAAAAATCAAGAAAATTAGTAAAAATCCAAAAAAAAATCTGGAAAAATCTAGAAAAATCTGATAATTGCTTTAAATTCATATAATGCAAAGTTTAGCACATATTGAACATTCAACATTGAACAATTGCATCCAAAATTACATATTTTGAAGCAAAAAATAAAATACATTTACATTTTACATATTGTAAATTTGTATCAGGATCAGTGTTGTCTGACGCGTATTGTATCGTGTATCGCTGGGCTCCATGATACGGGCGTATCGTATTGTATCGTATCATACTTTAATATTAAAATAATGTAAAAATTAATTAAAAATCAATAAAAATTAGTAAAAAATCGAAAAAAATCAGGAAAAATCAGATAATTGCTTTAAATTCATATAATGTAAGTTTAGTACAGATTGAGCATTCAACATTGAACAATTGCATCCAAATTTACATATTTTGAATCTAAAAAATAAAATACAGACACAGTTTACACTACAGTTACATATAATGTTACATTTTACAAATTGTAATCAGGATCATCAACTAAATAATCTTCATCTTCTCCTTGTTGCAGATCCTCATCATCATCATCAGCCACGCCCACACCTTCTTCTTCAAAATCAAATTATTCATCTCCATAATGTTGTTGTGCTCCTTCAAAATTAATCCAGGCAACGTCTTCTTCTGTTAGGAGGGTATTTTCTTCAGTGTCTTCCATAACCCAATCTCTAATATATCAAAATTATCCAAACTTATTGGATCGAACTGACTTTCTAAGTATAGCTATATATTAAGGGCTGATTACGCCCATGTGTGTGCCAAAATCGTGTGCAGCTAAGAGCGAAATAGGCTCAAGTGCACATGTGTGTGGGTGTGCCAAACCATATTATTACAAGCGGGGGGAGACAATGCTCCATTATTACAATCCCGTATCAAATTTAATTAAGCATAAGCAAGTTTATAACAAGGACCGAGTTAGGCATTTACATATAGTTGGTCCGCGTGTGACTTGCTTGGCTTTGGCCTAGTGAGTCACCTTGGACAGCAAAGGGAGCTCCTTGGATGGGTGGCTGCGGCAGTTAGAGGGTGCTGGCAGGGTGGCGCCTTGGCGCTAGCCGAGGGGCAGGCACGGCAAGTAAGTAGGGGGGGGTAAGGTGGATCTAAGGCACGACTGGCTGAGAGAGGGGGACTGGCCGGGTACAAGGGAGGTGCGGCTAAGGTGTAGCAGTGGCAGGTGATGGGGTTTGTGGTTGGGTAAGAGGGGGAGTGGAAGAGAGATGTTGTTGGGGTGGGTTCGAGTGCTAGCTAGGTGGTGGCAGGTTGTGGGTAAAGGCTTAGCTAGGGGCTGGGATAGGTGGTGCAGGTGTTGAAAAGCTGGCCGAATGGTGGAGGTGCTGGTGGAGTCGGCCTAGGGGGTGAGATGGAGGAGAAGAAGGGGAGAGTGAGAGGTGAGGCTTACCTAAGGGAAACCATGAAAGGAAGCTGGCCAAATGGGTGAGGAAGAGGCGGTAGGTGAGGTCTTGGCCGGATGGAAGAAGGTGACAGGTGGCGTGGAATGGTGTTGTCCGGGTGGGGGCGACGGTGGACGGTGGCGCAGCTGGTGGATGATGGAGTGAAATGGGTGGGAGAGAGGGCACGTGAGAGAGGGCTGAGAGCTGCCCAGATTTCATGCCCCACCTGCCCCAAAAGGGGTTTTTTTTATAGACATGGGGTAGGGTCGGTTGGGATGGTATTGGGGGGTCGGTTGGGCTGGTTTGGTGGTGGTGGTTTGGGGGTATGGTGTGCTAGGTATTTAGGTGAGCTGGTTTAGTGGTTTAAGGCTTAGTTAGGTGGGTTGGGCTTAGGGTGAGGTTTAGTGAAGTGGGTTAGGTGTTTAGACTTGGATTAGGGTGAGGTTAGGGGGATTAGGCTAGGATTAGGGAAGGATTAAGGAAGTGGGTTAGGTGATTAGGCTAGGATTAGGGGAGGATTAAGGAAGTGGGTTAGGTGATTAGGCTAGGATTAGGGTGAGATTAGGGAAGATTAGAGGGATTAGGCTTAGTTTGGTTAGGGTCTAGGTAGTCTAATTAGGTGGGGTGGGCTAGGTGAGGTGGGTTAGCTTATGGCTAGGTTTAGCAGCATCCCCTTGGCCTTCGACCCACGGACCTAGTTGCAGCAAGTTGGTGTAGCCCTAGGTTAGGTGTGGGTGCATACAAGCTTAAACCCACACTCATTAGGCTAAACCCATATGATTAGCCCAAAACTTGACACAAAAGTCAAGCCCACCATATTCTCTCATACCCAAGCTTTTCACATGAATTTCTTGTGGGCCCCACCTCCATTTATGAGAAGGTGATGTGGGCCATGGATGTGGATATTGGATTGGATCTTTGGATCCAAATCCAAATCTAAATCCAAATCCAAATCCATATGCATGTTTGTATTTGGATCTGGATATATATGGTCCAGATCTGATCCAAATCTGATTTTCTGACTCCTTCATGGTATTTTCAGAACAGATGGTTTGTGCGGGATCTGACAGCATCAGTACTTCGTCTTGCGTTGGGTCTTCGCTAACATTGTCGTCCGCTCCTCTTTTCACCTTCCGGAGATCAGTTTGAATAATTTGTGGATAATAGGAGCTTGGATGTCCGAGATTTCGGGGATGATTCTGATATGAGAGTTGAGGTGCCGGGCTTGACATATGCTCCGGTTTCGGGCTCTCTTTCGCTTCTCTAGTCCTGCTTTCATCAGGCCAAGTTGCTTTGCGGGGTTTCAAAACACCTTTTTAAAGGTTTTAAAACTGTATAACACATATTTTAAAACATATATAGTTTAAAGCATATGTACAGGGTTGTCTGGAAGGCTCCTGGGTTTTCAGACTCAAAATAGCCCTTTGGGTCTGCTTTTGCAAAACCAGGTGTTTTGGGAAAATTGTGAGATTTTGGGGTGTTTACAGATGCCCCTCATTTGGATAATGGCAAAGACGACAACACCCCTTTCAATGTCTCCCTAAATCTATCCACGAAAATATGGGATCGTCCCAAATTTTAGCAAAAATCTCTCTTTTAAACCCTAGTAGGAGGAGATATCACGCCAAAGGGATATTCTATGGAATCTGATCCTATAGGGGATCATGTTATGCAAGTGTCCATGCGTGGATATGCAGATGCATGACATGGATGGGATGCCCAGCATGGTGACCTCCCGGAGACCAGCTAGCATGATCGAACTCTTGAGACTTATAAAGGCCTATTGCTCCAAGTGAGCAGACCCTATGCTGTTCGATGTTCGATTTTTCAAAATCTATTTACAAAAAGGGAAAACTGCTTTGAGCTTCCATCCTAAGGATCTCGAGCTCTTCGTGTTTGCCTTTGCTTGAGTCTTGACACTCGCTAATCTAGCGGAGGTTTTATAAGAAAGCAAGCTATATTTCAAGATTCCTATGTCTTACTCGAAACGTCGAATTCTCAAACAAAATGAAATTCAAGTAAGTAAATCCTATTTTTACTTTAGGATTCCTCGAAATGAATGATGTTTTACTTGGGATAAGCCAGGGATGGGGAAGAGATACCACGGTCCCTTCTGAAGCGTCCCGTGGTTTAAGACATAGAAGGCGGAAAACTGCTCTTTTTGAGCTTTTTGGTCTTTTTTCCTTTTTTTCATAGAGGGTCTCCCTTTGGGAGTATTTTTTTTCTTTAATCGCTCTTTTTCACAAGAGAATCGCATTTTTCTTTTGGATTCTGGTTTCTTTCTTTGGGAAAGAGATTTTTGAGGGGAAATTCCCTTTGTTTTGGCCACGTTTTCCTTTTGGAAGGAGAAGAGAAGAGGGGAGGACTTATCCCAAGGTCACACTCGATCCATTCTAGATCAGCCTATTTAGAAATAGCACGTACTACTTGCAAGTATCTTGCTATATTGAACTAGGCCTTTCTTTGTAAGAAGAAGGATTTTGAAATGTAACCACGTGTTTGGAAAACTCCACTCTTTCATAAGTGTGAATTCTCTCACTCAGGGTCACATGATTCGCCTTTGAACCTTACTTTTGAAGTTTCAAAGCAGCTATCCCTAAGGGTTTTCGAAAATGAGAATTTAACCCAAATTCTACACATATTACTTCTTTAAGTATTGAATATTGATAGGATCTGCTAAATTCGAACCTTCTACATCGATCAACCAATATGAGTTGTTCGTGGTGGTTGCACGTACAACATAGGGTCCATCCCACTTGGGGCGCCACTTTCCAAGGGGATGTGGGCCACGATAGTGGATGATTTTCAAAACCAGATCTCTCACTTCAAAGTGGCGAGGTCTCATGTGTTTGCCATAATGTCGGGCTATCCTTTGCCGGTATGCACAAGCATGATCCATAGCAAGGAGTCACCTCTCATCTAGCAAATCTAGTTCGGCCATCCTAGCATGCTGAAGCGTCTCTAGGGGGAGGTCGAGTGCAATGGATGTATGGAATGAATGCAATTGTGTATGAATGGGAAGAATGACGTTTGTGCCATAGACCAATTCGAATGGTGTGGCATTTGTGGGAGTCTAGATGGAAGTCCTATAAGCCCATAAGGCCTCATCCAGCTTCTCGTGCCACGTCCTACCATTCTCTAAAGTCTTCTCAATTATACTAATGAGAGTCTTATTCGTGGCTTCGGCTTGGCCGTTTCCCTAAGGGTAGTAGGGCGATGAGAAGTGGTGAGTTATGCCATACGAGTTGCACAACTTGACCATCCGCTCATTTTTGAATGGGGTGCCATTATCGGACACAAGGTCTCTCGGAACCCCAAATCGAGCCAAGATATTCCTCCTAATGAAAGCCACCACATGTTGCCCCTGTACGTTGGTCAGGGAGATGGCTTCCACCCACTTGGAGAAATATTCAATGGCTGCTAAGATGAATCTATGCCCATTCGATGCCTTTGGTAAATGGCCAGGGGCTGACCACAGAATGCAATTAAGATGAGGGGATATGAATGGCGTGCCCATGCACTTGACATGGATGACACTTCCTAACATGATCGTGACAATCCTTTTTTAGGGTGGACCAAAAATAGCCCGCTCTAAGTATTTTCATTGCCATCATGTTGGCATTAACATGACCTCCATATTCTTCATCGTGGAACTCCTGCATAATAGTCCTACCCTCCTCTAAGTCAACACATTTTAGTAGGATGCCGGTAAAACTTTTTTTGTATAAAACCCCACCCAGAATGGCGTATCGGGTAGAAATTTTGCGGATGAATGCCTTATCTTTGGATGTGGCATCCTCGGCAAATCCCCCATTTTTTAGGAAGCATTTGATGTCATAAAACCAAGGTTTTTCAACAGAATCTGGGTTATTTTGGCAAATATCCAAATCGTGTGTGGATGGGTTGGGCGCATGCCATATTTCTAAGGATCGGGTCCCTGAAATGGGATCGACCTTTAGGGTTGAACCTAAGGAGGAGAGGGCATTGGCAATGCCATTATCCTCTCTTCCTACGTGTGTGAGTCTACACGATTGGAATGACTCAACCAATCGAGTGGCCAACTCGTGATATGGAAGAAGTTTTTCATTACGTAGTTGCCAAATTTTCAAAACTTGGTTTATAACAAGGAGCGAATCTCCAAAGACCTCGATGCATGATGCCCTTAGAGTTTTCGAAATCCTTAAGCCTTATATGAGTGCTTCATACTCAGCTATGTTGTTGGAACATTCGAAATCTAGGCGAATTGCTATGGGTATTTCGCCCCTTTCAGGGGATATGAGGATGACCCCAGCACCAGCCCCTCGTTGGTTTCGTGCCCCATCGAAGTGCATCTTCCACACTTGGTTTTCGAAAGAGTTTGCCAAAATGTGGTTTTGAAAATGATTTTGCAATATGCCTTCATCAGGCATTTCACTAAGTGTGGGATATGTGTCCTCCAAGGGGAACTTAGCCACTTAGTCTGCTAGGGCTTGCCCCTTAATGGAGATCTGGTGATGGTATTTCAGGTCATACTCCATTAGAAGGAGTTGCCATTTGCCCAATCTACCAGTGAGAATGGGTTTTTCGAATAAATGCTTGATTGGATCAAGCTTTGACACTATCCAGATCTCATGATCTAGGAAATAATGTCGAAATTTCTGGTAGGCCCAGACTAGGGCCAAGTACATCTTCTTCATGGCTTGATAATTCCTTTCGTAAGCCAAGAGACTTTTCGAAATATAATAGATGGCATACTCCTTATGGGTGTCATCCTCGTATTGAGCTAATAGAGCTCCCAAGGCATTCGCATGCACGGAAATGTAAAGCAAAAGAGGTTTTCCTTGCTTTGGAGGATTCAAAACAGGGGGATTAACCAGGTATGCCTTTAGTCTTTCGAAGGACTTTTGGCAGTCATCATCCCATGAAAATTTTGTGCCCTTCCTCAGCAATTTGTTGAAGGGTTCGCATCTAGTCGCCAGGTTTGATATAAACCGGCGAATGGACTGTAATCGACCCTGGAGGCTACGAATTTGTGTGAGATTGGAGGGTGGAGCCATGTCTATGATGGCTCGACACTTAGAGGGGTCGACTTCTATACCCCTTTGGCTCACCATAAAGCCTAGAAGCTTTCCGGACTCTACTCCGAATACACATTTTTGAGGGTTTAGCTTTACTTGGTAAAGCCTAAGCCTTTTGAAAATCTTTTGCAAACATTCGATGTGAGTGCATCGAGTTTTGGATTTTGCCAAGAGATCATCCACATACACTTCTACGAACTCATGAATCTGATCATGGAAGATCATTGTCATGGCTCTCTGGTATGTTGCACCGATATGTTTCAAACCAAAGGGCATGACTGTATAGCAGTACGTGCCCCATGGGGTTGTGAATGCGGTCTTACCCTGATCTCGTGGACTTAATTTGATTTGATTATATCCTGAATAGCCATCCATAAATGAAAACATCTCGTGATTTGCAGTACTATCGACTATCCTGAATAGCCATCCATAAACGAAAACATCTCATGATTTGCAGTACTATCGACTATCCTGAATAGCTAGTAGTGGATGGGGTGCTGGCTGGGGTGTAGGTGGATGAAGTTGGCTGGTATGACAAGGTGGTATGGGATGTTAGGGACAAGAGGGTGTTTGGCTGGGGTGATGAAAGGCTTCGGCGCGCTAGGCGCGCGGGACATGTGACAGGACAGGCACACGAGACAGGGCACGCACTGGCAGGGCGTAAAGGGGGTTCTGGCGAGGTGCAGTGCGTGCGGTAAGGGGCGTGCAGGCGTGCAGTGAGGGGTTCGGGTGGTGACAGGGTGAGCCGGGTGGTGACAGGGTGAGCCGGGTGTTAGGGGGTGTCGGTTGGTGGAAAGGTAGGTCGGTTTGGCTGGAATTAGGGGGCAGGTATGGCAGTGGAATTAGGTGGGTGTTGGTCTTGGGTTAGGTCCAGAGGGTTAGGAAAATGTTTAGTTTAGAGTTAGGTTTAGGCTTACCTTAGGCTAGGCTTTGGCTCAAGCTTTGGTCCAGCCACCTCGAGTCCTCCATGCACAGGTACGTCCACCTCGGGTCATGTTGGTGCAGCCCATGCTAACCCTATTTAGCCCACAAGGCTTAACCCACTAAAAAGAAATTAAGCATAAAGCACTCACCTTAACCCCCTCACCTCTATTTATAGGCAAGTGAGGTGGGTCTTGGGTTTGGATATGGGTTCGAGATCTGGATCCAAATCCAAATACCATTTGGATCTGGATATGAATATTTATGACCAGATCCGATCCAAATCCAAACATTTATAATCCGATCCAAATCCAAACATTTATATGGATATGGATCTGGATATATATGGTCTAGATCCAATCCAATCCAAACACTATTTGGATCCAATTCAAATCCAAACACTATTTGGATCGATCCAAATCCAAACACTATTTGGATATGGATATGGATATATATGGTCCAGATCCGATCTAAATTTTCTCTGAGCAGTCCTTCTTGGCGTTTCGAGACGGACGGTTTGTGCAGGCCCTAGCTTCATTAGTGCACCGTCTGACGTTGGGTCTTCCCCAACATTGTCGTCCGATCTCCATCTCACCTTTCTGGACTTCGTTTCAATCAAATTTCTGGTTTTCAAGCTTGGGCTTGGATTTCAGAAGATAAGGTTGATGCTTTTGGCTTCATATGTCATATGCTGGGCTTGAAGTCTGCTTCTGGCCTGGGTTCTCCTTTTGCTTTCGGTCCTGCTTTCATCAGATTATGCTGATTTCTGGGCTTTTGGACCTACTTCTGGAGCTTGCTTTTGATCAGGCCTTTGGAGCTGCTTTCTGGGCTTTTTCTTGATCAGGTGTCGTCCTTCATGCTTCACTTGTTTCATTTGGCTCTTTATGAAATTTGGACTTTGCCCGAGTTTAAGAAATCCACATTTTGATCGGGGTTTTCAAAAAAGAATTTTAAAAGCATTTGAGAGCTCCTGGGTTTTTGAAAACTCACAATGGGTTTTGAAATGTTTTTTTTTTACCTAGTGTTTGTTTTACAAAATGATTTGATTTTGGGGTGTTTACAAATGCCCCTCTTTGGTATTATCCAAATTGATTTGGATAATGGCAAAGAAGACAACACCCCTGTTTGCTTTCTCCTTGGATTCGTCCTTGAGAATATAGGATCGTCCCAGTTTTGAGAAAAACATTTTCTTTTTGCCCAGTAAGAGGGGATTTTCGCCAAAGGGGACTTACCTATACGGTTCTAGTCCTAATTGGGATCATGTATGGAATATCCATGCGTGCATATGCAAGTAAATGATATGGGCGAGATGCCAGGAAATATGGTTTCTTAGAGACTAGATGGAATGGTCGAACTTGGAGTCTTATGAAGACCTGTTGCTTCAAGTGAGCGGGCCTTATGTTGCTTGATGTTCGAGGTTTTTGGCAATTCATTTTCAAGAGGGGACATTTCTTCTAGCTTCGATCCTAAGGACATTCAGCTTATCATATTTTCCTTTACTTGAGTCTTAACACTCGCTAATCTAGTAGAGGTTTTACAAGAAAATCAAGCCATGTTTCAAAATTCCTACGCCTTACTCAAAACGTCGAATTCTCAAACAAAATGAGATTCAAGTAAGCAAATCCTATTTTTACTTTAGGATTCCTTGAAATGGTTTGAAATCTTACACCCAACAAAGGGTTAAAGTGATTGAAACACTAAAAGACTAACTCATGGGGCGAAAGCAGGTCGCCCGTGCAAACAAATACTTCGATTGGAACTCAGTTGTTTTCAAAAGAAAAGAATATTTAAAGATTTCGTTAAAACTCAATGTTTTCAAATATATCTCAAATGAAATGGTTTTAAATAATCAAAAAGAAAATATTTGAAACCATAAATGAAAAGGGATAAAGCCCAAATCAAATCAAGGATAAGAACAAATCATGATGGGAGCGAGGATCAAGGTGACAGTTGAACCAAGCCCTCATCAAGCCACGACCAAGCCCACCTTGGCCAAGCTCACATACCTTGATCGAACTAATGGGAATCATCTAGGCAAAGCTCCATGTAGAAGGGTACTTGACTCGAGCAGGCAAGGCGGATTCAAATAAAGGTTAGAACTCATTCAAAGCCTCAAGTTCGAACTGAATGACCAAGAAGAGCATGAAGCAGAATCACGACTGAAAGAGGACAAAGGAGATTCGAGATCAAGTTTAAATGCAAGTCAATTAAAGCTCAAATAGAACCAAACAAGTGGTGGGCTAATCATGTTATACATTCTAGGTTCAAATCAAATGACCAAAGACCACATCATCGAGTCAACGGTTTGTACCAAATCCAGCCGACCATGCCTAAGTGCACATGGCCGACCGAACCCACCATAGCCAATCCATCCTTCCTTTAATTGATTGAACCTATTTTGATCGAACCACCTTGACCGAATATGCCTTGGTCAAACCACATTGGCCATGTCTAACCCACTCACCTAGACCCAACCTACCTTGGCTGACCCATGACCCAATGGGGGTAGGTGAGTGGGTTAGACATGGCCAATGTGCCACGTGAAGAGTTGGCCATGGGGTTTGGATTGGACTTGGGCTAAGAAGCTACCCAATCCACATCGTGGAAAGCCCTAGAGGCCTCTCCCTTGGCCTATAAATAGAGGCCTTGGGGCTCATTTCCAGCATTGGAGGGATATTCAAGATTATTGCAAGAGGAGCTTAGGGTCTACGAGAGAGAGTAGGTGCTGTAAAGAGAGAGAAAAGAGAGAAAAGAGAGAAAGAGAGAGTGAGAAATCCAAGAAGGGAACGCCCCCTTCCTTGGAGCCGTATGCCATTAGAGGAAGTGTAAGTAAGCTTTCTTCCTCTTTTGGTGATCTTAATTCTCTCTTCCTCATATTCAATTTGAAAGGGGTTGTATTGATGGAGCTTTAGTCTCTCCCCATGTTGTAATATAGTAGAAATGTTGGCCGTTTCATTTCGTTTACGTTTATGCATTCTACTTGTTTGCTTTCGTGTTTCTCTACCTCTCTAATATTATATACACTCTTATATCTCCTAATCCTCTCTATGCTTAAGCTAAATATGTATTCACATTCATTTTCCTTTAATCATTTACTTTAATTTAGCTATGAATTGCTTTTAATTTCAGATGAATGCATGCACGTATGTTCTAAAAACTAAAACTGTGTTTTCCACCATCCTACATACATCTGTTGTTGTACCTTTCATTTATGAACTGTTGCTCCAAATGATCTGAAATTTAGAACACCAAATCTACACAACATAAATAAAACAGAGAAAGATCGGCTAAATTCAGGGTCAGTTATGCATAGTCTGTTTTTCCTGCAAGAGAGGTTGGGTAATCTTCCCATAACATTGTGTGCAATAAACCAAATTTAATAAAACTAGTCTCATTAGAAAGTTGATATCCATAACTTTCCAACAAGACTAAATTCATAGAAATCGGAGCTCTATGCACCGAAATACAGAGGTTTCTTTAGACCTTTGTGTTTCTGTAAGAGAAAGTGGAAAAGTTATGTAAGCCCTACGTTATTACTAACACTTCTCTCACCTTACTACCCTCAAGGTAACGGCCAAGCCGAAGCCACGAACAAAACCCTCATAAGCATCATTGAGAAGGCTTTAGAAAAGGGTAGGACATGGCATGAGAAGCTAGATGAAGCCTTATGGGCTTATATAACTTCCATCCGCACACCCACAAATGCCACACCATTTGAGTTGGTCTATGGTACAAATGTCATGCTACCCATTGATACCAAATTACATTCATTTCAGACATCTCTTGCACTCAATTTTCCCATAGAGACCCTACAACAAGCTAGGATGACTAAGCTTGACCTACTTGATGAGAAAAGGCTCCTTGCCATGGAGCATGCACACACATGTGCTATTAGGAAATGGGATTATAGTTGGCTGAATTGAGTATCTAAAGGGATGAGTTGTATTCCCCCATTTCATTCCTCTCCAAAAAGGAAAATTGGCAAAATCAAGAGAAAAGGAAGAAAAACAAAACCTCAAATATAAAGGTCTTCCAAAAAGAAAAGAAAAGAAAAGAGAAAACAAAATGTTGCAATATAGATGTTCCCTTTGAAAGAAAATAAAAAGAAAAACCAAAGCTCAAAAGAATAATTTTCTATCAAAAATTTCTTGGCCTTATACCGCGGGACACTTTAGAAGGGATCGTGACAAACTCTTTCCCCAAATCCCCACAACTTATCATAATGGAGAAACGTTTACCATTAAAATCCCAGAGTAGAAATAGGACCTACTTATTTGGATTTCATTTTGTTTGAGAATTAGACTTTGTTGGGTGAGAAATTGAATTTTGAAATGTTATTTAAATTTTTCTACAAAACCTCTGCTAAGTAGTGGGTATTAAAACCCAAGTGAGGGAAAATGTAATAAATTGAAAGTTCTTTTTTATAGAAACCAAAAGGTGTTCCCTTTTGAAAAGAAATTTTGAAAACCTGAAACATCAAAAGAAGCAATATGGGATCATCTTACTTAGGATAGTCGGCCTTCATAGGTTTGTTCTCAAGCTCACGAATCACATGATGGGTCTCTAAACACACAGGACACTCACTTCACATACCATGCATACATGCATCCATCAAAGGGTCATCCATGCATGATCATTCTTGGACTAGGTGCTTTCTAGTGAAGTCCCCTTTGGCTAAGATCCCCTCATTCACAAAAGAAATCCAAGGAAATAATGCTATGAAGGGAAAATCCATACTCTCAAGATAAATTTGGGAAGAAAATCAAAGGGGTGTTTTCTTCTTTACCATTATCCAAAATAAATTTGGATTAATGCCAAAGAGGGTCATTTGTAAACACCCTAAAAATGTTTTTCAAAATTGTAAACATGAAAATTTCCACTCCCAAGTTTAGAAAAACTCGAAGTGAACCTTTTCATGCCTACGCTTGCGTGAGCGTGCCAGCTAGCTTACACAAACTAGCGAAGGTTTTTAAACATTTTTCTGACTTTGGCGATTGTGGGCAAGTAGACTCTTTTCGCTTTAAACCTTCTTGAACCGACGCTCAAGGGTCGGTTTAAGCGCTTAGAAACTTCGACTTTCAAACAAGTATTTACTTCAAACGACAAGTGTTTTGAACGAATTCGGTTTGTGCACTTTTGCCAATTTTATTACGAGGGTTGGACGACCCTAAGTTTCTTGCAAGTTTTATTTGTTTAGGCCTGATGTGTGTGTGGAATGTGTGGCCTAGTTTCAGCATGATTTGAGCGATTGTTCGAGGGCTTTGGACGTGATGAGCGAATGCAAAGATGCTAGAAATCTTTTTTAGTTTTTGAGAACGATGATGCGAACTCACCCGAATTAAAATTTGCACCCACTCTACATCCGAAGTAAGACTCACGCAAATTGAAAGTGCAGCCACTCTACTTTCATGAAAGTAAACTCACGCGAATTGAAGTGCTTTCACTCTACTTTCACGAAAGTAAACTCACGCGAATTGAAGTATTGTCACTCTACTTTCACGAAAGTAAACTCATGCAAATTTACGTGCTTTCACTCTACTTTCACGAAAGTAAACTCATGCGAATTTAAGTGCAGCCACTCTACGATCGCGAAGTAAAACTCATGCTAAATGAAATACTTATACTTGCTTAATAAAAGAAGGGGTTTGAAGTATAGAATGTTTATAATGTATATTGAGGCAGAGAGCGAAAAGGCTCGAGTACATGTGAGTGTAAAGAGCGAAAAGGCTCATGTGCTCGTGGGTGCGATCGTGTTCATCCACCAGTTAAGAGTGAAAAGGCTCAAGTGCTTGTGGGTGAGATCATGTTCATCCACCAGTTAAGAGCGAAAAGGCTCAAGTGCTCGTGGGTGCGATCGTGTTCATTCACAAATATTACAACATAGGGGAAGGCTTTGCTCCATTAATACAACCCCGTTCTGAATTGAATTTAAGGGAGAAAGTAGTTTAAAATCGAAGTTTTAAAAACTTACAATTTTTCCTTTCGATCGAGCTCGTGGTTCGGTTCGATGCAACCCTCTTTTTAGTGTGAATCGGCCAGGTCAAGTCAGCCCCTCCACTTGGTGTAGTTCAGCCAAGTCAAGTCAGCCGTGAGCTAGGTCAGCCCCAAGGTGCAGTCGGTTCGCCAAGGTGGGTTCGGCCAGGTGCAGCCGGTCCAAGGTGCAGGTCAAGGTGGGTTCGTTCAGGTGCAGCCAGTCCTTCAAGGTGGGTTCGGCCAAGTCTTGGTCAGCCCAAAGTGCAGCTGTGTGGTCAACCCTCCAAGGTGCAACCCACTAGCCTAGCTCGAGCCCTCCTTGGTCAAGAGCTCCATCTTGGTGCAGCCACCTGTAGACACACGAAAATTTTCACTCTGGGTTCTTAGGCCTGAAGTGAACCTCTTTCGTGTCTAAGTCGCTTTTAAAGGGTGTGCCAGCTAGCTTGCTGTAGACGCCGAAAAATCCCCGCCTCTGGTTTCTTAGGCCTTTAGCGAATCTTTTCGTGTGTCTAAGTCGTGTTTTAGTAAAAGGGCGTGCCAACTAGCTTGCTTAAGCTAGCGAAGAAATATTTTGAAATCTGACTTCTATCGTGGCAACTGTGAGCAAGCAAGCTCTTTTCGTCGCAGACCTTCTTGCACCGATGCGCAAGGGTCAGTCTGTATGCTTAGAAAAATCGAGTTTTAGACATGATAACCTAGGAAAATGTTTGAGGTGTTCGATTTGGGCTGATTTGTATGGTTTCAAGTTTTATTTTCACGTGGATTTGCACGTGCCTATGTCTTTCTTTTTATCCCTTTCGGGCCAACTAGGTGTGTGTATGCACACGTGACCTAAGTGGGGCGATTTTGAGCGGGAGTGTGGGGTTTGCTTTGATGCAATATGCGTCCTAACTCGTGGTATGGCGTATATGCAATGCAAACTCACGCAACTCCAAAGGGAAAACCCGAATTGAAAGACAATGCGGAAGGGAAATGACTTAATGTAAATTGCAAAAGGGAAATTGCAAAAAGGAAATATGGATATCTTAAGAGCGGAAAGGCTCAATTGTGCAAGTGTGTGCCGTGTATATATGTAAAGACTACGCACACTGCTGAACCTTAAAACCCAAATCTTAAAGACATAGCCGAAAGGGAAATACTTATAATATATATGGGTCCGAAGGTCGCCAACGTGTGCATGGGTGTTGTGTGTATATTGAAAGACAACTCACACGACTTGTAAATGAAACCCAAATATAATTGCAATATGACCTTAACTAAGGTCTTAGGAGTAAGAGCGAAAGCTCAATGTGTGTGAGTGTAGAATTGAAATACTACGCACACGACATGTAATGAAACCCAAATATAATTGCAATAGGCCTTGACTAAGGTCTTGGGAGTAAGAGCGAAAGCTCAATGTGTGTGAGTGTAGAATTGAAATACTACGCACACAACTTGAAGTAAAACACCCCAAAACGAAATTGCAATAGGCCCTTACTAGGGTATTGGAAATAAGAGCGAAAGCTCAATGTGTGTGAGTGTGAAAATTAAAAGACAACACACACAACTTAAACAAATCCCACGCAACTTAAATTTTATAGGTATAGCTATATCTTAAGGGCTGATTAGGCCCATGTGTGTGTCAAAATCGTGTGCAACTAAGAGCGGAATAGGCTCAAGTGCACGTGTGTGTGGGTGTGCCAAACCACATTATTACAAGCGGGGGGAGACAATGCTCCATTATTACAACCCCGTATCAAATTTAATTAAGCATAAGCAAGTCTATAATAAGGACCGAGTTAGGCACTTACGTATAGCTGGTCTGGGTGTGACTTGCTTGTGCTTGGGCTAGGGAGTCACCTTGGGCTGTAAGAGGGAGCTCCTTGGATGGGTGCGTCAAAGGAAGGTGCGGGCCGGATGGCAAAGGAGTAGGCGGGTGGCGCCTTGGTGCTAGCCGAGTGGATGGGGTGCTGCCTTGGCTGGGGTTGGGGTGCCTAGGGAAGGTAAGGATGTTAGTTAGGGGCTGCCACTAAGGCTTGGGGTAGGTCTTAGGGAGAGGTAAGGTTAGGGTGTTAGCTAGGGGCTGGTGTAGACGCAGAAAATTCCCGCTCCTGGTTCTCAGGCCTGGAGCAAACCTTTTCGTGTGCCTAAGTCCTATTTAAACAAACAGGGTGTGCCAGCTAGCTTACTTAAGCTAGCGAAGATATATTTTAAAACCTGACTTCTAACGTGGCGACTGTGAGCAAGCAAGCTCTTGTCGTCGCAGGCCTTCTTGCACCGATGCGCAAGGGTCAGTCTGTACGCTTTTAAAATCGAGTTTTTGAGTGTAAGAACCTGCGAAAGCGGTTCGAGGTGTTTGATTCGGATCTTTTTGGTATGATTTTTAGATTTTAGATCACGTGGATTTGCACGTACCTAAGTCTTTCTTTTTATCCCTTTTCGGGCCACCTAGGTGTGTGTTATGAACACTCCACTATGATGTGGCGACTTTGAGCGGGAGTATGGGGTTTTGCTTTGATGCAATATGCGTCCTAACTCGTGGTATGGCGTATATGCAAAGCAAACTCATGCTATAACAAAGGGAAAACCTGAATTTAAAAGACAATGCCGAAGGGAAATGACTTGTAATGTAAAATGCCGAAGGGAAATATGGCTATATCTTAAGAGCGGAAAGGCTCAATAGTGCAAGTGTGTGCCATGTATATATGGAAAGACTACGCACACTGCTGAACCTTAAAACCCAAATTGAAAAGACATAGCCAAAAGGGAAATACGTATATAGTATAGGTGAGCCCTTACTTGGGTCTTGCAAATAAGAGCGAAGGCTCAATGTGGGTGCGTGTGAAAATGTAAAGACAACACACACGACTTCAAATGAAACCCAAATATAAATTGCAATATGGCCTTAACTAAGGTCTTGGGAATAAGAGCGAAAGCTCAATGTGTGTGAGTGCTAGAATTGAAGTACTACGCACACAACATGAAATTAAACCCAAATAGAAATTGCAATATGGCCTTAACTAAGGTCTTGGGAGTAAGAGCGAAAGCTCAATGTGTGTGAGTGCTAGAATTGAAGTACTACGCACACAACATGAAATTAAACCCAAGGATAGTATAACACGGCCCTTACTTGGGTCTTGCAAATAAGAGCGGAAGCTCAATGTGTGTGAGTGCAAGAATTTAAAGACAACACACCCAACTCAAGCAAAACCCTACGCTACTTAAAGTATATACATAAACTTATATTTAAAGGGCTGATTGGGCCCGTGTGTGTTCAAAATCGTGCACAACTAAGAGCGAGGTAGGCTCAAGTGCACGTGTGTGTGGGTGTGCCAAGCCACGTTATTACAAGCGGGGGGAGACAATGCTCCGTTATTACAACCCCGTATCAAATTCAATTTAATTTAAGCAAGTCTACAACTAAGGACCGAGTTAGGCACTTACTTATAGCTGGTCCGAAGGTGACTTGCTTGAGCGTAGGCTTGGCTTCGCCTTGGGCTGCAAGAGGGAGCTCCTCAGAGTGGAACGGCAAGGATGTGTGGCCGGGTGACAAGAGAGCACGGGTGAGGCGCCTTGGTGCTTGCCGGCTGCTAGGAGGGGGCTGCCGTGACTTCAAGGGCTGAGTTGTCTAAGGAGGGTCACTAAGGGATAAGTTGGCACTACGGAAGGTGGCGCTAAGGGGAGCCTAAAGGAAATGCCTAAGGGAAAAGTATGGCTGGCCGAATAGGTTGGGTGCAGTCGGCTAGGGGTAGCCGACTAAGGGGAGTTTTAGTGGTGGCCGGCTGGGGTAGTGGGGATGTTATGGATGGGAAGGGAGCTAGCTAGGGTGCTGTGGAAGGTGGGATTAATGGGTGACTAAGAGTGGAGGTGGCAGGTCCTACGGAGCAAGGTAGGGTTGCCGGGTGTCACTAGGCAAAGGTAAAGAGTCGGGTGGTATAAGGGGTTAGGTCTGGCCGAATGGGTAAGGGTGACGGGTGGCTGTGATGGAGAGGTGGAGTGGTGGTATGGGCGGTTGAGAGTGGAGGGGGAGTGAAGAGGAGATGAAGTTGGGTTGAGATACTAACCGGATGGTAAGGAGTTGGTGTCCAAGGAAGAAGAGCAGTCGGGTGATTTGAGTGGATGGAGTTCGGCCGGATGGAAGTGGTGGCAGCGTGGAATGGAGCAGGACGGATGGAAGTGGTGGCGCAAGGTGGAACTGGCCGGGGGTAGTGGTGATGCAGGTGGAGCAAGGTGGAAGGTTCGGCTGGGAGGTGGTTGGCCAAGGTTGGCTGGGCCAAGATGGGCTGGAAGGTGCCGCCCCTTAGGGGGGGGTTTATATAGACTTTTGAAGGGCGGTTGGGGCTGGTATTTGGAGGGTGATAAGGTGATTTAGGTGGTGGTGGTGTGGTGATAAGGTGGGCTGGTTTTGAGGAGGGGCCAGATATTTTACTTTAGGGGGTTTTAGGGATATGGTGTGCTAGGTTTAGGTGGGCTGGTTTAGGGGTTTAGGGCTTAGCTAGGTGGGTTGGTTTCGGGGTGAGGTTTAGTGAGGTGGGTTAGGTGATTAGGCTAGGATTAGGCCGGGATTAGGGAAGTGGGTTAGGTGATTAGGCTAGGTTTAGGTCGGGATTAGGGTAAAAGGCTAGGATTAGGGGTTTTGGCTTAGGATTGGGTTAGGGATCTCCCTTTGCATAACCCATAGACCTTAATTGCATCATGTTGGTACAGCCCTAGGTTAGGTTTTGGCTAATACAAGCTTAAACCCATACTAATTAGGTTAACCCACATGATTAACCCCAAACTTGACACACAAGTCAAGCTTAATTACAATTACCCTCAAATCTTATCCTCCCCATTCTCTCTCATGCCCATAATCCCACGTGAATTTCAAGTGGGCCCCACCTCCATTTATGAGAAGGTGATGTGGGCCATGGATGTGGATATTAGATTGGATCTCTGGATCCAAATCCAAATCCAAATCCACACATAGGTTTGGATTGGGATCTGGATATATATGGTCCAGATCCAATCCAAACTGAATTCTGACTTCTTCAGGCTGTGTTCAAAACGAACGGCTTGTGCGGGGTCTGACAGCATCAATACTCCGTCTGCGTTGGGTCTTCGCCAACATGGTCGTTCGCTTCTGTTTTCACCTTCCGGAGATGATTTCAAGTGATGTTTGCTGATAACAGGGTCTTGGACGTTCGAGATCCTGGGGGTGGATTCAACACGAGAGTTGCTGTGCCGGGCTTGACATGTGCTCCGGTTCCGGGCTCTCTCTAGCTTTTCTGGTCCTGCTTTTATCAGACCAAGCCGTTTCGTGGGGTTTCAAAACGTATTTTAAAAGGTTTTAAAATATATTATACATATTTAAAACATATGTACAGGGTTGCCTGGAAGGCTCCTAGGTTTCCAGACTCAAAATAGCCCTTTGGGGCTGCTTTTACAAAACCTGGTCGATTTTGAGAAGTTCATGAGATTTTGGGGTGTTTACAGATGCCCCTCTTTGGCATTGTCGAAATCGATTTGGATAATGGCAAAGATGACAAACACCCCTTTCAATGTCTCCCTAGATGTAACCACGAAGAATATGGGATCGTCCCAATCTTTAGCAAAATCTCAGTTTTAAAACCCTGGTAGGAGGAGATATCACTCCAAAGGGATATACAAAAGGTTTTCTGGTCCTAAAATGGGATCATGTTATGCAAATGCTATGCGTAGAATGTAGATGCATGACATGGGCGTGGTGCCAAGAGTGGCGACCTCCCAGAGACCAGATATGGTCGAACTTTTGAGACTTACAAGGCCTGCTACTCCAAGTGAGCAATTCCTATGCTGTTCGATGTTCTATTTTTTTAAAATCTATTTACAAAAATCTATTTACAAAGGGGACAATTGTCTTGAGGCTCAATCCTAAGGATCTCGAGCTCTTCGTGTTTGCCTTTGTTTGAGTCTTGACACTCGCTTATATAGCGGATGTTTTACAAGAAAACAAGCTATATTTCAAATTCCTACGCCTTACTCGAAACGTCGAATTCTCAAACAAGATGAAATTCAAGTAAGTAAATCTTATTTTTACTGCCAAACTACTGTAGACGCAGAAAATTCCCGCTCCTGGTTCTCAGGCTTGGAGCGAACCTTTTCGTGTGCGTAAGTCCTATTTAAACAAACAGGGAGTGCCAGCTAGCTTACTTAAGCTAGCGAAGATATATTTTAAAAGCTAACTTCTAACGTGGCGACTGTGAGCAAGCAACCTCTTGGCGACTATGAGCAAGCAAGCAAGCTCGTGGTATGGCGTATATGCAATGCAAACTCACGCTACTCCAAAGGGAAAACCCGAATTTAAAAGACAATGCCGAAGGGAAATGACTTGTAATGGAAATTGCCGAAAGGAAATGACTTGTAATGTAAAATGTCGAAGGGAAATTGCTGAAGGGAAATATGGCTATATCTTAAGAGCGGAAAGGCTCAATAGTGCAAGTGTGTGCCGTGTATATATGGAAAGACTATGCACACTGCTGAACCTTAAAACCCAAATTGAAAAGACATAGCCAAAAGGGAAATACGTATATAGTATATGTGAGCCCTTACTTGGGTCTTGCAAATAAGAGCGAAGGCTCAATGTGGGTGCGTGTGAAAATGTAAAGACAACACACACGACTTCAAATGAAACACAAATATAAATTGCAATATGGCCTTAACTAAGGTCTTGGGAATAAGAGCGAAAGCTCAATGTGTGTGAGTGCTAGAATTGAAGTACTACGCACACAACATGAAATTAAACCCAAATAGAAATTGCAATATGGCCTTAACTAAGGTCTTGGGAGTAAGAGCGAAAGCTCAATGTGTGTGAGTGCTAGAATTGAAGTACTACGAACACAACATGAAATTAAACCCAAGGATAGTATAACACGGCCCTTACTTGGGTCTTGCAAGTAAGAGCGGAAGCTCAATGTGTGTGAGTGCGAGAATTTAAAGACAACACACCCAACTCAAGCAAATCCCTATGCTACTTAAAGTATATACATAAACTTATATTTAAAGGGCTGATTAGGCCCGTGTGTATTCAAAATCGTGCACAACTAAGAGCGAGGTAGGCTCAAGTACACGTGAGTGTGGGTGTGCCAAGCCACGTTATTACAAGCGGGGGGAGACAATGCTCCGTTATTACAACCCCGTATCAAATTCAATTTAATTTAAGCAAGTCTACAACTAAGGACCGAGTTAGGCACTTACTTATAACTGGTCCGAAGGTGACTTGCTTGAGCGTAGGCTTGGCTTCGCCTTGGGCTGCAAGAGGGAGCTCCTCGGAGTGGAACGGCAAGGATGTGTGGCCGGGTGACTCTCACCTAGGAGGGGGCTGTCGTGACTTCAAGGGCTCAGTTGTCTAAGGAGGGTCACTAAGGGATAAGTTGGCACTACGGAAGTGTAAACACCCCGAAATGCCGCGAATTCCTCGAAACAACTTGGTTTTGTAAAAGCAGCCCCAAAGGGCTATTTTGTGTCTGGAAACCCAGGAGCCTTCCAGGCAACCCTGTACATATATTTTGAACTCCGTATTCCAAAAATATACAATATGGCTTTCAAAACCTTTTTAAAACATGTTTTGAAACCCCGAAGTAGCTTGGCCTAATCCAGACAGGACCAGGAAAGCTAAGGAGAGCCCGGAACCGGAGCACATGTCGAGCCCGGCACAGCAACTCTCGTATCAAATCCACACCCCTAGGATCTCGAACGTCCAAGACCCTATTATCATCAAAACATTATTTGAAGTCATCTCCGGAAGGCGAAAACAGAGGCGGACGATCATGTTGGCGAAGACCCAACACAGACGGAGCACTGATGCTGTCAGGCCCCACACAAACCGTTCGTTTCGAACACAGCTCGAAGGAGTCAGAGTTCAGTTTGCATCGGATCTAGACTATATATATCCAGATCTCAATCCAAACCCATGTATGGACTTGGATTTGGATTTGGATTCAAAAATCCAATCCAATATCCATATCCATGGCCCACATCACCTTCTCATAAATGGAGGTGGGGCCCACTTGAATTTCATGCAGGATTATGGGCATGAGAGAGAGTGGGGGTGGATAAGATCAAAGAGTGTTGTAATTAAGCTTGACTTGTGTGTCAAGTTTGGGGTTAATCATGTGGCTTAGCCTAATTAGGTGTGTTTAAGCTTGTAATTAGCCAAAACCTAACCTAGGGCTGCACCAACATGATGTGGTTAAGGTCTATGAGCCATGCAAAGGGAGCTCCTTCACCTAAACCTAACCAAAAATACCTAATCCTAGCCTTCCACCGTAATTCGCCCCTAATCTGAGCCTAATCACCTAACCTACTTCCCTAATCCCGGCCTAATCCTAACCTAATCACCTAACCCACTTCCCTAATCCTTCCCTAAACCTAGGTTAATTTCCCTAAGCCTAGCCTAATCCTAGCCTAATCACCTAACCTAGCTCACTAAACCTCACCCTAGGACCAACCCACCTAACTAAACCCTAAACCTCTAAACCACCCCTAGCCCACAACCTGCCCAAACCACTTGTATTTAAAATATCTGGCCCTACCCTTTCCAGCCCACCTTATCATCATACCACCCTACCTAAACCACCTAACCACAAACCCAAACCCAGCCCTAACCGACCTAGCCCAGCCCTATATGACCCCCCCCTTCAGCCGAGTCCTCCACTTCCCAGCTCAACCGAACCACCACCTGCTCCACATCCTGCCACCACCTGCTCCACAATCGATGAGATCGAGGATCTGAGAAGGGAGTTTGAGGCCAAAATCGATGCTCTCAGCCAAGAGGTTGAAGTAGGCGATTCATGTTCATCAAATGGTGAACAAAGGCCTAAAAAGAAATCTGAAAAACCTTGCAAGCACAAAGAGGCATCCGTAATGGAAGGCAACCAATACCGCGAGTCCTTCACACAAAAGGACCGTAAAGCCCTACAGCAGTTGCTGAAAGGGCAGAATAAAGAGAAAAGAAGCTATGCCCTGTCTGATTTCCTTCCTATGGATTACGAAATAGACAGTGACGATGAAATACCGAACTTCCATCGGTATGATGGCATGGGAGACCCTAGGTCTCACTTGCAGCTTTTCTCGCTTCAAGCCCATAAGAAGAAAAAGGACTCGATGAAATGGGTGTATTGGTTTCCTTTATCCCTTAAAGGCACAGCTGCCAAATGGCTGGCTTCTTACGACTTAAGCCAGTTCGCTACTTTTGAAGAGTTAGCGAACTGCTTCATGCAAAGATTTACACACAACGTAGAAGTCACGCCGACTCTGAATACCTTAAGGGGTACAAGGCAAGGCATGAACGAAGACGTACATGCCTTCATTATAAGATGGAGGTCGCTTTTGGGCCAAGTGCGAGAGCCCATATCCGAAGGATGCGCAGTAATGCTCATCCTGGATAACTTTAAAAGCGAGTTAAAAACCCTTCTCTCACTCCATGAGATCTCAACTTTCCATAAGGTGATCAAAAAGGCCTCCCTTTTCGAAACCAACTTGCGAAAAGGGACATACAATCACTTGTGGAAAGGAAGTGCCGTTCCAAAAACCTGCTTGGAAAAGCCCATCACATACGGGCTACCCACGATGGACAAAGGGGCAAAGCCCCATAAAATCGCCAATGTCCGGGTGGATCCAGGCGTGGCGGGCACTTCCAAAAATTTTGAAAAGTTAGGAAATAAGAGGGAGCAAAACTTTCAAAAACTGGTTGAAAAACGAGAGTACACTCCGCTGGGGCAACCTGTGTCGGAGGTCCTAGACCTCCTACTTGCCCAGGGCATGATAGAACTCCCTGAAATCCCTGAAGGAGTCACTTCCATAGGGGGGTATTTAAACCGATTTTTGTAAGTATCATCGGCTCAAAGATGATGTAGATAGACCCTACGAAACCCATAACCAGGCCCTGCATATCGAGGTGGTTCTAAACAACCACTCTTTGGACAGGTGCCTAGTCGATGGTGGAGGAGGGATCAACATCCTTCCACTTCATGTGGCGTATAAAATCAGAGTCACCTTGACTTTAGTAAACCCGAGCCCCATCGTTATCACTGGATACGATGGGAATGCGTCTAGACCTTTAGGATCCATCGAACTCCCAATGGAAACGGGAGGGATCGAACACACGGGGGTGTTCCATGTCTTGGACATCCACCCCCATTATAACCTGTTGTTGGGAAGGCCCTGGATACACAGTTTGTGCGCTGTGCCATCCATCTTCCACGGGTGTGTTAAGATCCCTTTTAGGGACCAGGTCGTTGTAATCCTAGGTGAGAGTCACCCACAGCTTCAGGGGATCATAAACTCCCCTTGTTTATCAAGCTCCCAGGCCCATGAGGCTAACCTGGGGCAAATTATGGTCGAGCCACCTCGGCTTGTGTTGAACAACCCTAGGAAGGTTGTATATGTGAAAGGGTCACCCACAGCAGGCCCCCTCCCGATTCTAACCCTTCTAGGATGACCCAAGCGTTCCCTATTTCCAAAGCCCCTGGACAAGAGGCCATATGAGCACAATATGGACGATAGCATGTTCCAGGACCACGACTTATATCAAACTTTTTCGAAAAACAAAAAGTCGTGGAACATGTTGTTGAACATGGGCTACACGCCCTACAAGAGTCTAGGGGCACAGAACCAGGGTCTCCTAGAGCCCTTCCTTCCTAGGGCCAATCCAAGCCGATATGGGATCCGCTATACTCCCCGAATACCGCCGAAGCCACCCCCTGTGACCACTTGGGTCAAGGGTGCCCCAGAACCTGTCTTAGAAGAGACCTACGATTTAGATCTCCTATTCCGAGTCTAACCCGTAGTGTTTTCCCTTTGTAGGTATGACGGAAGATCCCTTTTTCTAAAAATACAAAAACATTTGAAAAGATTAAAATCAAAAAAATCGAAAAACAAGAAAAACCAAAAACAATGGAAAAACAAAAACTCGAAAATAGAGTACTTTGTATAGTTCCCAAGGTTCTTGTTTTACAAAAAACCAAAAAAATCGAAAATTTGGAAAATACCAAAAAGATTTTGTACATAGCTGCTCCTGGTAGGACTTTGGCAAAAGAAAAGGATTTCGAAAGAAACGTTGTCTGTATAGCTAGACCAAAAATTTCGAAATCACTTGAAAATCCAAGTACAAAACCAGGTCATTTTGAAAACCACGCATCAAATTCCCTCGGGTCTATAGCCCACGAGAATGATCAAAGCCCAGAAGTGGATCCCCTTGAGGAAGATCCCACTTCTGAGCTCCCAGAATTTCATAAGATTCTTGATTTTGAAAGACCTTCCCAATCAGTAGGAGGAGATTTCATAGAGGTGAACCTAGGGGATGATTCCAATCCCAAATCCATCAAAATAGGCACATGCTTGCATGAAACTGAAAGGTTAGCATTCATTGCATTTCTATGAACCTATTTAGATGTGTTTGCATGAATGTATGAAGACATGCCGGGCATAGATCCCAGCATTGTCGAACCCCGTCTTCCCTTAGATGCAGGTGTAAAACCCATAAAGCAGAAGCTTAGGAAAATACACCCGAATGTACACACGCAAGTCAAAGAGGGTTTAGAAGATCTACTAACAGCCGGATTTATAAAACCCATTGCGTATTCTGATTGGTTATCAAATATAGTTGTAGTTCGAAAAACCAATGGGAAAATTCGAATATGCATCGATTTCAGAAACCTGAATAAAGCCACTCCAAAGGATAATTATCCTTTACCAAACATAGATTTGATAGTCGATAGTACTGCAAATCATGAAATGTTTTCATTTATGGATGGCTATTCAGGCTATAATCAAATCAAACTAAGCCCACGAGATCAGGGTAAGACCGCCTTCACAACCCCATGGGGCACGTACTGCTATACAGTCATGCCCTTTGGTTTGAAAAATACCGGCGCAACATACCAACGAGCCATGACCACGATCTTCCATGATCAAATTCATGAGCTTGTAGAAGTGTATGTAGATGATCTCTTGGCGAAGTCCAAAACCCGATGCACCCATGTCGAATGTTTACAAAAGATTTTCGAAAGGCTTAGGCTTTACAAAGTAAAGCTAAACCCTCAAAAGTGTGTATTCGGGGTAGAATCAGGGAAGCTTCTAGGCTTTATGGTGAGCCAAAGGGGAATAGAAGTCGACCCCTCTAAGTGTCGAGCCATCATAGACATGGCTCCACCCTCCAATCTCACCCAAATCCGTAGCCTCCAAGGTCGTTTACAATCCGTTCGCCGATTCATATCGAATCTGGCAACTAGATGCGAACCCTTCAACAAACTGTTGAGGAAGGGCACGAAATTCTTATGGGATGACGAATGTCAAAAGTCCTTTGAGAGACTGAAGGCATACTTGGTTAATCCCCCGTTTTGAACCCTCCAAAGCAAGGAAAACCGCTTTTATTATACATCTCCATGCATGCGAATGCTTTAGAGCCCTGTTGGCTCAATACGAGGATGACACCCATAAGGAGTATGCCATCTACTATATTTTGAAAACTCTCTTGGCTTATGAACGAAATTATCAAGCCATGGAGAAGACGTGCTTGGCCCTAGTCTGGGCCTGCCAGAAATTCAGACACTATTTCCTAGATCATGAGATCTGGATAGTGTCCAAGCTTGATCCAAACAAGCACTTATTCGAAAAACCCATTCTCACAGGTAGATTGGGCAAATGGCAACTCCTTCTAATGGAGTATGATCTGAAATACCATCACCAGATCTCCATTAAGGGGCAAGCCCTAGCAGATTACGTGGCTGAGTTTCCCTTAGATGACGCATATCCCACTCTTGTCGAAATGCCTGATGAAGGCATATTGCAAAACCATTTTCAAAATCACATTTTGGCAAATTCTTTCGAAAACCAAGTATGGAAGATGCACTTCGATGGGGCATGAAACCAACGAGGGGCTGGTGTTGGGGTCATCCTAGTCTCTCCTGAAAAGGGTGAGATTCCCATAGCAGTCCGCTTAGATTTCGAATGTTCCAACAACGTAGCTGAGTATGAAGCACTCATACAAGGCTTAAGAATTTCGAAAACTCTAGGGGCATCATGCATCGAGGTCTTTGGAGATTCGCTCCTTGTCATAAACCAGGTTTTGAAATTTTGGCAAGTACGTAATGAGAAACTACTTCCATATCACGAGTTGGCCACTCGATTGGTCCAGTCCTTCCAATCGTGTAAACTCACACACGTAGGAAGAGAGGACAATGGCATCGCCGATGCCCTCTCCTCCTTGGGTTCAGCCTTGAAGGTCGATCCCATTTCAGGAACCAGATCTTTGGAAATATGGCATGCGCCCCACCCATCCACACACGACTTGGATATTTGCCAAAATAACCCAGAGTCTATTGAAAAACCCCGATTTTATGACATCAAACAGTTTTTAGAAAATGGGAGATTCACCGAGGATGCCACATCCAAAGATAAGGCATTCATTCGTAAGATTTCAACCCGATACACCATTCTGGATGGGGTCTTATACAAAAAAAGTTTTACCGGCATTCTGCTTAGGTGTATCGACCTAGAGGAGGCTAGGACAGTGATGCACGAGTTCCACGATGGAGAATGTGGAGGTCATGTTAATGCTAAGATGATGGCAATGAAAATACTTAGAGGGGGCTATTTTTGGTCCACCTTAAAAAGGGATTGCCATGACCATGTTAGGAAGTGTCATCCATGTCAAGTGCATGGGCACGCCATTCATATCCCATCATCTGCATTGCATTCCGTGGTCAGCCCCTAGCCATTTACCATGTGGGCGTTTGACATCATAGGCCCAATATTTCCAAAGGCCTCAAATGGGCATCGATTTATTTTAGCAGCCACGGAGTATTTCTCCAAGTGGGTGGAAGCCATTTCCCTAACCAAAGTAATGGGGCAACATGTGGTGGCTTTCATCCAGAGGAATATCTTGGCTCGATTTGGGGTTCCACGAGACCTTGTGTCTGATAATGGTACCCCATTCAAGAACGAGCGGATGATTAAGTTGTGCAACACGTATGGCATAACTCACCACTTCTCCTCGCCCTACTACCCTCAAGGCAACGGCCAAGCTGAAGCCACAAACAAGACTCTCATTAGCATAATTGAGAAAACCTTAGAGAAGGGTAGGACGTGGCACGAGAAGCTGGATGAAGCCTTATGGGCTTATAGGACTTCCATCCGGACTGCCACAAATGCCACACCATTCGAATTGGTCTATGGCACAAACGCCATTCTTCCCATTCATACTCAATTGCATTCATTCCATACATCCATAGCACTCGACCTCCCCCTAAAGACGCTTCAGCATGCTAGGATGGCCGAACTAGATTTGCTAGATGAAAGGCGACTCCTTGCCATGGATCATGCTCGTGCATACCGGCAAAGGATAGCCCGACATTATAGCAAACACATAAGACCTCGCCACTTTGAAGTGGGAGATCTGGTCTTAAAAACCATCCATCATCGTGGCCCACACCCCCTAGGCAAGTGGCGCCCCAACTGGGATGGACCCTATCTTGTACGAGCAACCACTACGAACAACTCGTATTGGTTGATTGATGTAGAAGGTAGGAATTTAGCAGATCCTATCAATGTTCAATACTTAAAGAAGTATCATGTGTAGGATCTGGATTAAATTCCAGTTTTCAAAAATTTTAGGGATAGCTGCCCTGAGACATGTGAATAAGGTGCAAAGGCAAACTCGTGTGACCCTGAGTGAGAGAATTCGCACTTGTGAAAGAGCGGAGTCTTCAAAATCGTGGTTACATTTCAAAATCCTTCTTCTTACAAAGAAAGGCCTAGTTCAACATAGCAAGATACTTGCAAGTGGTACGTGCTATTTCTAAATAGGCTGATCTGGAATGGATCGAGTGTAGGCTTGGGATAAGTCCTCCCCTCTTCTCTTCTATTTCCAAAAGGAAAACAAAGGCCCAAACAAAAGGGAATTTCCCATTCAAAGTATCTTTCCAAAAGAAAGAAACCAGAATTCAAAAGAAAAATCAATTCTCTTGTGAAAAAGAGGGATTAAAGAAAAAATACTCCCAAAAGGAGACCCTCGATGAAAAAAAAATGAAAAAGAGGCCAAAAAGCTCAAAAAGAGCAGTTTTCCGCCTTCTGTGCCTCAAACCACGGGACATTTTAGAAGGGACCGTGGTATCTCTTTCCCATCCCTGGCTTATCCCAAGCCAAAGCATGGTTCATTTCAAGGAATCCTAAAGTAAAAATAGGATTTACTTACTTGAATTTCATCTTGTTTGAGAATTCGACGTTTCGAGTAAGGTGTAGGAATTTGAAATATAGCTGGTTTTCTTATAAAACCTCCACTAGATAAGCGAGTGTTAAGACTCAAACAAGGGCAAGCACGAAGAGCTCGAGATCCTTAGGATCGAGACTCAAGACAGTTGTCCCTTTTGTAAATAGTTTTGTAAATAAGTTTTGAAAACCGAACATCGAACAACATAGGATCTGCTCACTTGGAGCAACAGGCCTTGTAAGTCTCTAGAGTTCGACCACATCTGGTCTCTAGGAGGTCGCCACTCTTGGCACCACACCCATGTCATGCATCTACATTCCACGCATGAACATTTGCATAAACATGATCCCATTTAGGACCAGATTCCATGTAAAACCCTTTGGCGTGATATCTCCTCCTACCAGAGTTTGTAAATTGAGATTTTGCTAAAGATTGGGACGATCCCATATTCTTCGTGGCTAAATCTAGGGAGACATTGAAAGGGGTGTTTGTCATCTTTGCCCTTATCCAAATCGATTTGGACAAGGCCAAAGAGGGGCATCTGTAACACCCCAAAATCCCGCGAATTCCTCGAAACAACGTGGTTTTGTAAAAGCAGCCCCAAAAGGGCTATTTTGAGTCTGGAAACCCAGGAGCCTTCCAGGCAACCCTGTACATATATTTTGAACTCCGTATTCCAAAAATATACAATATGGCTTTCAAAACCTTTTTAAAACATGTTTTGAAACCCCGAAGCAGCTTGGCCTAATCCAGACAAGACCAGGAAAGCTAAGGAGAGCCCGAAACCGGAGCACATGTCGAGCCCGGCACAACAACTCTCGTATCAAATCCACACCCCCAGGATCTCGAACGTCCAAGACCCTGTTATCATCAAAACATTATTTGAAGTCATCTCCGGAAGGCGAAAACAGAGGCGGACGATCATGTTGGTGAAGACCCAACGTAGACGGAGCACTGATGCTGTCAGGCCCCGCACAAACCGTTCGTTTCGAACACAGCTTGAAGGAGTCAGAGTTCAGTTTGCATCGGATCTGGACCATATATATCCAGATCCCAATCCAAACCCATGTATGGACTTGGATTTGGATTTGGATTAAAAAATCCAATCCAATATCCATATCCATGGCCCACATCACCTTCTCATAAATGGAGGTGGGGCCCCCTTGAATTTCACGTGGGATTATGGGCATGAGAGAGAGTGGGGGTGGATAAGATCAAAGAGTGTTGTAATTAAGCTTGACTTGTGTGTCAAGTTTGGGGTTAATCATGTGGGTTAGCCTAATTAGGTGGGTTTAAGCTTGTAATTAGCCAAAACCTAACCTAGGGCTGCACCAACATGATGCGGTTAAGGTCTATGGGCCATGCAAAGGGAGCTCCTTCACCTAAACCTAACCAAAAATGCCTAATCCTAGCCTTCCACCCTAATCCACCCCTAATCTGAGCCTAATCACCTAACCTACTTCCCTAATCCCGGCCTAATCCCAACCTAATCACCTAACCCACTTCCCTAATCCTTCCCTAAACCTAGGTTAATTTCCCTAAGCCTAGCCTAATCACCTAACCTAGCTCACTAAACCTCACCCTAGGACCAACCCACCTAACTAAACCCTAAACCTCTAAACCACCCCTAGCCCACAACCTACCCAAACCACTTGTATTTAAAATATCTGGCCCTACCCTTTCCAGCCCACCTTATCATCATACCACCCTACCTAAACCACCTAACCACAAACCCAAACCCAGCCCTAACCGACCTAGCCCAGCCCTATATAACCACCCCCCCCTTGGGGGCGGGTTTCATAATCTAGCAGCCCACCCACCTTCAGCCGGGTCCTCCACTTCCCAGCTCAACCGAACCACCACCTGCTCCACATCCTGCCACCACTTGCTCCACATCCCGCCATCACCTGCACCTCTACCTTCCAGCCGAGCACCACCACCACCACCACCTTCATCCGGCTGACTCCTTACTACCCGCCACCCTCTCTTCACCCGGTAAGTCCCCTACATCCTACCTTACTACTTCTTCACTCCCTCTCCACTCTCAGCCACCTAATCCACTCCATAACACCCTAACACCAGCCCTTCCACTTGCTGCCACCAGCCCCACTCAGCCGAACCCCTAGCACCCTAACTACCCGCCACCACCTAGACCTTTTAGCTCCATTCGGCCACCCTATCCGACTCCCTAAAACCTGCCCATATCATCCCAATACACCTACTACAACCACTACCACCAGGCCCCATCTCCTAGCTAGTTCCCCTACCTTACATCACTCTTAGCCACCCCAACAATCCGCCACCACCGAACTCCCCCAGTCGGCCACTCCAACCGACTGTCATCCCCTTCATTTGGCCAGCCATCCGCCAGCCATCACCATCTCCTAGCTAGTTCCTTCTTCTTAGTGCCATGCTCCCTTAGTGACCCTACTTAGGTCCTTTAGCCCAACACACCAAAACCAGCCCCTCCTTAACAACCGGCCATCTTCAAAGCGCTCTTCCGCGCACCAAGGACACTCGGCCAGCACCTCCCCTTGCCGTTCAACCTCGCGGAGCTCCCTTTTGCAGCCCAAGGCGAAGGCCAAGCCCACGCTCAAGCAAGGCATCTTCAGACCAGCTATTAGTAAGTGCCTAACTTGGTCTTTGGTTGTATACTTGCTTGAGATTCAATTCAATACGGGGTTGTACTAACGGAGCATAGTCTCTCCCCGCTTGTAATAACGTGGCTTGGCATACCCACACACGTGCACTCTCTTAGTTGTGCACGATTTTGAACACACATGGGCCTAATCAGCCCCTAATACATAAATATATACATATAATTTAATTTTGTAGGGTTTTGCTTAAGTTGGGTGTGTTGTCTTTCAATTCAAGCACTCACACACATTGAGCCTTCGCTCTTATTTGAAAGACCCAAGTAAGGGCCAACCTATACTATTTGGGTTTTCATTTCATGTCGTGTGTGTAAGTCTTTCAATTCAAGCACTCACACACATTGAGCCTTCGCTCTTATTTGAAAGACCCAAGTAAGGGCCGTGTTATACTATTTGGGCTTTCATTTCATGTCGTGTGTGTAAGTCTTTCAATTCAAGCACTCACACACATTGAGCCTTCGCTCTTATTTGAAAGACCCAAGTAAGGGCCATGTTATACTATTTGGGCTTTCATTTCATGTTGTGTGTGTAAGTCTTTCAATTCAAGCACTCACACACATTGAGCCTTCGCTCTTATTTGAAAGACCCAAGTAAGGGCCGTGTTATACTATTTGGGCTTTAATTTCATGTCGTGTGTGTAAGTCTTTCAATTCAAGCACTCACACACATTGAGCCTTCGCTCTTATTTGAAAGACCCAAGTAAGGGCCGTGTTATACTATTTGGGTTTAATTTCATGTTGTGTGCGTAGTACTTCAATTCAAGCACTCACACACATTGAGCTTTTGCTCTTATTCCCAAGACCTTAATCAAGGCCATACTGCAAGTTATATTTGGGTTTAATTTCATGTCGTGTGTGTAAGTCTTTCAATTCAAGCACGCACCCACATTGAGCCTTCGCTCTTATTTGCAAGACCCGAGTAAGGGCCCATATACATACTCTATATACATATCTCCCTTCGGCATTTACATTTCAAGTCATTTCCCTTCAGTTATTTCCCTTTGGTTATTTCCCTTCAGCATTGTCTTTACATTCGGGTTTTCCCTTTGGAGTAGCGTGAGTTTGCATTGCATCTACGCCATACCACGAGGTAGGACGCATATTGCATCAAAGCAAGCCCCGCTCGAATTCGCCCATGTAGTGGAGTTGTAAACACCCCAAATCTTCTATATTTCAAAAACTCTCAAAAACTCTCGAAAAAGCTCGTTTGAGCCAAAACGACAACCTGTTTTGAAATGTGAAAATAGGTACAGAAGGCAAAAGAAGACCCTAAGCCCGAAGAGGATTCAAGCCCAGAGCTTCAGAAGCCACTCCTTGATAAAAAAACAAAAGAAAGCAGAGCCCGTTTGATGAAAAGCTCAACGGAGTCCAGAACGACAAGACGGAGTCCGGACGACAAAGTTGGGGAAAACCCAACACCAAACGGAGCGCTGATGAAGCCAGTGCCCGCACAGATCGTTCGCCTCGAGAAGCCAAGAAGGGCTGTCCGAAGAAATTTTGATTTGGATCTGGACCATATATATCCAGATCCAAATCCATGTAAAGAATAGTGTTTGGATTTGGGCCAATCCAAATAGTGTTTGGGTCGATCCAAATAGTGTTTGGATTTGGATTGGATCCAAATAGTGTTTGGATTGGATCGGATCTGGATCAAAATATCCAGATCCATATCCATAAAAATGTTGGGTTTGGATCGGATACGGATCTCAAAATATCCGAGATCCAATATCCAGATCTAAATAGTGTTTGGATTTGGGTCTGGATCCAAACCCCAAACCCAAATCCAAGACCCACCTCAAATCTCTATAAATAGAGGTGAGGGGGTCCATGTAAAGGGTTCATGCAAATATTTGGGAGGAGAGAGAGGGAGTGATAGACCTAGCCATGTGGGCTCATTGGGTGAGGTGGGTTCAAGCCATGTGGGCTATGTGGGTCTAGACCAAGGGGCTGCAACCAAGAGGTGGGCTGGATCAAGTGGCTGCAACCAAGCTTGGACATGGGCTGGACCGACTCCAAGAGGTAAGCCTAACCTAACCTAGCCATTCTCTCTACACCCCTCTAAACCTAACCCCCAACCTAGCCTAGGTTCGAACCTACCTAACCCCAACTGGACCTAACCCCAACTGAACCTAACCCTAACTAAACCTAGCCCTAACCCAGCCTAGGTTCGACCAAACCTAACCCTAGACTCGAACCGACCTAAATCTAATCGGACCGCGCCCTGCGCGTCACCCGAACCCCCTACCGCGCCTGCCGCGCGCCCCGCGCCCAGTCCGCACTCCCTGACGCCATCCCGCGCCACTGCGGCGCCCCTCAGCGCCTTGCCGCCCCTTTAGTGCCAGAACGCCCCTCAGCGCTCTGTCGCCCCTTTAGCGCTAGCACCCCCCCAGCGCGCCTCGCGCCACTGCAGCCGCGCCAGGCACCCGTCTGTTGCGCCAGGCGCCAGACGCCTCCCTGCCGACCCGACTGCCTCCCTACCGACCTGACCACCCCCCTGCCGACCTGACCTGCACCCTGGCCGTGACCTGCACCCTAGGACAGACCCTACACAACCCCCATCTTGGCTGAACCTTAGCTTCCCTAAGACCCTAACCGTGCCTCATAGAATCTCTCTCAAAGCCACCTAGGATATCCCCCTCTTGGCTGCCCAAGGTGAACCGTGAGCCCACGTGCTAGCAAGTTGAACATGGACCAGCTATTTGTAAGTGTCTAAACTTGGTCTATTACATTAACTTGCTTTATATTCAATTAAATTTTGATACGGGGTTGTAGTAAAGGAGCTTCGTCTCCCCCCGATTGTAATAACGTGGTTTGACACACCCACACACACACGCACTTGAGCCTTTCCGCTCTTAGTCGTACACTTCTTGCACACACACGGGCCTAACAAGCCCTTAATATATAGTTATATTTATATATTTTAAGTCAAGGGGGTTTTTAATTAAGTCGTGTGTGTTGTCTTTCCATTTTCCACACGCACACACATTGAGCCTTCGCTCTTACTCCCAAGACCTTAGTAAAGGCCTTATTGCAGTTATATTTGGGTTTCATTTATGTCGTGTGAGTTGTCTTTACATTCCCACATGCACACACATTGAGCCTTCGTTCTTACTCCCAAGACCTTAGTCAAGGCATACTGCAATTTATATTTGGGTTTCATTTCACGTCGTGTGTGTAAGTCTTTCAATTCAAGCACGCACACACATTGAGCCTTCGCTCTTATTTGCAAGACCCAAGTAAGGGCCCCTACATATAGTCTATATAAAGTATTTCTTTTGGCTATGTCTTTAAGATTCGGGTTTTAAGGTTCAAGTCGTGTGCGTTGTCTTTCAATATATACATGACACACACTTACACAATTGAGCTTTTCCGCTCTTAAGATATAGCCATATTTCCCCTTCCGCTATTTACTTTACAAGTCATTTCCCTTCGGCATTGTCTTTACATTTCGGGTTTTCCCTTTGGAGTAGCGTGAGTTTGCATTGCATCTATGCCATACCACGAGGTAGGACGCATATTGCATCAAAGCAAGCCCCGTACTCCCGCTCAAATTCACCCCATGTAGTGGAGTGTTCATAACACACACCTAGGTGGCCCATAAAGGGATAAAAAGGAAGACTTAGGCACGTGCAAATCCACGTGATCTAAAATCTGAAAATCATACAAAAAACAACCCGAATCAATCGTGCAAACACGCCAAGACTTAGGCTATTTTCGATGCATGCACATCGTGCCTAAGTAGATTAAAATTTGAAAGACTTAGGGTCGTCCAACCCTTACAAAATCAAAATCGCCCAAATGCATGGTTTTCAAAAGGTTTTAAAACACTTCTTCATTCAAAATATATTTTGAGTTAAACTTGTTTCAAAACGAAGTCTCTAAGCGTACAGACTGACCCTTGCGCATCGGTGCAAGAAAGTCTGCGACGTAAAAATCCCGCTTGCCTACAATCGCCTTTCAAAAGTCAGATTATTTTCAAAACATACTTTGCTAGTTAAAGTAAACTAGCTGGCATGCCTACATAAAGCGAATGCCCTAAGAACCCGTAAGTGAAAATTTTTGGTGTATATAGGAGTGTTCATAACACACAAACTAGGCGGCCCATAAAGGGATAAAAGGAAAGACTTAGGCACGTGCAAATCCACGTGATCTAAAAATCTGCAATCATATTTAAAAGACCCGAATTAGACACCTCGAACCGCTGCGTAGGTTTTCTATCCCAAAAACTCGATTTTTGCAAAGCGTACAGACTGACCCTTGCGCATCGATGCAAGAAGGTCTGCGACGACAAGAGCTCACTTGCTCACAGTCGCCACGATTAGAAGTCAGTTTAAATATATCTTCGCTAGCTTAGGTAAGCTAGCTGGCACGCCCTGTTTACATAAATAGGCCTTAGATGCACAAGCGGACCCACTCCAAACCCAGAAAAGGCGAAGAGGCATGGGATTTTTTCGCGCGTCTACAGGAAGGTGGCGCTAAGGGGAGCCTAAAGGAAATGCCTAAGGGAAAAGTATGGTTGGCCGAATAGGTTGGGTGCAGTCGGCTAGGGGTAGCCGACTAAGGGGAGTTTTAGTGGTGGCCGGCTGGGGTAGTGGGGATGTTATGGATGGGAAGGGAGCTAGCTAGGGTGCTATGGAAGGTGGGATTAATGGGTGACTAAGAGTGGAGGTGGCAGGTCTTAGGGAGCAAGGTAGGGTGGCCAGGTGTCACTAGGTAAAGGTAAAGAGTCGGGTGGTATAAGGGGTTAGGTCTGGCCGAATGGGTAAGGGTGGCGGGTGGTTGTGATGGAGAGGTGGAGTGGTGGTGTGGGCAGTTGAGAGTGGAGGGGGAGTGAAGAGGAGATGAAGTTGGGTTGAGATACTAACCGGATGGTAAGGAGTTGGTGTCCAAGGAAGAAGAGCAGCCGGGTGATTTGAGTGGATGGAGTTCGGCCGGATGGAAGTGGTGGCAGCGTGGAATGGAGCAGGCCGGATGGAAGTGGTGGCGCGAGGTGGAACTGGCCGGGGGTAGTGGTGATGCAGGTGGAGCAAGGTGGAAGGTTCGGTTGGGAGGTGGTTGGCCAAGGTCGGTTGGGCCAAGATGGGGTGGAAGGTGATGGAAAACCCGCTCCTTAGGGGGGGGTTTATATAGACTTTTGAAAGGCGGTTGGGGCTGGTATTTGGAGGGTGGTAAGGTGGTTTAGGTGGTGGTGGTGTGGTGATAAGGTGGGCTGGTTTTGAGGAGGGGCCAGATATTTTACTTTAAGGGGTTTTTGGGATATGGTGTGCTAGGTTTAGGTGGGGTGGTTTAGGGGTTTAGGGCTTAGCTATGTGGGTTGGTTTTGGGGTGAGGTTTAGTGAGGTGGGTTAGGTGATTAGGCTAGGATTAGGTTAGGTTTAAGGAAATTAGGCTAGGTTTAGGGAAGTATTAGGGAGGTGGGTTAGGTGATTAGGCTAGGATTAGGCCGGGATTAGGGAAGTGGGTTAGGTGATTAGGCTAGGTTTAGGCCGAGATTAGGGTAAAAGGCTAGGATTAGGGGTTTTGGCTTAGGATTGGGTTAGGGAGCTCCCTTTGCATAACCCATAGACCTTAATTGCATCATGTTGGTGCAGCCCTAGGTTAGGTTTTGGCTAATACAAGCTTAAACCCATACTAATTAGGCTAACCCACATGATTAACCCCAAACTTGACACACAAGTCAAGCTTAATTACAATTATCCTCAAATCTTATCCTCCCTATTCTCTCTCATGCCCATAATCCCACGTGAATTTCAAGTGGGCCCCACCTCCATTTATGAGAAGGTGATGTGGGCCATGGATGTGGATATTGGATTGGATCTCTGGATCCAAATCCAAATCCACACATAGGTTTGGATTGGGATCTAGATATATATGGTCCAGATCCAATCCAAACTGAATTCTGACTCCTTCAGGCTGTGTTCAAAACGAACGGTTTGTGTGGGGTCTGATAGCATCAGTACTCCGTCTGCGTTGGGTCTTCGCCAACATGGTCGTCCGCTTCTGTTTTCACCTTCCAGAGATGATTTCAAGTGATGTTTGCTGATAACAAGGTCTTGGACGTTCGAGATCCTGGGGGTGGATTCAACACGAGAGTTGCTGTGACGGGCTTGACATGTGCTCCGGTTCCGGGCTCTTTTTAGCTTTTTTGGTCCTGCTTTCATCAGACCAAGCCGCTTCGTGGGGTTTCAAAACGTATTTTAAAAGGTTTTAAAATATATTATACATATTTAAAACATATAAAGTTTAAAACATATGTACAGGGTTGCCTGGAAGGCTCCTGGGTTTCCAGACTCAAAATAGCCCTTTGGGGCTGCTTTTACAAAACCAGGTTGATTTTGAGAAGTTCGTGGGATTTCGGGGTGTTTACAGCTGGTTTAAGGGAAGAGGGGCTTGTGGTATGGCCGGTTGATGAAATGTGGCAGGTGGTACAGCCGGGTAGATGAGATGCTAGCTAGGCTAAGGAAAGGTGGCGGGTGTGTGGCTAAGAATGGAGGGGAGTGGAGAAGAGGTGGTGTTGAGATGGGGTACTAACCGGGATGAAGGTTGGCCGAAGGGTGGAAGTGGCGGGTGATGAGTGGAAGATGATGGCCGAACGGTGGAAGGTGGCGTCGACTGAAGTGGGGAAGGTGGAGAGTGATGCTGCCGAAGTGGAGTGGAGTGGAGTGGTGTTGCTGGAGGTTGGAGGTGGCGGGTTCCAAGAGGGGAGCAGGTGAGAGAGGAGAGGAGAGGAGAGGAAGGGTTGAACTACCCCCAAGAATTCATGCAAAACCCGCCCCAAAAGGGGGGTTTTTATAGGCTTTAGTGGGGTCGGTTTGGGCTGGTATTGGGGGGTCGGTTGGGCTAGTTTGGTGGTGGTGGTTTGGGGATATGGTGGGCTAGGCATTTAGGTGGGCTAGATATTTGTCTTGGGTGGTTTGGGGATATGGTGTGCTAAGGATTTAGGTGGGTTGGTTTAGTGGTTTAGGGCTTAGCTAGGTGGGTTGGGCTTAGGGTGAGGTTTAGTGGAGTGGGTTAGGTGTTTAGGCTAGGATTAGGGTGAGGTTAGGGGGATTAGGCTAGGTTTAGTGAAGGATTAGGGAAGTGGGTTAGGTGATTAGGCTAGGTTTAGTGAAGGATTAGGGAAGTAGGTTAGGTGATTAGGTTAGGATTAGTTCGGGTTTAGGGGGAAACGGCTAGGTAAGGTGGATTAGCTTAGGGTTAGGGTTAGGAGCATCTCTTTGCATGACCCATGGACCTAATTGCAGCATGTTGGTGCAGCCCTAGGTTAGGTGTAGGTGCATACAAGCTTAAACCCACACTCATTAGGCTAACCCACATGATTAACCCAAAACTTGACACACAATTCAAGCTTAACACATGTTCACTCATATTTAATCCCCTGATGCTCTCTCATACCCAAGCTTTCCATGTGATTTTCTTATGGGCCCCACCTCCATTTATGAGAAGGTGATGTGGGCCCTGGATGTGGATATTGGATTGGATCTTTGGATCCAAATCCACATATATGTTTGGATTTGGATTTGGATATATATTGTCCAGATCCAATCCAAAGTTGATTTTCTGACTCCTTCATGGTGTATTCGAAACGAACGGTTTGTGCGGGGCCTAACAACATCAGTACTCCGTCTTGCGTTGGGTCTTCGACAACATTGTCGTCCGCTCCTCTTTTCACCTTCCGAAGATGATTTCAAGCAGTTCGTTGATAACAGGGGCTTGGATGTCCGAGATTCTGGGGATGAATCTAATACGAGAGTTGATGTGTCGGGCTCGACATGTGCTCCGATTCTGGGCTCTCTTTCGCTCTTCTGGTCCTGCTTTCATCAGGCCAAGTCGCTTTGTGGGGTTTCAAAATACCTTTTTAAAGGTTTTAAAACTATATTATACATATTTTAAAACATATATAGTTTAAAGCATATGTACAGGGTTGCCTGGAAGGCTCCTGGGTTTCCAGACTCAAAATAGCCCTTTGGGGTAGCTTTTGCAAAACCAGGTGTTTTGGGAAATTCATGGGATTTTGGGGTGTTTACACTTACTCAAACTGGCGAAGTAAGTTTTGAAATATCTGACTTAGGGGGCGACTGTGGACAAGTGGGCTCTTTCCGTCGCAAACCTTCTTGAACCGATGTTCAAGGGTCAGTTTGTACGCTTAGAAATCTCTATTTTGAACAAGCATGGCCTTTTTGAAAAGGTATGAAAGTATTTGATCGATTTGTTTGTCTAATTGCAGATTTTATTTACGTGGGGTTCACACGTATCTATGTCTTTGAGTTTTATCTACTTAGGAGTGAGGTGTATGCATCAAGTGCCTAAGTCTTGGCGTGTTTGCACGGGTTGTTTTGGGTTTGTTTGATGTAAGTATGCGCACTATCTCGAGTATGGCGGATATGCAATGCAACTCACACAACTGAACCTTAAAACCCAAAATTTAAAGACATAGCTGAAGGGAAATTGCAGAAGGGAGATATAGCTATATCTTAAGAGCGGAAAGGCTCAATGTGTGCATGTGTGTTGTGTATAAATTGAAAGACAGCTCACACGACTTGAATGTAAAACCCCGCTCGACTTAAATGTAAATTGCAGAAGGGAAATACTTATATATATGTGGGCCTGAAGGTCGCCAACGTGTGCGTGTGTGTTGTGTATAAATGTAAAGACAACTCACACGACTTGGAATGTAAAACCCACCCAAAAGGGAGATACAACTATATATATATGAGCCCGAAGGTCGTCAAGGTGTGTGTGTTGTGTATATATCGAAATGCAACTCACACGACTGAAAATTAACAACCCGGAATTGAAAGACGTACACAACTGAACCAGGAAAACTCACGCAGTTGAAAATATATAGCTATGGCTATATCTTAGGGGCTGCCGAGGCCAAAATGTACGTGAAGGTGCTTGAGCAAGAGCTCAGGTGTCTTTGGGTGCGAGTGTGGAATTTTAAATGACAACTCACACGACTTAAAGTAACAACCCAGCTCAATGGAAATACATATATATGATAAGAGTGAAAGCTCAATGCACGCGTGGGTGTATTGTGTAAATTTAAAGACAACTCACGCAACTCTTACTAGAGTCTTTGGAGTAAGAGCGAAGGCTCAATCATGTACGTGGGTGCTTGGTGCACGAGATTAAGAGCTAAAGCTCAAGTGCATTTGTGTGCATCGTGTACGATATAAGAGCTAAAGCTCAAGTGCACGTATGTGTCTCATATGCCAAGCAACAATATTACATCCCAGGGGGAGACAACGCTCCGTTAATACAACCCCGTATCCGAATTGAATTAAGTATGAAGCAAATTAGCGTAAGGGACCAAGTTTAGACACTTACAAATAGCTGGTCTGTCTTCACTTGCTTCCACTTGGGCTTGTGATTCACTTCGGGCAACCAAGGATGTATCCCCTTGAAGCTTGAGGCATGAAGTGGCTGGCCGGAGGTCGAGCTTGGGGGGGGTTTAAGGCTTTGAGAGGTAGAGGCTCACGACCGGGTATTGCGGGCTTGTTGTGGGGTTTTGTGGGATTACGGCCAAGGCAAGGGAGCTGTGGATTTTGGTGGGGCTATGGCAAGGAGGTCACGGGTTTTGGTATGGAGTCGGGGTGCTAGGTGGTAGGTCATGGGTGTGGTGTTAGGTGGGGTATGGGAGCGTAAGGCGGTGGATGTGGGGTGTGGAGTGTAAGGCGGTGGGATGGAAGGCTAGGAGGTGGTGTAGGCTAGGCTGTGGCGTGGTAGGGTGGCAGGTAGTGGCTAAGGTTGATGGAGTTGGTGGGGTGACGGTCAGCTAAGGGGGAGGTGTAGCGGAGTGGCCGGGAGCTAGTCGGGGGTTGGTTAGGGCGTCGGTTGAAGCCAGGTGCTAGGCGCACGTCACGGGCGCTAAGGTGGGAGCGACAGGTGCTGGGCGCCAGGCGGTGGCAAGGCTATGCGCAGGGAGGGATGCAGAACGCGTGTAGGGTGCGTGGGGCCCCCGGAGCACTTGCAAGGTGCGCGGGAAAAGGAGAGGTGGATCGGGTAGGGCTAGGGTGGCCGAAAGGTTTAAGGTTGAGTCGGTTAGGGTATTAGGTTTAATTAGGGTTAGGTGGAGTTGGCTTAGGTGGTTTAGAGGGGTTCGAGAGAGGTGGGCTAGGTGAGTTTGCTAGGCTTACCTTGGGGCACGGTCTTGGGGTGTGCTCAAGCTCCACATCGGCCACTCCACGCCTTCTTGTTCAAGCAAATCCAACCCTTAATCAAGGTGGTGCAGCCCACACTAATCCCCCTTTAAGCCTGTAAACACCCCGAAATCCCACGAACTTCTCAAATCAACCTGGTTTTGTAAAAGCAGCCCCAAAGGGCTATTTTGAGTCTAGAAACCCAGGAGCCTTCCAGACAAACCCTGTACATATGTTTAAACTATATATGCTTTAAAATATGTATAATATGTTTTAAAACCATTTAAAATATGTTTTGAAACTCCACGAAGCGGCTTGGCCTGACGCAAGCAGGACCAAAAGAGCTAATGAGAGCCTGGAACCGGAGCACATGCCGAGCCCGGCACAGCAACTCTCGTGTTAGATCCACCCCAAGATCTCGAACATCCAAGTCCCTGTTATCATAAAAAATCGTATGAAATCATCTCCAGAAGGTGAAAACAGAAGCGGATGACCATGTTGGCGAAGACCCAACGCAGACGGAGTATTGATGCTGTCAGACCCCGCACAAACCGTTCGTTTCGAACATACCCTAAAGGAGTTAGAATTCAGTTTGGATTGGATCTGGACCATATATATCCAGATCCCAATCCAAACGTATATGTGGATTTGGATTTGGATTTGGATCCAGAGATCCAATCCAATATCCACATCCATGGCCCACATCACCTCCTCATAAATGGAGGTGGGGCCCACTTGAAATTAACGTGGGATTATGGGCATGAGAGAGAATGGGGAGGATAAGCATGAGGGGAATTGTATTAAGCTTGACTTGTGTGTCAAGTTTGGGGTTAATCATGTGGGTTAGCCTAATTAGTATGGGTTTAAGCTTGTATTAGCCAAAACCTAACCTAGGGCTGCACCAACATGATGCAATGAAGTTTATGGGCTATGCAAAGGGAGCTCCCTAACCCAATCCTAAGCCAAAACCCCTAATCCTAAACTTTTACCCTAATCCCGACCTAATCCTAGCCTAATCACCTAACCCACTTCCCTAATCCCGGCCTAATCCTAACCTAATCACCTAACCCACCTCTCTAATCCTTCCCTAAACCTAGCCTAATTCCCTTAATCCTAACCTAATCCTAGCCTAAACCACCTAACCCACCTCACCCCAAAACCAACCCACCTAGCTAAGCCCTAAACCACTAAACCACCCCACCTAAAACCTAGCACACCATATCCCTAAGACCACCCAAATAAAATATCTGGCCCCTCCTCAAAACCAGCCCACCTTATCACCACACCACCACCACCTAACCACCTTACCAACCTCTCAAAACCACCCCCAAACCGACCTTGGAAAAACTATAAACCCCCCCCTAGTGGGCGGGTTTTTCATCTTCTCCTAGCCAGCCCTTGGGCCAGCCGAACCCTCTCACCTTGCTCCCTTCTTCACGTCGCCACTACCTCCCGGCCTGCCCCACCCCACGTCGCCACCACCTCCCGGCCGAGCTCCATCCACCTTCATCATCCGGCTGCCCTTCTTCCACACACCGACCTCCTTCACCCATCCGGTTAGTACCTCAACCCAACTCCACCTCCTCTTCACTCCCCCTCCACTCTCAACCACCCATACCACCACAACACCTCGCCAACACTACCTTCCCGCCACCCTTACCCATTCAGCCAGACCTAACCCCTTTACCACCCGATTTTCTACTTCTTCCCTTTAGCCACCCCGTCCACCTTACCTTGCTCCCTAGGACCTGCCCCCTCCACTCTTAGTCACTCATTAACTCCACCTTCCACAGCACCCTAGCTAGCTCCCTTCCCATCCGTGACATTCCCTAGCTACCCCAGTCGGCCACCACTTAAAACACCGACTGCACCCAAATCACCCGGCCAGCCACACCCTCTTCCTTAGACATCTTCCCTTTAATCACCCCTTAGCGCCACCTTCCCTGGCACCAGCCTATACCTTAGTATTCCTCCTTAATCACTTCAGCCCTAGGCATCACGGCAGCATCCCCCTAGCAGCCGGCAAGCTCCAAGGTGCCACACCCACGCTCCCTTGTCACCCGGCCAGCACACCCCTTTGCCATGTCATTTCGAGGAGCTCCCTCTTGTAGCCCAAGGCGACGCCCAAGCCCACGCTCAAGCAAGTCACCTCCGGACCAGCTATAAGTAAGTGCCTAACTCGGTCCTTAGTTGCAGACTTGCTTAAGTTAAATTAAATTTGATGCGGGGTTATAATAACGGAGCATTGTCTCCCCCCGCTTGTAATAACGTGGCTTGGCACACCCACACACATGTGCACTTGAGCCTACTTCGCTCTTAGTTGTGCACAATTTTGAACACACACGGGCCTAATAAGCCCTTAAGATATAAGTTTATTTATATACTTTAAGTTGCGTAGGGTTTTTGCTTGAGTTGTGTGTGTCGTCTTTCAATTCTCGCACTCACACACATTGAGCCTTCGCTCTTATTTGCAAGACCCAAGTAAGGGCCCATATATATTATATACGTATTTCCCTTTTGGCTATGTCTTTAAGATTTGGGTTTTAAGGTTCAGCAGTGTGCGTAGTCTTTACATATATACACGGCACACACTTGCACTATTGAGCCTTTCCGCTCTTAAGATATAGCCATATTTCCCTTTTGCAATTTCCCTTCGGCAATTTACATTACAAGTCATTTCCCTTCGGCAATTTCCATTACAAGTCATTTCCCTTCGGCATTGCCTTTTAAATTCGGGTTTTCCCTTTGGAGTTGTGTGAGTTTGCATTGCATATACGCCATACCACGAGTTAGGACGCATATTGCATCAAAGCAAACCCCATACTCCCGCTCAAAAATCGCCACACTTAGGCTGAGTGTTCATAACACACACCTAGTTGGCCCAAAAAGGGTTAAAAAGAAAGACTTAGGCACGTGCAAATCCACGTGAAATAAAATCTGAAAGTCATACAAAACAACCCAAATCAAACACCTCAAACCGCTTTCGTAGGTTCTTATATCCCAAAACTCGATTTTAAAAGCGTACAGACTGACCCTTGCGCATCGGTGCAAGAAGGTTTGTGACGACAAGAGCTTGCTTGCTCACAGTCGCCATGTTAGGAGTCAGGTTTAAAATATATCTTCGCTAGCTTAGGCAAGCTAGCTGGCACGCCCTTTTGCTTAATTAGGACTTAGGCACACGAAAAAGGTTCGCTTCAGGCCTAAGAACCAGGAGCGAGAATTTTCTGCGTCTACAAAGCCCACAATTAACCCACTAAACAAAATTAAGAAAGCACTAAGCACTCACCTTACTACCCTCTCTCTCCTCCAAGCTCCTCAAAGTGGATTTCACGTGAACTTTTTGGAGACCCCCTCACTCCTATTTATAGGCAAATGAAGTGGGTCTTGGATATGGGTCTTGGGTTTGGATCGTGGAATCCATGTCCGATCCAAACACTATTTGGATCGACCCAAATCCAAACACTATTTGGATATGGATCTAGATATTTATGGTCTAGATCCAATCCAAATTTTCTCTGGATGGTCCTTCTTGGCTTTTTGAGGCGGACGTTTTGTGCGGGCATTGGCTTCATCAGCGCTTCGTATGGTACTGGGTTTTCCCCAACTTTGTCATCCGGACTCCATCTCGCCATTCTGGACTCTGCTTCTGTTCATCTTGGCCTTTTCTAATTCAGATTTGTGTTGCTTGGATGGGGATACTTGATTTGGCTTCTAGGTGTGCTGGGCTTGCATTCTACATTAGGCATGGGCCTTTCTTTCGCCTTTTGACCCTGGCTTTTATCAGGCCAGGGTGTTTGCTTTTGGGCTTTTGCACTTGTTTTTGAGGCTGCCTTTGATTTGGCCTTCGTTGGTGGGTTTCTGAGTTGCTTTTCGATCATGTGTCATATTCCATGCTTCACCGGTTCGTCTGTGGCTTTTTGGGAAAAATGGGGTTTAACTCAAGTTTAAAGGACTTATATTGGATATGGGGTTCCAAAATAGTATTTACAAGCTTTTTGGAAGCTCCTGGGTTTCGAAAATGCAAAATGGCCTTTTGGGTTGATTTGCAAACCAGGGATTTGTTTTCTTAAAAATCGTGGGATTTTGGGGTGTTTACACCACCCTAGTTTAGGCACTCACCTTGGCTCAGTCTTGACTCCACCTTGGGTCAAGCCTACCATCTTTGACCAAATGCTTTACGTGAACCCCTTTTGCTTGAGCTCCAAGTCCTCCCCCCTTTGTTGACCAAGTGCTCCAACCTCTCTCCTCCTTTCCAAAATTGAAAGAGAGTTCACGTGAATAGGCCAAGGGTGGTTCTTTGGATTGGGTTTGGATCATAGGATCCAACCCGATCCAATCTTTAGTGGGACTTGGATCTGGATTTTTTGGTCCAGATCCAATCCAAACTTTTTCTTTTCAGTCCTTTTTTGGTGCATGAAACGGACGATTTTCGAGCGGGCTCCGGTTTCTTGGTGACCCGATTTTAGGTTGGGTTTTTCCCAGTCCTTTGACTGGCCAATTTCCTGCTTTTAGGACCTTTTGCTGTTTGGTTTTTGATCTGTCTGATCCTTTTTCGGGCTTGTTTTTTGTTAGGTCGATCTTGGATTTTCCAAAAGACTCTGATTTTTGTTTTGACAGGCCTGAACTTTGATTTCTGATGGCTTCATCAGGGTCTTGGTTTTATTTTATATTTTTGAAGTTGAACTTGTCTTTTGAAATGGACACTAGTTTTGATCCTTTGTCTCACTTTTATCTGGATAGGTTAGGCCTCTCCTTCACTTTTGACTTGAGCTCGAGTTGGATTTTGGATCGGGTTTCACCTGTCCGTTTTAGCTGTTTTGCAATCCATGGGTTTTTGACTTGAATTCAAAACCTTTATTTTGAAATATTTTTTGAAACGGTTTAAACTTCAAAATTTTGGGGTTTTAAAAGTTCAAAAAGGTTGTGAGCTGGTTTTCAAAATTCAAGAGTTTGTTGAAAACATTCCCATTTTGGGGTGTTTACAAAAATAAACTAGGGTAGATTTTAAAATCCACGATTTAAACACATCCTATGAATTTCATAAAATTCCAAAGCATCATTTTGAAATAAAAATATTTTGAACCCCCGAGTTACAAAATCAAGTTTTGGAATTTAAATATAAAAGAACATGCTGATTTGCTCGAAGATAGAGCAAGGCCCAAATCAATAGGAGCCAAATTTTGTGAAAGGAGATAATGATGAATCCGCTAAGAAAAGCACATCCAAAGCAAGAAGGCAACTCAAGGACCCAAACCAGGTCTAGCTAACCAAGGCTCGACCCACTTTTGACAAGTCAAGAGGTTAACCCAACTCGAAGCAAGGAATGGGTCAAGGTATGATATGTAAAACCCCAATCAAGTCTCGAGGCCAAGCAGGGTTATGCCAATCTAAGCTCAATCCAATCCAACACTCAAAGGGAGCCGGTGACCATAAGACGTGCAAGATGGAGTTAATTCAATTCAAGCCAAAGGACCAAGGAAGGCATCAAAGCAAAGCTATGGCTAAGGTTTGGTAGAAGTAATCCAACAAAACATTTTGGTTCAAGTCAAAACAAGCTAGCAAAGGATGAATTAATGAAGACCTACACCATGCAAAGATGGACCATGCCTAGCCATGAGCTAGACCAAGTGTGTAAACACCCCGAAATCCCACGAACTTCTCAAAACAACCTGGTTTTATAAAAGCAGCCCCAAAGGGATATTTTGAGTTTGGAAACCCGGGAGCCTTCCAGGCAACCCTGTACATATGTTTTGAACTTTATATATTTTAAATATGTGTAATATAGCTTTGAAAACTTTAAAATATGTTTTGAAACCCCACGAAGCGGCTTGGCCTGATCAAAGTTGGACCAGAAGAGCTAAAGAGAGCCCGGAACCGGAGCATAAGTCGAGCCCGGCACAGCAACTCTCGTGTTGAATCCACCCCCAAGATCTCGAACGTCCAAAACCCTGTTATATTCGAAAATCATATGAAATCATCTCTGGAAGGTGAAAACAGAAGCGGATGACCATGTTGGCAAAGACCCAATGTAGACGGAGTACTAATGCTGTCAGACCCCGCACAAACCGTTCGTTTCGAACACAGCCTAAAGGAGTCAGAATTTAGTTTGGATTGGATCTGGACCATATATATCCAGATCCCAACCCAAACCTATGTGTGGATTTGGATTTGGATTTGGATTTGGATTTGGATCCAGAGATCCAATCCAATATCCACATCCATGGCCCACATCACCTTCTCACAAATGGAGGTGGGGCCCACTTGAAATTCACGTGGGATTATGGGCATGAGAGAGAGTGGGGAGGATAAGATTTGAGGGTAATTGTAATTAAGCTTGACTTGTGTGTCAAGTTTGGGGTTAATCATGTGGGTTAGCCTAATTAGTGTGGGTTTAAGCTTGTATTAGCCAAAACCTAACCTAGGGCTGCACCAACATGATGCAATAAGGTCTATGGGTTATGCAAATGGAGCTCCCTAACCCAATCCTAAGCCAAAACCCCTAATCCTAGCCTTTTACCCTAATCCCAGCCTAATCCTAGCCTAATCACCTAACCCACTTCCCTAATCCCAGCTTAATACTAACCTAATCACCTAACCCACCTCCCTAATCCTTTTCTAAACCTAGCCTAATTTCCTTAAACCTAACCTAATCCTAGCCTAATTGTAGACGCGGCGAAAATCCCCGCCTCTGGCCTTTTCAGGGCTTGGAGCGGATCCTCCCGTGTGTCTAAGGCCTATTTATATAAACAGGGCGTGCCAGCTAGCTTACCTAAGCTAGCGAAGATATATTTTAAACTGACTTCTAATCGTGGCGACTATGAGCAAGTGAGCTCTTGTCATCACAGACCTTCGTGCACCGATGCGCAAGGGTCAGTCTGTACGCTTTGAAAAATTGAGTTTTTGGGATAGAAAGCCTACGAACGGTTCGAGGTGTTTAATTCGGGTCTTTTAGATGCGATTGCAGATTTTAGATCACGTGGATTTGCACGTGCCTAAGTCTTTCTTTTTATCCCTTTATGGGACACCTAGTTTGTGTGTTATGAATACTCCACTATATGGGCGAATTTGAGTGGGAATACGGGTTTCGCTTCGATGCAATATGCATCCTACCTCGTGGTATGGTGTAGATGCAATGCAAACTCACGCTACTCCAAAGGGAAAACCCGAATGTAAAGACAATGCCGAAGGGAAATAACCGAAGGGAAATGACTTGTAATGTAAATGCCGAAGGGAGATATGTATATATGGTATGTATATGGGCCCTTACTTGGGTCTTGCAAATAAGAGCGAAGGCTCAATGTGGGTGCGTGCTTGAATTGAAAGACTTACACACACGACATGAAATTAAAGCCCAAATAGTATAACACGGCCCTTACTTGGGTCTTTCAAATAAGAGCGAAGGCTCAATGTGTGTGAGTGCTTGAATTGAAAGACTTACACACACAACATGAAATGAAAGCCCAAATAGTATAACATGGCCCTTACTTGGGTCTTTCAAATAAGAGCGAAGGCTCAATGTGTGTGAGTGCTTGAATTGAAAGACTTACACACACGACATGAAATGAAAGCCCAAATAGTATAACACGGCCCTTACTTGGGTCTTTCAAATAAGAGTGAAGGCTCAATGTGTGTGAGTGCTTGAATTGAAAGACAACACACACGGCATGAAATGAAAGCCCAAACAGTATAACACGGCCCTTACTTGGGTATTTCAAATAAGAGCGAAGGCTCAATGTGTGTGTGAGTGCTTGAATTGAAAGACAACACACCCCACTTAAGCAAAACCCTACGAAAATTAAAGTATATATCTACACTTATGTATTAGGGGCTGATTAGGCCCGTGTGTGTTCAAAATCGTGCACAACTAAGAGAGTGCACGTGTGTGGGTGTGCCAAGCCACGTTATTACAAGCGGGGGGAGACTATGCTCCGTTATTACAACCCCGTATCAAATTGAATCTTAAGCAAGTATACAACTAAGGACCGAGTTAGGCACTTACTAATAGCTGGTCCGAAGAAGCCTTGCTTGAGCGTGGGCTTGGCCTTCGCCTTGGGCTGCAAGAGGGAGCTCCGCGAATTGAACGGCAAGGGGCTGCTGGCCAGGTGCCTTGGTGCGCGGAAGAGGAGCCTTGAAGGTGGACGACTACTTGGGATGGGCTGGTTTCGTATGTAGGGCTAAGGTGACTACGTAGGGTCACTAAGGAAGGTTGAGTTTAGAGAGTATGACACAAAGGGGGACTAAGGGAATGGTCTAACGGAGCACCTAGGGTTGGCGGGTTGCTAGGGTGGCCAAATGGAATGACAGTCGGTTGGAGTGGCCGACTAGGAGGACTTGATGGTGGCGAGTTGCTAGGGTGGCTAGGAGTGGTGTAAGGGAAGGGAACTAGCTAGGAGATGGGGTCAGGTGGTAGTGGGTGTAGTGGGGTGATATGGGCAGGTCTTAGGGAGTCGGATAGGGTGGCCGAATGGAGCTAAGGTGTCTAGGTAGTGGCGGGTAGTTAGGGTGTTTATGGCCTGGCCGAGTGGGAATGGTGGCGGCAAGTGGCTGGTATTAGGGTGATATGGTAGTGGGTTAGGTGAGAGGGAGTGGAGAAGGAGTAAGGTGGAGGATACTAACCGGATGATGGGAGGTGGTGGCGGATGGAAGGGGAGCAGCCCGGTGATTGGGATGCGCAGGATGAGGTTCTGCCGGGAGGAAGGGTGGCGATGTGGACCTCGGCCGGAGTGGTGGTGGTGGTGGTACTCGGCTGGGAGGTAGTGGCGTAGGTGGTGGCTGGCTGTGGGGCAGGTGGAGCAAGATGGGAGTCGGCTGGGCTGGAGGGTGGAGGACCCGACTGGTGGAAGATGGAGCTTGAAGATGGGAAAAACCCGCCCCAAAGGGGGGGGTGGCTGGGCTAGGTCGGTTAGGGCTGGTTTTGGGGTAGTGGTTAGGTGGTTTAGGTAGGGTGGTGTGGTGATAAGGTGGGCTGGAAAGGGTAGGGCCAGATATTTTAAATACAAGGGGTTTGGGTAGGTTGTGTGCTAGGGGTGGTTTAGAGGTTTAGGGTTTAGCTAGGTGGGTTGGTTTTAGGGTGAGGTTTAGTGAGGTAGGTTAGGTGATTATGCTAGGATTAGGCTAGGTTTAGGGAAATTAACCTAGGTTTAGGGAAGGATTAGAGAAGTGGGTTAGGTGATTAGGTTGGGATTAGGTCGGGATTAGGGAAGTGGGTTAGGTGATTAGGCTCAGATTAGGACGGGATTAGGGTAGAAGGCTAGGATTAGGTGTTTTTGGTTAGGTTTAGGTGAAGGAGCTCCCTTTGCATGGCCCATGGACCTTAACCGCATCATGTTGGTGCAGCCCTAGGTTAGGTTTTGGCTAATTACAAGCTTAAACCCACTTAATTAGGCTAACCCACATGATTAACCCCAAACTTGACACACAAGTCAAGCTTAATAATAACAAACACTTGATCTTATCCTCCCCCACTCTCTCTCATGCCCATAATCCCACGTGAAATTCAAGTGGGCCCCACCTCCATTTATGAGAAGGTGATATGGGCCATGGATATGGATATTGGATTGGATTTTTGAATCCAAATCCAAATCTAAGTCCATACATGGGTTTGGATTGGGATCTGGATATATATGGTCCAGATCCGATCCAAACTGAACTCTGACTCCTTCGAGTTGTGTTTCGAAATGAACGGTTTGTGCGGGGTCTGACAGCATCAGTACTCCGTCTGCGTTGGGTCTTCGCCAACATGATCGTCTGCCTCTGTTTTCGCCTTCCGGAGATGACTTCGAATGATGTTTTGATGATAACAGGGTCTTGGACGTTCGAGATCCTGGGGGTGTGGATTTGATACGAGAGTTGCTGTACCGGGCTCGACATGTGCTCCGGTTCTGGGCTCTCCCTAGCTTTCCTGGTTCTGTCTGGATGAGGCCAAGCTGCTTCAGGGTTTCAAAACATGTTTTAAAAGGTTTTCAAAAACCATATTACCTATTTTTGAAATATAAAGTTTAAAACATATATACAGGGGTGCCTGGAAGGCTCCTGGGTTTCCAGACTCAAAATGGCCCTTTGGGGCTGCTTTTACAAAACCAGATGGATTTGAGAAATTCGTGGGATTTCGAGGTGTTTACAGATGCCCCTCTTTGGCCTTGTCCAAATCGATTTGGATAAGGGCAAAGATGACAAACACCCCTTTCAATGTCTCCCTAGATCTAGCCACGAAGAATATGGGATCGTCCCAATTTTTAGCAAAATCTCAATTTACAAACTCTGCTAGGAGGAGATATCACGCCAAAGGGTTATATTATGGAATCTGGTCCTCAAATGGGATCATGTTTATGCAAGTGCCATGCGTGGAATGCAGATGACATGGGTGTGGTGCCAAGAGTGGCGACCTCCCAGAGACCAGATGTGGTCAAACTCTAGAGACTTATAAGGCCTACTGCTCCAAGTGAGCAAAATCCTATGCTGTTTGATGTTCAACTTTTCAAAACTTATTTACAAAATTATTTACAAAAGGGACAACTGTCTTGAGTCTCGATCCTAAGGATCTCGAGCTCTTCGTGTTTGCCCTTGTTTGAGTCTTAACACTCGCTTATCTAGTGGAGGTTTTATAAGAAAACAAGTTGTATTTCAAATTCCTACGCCTTACTCGAAACGTCGAATTCTCAAAATGAACCATGTTTGAGCTTGGGATAAGCCAGGGATGGGAAAGAGATACCACGGTCCCTTCTGAAGCGTCTCGTGGTTTAAGGCATAGAAGGCCGAAAACTGCTCTTTTTGAGCTTTTGGCCTCTTTTTCCTTTTTTTCATAAAGGGTCTCCCTTTGGGAGTATTTTTTCTTTCATCCCTCTTTTTCACAAGAGAATCAATTTTTCTTTTGAATTCTGGTTTCTTTCTTTTGGAAAGATGCTTTGAATGGGAAATTCCCTTTTGTTTGGGCCGTGTTTTTCCTTTTGGAAGGAGAAGAGAAGAGGGGAGGACTTATCCCAAGCCAACACTCGATCCATTCCAGCTCAGCCTATTTAGAAATAGCACGTACTACTCGCAAGTATCTTGCTATATTGAACTAGGCCTTTCTTTGTAAGAAGAAGGATTTTGAAATGTAACCACGATTTTGAAGACTCCACTCTTTCACAAGTGCGAATTCTCTCACTCAGGGTCACACGACTTTGCCTTTGCACCTTATTTTCATGTCTCAGGGCAGCTATCCCCAAAATTTTCGAAAATTGGAATTTAATCCAAATCCTACACATGATACTTCTTTAAGTATTGAATATTGATAGGATCTGCTAAATTCCTACCTTCTACATCGACTAACCAATACGAATTGTTCGTAGTGGTTGCTCGTACAACATAGGGTCCATCCCAATTGGGGCGCCACTTTCCCAGGGGGTGTGGGCCACGATGATGGATGGTTTTTAAGACCAGATCTCCCACTTCAAAGTGGTGAGGTCTCATGTGTTTGCTATAATGTCGGGCTATCCTTTGCCGGTATGCACGAGCATGATCCATGGCAAGGAGTCGCCTCTCATCTAGCAAATCTAGTTCGGCAATCCTAGCATGCTGAAGCGTTTCTAGGGGGAGGTCGAGTGCAATGGATGTATGGAATGAATGCAGTTGGGTATGAATGGGAAGAATGGCGTTTGTGCCATAGACCAATTCGAATGGTGTGGCATTCGTGGGAGTCCAGATGGAAGTCCTATAAGCCCATAAGGCTTCATCCAGCTTCTCGTGCCACGTCCTACCCTTCTCTAAGGTTTTCTCAATTATACTAATGAGAGTCTTGTTTGTGGCTTCGGCTTGGCCGTTGCCTTGGGGGTAGTAGGGCGAAGAGAAGTGGTGAGTTATGCCATACGTGTTGCACAGCTTAACCATCCGCTCGTTCTTGAATGGGGTACCATTATGAGACACAAGGTCTCGTGGAACCCCAAATCGAGCCAAGATATTGCTCCGGATGAAAGCCACCACATGTTGCCCCATCACGTTGGTTAGGGAAATGGCTTCCACCCACTTGGAGAAATACTCCGTGGCTGCTAAAATAAATCGATGCCCATTCGAGGCCTTTGGAAATATTGGGCCTACAATGTCAAACGCCCACATGGTAAATGGCCAGGGGCTGACCATGGAATGTAATGCAGATGAAGGGATATGAATGGCGTGCCCATGCACTTGACATGGATGACACTTCCTAACATGATCGTGGCAATCCTTCTTCAGGGTGGACCAAAAATAGCCCCCTCTAAGTATTTTCATTGCCATCATGTTGGCATTAACATGTGTAAACACCCCGAAATCCCACGAATTTCTTAAATGAATCTGGTTTTATACAAGCAGCCCCAAAGGGTCATTTTGAGTTTGGAAACCCAGGAGCCTTCCAAACAACCCTGTATATATGTTTTAAACTATATCTTTCAAAAACATACGATATGGCTTTTGAAAACCCTTTTAAAACATGTTTTGAAACCCCGAAGTGGCTTGGCCCGATCAAGACAGGACCAGGAGAGCCAAGAAGAGCCTAGAACCGGAGCACCTGTCAAGCCCGGCACAGCAACTCTTGTATCTGATTCACACCCCAGGATCTCGAACGTCCAAGACCCTGTTCTTACCAAAATATCATTTGAAGTCATCTCCGGAAGGCAGAAACGGAGGCGGACGACCATGTTGGCGAAGACCCAACGCAGACGGAGTACTGATGTTGTCAGGCACCGCACGAATCGTCCGTTTCGAACCCAGCTCGAAGGAGTCAGAGTTCAGTTTGGATTGGATCTGGACCATATATATCCAGATCCCAATCCAAACCCATATGTGGACTTGGATTTGGATTTGGATCCAGAGATCCAATCCAATATCCATATCCATGGCCCACATCACCTTCTCATAAATGGAGGTGGGGCCCACTTGAGTTTCACGTGGGATATTAGGCATGAGAGAGAGTGGGGGTGAAAAATATCAAGAGTGTTGTATTAAGCTTGACTTGTGTGTCAAGTTTGGGTTTAATCTTGTGGGTTAGCCTAATTGAGTGGGTTTAAGCTTGTAAATTAGCTAAAACCTAACCTAGGGCTGCACCAACATGGGGTGATCAAGGTCTATGGGCCATGCTAAGGGAGCTCCTTCATCTAAACCTAGCCCAAAATGCCTAATCCTAGCCTAAACCCCTAATCCACCCCTAATCTGAACCTAATCACCTAACCCACTTCCCTAATCCCGGCCTAATCCCAACCTAATCACCTAACCCACTTCCCTAATCCTTCCCTAAACCTAGATTAATTTCCCTAATCCTAGCCTAAACCTAGCCTAATCACCTAACCTAGCTCACTAAACCTCACCCTAAAACCCAACCACCTAACCTAGCCCTAAACCCCTAAACCACCCTTAGCCCACGATTTACCCAAACCCCTAGTTTTAAAATATCTGGCCCAACCTTTTCCAGCCCACCTTATCTACATACCACCCTACCTAAACCACCTAACCACTACCCTTAGCCCAGCCCCAACCGACCTACCCATTCCCTATTTAAACCCCTCCCCTTTGTGGGCGGGTTTTCCAAGTGGGAACCACCCTTCCACCCAGCCGGGCCCTCTCATTCTCCCATCTCTCACCCAGCCGGGACCACTCCCCACCAGCCACCACCTGCTCCACCAGCCACCACCTGCACCGCCACCTTCCCTCTTCCCTCCATCACCACCATCCCTCAGCCGGACGCCACCACCTCCACCAAACCGAACCAGCCGACAGCCACCTGCCCGCCACCTTCCCACTTCATCCGCCACCTCTCCCCATTCGGTAAGTACCCCAAACTCCCTCAAAGCCCCTCTCTACCACCTCTCCACTCTTAGTCACCCATCCTACCTTCATCTCAACCCTTTTGCCGCCACCACCTAAACCTAGCCGAACCTAGTATAACCCAAGTTGCTGGCCACTACCTAGCCATCATCTCCCATTCGGCCAACTCCCCTAGGTGTCCTACTCAGCCTTCCCACTAGCTCACCTGTTGGGTCCAGTTTCCCTATACTCTCAACTCCCTTAGTGACCCTAAGAACCCACTCATTCAACCCCTTAAAAACCCCTACTTGGAGCCGCCATCTGCTTGCCACCGGTCACCTTCGAGGCGCCTATCCCGCGCCCCACTTGCAGCCGGCCAGCACCCTTGATCACCTACCTTCGCGGAGCTCCCGTTTGCAGCCCAAGGCCAAGCCCACGCTCAAGCAAGACCTCTACGGACCAGCTACTCGTAAGTGTCTAAACTCGGTCTTTAGTCGTACACTTGCTTGAAATTCAATTTGATACGGGGTTGTAATAACGGAGCGTAGTCTCCCCCCGCTTGTAATAACGTGGCTTGGCACAACCACACACGTGCACTCTCTTAGTCGTGCACAATCTTGAACACACACGGGCCTAATCAGCCCCTAATCCATAAGTGTACATATACTTTCATTTTCGAAGGGCTTTTGTTTAAGTTGGGTGCATTGTCTTTCAATTCAAGCACTCTCACACACATTGAGCTTTCGCTCTTATTTGAAAGACCCAAGTAAGGGCCGACCTATACTATTTGGGTTTTATTTCTTGTCGTGTGAGTAAGTCTTTCAATTCAAGCACTCTCACACACATTGAGCTTTCGCTCTTATTTGAAAGACCCAAGTAAGGGCCGACCTATACTATTTGGGTTTCATTTCATGTCGTGTGAGTAAGTCTTTCAATTCAAGCACTTTCACACACATTGAGCCTTCGCACTTACTCCCAAGACCTTAGTAAAGGCCTTATTGCAGTTATATTTGGGTTTCATTTATGTCGTGTGGGTAGTCTTTCAATTCAAGCACTCTCACACACATTGAGCCTTCGCTCTTACTCCCAAGACCTTAGTCAAGGCCATACTGCAATTTATATTTGGGTTTAATTTCATGTCGTGTGTGTAGGTCTTTCAATTCAAGCACGCACCCACATTGAGCCTTCACTCTTATTTGCAAGACCCGAGTAAGGGCTCATATACATAAGATATATACATATCTCCCTTCGGTTATTTCCCTTCGGTTATTTCCCTTCATTTCCCTTCAGTATTGTCTTTACATTTCGGGTTTTCCCTTTGGAGTAGCGTGAGTTTGCATTGCATCTACGCCATACCACGAGGTAGGACGCATATTGCATCAAAGCAAGCCCCGCTCGAATTCGCCCATGTAGTGGAGTGTTCATAACACACAAACTAGGTGGCCCGAAAAGGGATAAAAGAAAAGACTTAGGCACGTACAAATCCATGTGATCTAAAATATGCAATCGCATCTTAAAGACCCGAAATAGACACCTCGAACCGCTTCGTAGACTTTCTCTCCAAAACTCGATTTTTGCAAAAGCGTACAGACTGACCCTTGCGCATCGGTGCAAGAAGGTCTGCGACGACAAGAGCTTACTTGCTCACAGTCGCCACGTTTAGAAGTCAGTGTTAAATATATCTTCGCTAGCTTAAGTAAGCTAGCTGGCACGCCCTATTTGTATACATAGGCCTTAGACACACGAGAAGATCCACTCCAAGCCCCGGAAGAGGCGAAGAGGCGGGGATTTTCGCACGTCTACAGAGATTGGCACGCCCGATGGGACGTGAGCCTTTTCAGAAATCGAGTTTACTTGTAGAAGTCTTGCGAAAATTTTGTAAAAAGTTGTCGTTTTAACTTGTTTTCTTTGCTTGTACTTAGGAAATTTTGAAAAAGCTTGAAAAGCATCTCAAAATCCAATCCAAGTGAAGTGTCGAGCCAAGGCTCATGCGCATCAAGTTCTCACTCTAGGAGGATTTTCAAAAACAAAATAAAACTAGATGAAATCGAGGACTTAAGAAGGGAGTTTGAGGCCAAAATCGATGCTCTCAGCCAAGAGGCTGAAGTAGGCGATTCATGTTCATCGAACGGTGAACAAAGGCCTAAAAAGAAATTTGAAAAACCTCGCAAGCAAAAAGAGGCCTCCGTAATGGAAGGCAACCAATACCACGAGTCCTTCACACAAAAGGACCGTAAAGCCCTACAGCAGCTGCTGAAAGGGCAGAATAAAGAGAAAAGAAGCTACGCCCTGTCTGATTTCCTTCCTATGGATTACGAAACAGACAGTGACGATGAAATACCGAACTTCCATCGGTATGATGGCATGGGAGACCCTAGGTCTCACTTGCAGCTTTTCTCACGTCGAGCCCATAAGAAGAAAAAGGACTCGATGAAATGGGTGTATTGGTTCCCTCTATCCCTTAAAGGCACAGCTGCCAAATGGCTGGCTTCCTACGACTTAAGCCAGTTCGCTACTTTTGAAGAGTTAGCGAACTGCTTCATGCAAAGGTTTGCACACAATGTGGAAGTCACGCCAACCCTGAATACCTTAAGGGATACAAAGCAAGGCATGAACGAAGACGTGCATGCCTTTATTATAAGATGGAGGTCGCTTTTAGGCCAAGTGCGAGAGCCCATATCCGAAGGATGCGCAGTAATGCTCATCCTGGATAATTTCAAAAACGAGTTAAAAACCCTTCTCGCTCCATGAGATTTCAACTTTCCATAAGTTGATCAAAAAGGCCTCCCTTTTCGAAACCAACTTGCGAAAAGGGACATACGACCACTTATGGAAAGGAAGTGCCGTTCCAAAAACACGTTTGGAAAAGCCCATCGCATATGGGCTGCCCACGATGGACAAAGGGGCAAAGCCCCACAAAATCGCCAATGTCCGGGTGGATCCAGGCATGGCAGGCACTTCTAAAAATTTTGAAAAAATAGAAAATAAGAGAGAACGCAATTTTTCAAAACCGATTGAAAAACGGGAGTACACTCCGCTAGGGCAACCTGTGTCGGAGGTCCTAGACCTCTTACTTGCCCAGGGCATGATCGAACTCCCTGAAATTCCCGAAGGAGTCACGTCCAAAGGGGGGTATTTAAACCGATTTTGCAAGTATCATCGGCTCAAAGGCCATGATACCAAACGCTGCTTCTCTCTTTTAAATAAAATTGAGAACTTGATAGCAGAAGGCCGGCTCCAGGTCACTGCGGAACCTGAGCCACCTCAAGCTATCTTCAAGGAACCCTTTCCCAAACACGCCAGTGGCAGTGGGAAAGGAAAGGAGGTATGTACCCTCACCATTTCCAAGGAACTAGCGCAAAAGCCCGAACCTGGTCGACCTGCTTGTGCGCCCATCCTTGTATTATACAAGAGGCCCGCCCAAGTCGTCATTCGGGGACCACCAAAAGTGGAAACCCCGGCAAAGCCAGTTTTTAAAATCCAAGGTTCTCCTCAGCTCATCCTTAGAGCCAAGTTTAGCGTGAACCCTAGGCTGGTCGTGGGGGAAGTCACTAGATCCGGGAGGATCTACCAACCCCCGCACCTTCAAGGTGCTCAAAAGGTGGTCAGTGTGCCTGGCCCCTCAAAAGCATGTATCCCTAGTGGTCTGCCAAAAGCAGATAAGGACAAAATCATCCTAAATCCTTATGATTTCGAAAACCACCTTTCAAAGATTCCTATTCACATGTCTATTCTAGAGCTTATCAAAACCTCGCCTAGGCATAGACTTGTCTTAGAGAAAATTCTAGAAAGGGCCAAGGTTGATTCGAACATAAGTCCGGAATCCTTGTCTGCCCAAGTGGCTTTATTAGGAGCAAAATCGCCCATCACCTTTTCGGAAGATGATATAGATAGACCCTACGAAACCCATAACCAGGCCCTGCATATCGAGGTGGTTCTAAACAACCACTCTCTGGACAGGTGCCTAGTCGATGGTGGAGGAGGGCTCAACATCCTTCCACTTCAGTGGCGTACAAAATCGGAGTCACCTTGACTTCAGTGAACCCAAGCCCCATCGTTATCACTGGATACGATGGGAATGCGTCTAGGCCTTTAGGATCCATCGAACTCCCAATGGAAACGGGAGGGATCGAACACACGGGGGTGTTCCATGTCTTGGACATCCACCCCCATTATAACCTGTTGCTGGGAAGACCCTGGATACACAGTTTGTGCGCTGTGCCATCCACCTTCCACAGGTGTGTCAAGATCCCTTTTAGGGACCAGGTCGTAGTGATCCTAGGTGAGAGTCACCCACAGCTTCAGGGGATCATAAACTCCCCTTGTTTATCGAGCTCCTAGGCCCATGAGGCTAACCTGGGGCAAATTATGGTTGAGCCACCTTGGCTCGTGTTGAACAACCCTAGGAAGGTTGTATGTGTGAAGGGGCCGCCAAAAGCAGGCCCCCTCCTGACTCTAATCCTCCTAGGAAAGCCCAAGCGTTCCCTATTTCCAAAACCCCTGGACAAAAGGCCATACGAGCCTAATATGGACGATAGCATGTTCCAGGACCACGACTTATATCCCATCTTTTCAAAAAACAAAAGGTCGTGAAACATGTTATTAAACATGGGCTACACGCCCTACAAAAGTCTAGGGGCACAAAACTAGGGTCTCCTAGAGCCCATCCTTCCTAGGGCCAACCCAAGCCGATATGGGATCGGCTATACTCCCCGAATACCGCCGGAGCCACCCCCTGTGACCACTTGGGTCAAGGGTGCCCCGGAGCCTGCCTTAGAAGAGACCTACGATTTAGACCTCCTATTCCGAGTCTAACCCGTAGTGTTTTCCCTTTGTAGGTATGACGGAAGATCCCTTTTTCTAAAAATACCAAAAACATTTGAAAACTTAAAATAAAAAAAAAATCGAAAAACAAGAAAAACCAAAAACAATAGAAAAACAAAAACTCGGAAAAAGTGTGCTTTGTATAGTTCCCAAAGTTCTTGTTTTACAAAAACCCAAAAAAATCGAAAATTTGGAAAATACCAAAAAGATTTTGTACATAGCTGCTCCTGGTAGGACTTTGGCAAAAGAAAAGGATTTCGAAAGAAACGTCGTCTGCATAGCCAGACCAAAAATTTCGAAATCACTTGAAAATCCAAGTACAAAACCAGGTTATTTTGAAAACCACGCATCAAGTTCCCTCGGGTCTATATCCCACGAGAATGATCAAAGCCCAGAAGTGGATCCCCTTGAGGAAGATCCCACTTCTGAGCTCCCAGAATTTCATAGGATTCTCGATTTTGAAAGACCTTCCCAATCAGTAGGAGGAGATTTCGTAGAGGTGAACCTAGGGGATGATTCCAATCCCAAAACCATCAAAATAGGCGCATGCTTGCATGAAACTGAAAAGTTAGCATTCATTGCATTTCTACGAACCTATTTAGATGTGTTTGCATGGACGTATGAAGACATGCCGGGCATAGATCCCAGCATAGTCGAGCATCGTCTTCCCTTAGATGTAGGTGTAAAACCAATAAAGCAGAAGCTTAGGAAAATACACCCGAATATACACACGCAAGTCAAAGAGGGTTTAGAAGATCTGCTAAAAGCCGGATTTATAAAACCCATTGCGTATTCTAATTGGTTGTCAAATATCGTTGTGGTTCGAAAAACCAATGGGAAAATTCGAATATGCATCGATTTTAGAAACCTGAATAAAGCCACTCCAAAGGATAATTATCCTTTACCAAACATAGATTTGATAGTCGATAGTACTGCAAATCATGAAATGTTTTCATTCATGGATGGCTATTCAGGCTATAATCAAATCAAACTAAGCCCACGAGATCAGGGTAAGACCGCCTTCACAACCCCATGGGGCACGTACTGCTATACAGTCATGCCCTTTGGTTTGAAAAATGCCGGCGCAACATACCAACGAGCCATGAACACGATCTTCCATGATCAAATTCACGAGCTTGTAGAAGTGTATGTAGATGATCTCTTGGCAAAATCCAAAACCCGATGCACCCATATCGAATGTTTACAAAAGATTTTCGAAAGGCTTAGGCTTTACAAAGTAAAGCTAAACCCTCAAAAATGTGTGTTCGGGGTAGAATCAGGGAAGCTTCTAGGCTTTATGGTGAGCCAAAGGGGAATAGAAGTCGACCCCTCTAAGTGTCGAGCCATCATAGACATGACTCCACCCTCCAATCTCACCCAAGTCCGTAGCCTCCAGGGTCGATTACAATCTGTGCGCCGATTCATATCGAATCTGGCAACTAGATGCGAACCCTTCAACAAACTGTTGAGGAAGGGTACGAAATTCTTATGGGATGACGAATGCCAAAAGTCCTTCGAGAGACTGAAGGCGTACTTGGTTAATCCCCCCGTTTTGAATCCTCCAAAACAAGGAAAACCGCTTTTATTATACATCTCCGTGCATGAAAACGCTTTAGGAGCCCTGTTGGCTCAATACGAGGATGACACCCATAAGGAGTATGCCATCTACTATATTTCGAAAATTCTCTTGGCTTATGAACGAAATTATCAAGCCATGGAGAAGACGTGCTTGGCCCTAGTCTGGGCCTGCCAGAAGTTCAGACACTATTTCCTAGATCATGAGATCTGGATAGTGTCCAAGCTTGATCCAATCAAGCACTTATTCGAAAAACCCATTCTCACAGGTAGATTGGGCAAATGGCAACTCCTTCTAATGGAGTATGATCTGAAATACCATCACCAGATCTCCATTAAAGGGCAAGCCCTAGCAGATTACGTGGCTGAATTCCCCTTAGAGGACGCATATCCCACTCTTGTTGAAATGCCTGATGAAGGCATATTGCAAAACCATTTTCAAAACCACATTTTGGCAAATTCTTTCGAAAACCAAGTATGGAAGATGCACTTCGACGGGGCACGAAACCAACGAGGGGCTGGTGCCGGGATCATCCTAATCTCCCCTGAAAAGGGCGAGATTCCCATAGCAGTTCGCTTAGATTTCGAATGTTCAAACAACATAGCTGAGTATGAACCACTCATACAAGGCTTAAGGATTTCGAAAACTCTAGGGGCATCATGCATCGAGGTCTTTGGAGATTCGCTCCTTGTCATAAACCAGGTTTTAAAAATTTGGCAAGTACGTAATGAGAAACTACTTCCATATCACGAGTTGGCCACTCGATTGGTCCAATCCTTCCAGTCGTGTAAGGTCACACACGTGGGAAGAGAGGACAATGGCATCGCCGATGCCCTCTCTTCCTTGGGTTCAGCCCTGAAGGTCGATCCCATTTTAGGGACCAGATCTTTGGAAATATGGCATGCGCCCCATCCATCCACACACGACTTGGATATTTGCCAACACAACCCAGAGTCTGTTGAAAAACCCTGGTTCTATGACATAAAACAATTTTTAGAAAATGGGGGATTCACCGAGGATGCCACATCCAAAGATAAGGCATTCATTCGTAAGATTTCGACCCGATACACCATTCTGGGTGGGGTCTTATACAAAAAGAGTTTTACCGGCATTTTGCTTAGGTGTATCGACCTAGAGGAGGCTAGGATAGTGATGCACGAGTTCCACGATGGAGAATGTGGAGGTCATGTTAATGCCAACATGATGGCGATGAAAATACTTAGAGGGGGTTATTTTTGGTCCACCCTGAAAAAGGATTGTCACGATCATGTTAGGAAGTGTCATCCATGTCAAGTGCATGGGCACGCCATTCATATCGCTTCATCGGCATTGCATTCCGTGGTCAGCCCCTGGCCATTTACCATGTGGGCGTTTGACATAGTAGGCCCAATATTTCCAAAAGCCTCGAATGGGCATCGTTTTATTTTAGCAGCCACGGAGTATTTCTCCAAGTGGGTGGAAGCCATTTCCCTAACGAATGTAATGGGGCAACATGTAGTGGCTTTCATCCGGAGGAATATCTTGGCTCGATTTGGGGTTCCACGAGACCTTGTGTCTGATAATGGTACCCCATTCAAGAATGAGCGGATGGTCAAGTTGTGCAACACGTATGGCATAACTCACCACTTCTCCTCGCCCTACTACCCTCAAGGCAACGGCCAAGCCGAAGCCACAAACAAGACTCTCATTGGTATCATTGAGAAAACCTTAGAGAAGGGTAGGATGTGGCACGAGAAGCTGGATGAAGCCTTATGGGCTTATAGGACTTCCATCCGGACTCCCACGAATGAAACACCATTCGAATTGGTCTATGGCACAAACGCCATTCTTCCCATTCATACCCAACTGCATTCATTCCATACATCCATTGCACTCGACCTCCCCCTAGAGACGCTTCAGCATGCTAGGATGGCCGAGCTAGATTTGCTAGATGAGAGGCGACTCCTTGCCATGGATCATGCTCGTGCATACCGGCAAAGGATAGCCCGACATTATAGCAAACACATGAGACCTCGCCACTTTGAAGTGGGAGATCTGGTCTTGAAAACCATCCACCATCGTGGCCCACACCCCCTAGGCAAGTGGCGCCCCAACTGGGATGGACCCTATGTTGTACGAGCAACCACTACGAACAATTCGTATTGGTTGATCGATGTAGAAGGTAGGAATTTAGCAGATCCTATCAATATTCAATACTTAAAGAAGTATCATGTGTAGGATCTGGATTAAATTCCAGTTTTCGAAAATTTTAAAGGGATAGCTGCCCTGAGACGTGTGAATAAGGTGCAAAAGCAACTCGTGTGACCCTAAGTAAGAGAATTCGCACTTGTGAAAGAGTGGAGTTTTCAAAATCGTGGTTGCATTTCAAAATCCTTCATCTTACAAAGAAGGGCCTAGTTCAACATAGCAAGATACTTGCAAGTAGTACGTGCTATTTCTAAATAGGCTGATCTGGAATGGATCGAGTGTAGGCTTGGGATAAGTCCTCCCCTCTTCTCTTCTCCTTCCAAAAGGAAAACAAAGGCCCAAATCAAAAGGGAATTTCCCATTTAAAATCTCTTTCCAAAAGAAAGAAACCAGACTTCAAAAAGAAAAATCGATTCTCTTATGAAAAAGAGGGATTAAAGAAAAAATACTCCCAAAGGGAGACCCTCTATGAAAAAAAGGAAAAAGAGGCCAAAAAGCTCAAAAAGAGCAGTTTTCCGCCTTCTATGCCTTAAACCACGGGACGCTTCAGAAGGGACCGTGGTATCTCTTTCCCATCCCTGGCTTATCCCAAGCTAAAGCATGGTTCATTTCGAGGAATCCTAAAGTAAAAATAGGATTTACTTACTTGAATTTCATCTTGTTTGAGAATTCGACGTTTCGAGTAAGGCGTAGGAGTTTGAAATGAAGCTTGTTTTCTATAAAACCTCCGCTAGATAAGCGAGTGTTAAGACTCAAACAAGGGCAAGCACGAAGAGCTCGAGATCCTTAGGATCGAGACTCAAGACAGTTGTCCCATTTGTAAATAGTTTTGTAAATAAGTTTTGAAAACCGAACATCGAACAGCATAGGATTTTTGCTCACTTAGAGCAGTAGGCCTTGTAAGTCTCTAGAGTTCGACCACACCTGGTCTCTGGGAGGTCGCCACTCTTGGCACCACACCCATGTCATTTGCATTCCACGCATGGTACTCGCATGAACATGACCCCATTTAGGACCAGATTCCATAGTATAACCCTTTGGCGTGATATCTCCTCCTACCAGAGTTTGTAAAATTGAGATTTTGCTAAAATGGGATGATCCCATATTCTTCGTGGCTAGATCTAGGGAGACATTAAAAGGGGTGTTTGTTATCTTTGCCCTTATCCAAATCGATTTGGACAAGGCCAAAGAGGGGCATCTGTAAACACCCCGAAATCCCACGAATTTCTTAAACGAATCTGGTTTTATACAAGCAGCCCCAAAGGGCCATTTTGAGTTTGGAAACCCAGGAGCCTTCCAAACAACCCTGTATATATGTTTTAAACTATATCTTTCAAAAACATACGATATGGCTTTTGAAAACCCTTTTAAAACATGTTTTGAAACCCCGAAGTGGCTTGGCCCGATCAAGACAGGACCAGGAGAGCCAAGAAGAGCCCGGAACCGGAGCACCTGTCAAGCCCGGCACAGCAACTCTTGTATCTGATTCACACCCCAGGATCTCGAACGTCCAAGACCCTGTTCTTACCAAAATATCATTTGAAGTCATCTCCGGAAGGCAGAAACGGAGGCGGACGACCATGTTGGCGAAGACCCAACGCAGACGGAGTACTGATGCTGTCAGGCCCCGCACGAATCGTCCGTTTCGAACCCAGCTCGAAGGAGTCAGAGTTCAGTTTGGATTGGATCTGGACCATATATATCCAGATCCCAATCCAAACCCATATGTGGACTTGGATTTGGATTTGGATCCAGAGATCCAATCCAATATCCATATCCATGGCCCACATCACCTTCTCATAAATGGAGGTGGGGCCCACTTGAGTTTCACGTGGGATATTGGGCATGAGAGAGAGTGGGGGTGAAAAATATCAAGAGTGTTGTATTAAGCTTGACTTGTGTGTCAAGTTTGGGTTTAATCTTGTGGGTTAGCCTAATTGAGTGGGTTTAAGCTTGTAAATTAGCTAAAACCTAACCTAGGGCTGCACCAACATGGGGTGATCAAGGTCTATGGGCCATGCTAAGGGAGCTCCTTCATCTAAACCTAGCCCAAAATGCCTAATCCTAGCCTAAACCCCTAATCCACCCCTAATCTGAACCTAATCACCTAACCCACTTCCCTAATCCCGGCCTAATCCCAACCTAATCACCTAACCCACTTCCCTAATCCTTCCCTAAACCTAGATTAATTTCCCTAATCCTAGCCTAAACCTAGCCTAATCACCTAACCTAGCTCACTAAACCTCACCCTAAAACCCAACCACCTAACCTAGCCCTAAACCCCTAAACCACCCTTAGCCCACGATTTACCCAAACCCCTAGTTTTAAAATATCTGGCCCAACCTTTTCCAGCCCACCTTATCTACATACCACCCTACCTAAACCACCTAACCACTACCCTTAAACCAGCCCCAACCGACCTACCCATTCCCTATTTAAACCCCTCCCCTTTGTGGGCGGGTTTTCCAAGTGGGAACCACCCTTCCACCCAGCCGGGCCCTCTCATTCTCCCATCTCTCACCCAGCCGGGACCACTCCCCACCAGCCACCACCTGCTCCACCAGCCACCACCTGCACCGCCACCTTCCCTCTTCCCTCCATCACCACCATCCCTCAGCCGGACGCCACCACCTCCACCCAACCGAACCAGCCGACAGCCACCTGCCCGCCACCTTCCCACTTCATCCGCCACCTCTCCCCATTCGGTAAGTACCCCAAACTCCCTCAAAGCCCCTCTCTACCACCTCTCCACTCTTAGTCACCCATCCTACCTTCATCTCAACCCTTTTGCCGCCACCACCTAAACCTAGCCGAACCTAGTATAACCCAAGTTGCTGGCCACTACCTAGCCATCATCTCCCATTCGGCCAACTCCCCTAGGTGTCCTACTCGGCCTTCCCACTAGCTCACCTGTTGGGTCCAGTTTCCCTATACTCTCAACTCCCTTAGTGACCCTAAGAACCCACTCATTCAGCCCCTTAAAAACCCCTACTTGGAGCCGCCATCTGCTTGCCACCGGTCACCTTCGAGGCGCCTATCCCGCGCCCCACTTGCAGCCGGCCAGCACCCTTGATCACCTACCTTCGCGGAGCTCCCGTTTGCAGCCCAAGGCCAAGCCCACGCTCAAGCAAGACCTCTACGGACCAGCTACTCGTAAGTGTCTAAACTCGGTCTTTAGTCGTACACTTGCTTGAAATTCAATTTGATACGGGGTTGTAATAATGGAGCGTAGTCTCCCCCCGCTTGTAATAACGTGGCTTGGCACAACCACACACATGCACTCTCTTAGTCGTGCACAATCTTGAACACACACGGGCCTAATCAGCCCCTAATCCATAAGTGTACATATACTTTCATTTTCGAAGGGCTTTTGTTTAAGTTGGGTGCGTTGCCTTTCAATTCAAGCACTCTCACACACATTGAGCTTTCGCTCTTATTTGAAAGACCCAAGTAAGGGCCGACCTATACTATTTGGGTTTTATTTCTTGTCGTGTGAGTAAGTCTTTCAATTCAAGCACTCTCACACACATTGAGCTTTCGCTCTTATTTGAAAGACCCAAGTAAGGGCCGACCTATACTATTTGGGTTTCATTTCATGTCGTGTGAGTAAGTCTTTCAATTCAAGCACTTTCACACACATTGAGCCTTCGCTCTTACTCCCAAGACCTTAGTAAAGGCCTTATTGCAGTTATATTTGGGTTTCATTTATGTCGTGTGGGTAGTCTTTCAATTCAAGCACTCTCACACACATTGAGCCTTCGCTCTTACTCCCAAGACCTTAGTCAAGGCCATACTGCAATTTATATTTGGGTTTAATTTCATGTCGTGTGTGTAGGTCTTTCAATTCAAGCACGCACCCACATTGAGCCTTCGCTCTTATTTGCAAGACCCGAGTAAGGGCTCATATACATAAGATATATACATATCTCCCTTCGGTTATTTCCCTTCGGTTATTTCCCTTCGGTTATTTCCCTTCAGTATTGTCTTTACATTTCGGGTTTTCCCTTTGGAGTAGCGTGAGTTTGCATTGCATCTACGCCATACCACGAGGTAGGACGCATATTGCATCAAAGCAAGCCCCGCTCGAATTCGCCCATGTAGTGGAGTGTTCATAACACACAAACTAGGTGGCCCGAAAAGGGATAAAAGAAAAGACTTAGGCACGTGCAAATCCATGTGATCTAAAATATGCAATCGCATCTTAAAGACCCGAAATAGACACCTCGAACCGCTTCGTAGACTTTCTCTCTAAAACTCGATTTTTGCAAAAGCGTACAGACTGACCCTTGCGCATCGGTGCAAGAAGGTCTGCGACGACAAGATCTTACTTGCTCACAGTCGCCACGTTTAGAAGTCAGTGTTAAATATATCTTCGCTAGCTTAAGTAAGCTAGCTGGCACGCCCTATTTGTATACATAGGCCTTAGACACACGAGAAGATCCACTCCAAGCCCCGGAAGAGGCGAAGAGGCGGGGATTTTCGCGCGTCTACAACATGACCTCCACATTCTTCATCGTGGAATTCATGCATCACTACCCTAGCCTCCTCTAGGTCGATACACCTAAGCAGAATGCTGGTAAAACTCTTTTTGTATAAAACCCCACCCAGAATGGTGTATCGGGTCAAAATCTTATGAATGAATGCCTTATCTTTGGATGTGGCCTTCTCGGCGAATCCCCCATTTTCTAAAAATTGTTTTATGTCATAAAACCAGGGTTTTTCAATAGACTCTGGGTTATTTTGGCAAATGTCCAAGTCGTGTGTGGATGGGTGGGGCGCATGCCATATTTCTAAAGATTTGGTCCCTGAAATGGGATCAACCTTTAGGGTTGAACCCAAGGCGGAGAGGGCATCGGCGATACCATTGTCCTCTCTTCCTATGTGTGTGAGTTTACACGATTGGAAGGACTGGACCAATCGAGTGGCCAACTCGTGATATGGAAGTAGTTTCTCATTACGTACTTGCCAAATTTTTAAAACCTGGTTTATGACTAGGAGCGAATCTCCAAAGACCTCGATGCAGGATGCCCCTAGAGTTTTCGAAATTCTTAAGCCTTGTATGAGTGCTTCATATTCAGCTACGTTGTTGGAACATTCGAAATCTAAGCAGACTGCTATGGGAATCTCGCCCTTTTCAGGGGAGATTAGGATAACCCCAGCTCCAGCCCCTCGTTGGTTTCGTGCCCCATCGAAGTGCATCTTCCACACTTGGTTTTCGAAAGAATTTGCCAAAATGTGGTTTTGAAAATGGTTTTGTAATATGCCTTCATCAGGCATTTCAACAAGAGTGGGATATGCGTCCTCTAAGGGGAACTCAGCCATGTAATCTGCTAGGGCTTGCCCCTTAATGGAGATCTGGTGATGGTATTTCAGATCATACTCCATTAGAAGGAGTTGCCATTTTCCCAATCTTCCCGTGAGAATGGGTTTTTCGAGCAAGTGCTTGATTGGATCAAGCTTCGACACTATCCAGATCTCATGATCTAGGAAATAGTGTCTGAATTTCTGGCAGGCCCAGACTAGGGCCAAGCACGTCTTCTCCATGGCTTGATAATTTCATTCATACGCCAAGAGAGTTTTCGAAATGTAGTAGATGGCATACTCCTTATGGGTGTTATCCTCGTATTGAGCCAACAGGGTTCCTAAAGCATTCGCATGCACGGAAATGTAAAGTAAAAGCGGTTTTCCTTGCTTTGGAGGATTCAAAACGGGGGGATTAACCAGGTATGCCTTCAGTCTCTCGAAGGACTTCTGGCATTCGTCATCCCATAAGAATTTCGTGCCCTTCCTCAACAGTTTGTTGAAGGGTTTGCATCTAGTCGCCAGATTCGATATGAATCGACGAATGGATTGTAAATGACCCTGGAGGCTACGGATTTGGGTGAGATTGGAGGGTGGAGCCATGTCTATGATGGCTCGACACTTAGAGGGGTCGACTTCTATACCCCTTTGGCTCACCATAAAGCCGAGAAGCTTCCCTGATTCTACCCCGAATACACATTTTTGAGAGTTTAGCTTTACTTTGTAAAGCCTAAGCCTTTCGAAAAATTTTCGCAAACATTCGATGTGAGTGCATCGGGTTTTGGATTTCACCAAGAGATCATCTACATACACTTCTATGAGCTCATTAATCTGATCATGGAAGATCGTGGTCATGGTTCGTTGGTATGTTGCGCTGGCATTTTTCAAACCAAAGGGCATGACTGTATAGCAGTACGTGCCCCATGGGGTTGTGAAGGCAGTCTTACCCTGATCTCGTAGACATAGTTTGATTTGATTATAGCCTGAATAGCCATCCATAAACGAAAACATTTCATGATTTGCAGTACTATCGACTATCAAATCAATGTTTGGTAAAGGATAATTATCCTTTGGAGTGGCTTTATTCAAGTTTCTGAAATCGATGCATATTCGAATTTTCCCATTGGTTTTTCGAACTACAACGATGTTTGACAACCAACTAGAATACGCAATGGGTTTTATAAATCCAGCTTTTAACAGATCTTCTAAACCCTCTTTGACTTGCGTGTGTACATTCGGGTGTATTTTCCTAAGCTTCTGCTTTATGGGTTTTACACCTGCATCTAAGGGAAGACGATGCTCGACAATGCTGGGGTCTATGCCCGGCATGTCTTCATACGTCCATGCAAACACATCTAAATAGGTTTGTAGAAATGCAATGAATGCTAACCTTTCATGTTCATGCAAACATGCGCCTATTTTGATGGATTTGGGATTGGAATCATCCCCTAGGTTCACCTCTATGAAATCTCCTCCTACTGGTTGGGAAGGTCTTTCAAAATCGAGAATTTTATGAAATTCTGGGAGCTCAGAAGTGAGATCTTCCTCAAGGGGATCCGCTTCTGGGCTTCGATCATTCTCATGGGCTATAGACCCGAGGGAATTTGATGCGTGGTTTTCAAAAAGACCTGGTTTTGTACATGGATTTTTAAGTGATTTCGAAATTTTGGTCTGGCTATGTAGACGACGTTTCCTTCGAAATCCTTTTCTTTTGCCAAAGTCCTACCAGGAGCAGCTATGTACAAAATCTTTTTGGTATTTTCCAAATTTTCGATTTTTTTGGGTTTTTGTAAAACAAGGACTTTGGGAACTATACAAAGCACTCTATTTTCGAGTTTTTGTTTTTCCATTGTTTTTGGTTTTTCTTGTTTTTCGATTTTTTATTTTATTTTAAGCTTTTCAAATGTTTTTGTATTTTTAGAAAAGGGATCTTCCGTCATACCTACAAAGGGAAAACACTACGGGTTAGACTCGGAATAGGAGATCTAAATTGTAGGTCTCTTCTAAGACAGGTTCCGGGGCACCCTTGACCCAGGTGGTCGCAGGGGGTGGCTCCGACGGTATTCGGGGAGTATAGCCGATCCCATATCGGCTTGGATTGGCCCTAGGAAGGATGGGCTCTAGGAGACCCTGGTTCTGTGCCCCTAGACTCTTGTAGGGCGTGTAGCCCATGTTCAACAACATGTTCCATGACTTTTTGTTTTTTGAAAAAGTTTGATACAAGTCGTGGTCCTGGAACATGCTGTCATCCATATTGGGCTCATATGGCTTTTTGTCCAGGGGCTTTGGAAATAGGGAATGCTTGGGTTTTTCTAGAAGGGTTAAGATCGGGAGGGGGCCTGCTTTGGGCGGCCCCTTCACATATACAACCTTCCTAGGATTGTTTAATACGAGCCGGGGTGGCTCAACCATAATTTGCCCCAAGTTAGCCTCATGGGCCTGGGAGCTTCATAAACAAGGGGAGTTTATGATCCCCTGAAGCTGTGGGTGACTCTCACCTAGGATCACTACGACCTGGTCCCTAAAAGGGATCTTCACACACCTGTGGAAGGTGGATGGCACAACGCACAAACTGTGTATCCAGGGCCTTCCCAGCAACAGGTTATAATGGGGGTGGATGTCCAAGACATGGAACACCCCCGTGTGTTCGATCTCCCCCATTTCCATTGGGAGTTCGATGGATCCTAAAGGTCTAGAGGCATTCCCATCGTATCTAGTGATAACTATGGGGCTTGGGTTCACTGAAGTCAAGGTGACTCCGATTTTATACGCCACATGCAGTGGAAGGATGTTGAGCCCTCCTCCACCATCGACTAGGCACCTGTCCAGAGAGTGGTTGTTCAGAACCACCTCGATATGCAGGGCCTGGTTGTGGGATTCGTAGGGCCTATCTACATCATCTTCCGAGAAAGTGATGGGCGATTTTGCTCCTAATAAAGCCACTTTCTAGAATTTTGTTCGAATCAACCTTGGCCCTTTCTAGAATTTTCTTTAATACAAGTCTATGCCTAGGCGAGGTTTGTATAAGCTCTAAGATAGACATGTGAATAGGAATCTTTGAAAGGTGGTTTTCGAAGTCATAAGGATTTAGGATGACTTTGTCCTTATCTGCTTTTGGTAGAACACTAGGGATACATGCTTTTAAGGGGCCAGGCACACTGACTACCTTTTGAGCACCTTGAAGGTGCGGGGGTTGATAGATCTCCCGGATCTAGTAACTTCCCCCACGACCAGCCTAGTGTTCGCACTAAATTTGGCTCTAAGGATGAGCTGAGGAGAACCTTGGATTTTCAAAACTGGTTTTGCCAGGGATTCCACTTTTGGTGGTGCCCGAATGACGACTTGGGTGGGCTTCTTGTATAATACAAGAGTGGGCGCACAAGTGGGTCGACCAGGCTTTGGTTTTTGCGCTAGTTCCTTAGAAATGGTGAGGGTACATACCTCCTTTCCTTTCCCACTGCCACTGGCGTGTTTGGGAAAGGGTTCTTTGAAGATAGCTTGAGGTGACTCAGGTTCCGCAGTGACTTGGAGCCGGCCTTTTGCTATCAAGTTCTCAATTTTATTTAAAAGGGAGAAGCAGCGTTTGGTATCATGGCCTTTGAGCCGATGATACTTACAAAATCAGTTTAAATACCCCCCCTTGGAAGTGACTCCTTCGGGGATTTCAGTGAGCTCTATCATGCCCTAGGCAAGTAGGAGATCTAGGACCTCCGACACAGGTTGCCCCAGCGGTGTATACTCATGTTTTTCAACCGGTTTTTGAAAGGTTCGCTCCTTTTTATTTTCTAATTTTTCAAAATTTTTAGAAGTGCCTGCCACGCTTGGATCCACCCGGACATTGGCGATTTTATGGGGCTTTGCCCCTTTGTCCATCGTGGGCTGCCCATAAGTGATGGGCTTTTCCAAACAGGTTTTTGAAACGGCACTTCCTTTCCACAAGTGATCGTATGTCCCTTTTCACAAGTTGGTTTCGAAAAGGGAGGCCTTTTTGATCAACTTATGGAAAGTTGAGATCTCATGGAGCGAGAGAAGGGTTTTTAACTCGCTTTTAAAGTTATCCAAGATGAGCATGACTGCGCATTCTTCGGATATGGGCTCTCGCACTTGGCCCAAAAGTGACCTCCATCTTATAATGAAGGCATGTACGTCTTCGTTCATGCCTTGCTTTGTATCCCTTAAGGTATTGAGGGACAGCGTGACTTCTACGTTGTGTGCAAATCTTTGCATGAAGCAGTTCGCTAACTCTTCAAAAGTAGCGAACTGGCTTAAGTCGTAGGAAGCCAGCCATTTGGCAGCTGTGCCTTTAAGGGATAAAGGGAACCAATACACCCATTTCATCGAGTCCTTTTTCTTCTTATGGGCTCGACGTGAGAAAAGCTGCAAGTGAGACCTAGGGTCTCCCATGCCATCATACCAATGGAAGTTCGGTATTTCATCGTCACTGTCTGTTTCGTAATCCAGAGGAAGGAAATCAGACAGGGCGTAGCTTCTTTTCTCTTTATCTTGCCCTTTCAACAACTACTGTAGGGCTTTATGGTCCTTTTGTGTGAAGGACTTGTGGTATTGGTTGCCTTCCATTACGGAGGCCTCTTTGTGCTTGCGAGGTTTTTCAGATTTTTTCTTAGGCCTTTGTTCACCGTTTGATGAACATGAATCGCCTACTTCAGCCTCTTGGCTAAGAGCATCGATTTTGGCCTCAAACTCCCTTCTCAGGTCCTCGATCTCATCTAGTTTTATTTTGTTTTTGAAAATCCTCCTAGAGTGAGAACTTGATGCGCATGAGCCTTGGCTCGACACTTCACTTGGATTGGATTTTGACATGCTTTTCAAGCTTTTTCAAAATTTCCTAAGTACAAGCAAAGAAAACAGGTTAAAAATGACACCTTTTTGAAAATTTTTGTAAGCTCCTAACTTAAAACTCGATTTTTGAAAGGCTCACGTCCCATCGGGCGTGCCAATTCTATAGACGCTGCGAAAATCCCCGCCTCTCACCTTTTCAAGGCTTGGAGCAAATCCTCTCGTGTGTCTAAGGCCTATTTATATAAACAGGGCGTGCCAGCTAGCCTACCTAAGCTAGCGAAGATATATTTTAAACTGACTTCTAATCGTGGCGACTGTGAGCAAGTGAGCTCTTGTCGTCGCAGACCTTCTTGCACTGATGCGCAAGGGTCAGTCTGTATGCTTTGAAAAATTGAGTTTTTGGGATAGAAAGCCTACGAAGCGGTTCGAGGTGTTTAATTCGGGTCTTTTAGATGCGATTGCAGATTTTAGATCACGTGGATTTGCACGTGCCTAAGTCTTTCTTTTTATCCCTTTATGGGCCACCTAGTTTGTGTGTTATGAACACTCCACTATATGGGCGAATTTGAGCGGGAATACGGGGCTCGCTTTGATGCAATATGCGTCCTACCTCGTGGTATGGCGTAGATGCAATACAAACTCATGCTACTCCAAAGGGAAAACCCGAATGTAAAGACAATGCCGAAGGGAAATAATCGAAGGGAAATAACTGAAGGGAAATGACTTGTAATGTAAATGCCGAAGGGAGATATGTATATATGGTATGTATATGGGCCCTTACTCGGGTCTTGCAAATAAGAGCGAAGGCTCAATGTGGGTGTGTGCTTGAATTGAAAGACTTACACACACGACATGAAATGAAACCCAAATATAACTTGCAGTATGGCCTTGATTAAGGTCTTGGGAATAAGAGCGAAAGCTCAATGTGTGTGAGTGCTTGAATTGAAGTACTACGCACACAACATGAAATTAAACCCAAATAGTATAACACAACCCTTACTTGGGTCTTTCAAATAAGAGCGAAGGCTCAATATGTGTGAGTGCTTGAATTCAAAGACTTACACACACGACATGAAATGAAAGCCCAAATAGTATAACACAGCCCTTACTTGGGTCTTTCAAATAAGAGCGAAGGCTCAATGTGTGTGAGTGCCTGAATTGAAAGACAACACACATGGCATGAAATGAAAGCCCAAATAGTATAACACAGCCCTTACTTGGGTCTTCCAAATAAGAGCGAAGGCTCAATGTGTGTGTGAGTGCTTGAATTGAAAGACAACACACCCCACTTAAGCAAAACCCTATGAAAATTAAAGTATATATCTACACTTATGTATTAGGGGTTGATTAGGCCCGTGTGTGTTCAAAATCGTACACAACTAAGAGAGTGCACGTGTGTGGGTGTGCCAAGCCACGTTATTACAAGTGGGGGGAGACTATGCTCAGTTATTACAACCCCGTATCAAATTGAATCTTAGGCAAGTATACAACTAAGGACCGAGTTAGGCACTTACTAATAGCTGGTCTGGTTTCGTATGTAGGTCTAAGGTGACTATGTAGGGTCACTAAGGAAGGTTGAGTTTAGAGAGTATGACACAAAGGGGGACTAAGGGAATGGTCTAACGGAGCACCTAGGGTTGGCGGGTTGCTAGGGTGGCCGAATGGAATGATAGTCGGTTGGAGTGGCCGACTAGGAGGACTTGATGGTGGCGAGTTGCTAGGGTGGCTAGGAGTGGTGTAAGGGAAGGGAACTAGCTAGGAGATGGGGTCAGGTGGTAGTGGGTGTAGTGGGGTGATATGGGCAGTTCTTAGGGAGTCGGATAAGGTGGCCGAATGGAGCTAAGGTGTCTAGGTAGTGGCGGGCAGTTAGGGTGTTTATGGCCTGGCCGAGTGGGAATGGTGGCGGCAAGTGGCTGGTATTAGGGTGATATGGTAGTGGGTTAGGTGGCTGAGAGTGGAGAGGGAGTGGAGAAGGAGTAAGGTGGAGGATACTAACCGGATGATGGGAGGTGGTGGCGGATGGAAGGGGAGCAGCCGGGTGATTGGGATGCGCAGGATGAGGTTCTGCCGGGAGGAAGGGTGGCGATGCGGACCTCGGCCGGAGTGGTGGTGGTGGTGGTGCTCGGCTGGGAGGTAGTGGCGCAGGTGGTGGCTGGATGTGGGGCAGGTGGAGCAAGATGGGAGTCGGCTGGGCTAGAGAGTGGAGGACCCGGCTGGTGGAAGATGGAGCTTGAAGATGGGAAGAGCCCCCCCAAAGGGGGGGGTTTATATAGGGCTGGGCTAGGTCTGTTAGGGCTGGTTTTGGGGTAGTGGTTAGGTGGTTTAGGTAGGGTGGTGTGGTGATAAGGTGGGCTGGAAAGGGTAGGGCCAGATATTTTAAATACAAGGGGTTTGGGTAGGTTGTGTGCTAGGGGTGGTTTAGAGGTTTAGGGTTTAGCTAGGTGGGTTGGTTTTAGGGTGAGGTTTAGTGAGGTAGGTTAGGTGATTAGGCTAGGATTAGGCTAGGTTTAGGGAAGGATTAGGGAAGTGGGTTAGGTGATTAGGTTGGGATTAGGCCGGGATTAGAGAAGTGGGTTAGGTGATTAGGCTCAGATTAGGATGGGATTAGGGTAGAAGGCTAGGATTAGGTGTTTTTGGTTAGGTTTAGGTGAAGGAGCTCCCTTTGCATGGCCCATGGACCTTAACCACATCATGTTGGTGCAGCCCTAGGTTAGGTTTTGGCTAATTACAAGCTTAAACCCACTTAATTAGGCTAACCCACATGATTAACCCCAAACTTGACACACAAGTCAAGCTTAATTACAACACACACTTGATCTTATCCTCCCCCACTCTCTCTCATGCCCATAATCCCACGTGAAATTCAAGTGGGCCCCACCTCCATTTATGAGAAGGTGATATGGGCCATGGATATGGATATTGGATTGGATTTTTGAATCCAAATCCAAATCTAAGTCCATACATGGGTTTGGATTGGGATCTGGATATATATGGTCCAGATCCGATCCAAACTGAACTCTGACTCCTTCGAGCTGTGTTTGAAATGAACGGTTTGTGTGGGGTCTGATAGCATCAGTACTCCGTCTGCGTTGGGTCTTCGCCAACATGATCGTCCACCTTTGTTTTCGCCTTCTGGAGATGATTTCGAATGATGTTTTGATGATAACAGGGTCTTAGACGTTCAAGATCCTGGGGGTGTGGATTTGATACGAGAGTTGCTGTGTCGGGCTCGACATGTGCTCCGGTTCCGGGCTCTCCTTAGCTTTCCTGGTTCTGTCTGGATGAGGCCAAGCTGCTTCGGGGTTTCAAAACATGTTTTAAAAGGTTTTCAAAAACCATATTACCTATTTTTGAAATATAAAAGTTTAAAACATATATACAGGGGTGCCTAGAAGGCTCCTGGGTTTCCAGACTCAAAATGGCCCTTTGGGGCTGCTTTTACAAAACCAGATGGATTTGAGAAATTCGTGGGATTTTGGGGTGTTTACACTAATCACCTAACCCACCTCACTAAACCTCACCCCAAAACCAACTCACCTCACTAAACCTCACCCCAAAACCAACCCACCTAGCTAAGCCCTAAACCCCTAAACCACCCCACCTAAACCTAGCACACCATATCCCTAAAACCCCTTAAAACAAAATATCTGGCCCCTCCTCAAAACCAGCCCACCTTATCACCTTACCACCACCACCTAAACCACCTTACCACCCTCCAAAAACTAGCCCCAACTGCCCTTCAAAAACCTATATAAACCCCCCCCCTAATGGGCGGGTTTTCCAGCTTCTCCTAGCCGATCTTGGCCAATCCGATCCCTTCCAGCCCTTGGGCCAGTCGAGCCCCCTTCCACCTTGCTCTTCTTCCACCTGCACCACCACTACTCCCGGCTAAGCTCCCCTCGCACCACCACTTCCATCCGGCCTGCTCCACTCCACCCTGCCACCTTCATCACCCGGCCGAGCTCCATCCTCCATCATCACCCGGCTGCCCTTCTTCCATCCACCGACCTTCTTCATCCATTCGGTTAGTACCTTACACCTAACTCCACCTTCTCTTCACTCCCCCTCCACTCTCAACCGCCCATACCACCACTCCACCTCTCCATCACAGCCTGCCCGTCACCCCTACCCATTCGGCCAGACCTAACCCCTTTACCACCCGATCCTTTATCCTTTTCCCCTAGTGATACCCAGCCACCCTACCTTACTCCCTAGGACCTGCCCCCTCCACTCTTAGTCACCCATTAATCCCACCTTCCACAACACCCTAGCTAGCTCCCTTCCCATCCATAACATCCCCACTACCCTAGCCAGCCACCACTAAAACTCCCCTTAGTCGGCCAGTCATAGCCGACTGCACCCAACCTATTCGGCCAGCCACACCCTCTTCCTTAGACTTCCCTTTAGGCTCCCCTTTAGTGCCACCTTCCCTAGCACTAGCCTATCCCTTAGTGACCCTCCTTAAACATCTTATCCTTGGACGTCATGGCAGCAAACCCCTAGTAGTCGGCAAGCACCAAGGCGCCACATCCGCTCACCCAAGTAACACGGCCAGCACCTCCCCTTGCCGTGCCATTCCGAGGAGCTCCCTCTTGTAGCCCAAGGCGAAGCCCAAGCCTATGTTCAAGCAAGTCACCTCCGGACCAGCTATAAGTAAGTGCCTAACTCGGTCCTTAGTTGTAGACTTGCTTAAATTAAATTAAATTTGATATGGGGTTGTAATAACGGAGCATTGTCTCCCCCCGCTTGTAATAACGTGGCTTGGCACACCCACACACACGTGCACTTGAGCCTACCTCGCTCTTAGTTGTGCATGATTTTGAACACACACGGGCCTAATCAGCCCTTTAGATATAAGTTTATGTATATACTTTAAGTTGCATAGGGTTTTGCTTGAGTTGTGTGTGTTGTCTTTAAATTCTCGCACTCACACACATTGAGCTTCTGCTCTTATTTGCAAGACCCAAGTAAGGGCCGTGTTATACTATCCTTGGGTTTAACTTCATGTCGTGTGTATAGTATTTCAACTATACACTCACACACATTGAGCTTTCGCTCTTACTCCCAAGACCTTAGTCAAGGCCATATTGCAATTTATATTTGGGTTTCATTTGAAGTCGTGTGTGTTGTCTTTACATTTTCACACGCACCCACATTGAGCCTTCGCTCTTATTTGTAAGACCCAAGTAAGGGCTCATATATACTATATACGTATTTCCCTTTTGGCTATGTCTTTTCAATTTGGGTTTTAAGGTTCAGCAGTGTGCGTAGTCTTTCAATATATACACGGCACACACTTGCACTATTGAGCCTTTCCACTCTTAAGATATAGCCATATTTCCCTTTTGCAATTTCCCTTCGGCATTTTACATTACAAGTCATTTCCCTTCGGCAATTTCCATTACAAGTCATTTCCCTTCGGCATTGTCTTTTAAATTTGGGTTTTCCCTTTGGAGTAGCATGAGTTTGCATTGCATATACGCCATACCATGAGTTAGGACACATATTGCATCAAAGCAAACCCCATACTCCCGCTCAAAATCGCCACATTTTAGTGGAGTGTTCATAACACACACCTAGGTGGCCCAAAAAGGGATAAAAAGAAAGACTTAAGCACGTGCAAATCCACATGATCTAAAATCTGAAAATCATACCAAAAAGACCCGAATCAAACACCTCAAAACCGCTTTCGTAGGTTCTTACACTCAAAAACTCGATTTTTAAAAGCGTACAGACTGACCCTTGCGCATCGGTGCAAGAAGGTCTGCGACGACAAGAGCTTGCTTGCTCACAGTCGCCACGTTAGGAGTCAGGTTTTAAAATATATCTTCGCTAGCTTAAGTAAGCTAGCTGGCACGCCCTGTTTGTTTAAATAGGACTTAGGCACACAAAAAGGTTCGCTTCAGGCCTAAGAACCAGGAGCGGGAATTTTCTGCGTCTATAGTTATTTGGCACGCCCGGTGGGACGTGAGTCTTTTAAAGTCGAGTCACTCTAGGAAACTTGCAAAAAGATTTTCAAAGAGGTGTTGTTTTAACTCTTTTTCTTTACTTGTACTTAGGAATTTTGAAAAAGGCTTGAAAGCATGTCAAAATCCAACCCAAGTGAAGTGTCGAGCCAAGGCTCATGCGCATCAAGTTCTCACTCTAGGAGGGTTTTGAAAAATAAGATCAAACTAGACGAGATAGAGGACTTGAGAAGGGAATTCGAGACCAAAATCGATGCTCTTAGCCAAGAGGCTGAAGTAGGTGATTCATGTTCATCAAATGGTGAACAAAGGGCCAAGAAAAAATCTGAAAAACCTCGCAAGCACAAAGAGGCCTCCGTAATAGAAGGCAACCAATACCACGAGTCCTTCACACAAAAGGACCGTAAAGCCCTACAACAGCTGCTGAAAGGGCATAATAAAGAGAAAAGGAGTTACACCCTGTCTAATTTCCTTCCTATGGATTACTATAAACACCCCAAATCTTCTATATTTCAAAAAACTCTCGAAAAAGCTCGTTTGAGCCAAAACGACAACCTGTTTTGAAATGTGAAAACAGGTACAGAAGGCAAAAGAAGACCCTAGGCTCGAAGAGGATTCAAGCCCAGAGCTTCAAAAGCCACTCCCTGATAAAAAAACAAAAGAAAGCAGAGCCCGTTTGAAGAGAAAGCCAAAAACGGTGAAAACCAAGAAAAACGGAGTCTAGAACGGCGAGACGGAGTCCGGACGACAAAGTTAGGGAAAACCCAACACCAGACGGAGCGCTGATGAAGCCAGTGCCCGCACAGATCGTTCGCCTCGAGAAGCCAAGAAGGACTGTCTGAAGAAATTTTGATTTGGATCTGGACCATATATATCCAGATCCAAATCCATGTAATGAATAGTGTTTGGATTTGGGCCAATCCAAATAGTGTTTGGGTCGATCCAAATAGTGTTTGGATTTGGATTGGATCCAAATAGTGTTTGGATTGGATCAGATCTAGATCAAAATATCCAGATCCATATCCATAAAAATGTTGGGTTTGGATCGGATACGGATCTCAAAATATCCGAGATCCAATATCCAGATCCAAATAGTGTTTGGATTTGGGTATGGATCCAAACCCAAATCCAAGACCCACCTCAAATCTCTATAAATAGAGGTGAGGGGGTCCATGTAAAGGGTGCATGCAAATATTTGGGAGGAGAGAGAGGGAGTGATAAACCTAGCCATGTGGGCTCATGAGTGAAGTGGGCTTGAGCCATGTTGGCCAAGGCTAGATCAAGGGGGCTGCACCAACTCGAGCCTAGCTACACCAAGAGGTGGACCGCGGGCATGGAAGTGGGCTGGACCGATTGGAGGTGGCTGGACCTAGTGCAGGCCGGGCTTCCCCTCCTTTACCAAGGGCAGGGCCTGCCACTCGGCAAGCCACCTCTCCCTAAAAACCCCACGGCCTGCTGGTGCAGGCCGTGTATCATCCACACCACTAAAGCCCCGGCCTGCCACAAGGCAGGCCGTTTCCTTGGGCCACTCACATCTGGCCGTGACTCCCCTTCAGCCAGCCCGCCCCCAAGACACTACACCTGGCCGACTTAACCTGGCTTCCCCCTAGACCTACCTCAACCAAAATTCGACCAACACCCAGCCAGGCCGAGCCCTAGCTCAGCCCTGGCCGGCCTGCCTTGGCCTTGACTGACTGAACCTAACCTAGTTAGGGTTTCCCCTAAAACATAACTCGAACCACCTTGGCTCGAGTCATCCTAAGACACCCCCTGCAAGGCAAAACCCCGGGCTGCACCAAGACAGCCCGAGTTGCCCCAAGCTCCCCTAGAACCCAACTCGAGTCATCCCAAACCAGGCCCATACCAAGCCAAAAACCAGGCCCATACAAAGCCTACTCAAACACCTCTCCCAAGTCCTCAAAGGTTCTCAAACACCTCCAAGTAGCCGGTTCCACTTCCATGTGATCCGGGCTCCACACGCAAGGCGTACGCGTCCTAGACACACCCCACATAGCGGGCTAGGTGAGTTGTAAGTCCTTACATTTGGTGTTTTATTAAATTTTGATACGGGGTTGTAGTAAAGGAGCTTTGTCTCCCCCCGATTGTAATAACTTGGTTTGCCACACAAACACCCACGTGCACTTGAGCCTTTCCGCTCTTAGCTGCACACCTTTTACACACACACGGGCCTAACCAGCCCCTAAGATATAGTTGTATTTATATATTTTTAGTCGCGGGGGTTTTAATTAAGTTGTGTGTGTTGTCTTTCCATTTTCTACACTCACACACATTGAGCTTTCGCTCTTACTCCCAAGACCTTAGTTAAGGCCATACTACAATTTATATTTGGGTTTTATTTCATGTCGTGTGTGTAGTCTTTCAATTCAAGCACGCACACACATTGAGCCTTCGCTCTTATTTGAAAGACCCAAGTAAGGGTCGTGTTATACTATTTGGGTTTCATTTCATGTCGTGTGTGTAAGTCTTTCAATTCAAGCACGCACCCACATTGAGCCTTCACTCTTATTTGCAAGACCTGAGTAAGGGCCCATATATACCTTATATACATATCTCCCTTCGGCATTTACATTACAAGTCATTTCCCTTCGGTTATTTCCCTTCGGTTATTTCCCTTTGGCAATTTCCCTTCGGCATTGTCTTTACATTTCGGGTTTTCCCTTTGGAGTAGCATGAGTTTGCATTGCATCTACGCCATACCATGAGGTAGGACGCATATTGCATCAAAGCAAGCCCCGTACTCCCGCTCAAATTCACCCCATGTAGTGGAGTGTTCATAACACACCCCTAGGTGGCCCATAAAGGGATAAAAAGGAAGACTTAGGCACGTGCAAATCCATGTGATCTAAAATCTAAAAATCATACAAAAAACAACCCGAATCAATCGTGCAAACACGCCAAGACTTAGGCTATTTTCGATGCATGCACATCGTGCTTAAGTAGATTAAAATTTGAAAGACTTAGGGTCGTCCAACCCTTACAAAATCAAAATCGCCCAAATGCATGGTTTTCAAAAGGTTTTAAAACACTTCTTCATTCAAAATATATTTTGAGTTAAACTTGTTTCAAAACGAAGTCTCTAAGCGTACAAACTGACCCTTGCGCATCGGTGCAAGAAGGTTTGCGACGTAAAAATCCCGCTTGCCTACAATCGCCTTTCAAAAGTCAGATTATTTTCAAAACATACTTTGCTAGTTAAAGTAAACTAGCTGGCACGCCCATAAAGCGAATGTAGATTGCGAAAAGGTTCACTTCAGGCCTAAGAACTCGTAAGTGAAAATTTTCGGTGTCTACAGAAATTGGCACGCCCGGTGGGACCCGGGACTTAAGCAGACTTCAAAAAAATGAGTTATGCTCAAATTTTTGAAAAAAAAGAGAGTGTTTTTCCAAAAAATCGTGCATACTTAGGAAAATTGCATGAAAATGGATAGAAAGCTACAAAAATCTTCGTTGAGTAAACTAAAAGAGGCTTTCAAATCAGATAAAGCCCAAAGAGAGCTCGATGAGATTGAAAAAATATTTCAAAAGATGGATGCTTTAAGCAAGGAGCTTAAAGCCCATCGATCACATAGCAGCTCTTCGAGGGCACATACAGATCGTAAATTAAAAACCGATCTCAAACTCAATGAGGAATTGGAGATTAAAGACAAATCCCAGCAAAGGGATAAGTCGTCCACTCCTACAACTTCAAGCTTTTCAAAATCCATAGAAAAACCAAAAAAAGATTTTTCTATTTCAAAAAACCAAAAAAATCTTAAAATTTTGGAAAAAGACCAAAAAATTGAAAAACAAAATTTTAGAATTTCGAAAACTTCAAGTAAAAGTCCTAAGTCTAGTCACACACATACAGTGGGACATGAAGTTCACACCCTACAAAGGAACGAGAGTGAAAAACAGGAAGGTTTCGAAAGGAAACGCCTCGTTAAACCCCGAGGGCTCAAAACAGAGTTACCCGGGAAATCGGCTTGCTCTCACCCTGAAAAGGTAGACCAGCCACAAAGAGGTATGCCTGAAACCTGTCCTTCTCAATACTCACTTCTTCATATAGGGTCATCAGATGCATTGGATAACCCCTTTGCACACACAAACCCACAAACTGTGCCAAAACTTGAGGATTTTCAAGGTGCGCCAATTGTCGCGCACCATTCAAAGGAATTTCAAAAACAAAAAGAAGTTCCAAAAATGGTAGACATGGAGACCCCTAATGCATGCATCGACATCTTAGGAGCTCATAACCCTACCATAGAAAAACCCACTTCTTTGAGCCTAGTCTTGTGCCCTGGAACCAAGGCTATGGTTTTGAAACAAAATCAATCCCTAGGGGCACCACGAGTTGAACCTAGGGACCAAGTCAAAAACTTCAAGGGACCTTGCATGGCTCCCCTTGAAGTAAATTTTTCCCAAAATAGGGTATGGAATCATAAGTTTTCCATAACCCTGCTATGTCCAAAACTCCTCAAGGAACCAAGCTTGGCTTTCCTTGAGGGCAAAGTCTCCCAAACCAGGTTTGTATGGAAGCCTAAGTCTTCCATCACCCCGGACTCCAAACTCCCGATATCCAAAAGGGTATATATCCCCAACATGGACGATTCCATGTTCCGAGACCATGATTTATACCAAAACTTTTCGAAAAGCAAAAAGTCTTGGAACATGATTCTGAATATGGGATATAAACCCTACGCGGGCCTGGGAACCCAAAACCAAGGTAGGCTAGAACCTGTCCTACCTAAAACCAATAGGGAACGATATGGACTGGGCTACAGCCCACCCATACCCCCAGAGCCGCCACCTAAGACCATCTGGGTCAAGGGTGCCCTGTAGAACCTCTAAAACTGAAACCCATGTCTTAGACCTATCTGATTAGAGTCTGATTCATGAATGTTTTCTTTGAAGGTTCAATGGAAGATCCCTACTTTTGAAAAAGAGCAAAAAAATTGAAAACTCTCAAAATCTCAAAAACATTTGGAAAAACGAAAATTCCAAAAAGAAATTTTGTTTCAAAAGCTTTTGGCCATGTACAAAGCCCATTTTCGAAAAATTGTAAAAATGCTTTCGAAAATTGTATATACTCCCTAAAACCAAGTATCCAAAAAGCTGGTCCTATCCACCCTTTTGCCTAGAGCTTTTTCAAAAATGAAAAGCTCGAGAATCACCAAAGCAAGGAGGAATAAACACCTCCAAGCTTCCTGAACTTCGCAAAAATCCTTAACTTATGGAAAATTGGGGATTTTTAGAAATAAGTTAACCCATAGTGTGTGCATAAGCATCATGCATTACACTTTGAAATCATTCATATGCATCGAGTCTAGACATCATTCTAGAAATCGAATTCAGGGTTTTGCAAAACCAAAGGGGCAATAAGAGTCGACCCCCCAAATATCGAGCCTTCATAGGCATGTCTCCATACAAATCAAAACCAACACCTTCGAGGCAAATTTTAAAAGGAAATGAGAATCTCGAAAAAGGGTTAGCATTTCATAAAAACCTTTCATGGCTTTGAAAAGAAAGATTTTCTTCAACTTTTGGTTTATATGAAAACCTTGATTGTGTTAGGATAAAGAACATGAATCTCACGATGAAATATGGAGACCATGTCAAAACTAAAACCTGATGGCCATGACGATCACTTAGGGCTGGTTATGTTTCCCATCCTTGAGCAAAAAGTATCATGATCATGTTAGAAAAGCCATGGAAGTGCATGGACATGAACATACCATTGTCCATCCAAAATCCCTTTGAAAAGCCATGGCCCTTCACCATATGGTCATACGAAATTCCCATCAAGCTAGGGGCATTTTTAAAATACAGCCCCAAGACACTTTCCATGGATAAGCGAATGCATCTCCTTCATGATTTGTGAGATACATTTCATGTGTTCATCGTTGCATAAAAACATGTATTTCCATTTTAAATCACATGGAGTGCATAGCATGCATCATATCACCACGAAGAAAGCCCAAAAGGTTGGCAAACTCGAGTAGGAATGTCCCCATGTCTTCAAAAGGGCAACAAAAATTAGAAATTTGTTGATATTGTGGGTAGAAATTAGCAAAACCCCGAAAATGCCCAAATATTCAAAAGGGTTTATGTTGAATTCTTTTTCAAAAAGATTTTGAAAAATCGAACTCCTTTGAAACTTCTTGAAAGAAGGATCGAAGTAGATTGTATAACCCCGAATGGAGGAATCTATACTTTTCGAAAAGTAGAGTCTTCCAAAAATGAATTGGCGATGTTTCAAAGAACCCTGGCTTACAAGATTAAGCCTTGTTCAAAATATCAAAATATTTTCGAATAGCAGATGCTATTAAGAAATAGGACGATCTCGTTTGAATCGAGTAACTAAAGGGATAAGCCCTCCCCCATCCTACTTTCTCTCCGAAAAGGAAAATTGGCTGTTTTCAAAAAGAAAAACAAAAAAACGAGAATGCAAAAACTCCTCCGAAAGTGGTCTTCCCTTCATAAACAGGGAATACAAAAACTCCTCCGAAAGAGGTCTTCTCGTTTCAAAAGAAAAAGGAGATATAAAAACACTCCTCCCAAAGAGGTCTTCCCTTCATAAACAGGGAATACAAAAACTCCTCCAAAGAGCTGCTCTCCTTTAAAGAAAAGAAGGATTAATGAAAAAATACTCCCAAAGGGAGACCCTCTATGAAAAAAAGAAACAAAAAGCCAAAGCTCTAAAGAGCGATTTTCCGATTCTTTGCCTAAAACCACGGGACGCTTCAGAAGGGACCGTGGTATCTCTTTCCCATATCCCTACGGCTTATCCCCGAGGAAAAAGATTCAAATTTGCGAAAATCCTAAAGTACGAATAAAATCGGCTTATTTGGATTTCATTTTGTTTGAGAACTCGACTCTGTTTTGTAGGAAATGGAACTTTGAAATGTTTTCCAAGTTTTCCTACCCAAAAACCTCTACTGAGTAGTAGGTATTGAAACCCGAATGAAGGGAAGTATGAAAAATGGAAGTCCTTTTCGATACAAGTTAAAAGGAGTTCCTTTTCAAAAAGAAATTTTCGAAAAACCCATGAATGTCAAAAAAACAAGGGTACAACCTGCTTAGAGCAGACAGCCTCAAAAGGCTCTCTCTAAAGCTCGAAAAGCCAAAAAATGTCGAGAAGACATGGGTAAAAACCTGCTCGGAGCAGCCAGCCACAAAAGGCTCTCTTCGGGCTCAAAAACCAAAAATAAAATTTTTCTCATGCATGCATTCATAGAGTCATTCGTGCATGATCATACATATAGGGAAATAGCTAGGAAAAGCCCCCTTTTGCTAAAAATCCCCATCTGTGAAAAAAGAAAACAGGGTTTTTGCGAAATAAATGGTGTATTCTCGAGAAAATTTGAGAGAAAAACCAAAACGGGGTGTTTCTTCTTTGCCATTATCCAAATACATTTGGATAATGCCAAAGAGGGGCATCTCTAAACACCCCAAATCTTCTATATTTCAAAAAACTCTCAAAAAAGCTCGTTTGAGCCAAAACGACAACCTGTTTTGAAATGTGAAAACAGGTACAGAAGGCAAAAGAAGACCCTAGGCCCGAAGAGGATTCAAGCCCAGAGCTTCAGAAGCCACTCCCTGATAAAAATACAAAAGAAAGCAGAGCTCGTTTGAAGAGAAAGCCAAAAACGGTGAAAACCAAGAAAAACGGAGTCTAGAACGGCGAGACGGAGTCCGGACGACAAAGTTGGGGAAAACCCAACACCAAACGAAGCGCTGATGAAGCCAGTGCCCGCACAGATCATTCGCCTCGAGAAGCCAAGAAGGACTGTCTGAAGAAATTTTGATTTGGATCTGGACCATATATATCCAGATCCAAATCCATGTAATGAATAGTGTTTGGATTTGGGCCAATCCAAATAGTGTTTGGGTCGATCCAAATAGTGTTTGGATTTGGATTGGATCGGATCTAGATCAAAATATCTAGATCCATATCCATAAAATGTTGGGTTTGGATCGGATACGGATATCAAAATATCCGAAATCCAATATCCAGATCCAAATAGTGTTTGGATTTGGGTATGGATCCAAACCCAAACCCAAATCCAAATCCAAGACCCACCTCAAATCTCTATAAATAGAGGTGAGGGGGTCCATGTAAAGGGTGCATGCAAATATTTGGGAGGAGAGAGAGGGAGTGATAAACCTAGCCATGTGGGCTCATGAGTGAAGTGGGCTTGAGCCATGTTGGCCAAGGCTAGATCAAGGGGGTTGCACCAACTCGAGCCTAGCTACACCAAGAGGTGGACCGCGGGCATGGAAGTGGGCTGGACCGATTGGAGGTGGCTGGACCTAGTGGGCTGCACCTAAGGTAAGCCTCAACTAAACCTAACCCTCCTCTCTACCCTTCTAAACCTAACCCATATGAACCCACCTACACCTAACTAACCCTAAACCACCCCAAATAAGCCCAGCCAAGTGCTGGCCGAACTCCACAAAACCCCTTCCCCAACCAACCTGCAACCTGGCCGAACCCCACCTCGCCACCAACTAACCTCCCTTAGCCACCGCTCCCACCACCGGCTGCAACCTGGCCGAACCTATCTATCACCGCCTCAACCAAACCTCGACTAACCTACCACCACCTAAGCCTACCATCCCCTGCCCTTAACCACCCAACTCCACCTGCACCTCACCTGCCCCGACTAACCTACCACCACCTAAAAATCGCCATCATCCATCTCCCTACAAGCCCACGGCCTGCTAGTGCAGGCCGGGCTTCCCCTCCTTTACCAAGGGCAGGGCCTGCCACTCGGCAGGCCACCTCTCCCTAAAAACCCCACGGCCTGCTGGTGCAGGCCGTGTATCATCCACACCACTAAAGCCCCGGCCTGCCACAAGGCAGGCCGTTTCCTTGGGCCACTCACATCTGGCCGTGACTCCCATTCAGCCAGCCCGCCCCCAAGACACTACACCTAGCCGACTTAACCTGGCTTCCCCCAAGACCTACCTCAACCAAAATTCGACCAGCACCTAGCCAGACCGAGCCCTAGCTCAGCCCTGGCCGACCTACCTTGGCCTTGACTGACTGAACCTAACCTAGTTAGGGTTTCCCCTAAAACATAACTCGAACCACCTTGGCTCGAGTCATCCTAAGACACCCCCTACAAGGCAAAACCCCGGGCTGCACCAAGACAGCCCGAGTTGCCCCAAGCAACCCTAGAACCCAACTCGAGTCATCCCAAACTAGGCCCATACCAAGCCAAAAACTAGGCCCATACAAAGCCTACTCAAACACCTCTCCCAAGTCCTTAAAGGTTCTCAAACACCTCCAAGCTAGCCGGTTCCACTTCCATGTGATCCGGGCTCCACACGCAAGGCGTACGCGTCCTAGACACACCCCACATAGCGAGCTAGGTGAGTTGTAAGTCCTTACATTTGGTGTTTTATTAAATTTTGATACGAGGTTGTAGTAAAGGAGCTTTGTCTCCCCCCGATTGTAATAACTTGGTTTGCCACATAAACACCCACGTGCACTTGAGCCTTTCCGCTCTTAGCTGCACACCTTTTACACACACACGGGCCTAACCAACCCCTAAGATATAGTTGTATTTATATATTTTTAGTCGCGGGGGTTTTAATTAAGTCGTGTGTGTTGTCTTTCCATTTTCTACACTCACACACATTGAGCTTTCGCTCTTACTCCCAAGACCTTAGTTAAGGCCATACTGCAATTTATATTTGGGTTTTATTTCATGTCGTGTGTGTAGTCTTTCAATTCAAGCACGCACACACATTGAGCCTTCGCTTTTATTTGAAAGACCCAAGTAAGGGCCGTGTTATACTATTTGGGTTTCATTTCATGTCATGTGTGTAAGTCTTTCAATTCAAGCACGCACCCACATTGAGCCTTCGCTCTTATTTGCAAGACCCGAGTAAGGGCCCATATATACCTTATATACATATCTCCCTTCGGCATTTACATTACAAGTCATTTCCTAAGCGTACTGACTGACCCTTGCGCATCGATGCAAGAAGGTCTGCGACATAAAAATCCTGCTTGCCTACAATCGCCTTTCAAAGTCAGATTATTTTCAAAACATACTTTGCTAGTTAAAGTAAACTAGCTGGCACGCCCATAAAGCGAATGTAGATTGCGAAAAGGTTCACTTCAGGCCTAAGAACCCGTAAGTGAAAATTTTCGGTGTCTACAATTACGAAACAGACAGTGACGATGAAATACCGAACTTCCATCGGTATGATGGCATGGGAGACCCTAGGTCTCACTTGCAACTTTTCTCGCGTCGAGCCCATAAGAAGAAAAAGGACTCGATGAAATGGGTGTATTGGTTCCCTTTATCCCTTAAAGGCACAACTGCCAAATGGCTGGCTTCCTACGATTTAAGCCAGTTCGCTACTTTTGAAGAGTTAGCGAACTGCTTCATGCAAAGATTTGCACATAACGTAGAAGTCACGCCAACTTTAAACACTCATGAACGAAGACGTACATGCCTTCATTATTCGATGGAGGTCACTTTTGGGCCAAGTGCGAGAGCCCATATCCGAAGGATACACAGTCATGCTCATCCTGGATAACTTTAAAAGCGAGTTAAAGACCCTTCTCTCGCTCCATGAGATCTCAACTTTCCATAAGTTGATCAAAAAAGCATCCCTTTTTGAAACAAACTTGAAAAAGGGGATATACGATCACTTATGGAAAGGAAGTGCCGTTTCTAAATCCCGCTTGGAAAAGCCCATCACTTATGGGCTACCCACGATGGACAAAGGGGCAAAGCCCCATAAAATCGCCAATGTCCGGGTGGATCCAGGCGTGGTGGGCACTTCCAAAAATTTTGAAAAGCTAGAAAACAAAAGGGAGAGAAATTTCCAAAAGTCGATTGAAAAACGGGAGTACACACCGCTGGGGCAACCTGTGTCGGAGGTCCTAGACCTCCTACTTGCCCAAGGCATGATAGAACTTCCCAAAATCCTCGAAGGAGTCACTTCCAAAGGGGGATATTTAAATCATTTTTGCAAGTATCATCGACTCAAAGGCCATGATACAAAACATTGTTTCTCCCTTTTAAATAAAATCAAGAAGTTGATAGCAGAGGGCCGGCTCCAGGTCACTGCGGAACCTGAGCCAACTCAAGCTATCTTCAAAGAACCCTTTCCCAAGCACGCCAGTAGCAGTGGGAAAGGAAAGGAGGTATGTGTAAACACCCTGAAATCCCATGAATTTCTCAAAACCATCTGGTTTTGTAAAAGCAGCCCCAAAGGGCCATTTTGAGTCTGGAAACCCAGGAGCCTTCCAGACAACCCTGTACATATGTTTTAAACTCTATATTTCAAAAACATATAATATGGCTTTTAAAACCTTTATAAAACATGTTTTAGAACCCCGAAGCAGCTTGGCCTAATCCAGACAGGACCAAGAGAGCTAAGAAGAGCCTAGAACTGGAGCACATGTCAAGCCCGGCACAGCAACTCTTGTATCAAATACAAACCCCCAGGATCTCGAACGTCCAAGACCCTGTTATCATCAAAACATCATTTGAAGTCATCTCCGGAAGGCGAAAACAGAGGCGGACGATATATCCGAAGACCCAACCGGAGCAATGCTGTCAAACCCATGTTTCGAACACAGCTCAAAGGAGTCAGAGTTCAGTTTGGATTGGATCTGAACAATATATATCCAGATCCCAATCCAAACCCATGTATGGACTTGGATTTGGATTTGGATTCAAAAATCCAATCCAATATCCATATCCATGGCCCACATCACCTTCTCATAAATGGAGGTGGGGCCCACTTGAAATTCACGTGGGATTATGGGCATGAGAGAGAGTGGGGGGGTGGATAAGATCAAGTGTGGTTGTAATTAAGCTTGACTTGTGTGTCAAGTTTTGGGTTAATCATGTGGGTTAGCCTAATTGAGTGGGTTTGAGCTTGTAATTAGCTAAAACCTAACCTAGGGCTGCACCAACATGATGTGGTTAAAGTCTATGGGCCATGAAAAGGGAGCTCCTTCACCTAAACCTAACCCAAAATACCTAATCCTAGCCTTCCACCCTAATCCGCCCCTAATCTGAACCTAATCACTTAACCTACTTCCCTAATCCCAACCTAATCACCTAACCCACTTCCCTAATCCTTCCCTAAACCTAGGTTAAATTCCCTAAACCTAGCCTAATCCTAGCCTAATCACCTAACCTAGCTCACTAAACCTCACCCTAGAACCCACCCACCTAACCAAACCCTAAACCCCTAAACCACCCCTAGCCCACAACCTACCCAAACCACTTGTATCTAAAATATTTGGCCCTACCCTTTCCAGCCCACCTTATCATCATACCACCCTACCTAAACCACCTAACCACTACCCCAAACCCAGCCCTAACCGACCTACCCAGCCCTATATAAACCCCCCCCCCTTGGGGGCGGGTTCCATAACCAAGCCGCCTTCCCCAATCCCAGTCGGGTCCTCCACTTCCCCAAGCTCAGCCGCCTGCTCCACCTGCTCCACCTGCTCCCCATCCCACCACCACCAGCACCACCACCTTCCAGCCGAACGCCACCGCCTGCCCAACTCCTTTCCAGCCGAGCGCCACCCTCTTCTTCACCCGGTAAGCCCCCTACATCCTATCTTGCCACCTCTTCACTCCCTCTCCACTCTAAACCACCTAATCTACTCCCCTACCACCCTAACATCAGCCCTTCCACTCGCCGCCACCCTTCTCACTCAGCCAAACCCATAACTCCCTAGCAGCCCGCCACCACCAAACTCCCTTAGTCGGCCACTCACTTCCCTGATATCACTCCCTTAGTCGGCCACCCCAACCGACTGTTGCCCCTTCATTCGGCCAGCCATCCGCCAGCCATCACCCTCTCCTTGCTAGCTCATTCCCTTAGTGCCATATTCCCTTAGTGACCTTACTTAGGTCCTTTAACCCGCCACCACCAAAGACAGCCCTTTGCTAGCCGCCGGCCACCTTCGAGGCGCCTCTTCCGCGCACCAAGGACCTCCGGCCAGCACCTCCTCTTGCCGTTCAACCTCGCGGAGCTCCCTTTTGCAGCCCAAGGCGAAGGCCAAGCCCACGCTCAAGCAAGGCATCTATGGACCAGCTACTAGTAAGTGCCTAACTCGGTCTTTAGTTGTATACTTGCTTGAGATTCAATTCGATACGGGGTTGTAATAACGGAGCATAGTCTCCCCCCGCTTGTAATAACGTGGCTTGGCACACCCACACACCTGCACTCTCTTAGTTGTGCACGATTTTGAACATACACGGGCCTAATCAGCCCCTAATACATAAATATATATATATATATATACTTTGATTTTGTAGGGTTTTGCTTAAGTTGGGTGTGTTGTCTTTCAATTCAAGCACTCTCACACACATTGAGCTTTCGCTCTTATTTGAAAGACCCAAGTAAGGGCTGACCTATACTATTTGGGTTTAATTTCATGTCGTGTGTGTAAGTCTTTCAATTCAAGCACTCTCACACACATTGAGCTTTCGCCCTTATTTGAAAGACCCAAGTAAGGGCCGACCTATACTATTTGTGTTTCATTTCATGTCGTGTGTGTAAGTCTTTCAATTCAAGCACTCTCACACACATTGAGCTTTCGCTCTTATTTGAAAGACCCAAGTAAGGGCCGTGGTATACTATTTGGGTTTCATTTCATGTCGTGTGTGTAAGTCTTTCAATTCAAGCACTCTCACACACATTGAGCTTTCGCTCTTACTCCCAAGACTTTAGTCAAGGCCTATTGCAGTTATATTTGGGTTTAATTTCATGTCGTGTGCGTAGTACTTCAATTCAAGCACTCTCACACACATTGAGCTTTCGCTCTTACTCCCAAGACCTTAGTCAAGGCCATACTGCAATTTATATTTGGGTTTAATTTCATGTCGTGTGTGTAAGTCTTTCCATTCAAGCACGCACCCACATTGAGCCTTCGCTCTTATTTGCAAGACCCGAGTAAGGGCTCATATACATACTCTATATACATATCTCCCTTCGGCATTTATATTTCAAGTCATTTCCCTTCGGTATTGTCTTTACATTTTGGGTTTTGCCTTTGGAGTAGCGTGAGTTTGCATTGCATCTACGCCATACCACGAGGTGGGACGCATATTGCATCAAAGCAAGCCCCGCTCGAATTCGCCCATGTAGTGGAGTGTTCATAACACACAAACTAGGTTGCCCGAAAAGGGATAAAAGGAAAGATTTAGGCACGTGCAAATCCACGTGATCTAAAATATGCAACCGCATCTAAAAGACCCGAATTAGACACCTCGAACCGCTTCGTAGACTTTCGATCCCAAAAACTTGATTTTTGCAAAGCGTACAGACTGACCCTTGCACATCAGTGCAAGAAGGTCTACGACGACAAGAGCTCACTTGCTCACAGTCGCCACGATTAGAAGTCAGTTTTACATCTTCGCTAGCTTAGGTAAGCTAGCTGGCACGCCCTGTTTGCATAAATAGGTCTTAGACGCACGAGAGGATCCACTCCAAGCCCAGAAAAGGCAGGGCAGGCGTGGGGATTTTTGCGCGTCTACAGAGATTGGCACGCCCGGTGGGACGTGAGCCTTTCAAAAATCGAGTTTTAAGTAGAAGTCTTGCGAAAATTTTGTAAAAGGTGTCATTTTAACTTGTTTTTCTTTGCTTGTACTTAGGACATTTTGAAAAAGCTTGAAAAGCATGTCAAAATCCAATCCAAGTGAAGTGTCGAGCCAAGGCTCATGCGCATCAAGTTCTCACTCTAGGAGGATTTTCAAAAACAAAATAAAACTAGATGAAATCGAGGACTTGAGAAGGGAGTTTGAGGCCAAAATCGATGCTCTCAGCCAAGAGGCTGAAGTAGGCGATTCATGTTCATCAAATGGTGAACAAAGGCCTAAAAAGAAATCTGAAAAACCTCGCAAGCACAAAGAGGCTTCCGTAATGGAAGGCAACCAATACCACGAGTCTTTCACACAAAAGGACTGTAAAGCCCTACAGCAGTTGCTAAAAGGGCAGAATAAAGAGAAAAGAAGCTATGCCCTGTCTGATTTCCTTCCTATGGATTACGAAACAGACAGTGACGATGAGATACCGAACTTCCATCGGTATGATGGCATGGGAGACCCTAGGTCTCACTTGCAGCTTTTCTCGCATCGAGCCCATAAGAAGAAAAAGGGCTCGATGAAATGGGTGTATTGGTTCCCTTAATCCCTTAAAGGCACAGCCGCCAAATGGCTGGCTTCCTACGACTTAAGCCAGTTCGCTACTTTTGAAGAGTTAGCGAACTGCTTCATGCAAAGATTTGCACACAACGTAGAAGTCACGCCGACTCTGAATACCTTAAGGGATACAAAGCAAGGCATGAACGAAGACGTACATGCCTTCATTATAAGATGCAGGTCGCTTTTGGGCCAAGTGCGAGAGCCCATATCCGAAGGATGCGCAGTAATGCTCATCCTGGATAACTTTAAAAGCGAGTTAAAAACCCTTCTCTCGCTCCATGAGATCTCAACTTTCCAATAGTTGATCAAAAAGGCCTCCCTTTTCGAAACCAACTTGCGAAAAGGGACTTACGATCACTTGTGGAAAGGAAGTGCCATTCCAAAAACCCGCTTGGAAAGGCCCGTCACATACGGGCTACCCACGACGGACAAAGGGGCAAAGCCCCATAAAATCGCCAATGTTCGGGTGGATCCAGGCGTGGCGGGCACTTCCAAAAATTTTGAAAAGATAGAAAATAAGAGGGAGCAAAAGTTTCAAAAACCGGTTCAAAAACGGGAGTACACTCCGCTGGGGCAACCTGTGTCGGAGGTCCTAGACCTCCTACTTGCCTAGGGCATGATAGAACTCCCTGAAATCCCCGAAAGAATCACTTCCAAAGGGGGGTATTTAAACCGATTTTGTAAGTATCATCGGCTCAAAGGCCATGATACTAAACGCTGCTTCTCCCTCTTAAATAAAATTGAGAACTTGATAGCGGAAGGCCGGCTCCAGGTCACTGCGGAACCTGAGCCACCTCAAGCTATCTTCAAGGAACCCTTTCCCAAGCACGCCAGTGGCAGTGAGAAAGGAAAGGAGGTATGTACCCTCACCATTTCCAAGGAACTAGCGCAAAAACCAGAACCTGGTCGACCTACTTGTGCGCCCATTCTTGTACTATACAAGAAACCTGCCCAAGTCGTCATTCGGGGACCACCAAAAGTGGAATCCCCGGTAAAACCAGTTTTGAAAACCCAAGGTTCTCCTCAGCTCATCCTTAGAGCCAAAAGTGGGAACCCTAGGCTGGTCGTGGGGGAAGTCACTAGATCCGGGAGGATCTATCAACCCCCGCACCTTCAAGGTGCTCAAAAGGTGGTCAGTGTGCCTGGCCCCTCAAAAGCATGTATCCCTAGTGTTCTGCCAAAAGCAGATAAGGACAAAGTCATCCTAAATCCTTATGACTTCGAAAACCACCTTTCAAAGATTCCTCTTCACATGTCTATCTTAGAGCTTATAAAAACCTCGCCTAGGCATAGACTTGTATTAGAGAAAATTCTAGAAAGGGCCAAGGTTGATTCGAACATAAGTCCGGAATCCTTGTCTGCCCAAGTGGCTTTATTAGGAGCAAAATCGCCCATCACTTTTTCGGAAGAAGATGTAGATAGACCCTACGAAACCCATAACCAGGCCCTGCATATCGAGGTGGTTCTGAATAACCACTCTCTGGATAGGTGCCTTGTCGATGGTGGAGGAGGGCTCAACATCCTTCCACTTCATGTGGCATACAAAATCGGAGTCACCTTGACTTCAGTGAACCCAAGCCCTATCATTATCACTGGATACGATGGGAATGCGTCTAGACCTTTAGGATCCATCAAACTCCCAATGGAAATGGGAGGGATCGAACACACAGGGGTGTTTCATGTCTTGGACATCCAACCCCATTATAACCTGTTGCTGGTAAGGCCCTGGATACACAGTTTGTGCGCTGTGCCATCCACCTTCCACAGGTGTGTCAAGATCCCTTTTAGGGACCAGGTCGTAGTGATCCTAGGTGAGAGTCACCCACAGCTTTAGGGGATCATAAACTCCCCTTGTTTATCAAGCTCCCAGGCCCATGAGGCTAACCTGGGGCAAATTATGGTTGAGCCACCTCGGCTCGTGTTGAACAACCCTAGGAAGGTTGTATGTGTGAAGGGGCCGCCCAAAGCAGGCCCCCTCCCGACTCTAATCCTTCTAGAAAAACCCAAGCATTCCCAATTTCCAAAGCCCCTGGACAAGAGGCCATATGAGCACAATATGGACGATAGCTTGTTCCAGGACCACGACTTATATCAAACTTTTTCAAAAAACAAAAAGTTGTGGAACATGTTGTTGAACATGAGCTACATGCCCTACAAGAGTCTAGGGGCACAGAACCAGGGTCTCCTAGAGCCCATCCTTCCTAGGGCCAATCCAAGCCGATATGGGATCGGCTATACTCCCTGAATACCGCCGGAGCCACCCCCTGTGACCACCTGGGTCAAGGGTGCCCCGGAACCTGCCTTAGAAGAGACCTACGATTTAGATCTCCTATTCCGAGTCTAACCCGTAGTGTTTTCCCTTTGTAGGTATGACGGAAGATCCCTTTTTCTAAAAATACAAAAACATTTGAAAAGCTTAAAATCAAAAAAATCAAAAAACAAGAAAAACCAAAAATAATGGAAAAACAAAAACTCGAAAATAGAGTGCTTTGTATAGTTCCCAAGGTTCTTGTTTTACAAAAAACCAAAAAAATCGAAAATTTGGAAAATACCAAAAAGATTTTGTATATAGCTGCTCCTGGTAGGACTTTGGCAAAAGAAAAGGATTTCGAAAGAAACGTTGTCTGCATAGCCAGACCAAAAGTTTCGAAATCACTTGAAAATCCAAGTACAAAACTAGGTCGTTTTGAAAATCACTCATCAAATTCCCTCGGGTCTATGGCCCACGAGAATGATCAAAGCCCAGAAGTGGATCCCCTTGAGGAAGATCCCACTTCTGAGCTCCCAGAATTTCATAAGATTCTCAATTTTGAAAGACCTTCCCAATCAGTAGGAGGAGATTTCATAGAGGTGAACCTAGGGGATGATTCCAATCCCAAAACCATCAAAAAGGCGCATGCTTGCATGATGCTGAAAGGTTAGCATTCATTGCATTTCTACGAACCTATTTAGATGTGTTTGCATGGACGTATGAAGACATGCCGGGCATAGATCCCAGCATTGTCGAACATCGTCTTCCCTTAGATGCAGGTGTAAAACCCATAAAGCAGAAGCTTAGTAAAATACACCCGAATGTGCACACGCAAGTCAAAGAGGGTTTAGAAGATCTGCTAAAAGCCGGATTTATAAAACCCATTGTGTGTTAAACATCGTTGTAGTTCGAAAAACCAATGGGAAAATTCGAATATGCATCGATTTCAGAAGCCTGAATAAAGCCACTCCAAAGGATAATTATCCTTTACCAAACATAGATTTGATAGTCGATAGTACTTGTAAACACCCCGAAATCCCACGAATTTCTTAAACAAATCTGGTTTTGTAAAAGTAGCCCCAAAGGGCCATTTTGAGTTTGGAAACCTAGGAGCCTTCCAGACAACCCTGTATATATGTTTTAAACTTTATCTTTCAAAAACATATGATATGGCTTTTGAAAACTTTTTAAAACATGTTTTGAAACCCCGAAGTGGCTTGGCTCGATCAAGACAGGACCAGGAGAGCTAAGAAGAGCCCGGAATCGGAGCACATGTCAAGCCCGGCACAGCAACTCTTGCATCTGATTCACACCCCCAGGATCTCGAACGTCCAAGACCCTATTCTTATCAAAATATCCTTTGAAGTCATCTCCGGAAGGTAGAAACGGAGGCGGACGACCATGTTGGCGAAGACCCAACGCAGACGGAGTACTGATGCTGTCAGGCCCCGCACGAATCGTCCGTTTCGAACCCAGCTCGAAGGAGTCAGAGTTCAGTTTGGATTGGATCTGGACCATATATATCCAGATTCCAATCCAAACCCATATCTGGACTTGGATTTGGATTTGGATCCAGAGATCCAATCCAATATCCATATCCATGGCCCACATCACCTTCTCATAAATGGAGGTGGGGCCCACTTGAAATTCACGTGGGATATTGGGCATGAGAGAGAGTGGGGATGAAAAATATCAAGAGTGTTGTATTAAGCTTGACTTGTGTGTCAAGTTTGGGTTTAAACATGTGGGTTAGCCTAATTGAGTGGGTTTAAGCTTGTAGTTAGCTAAAACCTAACCTAGGGCTGCACCAACATGGGGTGATCAAGGTCTATGGGCCATGCTAAGGGAGCTCCCTCACCTAAACCTAACCCAAAATGACTAATCCTAGCATAAACCCCTAATCCACCCCTAATCCCAACCTAATCACCTAACCCACTTCCCTAATCCCGGCCTAATCCCAACCTAATCACCTAACCCACTTCCCTAATCCTTCCCTAAACCTAGACTAATTTCCCTAATCCTAGCCTAAACCTAGCCTAATCACCTAACCTAGCTCACTAAACCTCACCCTAAAACCCAACCACCTAACCTAGCCCTAAACCCCTAAACCCTTAGCCCACAATCTACCCAAACCCCTAGTTTTAAAATATCTGGCCCAACCCTTTCCAGCCCACCTTATCTACATACCACCCTACCTAAACCACCTAACCACTACCCTCAGCCCAGCCCTAACCGACCTACCCATCCCCTATTTAAACCCCTCCCCTTCGGGGGCGGGTTTTGGAAGAAAGGGAGCCCTCACCTCAGCCCAGCCGACTCCACTCCCCATCTGTCCGCCTGCTCCACTCCCCAACTGCTCCACTCTCCACCTGCTCCACCGGCACCACCTGCACCGCCACCTTCCCTCTTCCATCCACCACCGTTACCCAGCCGGACGCCACCACCTTCACCCAACCGAACCAGCCAAGAGCCCACCTGCCCGCCTGCTTCTCCTTGCCTTCCACCGCCTCTCCCCATTCGGTAAGTACCCAAACTCCATCAAAGCCCTTCTCTTCCACCTCTCCACTCTTAGCCACCCACCCTATCATCATCTCAGCCCCTTTTCCACCACCCTTTTCACTTAGCCGAACCTAGCAAAACCCAAACTGCCGTCCACTACCTAGCCATCATACTCCATTCAGCCTTCCCCTAGGTGTCCCATTCAGCCTTCCCACAAACCCTCCTTTAGGTCCAGTTTCCCTAAACTCTCAACTCCCCTAGTGACCCTAAAAACCCACTTATTTAGACCCTTTAAACCCCCTACCTTGAGGCGACATCTACTTGCCACCGGCCACCTTCGAGGCGCCTATCCCGCGCCCCACTTGCAACCGGCCAGCACCTTTGATCACCTATCTTCGCGGAGCTCCCGTTTGCAGCCCAAGGCCAAGCCCACGCTCAAGCAAGACCTCTACGGACCAGCTACTCGTAAGTGCCCAAACTCGGTCCTTATTTGTACACTTGCTTGAGAATAAATTTGATACGGGGTAGTAATAACGGAGCATAGTATCCCCCCGCTTGTAATAACGTGGCTTGGCACAACCACACACGTGCACTCTCTTAGTCGTGCACGATTTTGAACACACACGGGCCTAATCAGCCCCTAATACATAAGTGTATATATATACTTTCATTTTCGAAGGGTTTTGTTTAAGTTGGGTGCGTTGTCTTTCAATTCAAGCACTCACACACATTGAGCCTTCGCTCTTAGTTGAAAGACCCAAGTAAGGGCCGACCTATACTATTTGGGTTTTATTTCATGTCGTGTGAGTAAGTCTTTCAATTCAAGCACTCTCACACACATTGAGCTTTCGCTCTTATTTGAAAGACCCAAGTAAGGGCCGACCTATACTATTTGGGTTTCATTTCATGTCGTGTGAGTAAGTCTTTTAATTCAAGCACTTTCACACACATTGAGCCTTCGCTCTTACTCCCAAGACCTTAGTAAAGGCCTTATTGCAGTTATATTTGGGTTTCATTTATGTCGTGTGGGTAGTCTTTCAATTCAAGCACTCTCACACACATTGAGCCTTCGCTCTTATTCCCAAGACCTTAGTCAAGGCCGTACTGCAATTTATATTTGGGTTTAATTTCATGTCGTGTGTGTAAGTCTTTCAATTCAAGCACGCACCCACATTGAGCCTTCGCTCTTATTTGCAAGACCCGAGTAAGGGCTCATATACATAAGCTATATACATATCTCCCTTCGGTTATTTTCCCTTCGGTCATTTCCCTTCGGTTATTTCCCTTCGGTTATTTCCCTTCTGTTATTTCCCCTTCAGTATTGTCTTTACATTTCGGGTTTTCCCTTTGGAGTAGCGTGAGTTTGCATTGCATCAACGCCATACCATGAGGTAGGACGCATATTGCATCAAAGCAAGCCCCGCTCGAATTTGCCCATGTAGTGGAGTGTTCATAACACACAAACTAGGTGGCCCGAAAAGGGATAAAAGAAAAGACTTAGGCACGTGCAAATCCACGTGATCTAAAACATGCAACCGCATCTTAAAGACCCGAAATAGACACCTCGAACCACTTCGTAGACTTTCTCTCCAAAACTCGATTTTTGCAAAGCGTACAGACTGACCCTTGCACATCGGTGCAAGAAGGTCTGCGACGACAAGAGCTTACTTGCTCACAGTCGCCACGTTTAGAAGTCAGTGTTAAAAATATCTTCGCTAGCTTAAGTAAGCTAGCTGGCACGCCCTATTTGTATACATAGGCCTTAGACACACGAGAAGATCCACTCCAAGCCCCGAAAGAGGCGAAGAGGCGGGGATTTTCGTGCGTCTACAGTACTGCAAATCATGAAATGTTTTCGTTTATGGATGGCTATTCAGGCTATAATCAAATCAAACTAAGCCCACGAGATCAGGGTAAGACCGCCTTCACAACCCCATGGGGCACGTACTGCTATACAGTCATGCCCTTTGGTTTGAAAAATGCCGGCGCAACATACCAACGAGCCATGACCACGATCTTCCATGATCAGATTCATGAGCTCGTAGAAGTGTATGTAGATGATCTCTTGGCAAAATCCAAAACCCGATGCACCCATATCGAATGTTTACAAAAGATTTTTGAAAGGCTTAGGCTTTACAAAGTAAAACTAAACCCTCAAAAATGTGTGTTCGGGGTAGAATCAGGGAAGCTTCTAGGCTTTACGGTGAGCCAAAGGGGAATAGAAGTCGACCCCTCTAAGTGTCGAGCCATCATAGACATGGCTCCACCCTCCAATCTCACCCAAATCCGTAGCCTCCAGGGTCGTTTACAATCCATTTGCCGATTCATATCGAATCTGGCCACTAGATGCGAACCCTTCAACAAACTGTTGAGGAAGGGCACGAAATTCTTATGGGATGACGAATGCCAGAAGTACTTCGAGAGACTGAAGGCATACTTGGTTAATCCCCCCGTTTTAAACCCTCCAAAGCAAGGAAAACCACTTTTATTATACATCTCGTGCATGCAAATGCTTTTGGAGCCCTGTTGGCTCAATATGAGGATGACACCCATAAGGAGTATGCCATCTACTATATTTTGAAAACTCTCTTGGCTTATAAACGAAATTATCAAGCCATGGAGAAGACGTGCTTGGCCCTAGTCTGGGCCTGCCAGAAATTCAGGCACTATTTCCTAGATCATGAGATCTGGATAGTGTCCAAGCTTGATCCAATCAAGCACTTGTTCGAAAAACCCATTCTCACGGGTAGATTGGGCAAATGGCAACTCCTTCTAATGGAGTATGATCTGAAGTACCATCACCAGATCTCCATTAAGGGGCAAGCCCTAGCAGATTACATGGCTGAATTCCCCTTAGAGGATGCATATCCCACTCTTGTCGAAATGCCTGATGAAGGCATATTGCAAAACCATTTTCAAAACCACATTTTGGCAAATTCTTTCGAAAACCAAGTGTGGAAGATGCACTTCGATGGGGCACGAAACCAACGAGAGGCTGGCGTTGGGGTCATCCTAATCTCCCCTGAAAAGGGCGAGATTCCCATAACAGTCCGCTTAGATTTCAAATGTTCCAACAATGTAGCTGAGTATGAAGCACTCATACAAGGCTTAAGAATTTCAAAAACTCTAGGGGCATCATGCATCGAGGTCTTTGGAGATTCGCTCCTTGTCATAAACCAGGTTTTGAAAATTTGGCAAGTACGTAATGAGAAACTACTTCCATATCACGAGTTGGCCACTCGATTGGTCCAGTCCTTCCAATCGTGTAAACTCACACACATAGGAAGAGAGGACAATGGCATCGCCGATGCCCTCTCCTCCTTGGGTTCAGCCTTGAAGGTCGATCCCATTTCAGGGACCAGATCTTTGGAAATATCGCATGCGCCCCACCCATCCACACACGACTTGGATATTTGCCAAAACAACCCAGAGTCTATTGAAAAACCTTGGTTTTATGACAACAAACAGTTTTTAGAAAATGGGGGATTCACCGAGGATGCCACATCCAAAGATAAGGCATTCATTCGTAAGATTTCGACCCAATACACCATTCTGAGTGGGGTCTTATACAAAAAAAGTTTTACCGGCATTCTGCTTAGGTGTATCGACCTAGAGGAGGCTAGGATAGTGATGCACGAGTTCCACGATGGAGAATGTGGAGGTCATGTTAATGCCAACATGATGGCAATGAAAATACTTAGAGGGGGCTATTTTTGGTCCACCCTAAAAAGGGATTGCCACGATCATGTTAGGAAGTGTCATCCATGTCAAGTGCATGGGCATGCCATTCATATCCCATCATCTGCATCGCATTCCGTGGTCAGCCCCTCGCCATTTACCATGTGGGCGTTTGACATCGTAGGCCCAATATTTCCAAAGGCCTCGAATGGGCATCGATTTATTTTAGCAGCCACGGAGTATTTCTCCAAGTGGGTGGAAGCCATTTCCCTAACCAATGTGATGGGGCAACATGTGGTGGCTTTCATCCGGAGGAATATCTTGGCTCGATTTGGGGTTCCACGAGACCTTGTGTATGATAATGGCACCCCATTCAAGAACGAGTGGATGGTTAAGTTGTGCAACACGTATGGCATAACTCACCACTTCTCCTCGCCCTACTACCCTCAAGGCAACGGCCAAGCCGAAGCCACGAACAAGACTCTCATTAGCATAATTGAGAAAACCTTAGAGAAGGGTAGGACGTGGCACGAGAAGCTGGATGAAGCCTTATGGGCTTATAGGACTTCCATCCGGACTCCCACGAATGCCACACCATTCGAATTGGTCTATGCCACAAACGCCATTCTTCCCATTCATACTCAACTACATTCATTCCATACATCCATAGAGCTCGACCTCCCCCTAGAAACGCTTCAGCATGCTAGGATGGCCGAACTAGATTTGCTAGATGAGAGGCGACTCCTTGCCATGGATCATGCTCGTGCATACCGGCAAAGGATAGCTCGACATTATAGCAAACACATGAGACCTCGCCACTTTGAAGTGGGAGATCTGGTCTTAAAAACCATCCACCATCGTGGCCCACACCCCCTAGGCAAGTGGTGCCCCAACTGGGATGGACCCTATGTTGTACGAGCAACCACTACGAACAATTCGTATTGGTTAATCGATGTAGAAGGTAGGAATTTAGCAGATCCTATCAATGTTCAATACTTAAAGAAATATCATGTGTAGGATCTGGATTAAATTCCATTTTTCGAAAAATTTTAGGGATAGCTGCCCTAAGACATGTGAATAAGGTGCAAAGGCAAACTCGTGTGACCCTGAGTGAGAGAATTCGCACTTGTGAAAGAGTGGAGTTTTCAAAATCGTAGTTACATTTCAAAATCCTTCTTCTTACAAAGAAAGGCCTAGTTCAATATAGCAAGATACTTGCAAGTAGTACGTGCTATTTCTAAATAGGCTGATCTGGAATGGATCGAGTGTAGGCTTGGGATAAGTCCTCCCCTCTTCTCTTCTATTTCCAAAAGGAAAACAAAGGCCCAAAACAAAAGGGAATTTCCCATTCAAAGTCTCTTTCCAAAAGAAAGAAACCAGAATTTAAAAGAAAAATCGATTCTCTTATGAAAAAGAGGGATTAAAGAAAAAATACTCCCAAAGGGAGACCCTCGATGAAAAAAAGAAAAAAGAAGCCAAAAAGCTAAAAAAGAGCAGTTTTCCGCCTTCTGTGCCTTAAACCACGGGACGCTTCAGAAGGGACCGTGGTATCTCTTTCCCATCCCTGGCTTATCCCAAGCTGAAGCATGGTTCATTTCGGGGAATCCTAAAGTAAAAATAAGATTTACTTACTTGAATTTCATCGTGTTTGAGAATTCGACGTTTCGAGTAAGGCGTAGGAATTTGAAATATGCCTTGTTTTCTTATAAAACCTCAGCTAGATAAGCGAGTGTTAAGACTCAAACAAGGGCAAGCACGAAGAGCTCGAGATCCTTAGGATCGAGGCTCAAGACAGTTGTCCCTTTTGTAAATAGTTTTGTAAATAAGTTTTGAAAAATCGAACATCGAACAACATAGGATTTTGCTCACTTGGAGCAGTAGGCCTTGTAAGTCTCTAGAGTTCGACCACATCTGGTCTCTGGGAGGTCGCCACTCTTGGCACCACACCCATGTCATCTGCATTCCACGCATGGTACTTGCATAAACATGATCCCATATAGGACAGACTCCATAGTACAATCCCTTTGGCATGATATCTCCTCTTACCAGGGTTTGTAAATTGAGATTTTGCTAAAATTGGGACGATCCCATATTCTTTGTGGCTAGATCTAGGGAGACATTGAAAGGGGTGTTTGTCATCTTTGCCCTTATCCAAATTGATTTGGACAAGGCCAAAGAGGGGCATCTGTAAACACCCCGAAATCCCATGAATTTCTCAAAACCATCTGGTTTTGTAAAAGCAGCTCCAAAGGGCCATTTTGAGTCTGGAAACCCAGGAGCCTTCCAGACAACCCTGTACATATGTTTTAAACTCTGTATTTCAAAAACATACAATATGGCTTTTAAAACCTTTATAAAACATGTTTTGGAACCCCGAAGCAGCTTGGCCTAATCCAGACAGGACCAGGAGAACTAAGAAGAGCCCGAAACTGGAGCACATGTCAAGCTCGGCACAACAACTCTTGTATCAAATCCACACCCCCAGGATCTCGAACGTCCAAGACCCTATTATCATCAAAACATCATTTGAAGTCATCTCCAGAAGGCGAAAATAGAGGCGGACGATCATGTTGGCGAAGACCCAACGCAGACGGAGCACTGATGCTGTCAGGCCCCGCACAAACCGTTCGTTTCGAACACAGCTCGAAGGAGTCAGAGTTCAGTTTGGATTGGATCTGGACCATATATATCCAGATCCCAATCCAAACCCATGTATGGACTTGGATTTGGATTTGGATTCAAAAATCCAATCCAATATCCATATCCATGGCCCACATCACCTTCTCATAAATGGAGGTGGGGCCCACTTGAAATTCACGTGGGATTATGGGCATGAGAGAGAGTGGGGGGGTGGATAAGATCAAGTGTGGTTGTAATTAAGCTTGACTTGTGTGTCAAGTTTGGGGTTAATCATGTGGGTTAGCCTAATTGAGTGGGTTTGAGCTTGTAATTAGCCAAAACCTAACCTAGGGCTGCACCAACATGATGTGGTTAAAGTCTATGGGCCATGAAAAGGGAGCTCCTTCACCTAAACCTAACCCAAAATACCTAATCCTAGCCTTCCACCCTAATCCGCCCCTAATATGAACCTAATCACCTAACCTACTTCCCTAATCCCAACCTAATCACCTAACCCACTTCTCTAATCCTTCCCTAAACCTAGGTTAAATTCCCTAAAACTAGCCTAATCCTAGCCTAATCACCTAACCTAGCTCACTAAACCTCACCCTAGAACCCACCCACCTAACCAAACCCTAAACCCCTAAACCACCCCTAGCCCACAACCTACCCAAACCACTTGTATCTAAAATATCTGGCCCTACCCGTTCCTGCCCACCTTATCATCATACCACCCTACCTAAACCACCTAACCACTACCCCAAACCCAGCCCTAACCGACTTACCCTGCCCTATATAAACCCCCCCCCCCTTGGGGGCAGGTTCCATAACCAAGCCGCCTTCCCCAATCCCAGCCGGTCCTCCACTTCCCCAAGCTCAGCCGCCTGCTCCACCTGCTCCACCTGCTCCCCATCCCACCACCACCTGCACCACCACCTACACCACCACCTTCCAGCCGAACGCCACCGCTTGCCCAACTCCTTTCCAGCCGAGTGCCACCCTCTTCTTCACCCGGTAAGCCCCCTACATCCTATCTTGCCACCTCACTCCCTCTCCAATCTAAACCACCTAATCTACTCCCCTACCACCCTAACATCAGCCCTTCCACTCGCCGCCACCCTTCTCACTCAGCCGAACCCATAGCTCCCTAGCAGCCCGCCACCACCAAACTCCCTTAGTCGGCCACTCACTTCCCTGACATCACTCCCTTAGTCGGCCACCCCAACCGACTGTTGCCCCTTCATTCGGCCAGCCATCCGCCAGCCATCACCCTCTCCTTGCTAGCTCATTCCCTTAGTGCCATATTCCCTTAGTGACCTTACTTAGGTCCTTTAACCCGCCACCACCAAAGACAGCCCTTTGTTAGCCGCCGGCCACCTTCGAGGCGCCTCTTCCGCGCACCAAGGACCTCCGGCCAGCACCTCCTCTTGCCGTTCAACCTCGCGGAGCTCCCTTTTGCAGCCCAAGGCGAAGGCCAAGCCCACGCTTAAGCAAGGCATCTACGGACCAGCTACTAGTAAGTGCCTAACTCGGTCTTTAGTTGTATACTTGCTTGAGATTCAATTCGATACGGGGTTGTAATAACGGAGCATAGTCTCCCCCCGCTTGTAATAACGTGGCTTGGCACACCCACACACGTGCACTCTCTTAGTTGTGCACGATTTTGAACACACACTAGCCTAATTAGCCCCTAATACATAAATATATATATACTTTGATTTTGTAGGGTTTTGCTTAAGTTGGGTGCGTTGTCATTCATTTCAAGCACTCTCACACACATTGAGCTTTCGCTCTTATTTGAAAGACCCAAGTAAGGGCCGACCTATACTATTTGGGTTTAATTTCATGTCGTGTGTGTAAGTCTTTCAATTCAAGCACTCTCACACACATTGAGCTTTCGCTCTTATTTGAAAGACCCAAGTAAGGGCCGACCTATACTATTTGGGTTTCATTTCATGTCGTGTGTGTAAGTCTTTCAATTCAAGCACTCTCACAAACATTGAGCTTTCGCTCTTATTTGAAAGACCCAAGTAAGGGCCGTGGTATACTATTTGGGTTTCATTTCATGTCGTGTGTGTAAGTCTTTCAATTCAAGCACTCTCACACACATTGAGCTTTCGCTCTTACTCCCAAGACCTTAGTCAAGGCCTATTGCAGTTATATTTGGGTTTAATTTCATGTCGTGTGCGTAGTACTTCAATTCAAGCACTCTCACACACATTGAGCTTTCGCTCTTACTCCCAAGACCTTAGTCAAGGCCATACTGCAATTTATATTTGGGTTTAATTTCATGTCGTGTGTGTAAGTCTTTCAATTCAAGCACGCACCCACATTGAGCCTTCGCTCTTATTTGCAAGACCCGAGTAAGGGCTCATATACATACTCTATATACATATCTCCCTTCGGCATTTATATTTCAAGTCATTTCCCTTCGGTTATTTCCCTTCGGTATTGTCTTTACATTTCGGGTTTTCCCTTTGGAGTAGCGTGAGTTTGCATTGCATCTACGCCATACCACGAGGTGGGACGCATATTGCATCAAAGCAAGCCCCCCTCGAATTCGCCCATGTAGTGGAGTGTTCATAACACACAAACTAGGTGGCCCGAAAAGGGATAAAAGGAAAGATTTAGGCACGTGCAAATCCACGTGATCTAAAATATGCAACCGCATCTAAAAGACCCGAATTAGACACCTCGAACCGCTTCGTAGACTTTCTATCCCAAAAACTCGATTTTTGCAAAGCGTACAGACTGACCCTTGCGCATCGGTGTAAGAAGGTCTGCGACGACAAGAGCTCACTTGCTCACAGTCGCCACGATTAGAAGTCAGTTTTACATCTTCGCTAGCTTAGGTAAGCTACTTGGCACGCCCTGTTTGCATAAATAGGTCTTAGACGCACGAGAGGATCCACTCCAAGCCCAGAAAAGGCAGGGGAGGCATGGGGATTTTCGCGCGTCTACAGAGATTGGCACGCCCGGTGGGACGTGAGCCTTTCAAAAATCGAGTTTTAAGTAGAAGTCTTGCGAAAATTTTGTAAAAGGTGTCATTTTAACTTGTTTTTCTTTGCTTGTACTTAGGACATTTTGAAAAAGCTTAAAAAGCATGTCAAAATCCAATCCAAGTGAAGTGTCGAGCCAAGGCTCATGCGCATCAAGTTCTCACTCTAGGAGGATTTTCAAAAACAAAATAAAACTAGATGAAATCGAGGACTTGAGAAGGGAGTTTGAGGCCAAAATCGATGCTCTCAGCCAAGAGGCTAAAGTAGGCGATTCATGTTCATCAAATGGTGAACAAAGGCCTAAAAAGAAATCTGAAAAACCTCGCAAGCACAAAGAGGCTTCCGTAATGGAAGGCAACCAATACCACGAGTCCTTCACACAAAAGGACCGTAAAGCCCTACAGCAGTTGCTAAAAGGGCAGAATAAAGAGAAAAGAAGCTACGCCCTGTCTGATTTCCTTCCTATGGATTACGAAACAGACAGTGACGATGAGATACCGAACTTCCATCGGTATGATGGCATGGGAGACCCTAGGTCTCACTTGCAGCTTTTCTCGCATCGAGCCCATAAGAAGAAAAAGGACTCGATGAAATGGGTGTATTGGTTCCCTTTATCCCTTAAAGGCACAGCCGCCAAATGGCTGGCTTCCTACGACTTAAGCCAGTTCGCTACTTTTGAAGAGTTAGCGAACGGCTTCATGCAAAGATTTGCACACAACGTAGAAGTCACGCCGACTCTGAATACCTTAAGGGATACAAAGCAAGGCATGAACAAAGACGTACATGCCTTCATTATAAGATGGAGGTCGCTTTTGGGCCAAGTGCGAGAGCCCATATCCGAAGGATGCACAATAATGCTCATCCTGGATAACTTTAAAAGCGAGTTAGACACTGTAGACACCGAAAATTTTCACTTATGGGTTCTTAGGCCTGAAGTGAACCTTTTCGCAATCTACTTCGCTTTATGGGCGTGCCAGCTAGTTTACTTTAACTAGCAAAGTATGTTTTGAAAATAATCTGACTTTTGAAAGGCGATTGTAGGCAAGCGGGATTTTTACGTCGCAGACCTTCTTGCACCGATGCGCAAGGGTCAGTCTGTACGCTTAGAGACTTTGTTTTGAAACAAGTTTAACTCAAAATATATTTTGAATGAAGAAGTGTTTTAAAACCTTTTGAAAACCATGCATTTGGGCGATTTTGACTTTGTAAGGTTTGGACGACCCTAAGTCTTTCAAATTTTAATCTACTTAGGCACGATGGGCGTGCATCGAAATAGCCTAAGTCTTGCACGATTTGATTCGGGTTTGTACGATTTTCAGATTTTAGATCACGTGGATTTGCACGTGCCTAAGTCTTTCTTTTTATCCCTTTATGGGCCACCTAGGTGTGTGTTATGAACACTCCACTACATGGGGCGAATTTGAGCGGGAGTACGGGGCTTGCTTCGATGCAATATGCATCCTACCTCGTGGTATGGCGTAGATGCAATGCAAACTCACGCTACTCCAAAGGGAAAACCCGAAATTAAAAGACAATGCCGAAGGGAAATTGCCGAAGGGAAATAACCGAAGGGAAATGACTTGTAAAGTAAATAGCGGAAGGGGAAATATGGCTATATCTTAAGAGCGGAAAGGCTCAATTGTGTAAGTGTGTGTCGTGTATATATTGAAAGACAACGCACACGACTTGAACCTTAAAACCCGAATCTTAAAGACGTAGCCGAAAGAAATACTTTATATAGAGTATATGTAGGGGCCCTTACTTGGGTCTTGTAAATAAGAGCGAAGGCTCAATGTGTGTGCATGCTTGAATTGAAAGACTTACACACACGACATGAAATGAAACCCAAATATAAATTGCAGTATGCCTTGACTAAGGTCTTGGGAGTAAGAGCGAAAGCTCAATGTGTGTGAGTGTAGAATTGAAGTACTACGCACACGACATAAATGAAACCCAAATATAACTGCAATAAGGCCTTTACTAAGGTCTTGGGAGTAAGAGCGAAGGCTCAATGTGTGTGCGTGTGGAAAATGGAAAGACAACACACACGACTTAATTAAAAACCCCCTTGACTTAAAATATATAAATATAACTATATATTAAGGGCTTGTTAGGCCTGTGTGTGTGCAAGAAGTGTACGACTAAGAGCGGAAAGGCTCAAGTGCGTGTGTGTGTGGGTGTGTCAAACCACGTTATTACAATCGGGGAGAGACGAAGCTCCTTTACTACAACCCCGTATCAAAATTTAATTGAATATAAAGCAAGTTAATGTAATAGACCAAGTTTAGACACTTACAAATAGCTGGTCCATGTTCAACTTGCTTGCACGTGGGCTCACGGTTCACCTTGGGCAGCCAAGAGGGGGTTATCCTAGGTGGCTTTGAGGGAGGTTCTATGGGGCACGATTAGGGTCTTAGGGGAACTAAGGTTCGGCCAAGACGGGGGCTGTGTAGGGTCTGTCCTAGGGTCTATCCTAGGGTACAGGTCACGGCCAGGGTGCAGGTTAGGTCGGCAGGAAGGTGGTCAAGTCGGCCGGAAGGCGTCGGGCGCAGCAATCGGGCGCCTGGCGCTGGGCGCTAGGCGCTGGCGGGCGTCTGGCGCTGGGCGCTGGCGGGCGTCTGGCGCTGGGCGCTGGGGCGCGGGATGGCGTCAGGGCGCGGGATGGCGTCAGGGCGCGGGATAGCGTCAGGGCGCGCACGGCAGGCGCGGTCCAGTTAGGTTTAGGTTGGTTCAAGTCTAGGGTTAGGTTTGGTCGAACCTAGGTTGGGTTAGGGCTAGGTTTAGTTAGGGTTAGGTTCAGTTGGGGTTAGGTAGGTTCGAACCTAGGCTAGGTTGGGGTTAGGTTTAGAGGGGTGTAGAGAGAATGGCTAGGTTAGGTTAGGCTTACCTCTTGGAGCCGGTCCTTCTTGGCTTGAGCCCACGTCTCCACGGTTGCAGCCACTTGGTCCAGCCCACCTTGGTTGCAGCCCCTTGGTCTAGACCCACTTAGCCCACATGGCTTGAACCCACCTCACCCAATGAGCCCACATGGCTAGGTCTATCACTCCCTCTCTCTCCTCCCAAATATTTGCATGAACCCTTTACATGGACCCCCTCACCTCTATTTATAGAGATTTGAGGTGGGTCTTGGATTTGGGTTTGGGTTTGGGGTTTGGATCCATACCCAAATCCAAACACTATTTGGATCTGGATATTGGATCTCAGATATTTTGAGATCCGTATCCGATCCAAACCCAACATTTTTATGGATATGGATCTGGATATTTTGATCCAGATCCGATCCAATCCAAACACTATTTGGATCCAATCCAAATCCAAACACTATTTGGATCGACCCAAACACTATTTGGATTGGCCCAAATCCAAACACTATTCATTACATGGATTTGGATCTGGATATATATGGTCCAAATCCAAATCAAAATTTCTTCGGACAGTCCTTGTTGGCTTCTCGAGGCGAACGATCTGTGCGGGCACTGGCTTCATCAGCGCTCCGTCTGGTGCTGGGTTTTCCCCAACTTTGTCGTTCGGACTCCGTTTCGCCGTTCTGGACTCCGTTGAGCTTTTCATCAAATGGGCTCTGCTTTCTTTTGTTTTTTTTTATCAGGGAGTGGCTTCTGAAGCTCTGGGCTTGAATCCTCTTCGGGCCTAGGGTCTTCTTTTGCCTTCTGTACCTGTTTTCACATTTCAAAACAGGTCGTCATTTTGGCTCAAACGAGCTTTTTGGTGTTTTGAGAGTTTTTGAAATATAGAAGATTTGGGGTGTTTACAGTTATCATCCCATAACTTTGGCTATAGTGAATCAATTTTATTTAAACTTGTCTGGAAAGATGATATCCATAGCTTTCCAACAAGACCAAGTTCATAAAGATCAGAGCTCTTAGCATCAAGATAAAGACGTTTGTCTAAACCTTTGTATTTTTGTCCTATTTTGGACATCTAAGCAAGAGTCATTCCCTGATTTAATTGAAGATTGTCACAATACTAAAATCATAATAAAAAATAGTTTCTGAACCTCCATATGATCCTCTTTTCACTGCAAAATTTTTGTTATTTTTGGAGATTCAAAACTATTTAAAAAAATCTAAAAACAAGTTTTGAAAATAGATTCAATTTATGTTTTTAAGAAGTTAGAAAAATTTTCTTCTAAAAACCTAGTTCACGAATTTGGTTAGGGTTTGAAAAGCGAATTTAAAAAACACATCTGATTATAGTATCATTGTTGCAATAGGAGTTACATAGAGAATTGAGCACTCGAAGTGCTCAAGAAGATGAGAGGTTATGTTACTGCTACTCCTAAACACTTATATTATTGATTTTTAATGTCATCTTTGATTACAAATGCATATTTGTAGACTTTCAGCAAAACATGTACCAATCTTTTTGAACATGAACTTTGATAACAACATGCTTCTATGTTTATGCTACTTTTTTAGTGTCATGCTAATTGGGACGTGCAAAAAATGATTAAAATCTTGTGCTTTGTCCCTCCCTTCTACAAAAAAGAAAATGTTGAAAATTTTCTTTCCTTTGATAAAAGATCTAACGCCTCTTTTCACTATCAAAAAGTTGAAATCTAGTTTATTTTATTATAGCATGTTATCAAGTATAAACTAGTGAACATCTTCAAACACACACCATGACTGATGTAGGTGATGACCCCAGCATAATCTAGCATTTGTAGTAGCAAACACAACCATGAACACTCACTGCGTATATATATATATATATAGAGAGAGAGAGAGAGAGTTTTTGTGCATATGCAACCATCATGAAAGATCATATATGTTTTCTTGCTTATTATTGGCTTCAAAAGTTCACCATTTAGGAGATAAGAGAAATTTCACAAGGCAACAAATAGAAAAGGAAGGAAAAGAGGACATGGAATATGTATATGAGAAACAAAAAGAATATATCGAAGTAATATTCCTTGTGAACATGGGGTACAAATTTTCCAATCAACATTATCGTAGAAATCTTTCCTAGTTCCAAATACTAGCTAACTTCAATGGCGAGGGTTGTTGCTTGTGTGGCTACTAAGAAGGCAATGTTTCCTTAGAGCTAATGCAGTAAGATCTTACCTTCTACTATGGGTTTACCAATATCATGTTAACATGGTCAACCACAATGCTTGTGCATGAGATGTTGTCACTACATTTTAGGTTTATGACTACTTCGCACATATCCCATATGCCTCGGTGAATACCATTTCTTCTATTTTCATTGCTCCATCCTGAATATCATTCAGAATACATGCATTAGATTAATCTGTATAGTGTCACACTGTAAACACCCAAAAATTTTTACCTTTTAGAAAATTGGCTATTTTTCACAGCTTTGGGTTTTTAAATAAAATGCATCAATTGAGCTCGTTTTGGTATCAAAATTTTATAGCAGATTCAAAATGATAGAATGTTGCATCCCTTTTAGAAAAATTCGAATTTGGACAAAATTTTATGAAAATAACTATTTTGCCCTCAAGTCCAAATTGGTAGGATTTTGCCTTTTTAAATGATTGCCTTCAAAGAAAGGATGATTTCAAACAATTCCTTTTATATAAACAAATGAAAAAGGAAACATTGGGATTCAACCAAAAAAATGTTTGCAAATTATAAATTTATGAAATTCCAAAACCCCTCATATTCAAAAACAAGTTAAATTCAAACCAGACCTCAGAAATTCTCCCGATTGAGAAGGGTCTCATTCCAAGACCTGATACCCAGGGTTAAAGTGGTTCGACACCTTACACCCGTTGAAGTGGTTAAAGTAGTTCGATACCCCACACCCATGAGAAGGGTTAAATAGTCAAGGTGGTTATAGACTGACTCACGAAGCAAAAGTAGGTCATCTTTGCAAACAAAAACTCGGAATGAAACCCAGTGTTTTTCCAAATCAATATATGAAAATTTTATCAAATTTGATGTTTTCAAATATAAAATGTTTTTTTTTTATAAAGTGTTTGAAACCTGTCATATATAAACTCAAACCATATGGAAGCAAATTCCCCGGAAAGAGGAGACGGCATAAAAAGGCAATGACCGAACACCTGCCAATTTCAGCGTTGTTGGGCAAGGTAACCTGTCATTTTTAGTTTCAAGTACAAAAAAGGAAGGTTGAAGTTAAGAAATGAAAGCTGACATTCAGAAGGAAAACCAACATAAAAAAAAGAAAGTCAACGTTCAAAAAGGCAAGTCAACACCCGAAAAGGAAGATCGCCCAAAAGAAAGTTGACACTCGGAAGGAAGACGGATGTCCAAGAAGGGAAAGTCATCATCAACCAAGAGAAGGGAAAGCAATGTGTGGATTGGCAGGTTATGACACTAAATTTGGCAAGTCAAGAAACTTACCGACATTTCCATAAACAAGTTGTATGGCAGGGCGTAGGTGGATTGAGAATATGTTTTGGTAAGTCACCAATTCGTATCGTCTTCAACATAAAAGGGAAGGCAACTTTCCATATTTGGCTTAAACACCGAAGTTACCAAAATCAAATGATATAAGCTGGCCGACATCAACAATGAATAAAAGGGCTTGCCATGCATAGCCATAGTGCTTAATTGGGTGCTCTTGGCAGGTCAAATTGAACAAATTAGACAAGAGAACTTATCATGGGCAACGTTGCTGCCCTATTTGGTAAGCTATGATTCCAACCCTTTCCAACTTCATGCATGATCGATTGGAGAAGATATCTACTGTAAACATGAAAATTTTCACTCCCAGGTTATAAGACTCGAACCTTTTCGTGGCTACGCTTTTGTGAGCGTGCCAGCTAGCTTACTCAAACTAGTGAAGGTTTTTGAAATGATTTTCTGACTTTGGCGATTGTAGGCAAGCGGGCTCTTTTCGCTTTAAACCTTCTTGAACCGATGCTCAAGGGTCAGTTTAAGCACTTAGGAACTTCAATTTTTAAACAAGTTTTTACTTCAAACTAACTTGAATGACAAGTGTTTCGAAAGAATTTGATTCGTGCACTTTTTGCCAGTTTTATCATGGGGGTTGGACGACCCTAAGATTTTTGCAAGTTTTATTTATCTTGGCTTGTGTGTGGAGTGTGCAAGCCTAGTTCTAGCATAGTTTTTAACGAGGTTCGAGCTATTTGCCGCAATGAGCAGATGCAGGGATGCTATAAAATTTTGTTTGAGTTTTTGAGAACGATGATGCGAACTCACCCAAATTGAAATAGCAACTCACTCTGCTTGAAAGTAAACTCACGCGAATGTAAAGTGTAACTCACTCGACTTTCACGAAAGTAAACCCACACGAATTTAAGTGCGACTCACTTGACTTTCATGAAGTAAATTCACACGAATTTAAATGCACACTGCTTTCACGAAAGTAAATTTATCCGAATTTAAGTGCAACTCACACTGCTTTCACGAAGTAAATGTACCCGAATTTAAGTGCAACTCACACTGCTTTCACGAAGTAAATTTACCCGAATTTAAGTGCAACTCACACTACTTTCACAAAGTAAATTTACCCGAATTTAAGTGCAACTCACACTACTTTCACGAAGTAAATTTACGCGAATTGAAATATATATATATAGCTTAAGAGCGAAAAGGCTCAAGTGTGCGTGAGTGTGAAAGAGCGGAAAGGCTTAAGTGTTCATGTGTGTATTCATGTTTTATCCGACAGTTTAAGAGCGGAAAGGCTCGAGTGCTTTGTGGGTGTGTTCGTGTTTAAAATAAAGAACGAAAAGGCTCAAGTGTTTGTGGGTGTAAAGAGCGGAAAGGCTTGAGTGCACGTGTGTGTGATCGTGTTCATCCACCAGTTCAAGAGTGGAAAGGCTCAAGTGCTCGTGGGTACGATCGTGTTCATGCACAAATATTACAACCTGGGGAGAGACTTCGCTCCGTTAATACAACCCCGTTCCGAATTGAATTGAATGGAAACAAGTGATTTAAAATCGAAACTAACTATACTTACAAGTTTTCATTCGGTTTAGTCTCTTGTTTCCGTTTGTTGGGTTCGCTTGGGTCGCTTTTGTTGCAGCCGTGAGCTAGGTCCACCTTCTTTGTGTCGAGCCTTGGTCCACCTTGGTGTCGAGCTTTGGCGCGGTTCAAGATCAACCCAAAGATTCGTGTGGTTTGCAAGCTTCAGCTAGTTCAGTTGGCCCGGTCAAAGATGGCTCGGTTGGCTAGTGTGAGTTGGCCTTCAACTAGGTTCTGCCAGCAGGTCGGTTCAAACTAGAGCTCGGTTCAGCCGAGTCTTGTTCCAGCTGAGTGCAGTCAGCCGTGAGGTGCAGGTTTCAGCCGTGAGGTTCAGCCCACAAGCCAAGGTCTTCGTGCGGTTCAGTCCAAGTGCTCAGCTGGTTTTGTGCAGCCCACATGGTGGTTTGGTCCAGCAAGGTTTTAAGAGTGATCTGGGCCAGGTTCAGTTCAGCTAGCACAAGGGTTTCGGCTGGCCTTGGTTCAAATGGGTCAAGTGTAGCAAGGTGCAGTCGAGCCAAGTTGGCCAGCACCTGGTTCAGTTCAACTAGCTAGAGCTCAGTTCAGTCGTGCCTTGTTCCAGCTGGGTGCAGAAAATGGATTTGGTCAACTACAACTGAGTTCAGCTGGGGCAGGTTGCAGCTCGGTTGAAAGTGGTCTACCCAAGTCAAGGCCGTGAGTCAAAGATGGCTCGGTTGGCAGGTTCAATCCAGCAAGTCGAGGTCTTCAAGGTGATGCAGTCCACGTTTGATTTGGCCAACAAGTGGTTCAGTTGCAGGTTCAGTTTAGGGTGGCAGGTCTTGGTCAATGTGCAACACAAGATCAAGGCCGTGTGATTTGGTTCAGACTTGGTTCAACCGTGCAAATCAGAATCGGCCAGCAAGGTGTTTCATGATGGGTTTGGCGTAGGTCGGTTCAACCAAGTCGAGCCAGCAAGTGGGTTGGTTTTTGGCTGGTCAAAGGTGGCAGCCCAAGTCAAGTGTTCGGCCAGGTGCAAGATGGCTCAAGTCGGTCTAAGATAGGTTCAAGACAGGTGCTTGATTCGGCCAAAGTCAGCCCAAGTCTTGGTTCAGCCGTGTGGGTCAATGATGCAGCACAGTTCGGTTCAGGTGTTGCAGGTGAGTCAAGGTCAAAGGGTGAAGTCCACCTTGGTTCAACCAATCGGTTCAACAAGGTTGGCTTTTTGGTAGCTGGTCAAGGTGGCAGCAAGTGGGTTCAAGCCTAGGGTTCAAGGCTTACCTCTTGGTGCTGACCTTGCATTGGTTCCTAGGAGCCAAGATGGGTGTGGTTTGAAGTCCACGTGAATGGCTTGGCCTCCCTTGGTCAAGCCAGCTTTATTCTTCACGTGAAAGACCTTCCACTCCTTCTCTCTCCTTCAAGCTCTCTTCAAAATCAGCCAAGCACCTCCAAGCCTTCAAGGGGATTTCACGTGAACCCCCTTGGACCTATTTATAGGCCAAGAGGGGTGGGTTTGGATCTGGATCTAGATCCTGAGATCCAAATCTGATCCAATTTTCTATTGGATATGGATCTTGATCTTTTGGTCTAGATCCAATCAAACCTTTTTTTTTCTTTCTTGAGTCCTTTTGGGCGCATGCAGTGGACGGTTTCGAGCGGGCTCCGGTTCCTCGGTGACCTTGATTTCAGCCTGGGTTTTTTCCAAGTTCTTTTTTCGGCCGATGTTTTGCTTTTCAGGACGTTTTGAAGCTTGATTCGATCCGTTTGTTCCCTTTTTGGCTTGTTTCTGATGAGGTCGATCTCAGATTTTCCCACGGACTCTATTCTTCGTTTTAATAGGTCGGGTCTTTGATTTCTGTCGGCTTCATCAGGGTCTTAGCTTCTTTTTGTATTTTGAGGCTGAACTTGATTTTGGAGAGGGATGCTGGATTCGATCTTTTGTTTGGCTTTTCTTCGAATGGGCTTGGGCCTTCCTTTTTCTCTTGTTTTGGCCTCGAGTTGGTTTTTTGAAATTCAGGAGTTTTGAAAACATGGAAATTTTTGGGTGTTTACACCTACCATTCAAAGTCTTGCTGACTACAACGTGGAAGGAATATGATTTGGTAAGTCAACAAATCATCATGGTCTAGCAGAGTTCGGCAAGATGGAACAAGGAAAGTCACCATCAAGCCACCAAGCAATGACCTAGCCGATTTACAATATAATTGATAAGGCAAGCATGAGAACAATGAGGCAGCCATGGGGCTCAATTTGGTAAGCCATCAAGGTTGCCTAACTAACTTCAACATCATTCTTGGTACTAGGATTGGCAGGTTACCAAGCCTGATCTCTTAACCTTCAGGCTGAGTGCCATGAATTGGGGAAGTAGCAAATCTAAGAACTAAAATGAAGGCTTTGGGAGAAAAGATCCAGGTTGTAGTTGGATAATGCTATTCATATATTTATAGCAGATGATGATTTTCACCCACTATCCAAGGACATTAAAATGGCTTTAGAGGAATCGATGAACATGCCTAAAGGAGCCGGCTGAACGTACCTAAGGGAGTTGGCAGAACATACCCAAGGGAGCTAGCTGAACATGCCTAAAGGAGCTGGCTGAACATACCTAAGGGAGCCATGTACAGCACAACCCTTACTTGATACGATCAGTGGCTGGTTTTGGAAGTTGTGTACAGCACAACCCTTACTTGATACGATTAGTGGCAGGTTTTGGAAGGCTGTGCACAACACAACACTTGCTTGATATGACCAGTCGCTAGTTTTGGAAGCTGTGTACAACACAACCCTTACTTGATACGATCAGTGGCTGGTTTTGGAAGGTTGTGCACAGCACAACACTTGCTTAAAATGAATGAGAGTGGATTTGGAAGGTTTGGCCAGCACTTACCTTCCAAAATAAAGCCCCAACCATTAAGGCAACTTGCCTTGGGAGTATTTGCAGCAACTAGGCAGTCTTTGGCCTATAAAAGGAGCTCCAGAGGCAATCCGAGTTGAGAAAATCCAATCAAGGTTGTGGAAGATCAAACCAGAGAAAGAGAGAGAGAGAAGGAGAGAAAGAGAGGGAGAGAAGGGAGAGGAGGACCACCACTCGTCGTCCACGTCCAGCTGCTCGCCGCCCATCACCTCCACGTCATCCACCATCTTTGTTTACAGGTTTTGATTCTTGTGTTAGTTGCATAATCTCTGAAAATCTATAATTAAGGAGCCATAGCCTCCATGAAAGCATATTGATGCAAACCCAAGGACGATGCTCACCTTTTTCTTCATGTTATTATTGATTCAAACGTATATATCGATCCTTCAACTCCATGAACACACTCAAAACCATAAACCTCTTTATTTCTTCATGATTCAGGTGAATTTTTAGGATTGGAAGTGATTAATCTTATGCTATAGATTGTTTTAATCATAAATGGAACATGCATAGTTTCTACAAATCTAAAGTTCTATAACTACACTCTGCACACACCTGATCACGGAATTTTCTGTAAATAATGGCTGATCCAGTCAAGTCTAGACTTGGCACGTCAAAACTAGACATATTCATGAGTGTCTGGTAAAATTTTTACGATTTTGTACATTCTCTAACATAGTCAATTAAATCTGAGAAGTTTTGCAAAAACCAGAACAGGTTCTGGAAAATCAGAAAACTCTGCAGCATATGTCTGCTATTTTTTTTATATCTCTATATATATTGCATCAAATTGAATGAAAATTATTGATTTGGAAAGATAACATCCCACAAAAATTCCCAAAACCCTCAAGGGACCAAGCACGGCTTCCCTTGAAAAACATATCTCCCAATCAAGGGTCACGTGGAAGCCCAAGTCTTCCACCACCCCAAAATCCAAACTCCCACCTAAAATAAAATGGGTATATACCCATGATATAGACGATTCTATGTTTCAAGGTCATGAACTTTATAAAACCTTTTCAAAAACCAAAAAGCCTTGAAACATGATCTTAAACATGAGATATAAACCCTACAAGAGCCTAGGAGCCAGAAACCAAGGTAGGCTAGAACCCAGCCTACCCAAAGCCAACCCAAATCGATATGGATTGGGCTACAACCCTCCCATACCCCCTGAGCCACTACCTAAGACCACTTGGGTCAAGGGTACCCTTTAGAACCCACTAAAACCGAAACCTATGGCTTAGACCTTTTTAATTAGAGTCTAATTCACGGAGTTTTCTTTGTAGGTTCGATGGAAGAGCCCTCCTTTTCAAAAATCCAAAGAAAATAGATATTTAAAAAAAAAAATTTAACCTTCAAAAGCCAAAAGCATTTGAAAATCTAAAAATTTCAAAAAGAAATCTGTTTCATTCCCCCATTCTATATTTGGGAAAAAAGTTTTAAAAAAGAAAGCCTTTATATTAATCCTTGAATTTGTATTTCGAAAAAGACAAAAAAAATTGAAAAATTTCAAAAAAAAACTCCAAAAATAATGGCCATGTACAAAGCCAACTTCAAAATATTTTCAAAAATTGTATATATACTCCAAAACCAAAATTCATCCAAGCTTGATATAACCCCTTTCTCTTGCCTAGAGCTTTCTCAAAATTAAAATGCTTGAGAACCATCAATGCAAGGAGGAAAATCGCCTCCAAGCTTCCCGAAATTCGTAGAATCCTTGACTTAGAAAATTTGGGGATTTTTAGAAGTGAGTCTAACCCATAGTGTGTGCATGCTTACATGAGCATCATGCATTGCATTTTGAAATCATACATTTGCATAAACAACATCGGGTCTAGACATCATCGTAGAGTTCGAGGTTTATGTCAAGCCAAAGGGGCATTGAAATCGACCCCCTAAGTATCGAGCCATCATAGGCATGCCTCCATATGAATTAAATTTGAAACCTCCAAGGTTAATTCTAAGCAAAAAAGATGCTAAACCTCTCAACGAAACTTTTGAAAAAGGGTTAAAATTTAAATGATGATTTTCAAAAAGATCTTGAAAAGATCACGATAAATCCTCTAATTTTCAAAAACCTCCAAAGCATTACCATTCATGTGAATGCATTGGGTGTTTTTCTTGATCAATATGAAGATGATATCCATAGAAAGTGTGCCATTTATTTTTCAAAAAATCTATTTGGCATATCGTGCTTAGCCTTGGTATAAGCTTTCAAATTCGAGACATTATTTCCCATGTCACGAAAAAAGAATAATGTTGATTCATTCAAGCACTTATTTGAAAAACCTATCTTAATGGGTAGGCAAGATAAATGGCAGCCCCTTTCCAATGAGTATGAGTTCATCCTCAAGGCTTCATTAAGGGACAAGCCCTACATCGTGTGGCTGAAGTACCTCTTCGAGACACATTCCCCACACTTGATCAAATGCCCCATGAAGGTGTTCCAAAAACTATGCTTGGACAAACTGTTTCAAGGAAAATCAAGCATGGGAAATATATTTCAATCAAGGGACATGTATCGAAATCATCTTCATATCTCCCAAGAAAAGTTGTTAGAAAGGGAGGATTTCCCGAATTTGCTTCTTCAAAAAAATCAAGTTTTGATTGGAACAATTTTAACCCTACATATAACTTCGAAAAAAAAGATTTTCAGTATCTTGTTGATATGAAAACCTTGATAAGGTGAGGATAAATACATGAGTCCCATGATGGAAAATGTGGAGATCATGTCAATTCAAATATGATGGCCATGACGATCACTTAGGACTGGTTATGTTTGTCCACCCTTAAGCAAAAAATTGTCATGATCATGTTAGAAATGTCACAGTGTCAAGTGCATGGGCATGTCATCCCATCGTCCACCCAAAATTCCCTTTAAAAATCCATGGCCCTTCACCATATGGCCGTGTGAATCATTCATCACTATCAAACTAGGGGCATTAAAAATGCAACCCCTAGACACCTTCCATGGAGAATCAATTTCATAAAACATGTTTCTCCATCATATCATATGGAATACATTATCATCATTTCATAAAGCATGTATTTCCATTGAATCACATGGAGTGCATATCATATATCATATACATCTCATTCACCCCAAAGAGTCCCAAAAAGGTGACAGCCCAAGTAGGAATGTCCCCATGTCATAAAAAGGGCAACAAAAATCGTTAATACATGTTGATATATTGATATTGTGGGTAGAAATTTAGTAGACCCCGAAAATGCCCAATACTCGAAAGGGTCTATGTTAAATTCTTTCGAAAAGATTTTTTTAAAAATTGAGCTCCTTTGAAACTTCTTGAACGAAGGATCAAGATTGCTTGTATGACCCCAAATGAAAGAATTGATGCTTTACAAAAAGTAGAGTTTTCAAAAACAAATTGGTGACATTTCAAAAATCCTTGGCTTACAAAATGAAGCCTTGTTCAAAATAGCAAAATATTTTCAAATGGTAGATGCTATTAAGAAATGGGACGATCTCGGTTGATTCAAGTAACCAAAGGGATAAGCTTTCCCCCCATTTTACTTCTCTCTGCAAAAGAGAAAATTGGCAATATTCAAAAGAAAAAGAAAAAGACAAAGAGAATACAAAACTCCTCGAAAAAGGGAACACAAAAACTTCTTAAAAAGGAGTCTTCTCTTTGGAAGAAGAAAGGAAAAGCAAAAGAGAATGCAAAAACTTCTTGAAAAAGAAGTCTTCCCCCCCAAAAGAAGGGAATACAAAAACTTCTTCAAAAGAGGTATTCTCTAGAAAAAGAAAAAAAGAAAAAGAAAAGCCAAAGCTCAAAAGAGCAAATTTTCTGACTCTTTGCCTAAAACCACGGGACGCTTCAGAAGGGACCATGGTAACTCTTTCCCATATCCCTATAGCTTATCCCAAATGGAAAAAGGTTCAACTATGAAAATCCTAAAGTAGGAATAGAATCTACTTATTTGGATTTCATTTTGTTTGAGAATTAGACTTTGTTTTGTGGGAAATGAAACTTTGAAATGTTTTTCAAAATTTATTATCAAAAACCTCTACCAAGTAGTAAGTGTCGAAACTTGAATAAAGGGAAGTATGAAAAATTGGAAGTCCTTTTTTATAGAAGATAAAGGGAGTTCCTTTTAAAAAAGAAATTTTCAAAAAAACCCAAAAATATCGAAAAGACATGGGATAAAACATGTTTTGAGCAATTGGCCTCAAAAGGCTCTCTCTAGGCTCAAAAATTCCAAAATAAACTCTCTCAAAAGCTCACCCCACTCACTCATGCATACATTCAAAAATCATTCATGCATGATCATGCCTAGGAAAAGCACCCCACATAGGAAAAGTCTCCTTTTGGTTGAAAATCCCCTCCTATAATCAAAGAAAAAGGAGTTTTACGAAACGAAAGATCATTCATTCTCAAGAAAATTTGGGAAAAAAATCCATAAAGGGTGTTTCTTCTTTGATATTATTCAAATACATTTAGATCAATGCCAAAGAGGGGAATTTGTAAACACCCAAACATTTCATGTTTTTCAAAACTCTTGAATTCCAAAAAGCCAACTCGAGAACAAATCGAGAAAAGAAGGAAGGCCCAAGCCTGTCCGGAGGAAAGCCAGATTGAGGATTGAACCCGGTGTCCATTTCAAAAGTCAAAATCAACTTCAAAATACAAAATGAAACCAAAACCCTAATGAAGCCGTCAGAAATCAAAGGCCGAGCCTATTAGAATGAAAATTAGAGTCCGTTGGAAAATTTGAGATCGACCTCATCAAAAACAAGCCCGAGTCGAGATTAGACAGATAAAAAACCAAACATCAAAAAGTCCTGAAAGTGAGAAATTGGCCGGACAAAAGGACTGAAAAAACCTAGTCTAAAATTGGGTCACCGAGGAACCGGAGCCTGCTAAAAAATCGTCCGTTTCATGCACCAAGAAAGGACTCAAAAAGAAAAGTTTAGATTGGATTTGGACCAAAAAAATCCAGATCAAGGTCCCACTGAAGATTGGATTGGGTTGGATCCTAAGATCCAAACCCAATCCAAAGAACCACCCTTGGCCTATAAATAGGGCCAAGGGGGTCCACGTAAATGGAGGCTTAGACATTTTGGGAAAGGAGGAGAGAGAAGGAGTGGAGCTCAAGCTAAGGTGTTTCATGTGGAGTTCAAGTCAAAGGTCAACAAAGGTGGCTAGCCTTGATCAAGAGGAGGACTTGGAGCTCAAGCAAAGGGGTTCACGTAAGGCATTTGGTCAAAGTTGGAGCATTTGGTCAACAAAGGTGGCTAGGCTTGGTCAAAAGGTTAGTCTCTAAACTCAAGTGGGCTACACCTTAGAGCTCACGTGAAAGGCTAAGGAAGGAGCTTGACCAAGGTGGGCTGGCTTGACTTGGCCGAACCACCTGCACCAAGGAGGACCCGACTGCAACATAGCTCTTGACCTTGGTGAACCGGCTACACCTTGGGGCTGACCTAGCTCACGGTTGGCTTGACTTCCCAGCCACACCAAACAAGGTGGGTTGGCTTGACTTGGCCGAACAACACCAAACAAGGTGGGCTGGCTTGACTTGGCCGAACCACACCAAACAGGGTGGGCTGGCTTGACTTGGCCGTGCCACACCAAACAAGGTGGGTTGGCTTGACTTGGCCGAACCACACCATACTAAGTGAAGGGGCTGACTTGACCTAGCTCACGACTGCAACAAAGTGGGCTTGAGCGAACCAAGCAAACCAAACCACGAGCTCGATTGAAGGAAAAGCTGTAAGTTTTTTTTAAACTTTGATTTTAATACCGCTTTTTCCCTTAAATTCAATTCGGAATGGGGTTGTAGTAATGGAGTGAAGCCTCCTGCCATATTATAATATTTGTGCATGAACACGATCGCACCCACGAGCACTTGATCCTTTTCGCTCGTAACTGGTGGATGAACACGATCGCACACACAAGTACTTGAGCCTTCTCGCTCTTAACTGGTGGATGAACACGATCGTACCCACAAGCACTTGAGCCTTTTCGCTCTTATCTGGTGGATGAACACGATCACACCCACGAGCACTTGAGCCTTTCCGCTCTTTACACTCACATGCACTTGAGCCTTTCTGCTCTCTGCCTCAATATACATTAGAAACATTCTATACTTCAAACCCCTTCTGTTCTTAAGCAAGTATACATATTTCATTTGGCGTGAGTTTTACTTCCGTGATCGTAGAGTGGTTGCACTTAAATTTGCATGAGTTTATTTTCGTGAAAGTAGAGTGAAAGCACTTAAATTCGTGTGAGTTTACTTTCGTGAAAGTAGAGTGAAAGCACTTCAATTCGCGTGAGTTTACTTTTGTGAAAGTAGAGTGAAAGCTTCAATTCGCGTGAGTTTACTTTTGTGAAAGTAGAGTGACAGCACTTCAATTCGAGTGAGTTTACTTTCATGAAAGTAGAGTGGGTGCAAAATTTCAATTCGGGTGAGTTCGCATCATCGTTCTCAAAAACCCAAAAAGATTTCTAGCATCCTTGTATTCGCTCATCACGTTCAAAGCCCTTGAACGATCGCTAAAAACACGCTGAAACTAGGCCACACATTCCACACACATCAGGCCTATATAGATAAAACTTGCAAGAAACTCAGGGTCGTCCAACCCTCATAATAAAATTGGAAAAAGAGTGCACGAACCAATTTCTCCCAAAACACTTAACGTTCGAAGTAAATACCTGTTTGAAAAGTCAAAGTTTCTAAGCACTTAAACTGACCCATGAGCATCGGTTCAAGAAGGTTTAAAGCGAAAAGAGTCTGCTTGCCTACAATGGCCAAAGTCAGAAAAACATTTCAAAACCTTCGCTAGTTTGTGTAAGCTAGCTGGCATGCTCGCGCAAGTGTAGGCACAAAAAGGTTCACTTCGAGTCTTCTAACTCAGGAGTGGAAATTTTCATGTTTACAGTGGTTTGAAAGAAAACCAAATCTATGTCATCTTGGGAGGTAGAGATCTATTGCATATGTGAAGATCCTTGATTAGTCTAGGGATACACTGGAGAATAGGTCCTTGAGATGTATTTTCGTTAGATATCCTAAAGGTTCTAATGGATATCGACTTTATCACAAGGACCATGAATTAATAGAAAGTAAAGATCTTGAATTCTTAGAGGAGACTGAGAATGCCATCCTTGAGAATGACGATGAATGTGTTGATGATCTAGTAGATCTAGATCCATCATCATTTGACCCGTAGATAATGATGATCTTCTTGAACAAATTAAAACTTTAAGTGGAGATAAAAGAAAGGGTCATACTATCCGACTTAATGGATTAACACACCTACCTTACAGAGGAAGTGTGCAATTCAGTGAACTTAGATGATCTAACTGATAACTTAACATATTAGCATGCTATTGACTTATTTGAATCGACAGACTAGGAAAAAGCCATGGATGATGAAATTGAGTCCATTGAAAAAATAAAGTATGAGAATTGACTGATTTGTTAAAAGAAAGAAAAACATTAAGTTGTAAATAGGTTTTGAAAAGGAATATAAAGTTGATGGATCTATCAACAAATTTAAGGCGAGGTTGATTGCAAAGAGATTCTCGCAAAAGGAGGGGATACATTATATTGAGACATATTCTTTTGTTGAGAAATTTGCATCCATAAGGATAATTTTGATAATTTCAGCATATTATGAATTGGATTTACATCAGTTAGATGCAAAAAATGTTTTTCTAAATGAAGATTTAGATGTAATCATATATATGCAACATCCATAATGATACATTGTTAAAAGCCAAGAAGATAAAGTATATAGGTTGAAAGAATCCCTATATGATCTTAAGCAGTCACCTCGTTAATGATATTTAACTTTTAAAAATGTCATTATTGAACTTAGGTTTATGATTATTGAACTTGACCATTGTGTGTATGTTTGGAACAATGGTAGCCACTTTGTCATTCTATCATTATATATAGATGACATATTATTGACTGAGAATGACAATGAGATGATTGTCAAAACCAAGTCATGATTAAACCCAAGGTCCGATATAAAGGATATTGTAGACACGAAAAATTCTCACTTCTGGTTCTTAGGCCCGAAGTGAACCTTTTCGTATGTCTAAGTCATTTTTATAAAAAGGGCATGCCAGCTAGCTTACTCAAGCTAGCGAAGTAAGTTTTGAAAATCTAACTCGTTTGGGGTGACTGTGAGCAAGTGAGCTCTTTTCGTCGCAGACCTTCTTGCACCGATGCGCAAGGGTCAGTCTGTACGCTTAGCAAAGTCAATTTTGAACAAGTATAACCTCTTTAAAAATATGCGAAGTGTTTGGGTTTTGTTTGTATGGTTGCAAATTTTATTTTACATGGGATTTGCATGTGCCTATGTCTTTCAATTTTATGCTATTTAGGCCAACTTGGTATGTGCGCAAGTGACCTAAGTTGGGCATTTTTTTGCACTGGAGTATGGGGTTTGCTTTGATGCAATATGTGTCCTAGCTCGTGGTATGGCGAATATGCAATGCAAACTCACACAACTCCAAGGGAAAACCCGAAATTGAAAGACAATGCTTAAGGGAAATTGCGTAATGTAAATTGCAAAAGGGAAATATGGCTATATCTTAAGAGCGGAAAGGCTCAATTGTGTAAGTGTGTGTCGTGTATATATTGAAAGACTACTCACACAGCTGAACCTTAAAACCCAAATCTTAAAGACATAGCGGAAGAGAAATACAACTATATATATATGGGCTTAAAGGTCACCAACGTGTGCATGGGTGTTGTGTGTATATGTAAAGACAACTCACACGACTTGTAATATAAAACCCAAATAGAATTGCAATATGGCTCTTATTAGAGTCTTGGGAGTAAGAGCGAAAGCTCAATGTGTGTGAGTGTAGAATTGAAAGACCACGCACACAACTTGAATGAAAACCCTGAGTTAAATTGCAATATGGCCCTTATTAGGGTCTTGGGAGTAAGAGCGAAAGCTCAATGTGTGTGAGTGTGGAATTGAAAGACAACACCCACGACTTAAATGTAAATACACGCAACTGAACTTATATAAATAAAATTATATCTTAGGGGCTGTCAAGGCCCGTGTGTGTGCAAAAAGGTGTGCAGCTAAGAGCGGAAAGGCTCAAGTGCACGTGGGTGCTTGTGTGTCAAACCAAGTTATTACATCTTGGGGGGAGACTACGCTCCATTATTATAACCCCATGTCAAAATTTAATTGAATATAAAGCAAGTTCATATAATGGACCAAGTTTAGGCACTTACATGTAGCTGGTCCATCTTCAACTTGCGTGGACTTGGACTTGTGAGTCGCCTTGGGCAGCCAAGAGGAGTCCCTTAGGTGGATGGTTGCGGCAGGTAGGAGTGCTGACCGGCTGATGTTGAGGCATTGTAGGGAAGGTAGGTTGAGCTAAGGTATGGTGCTAGGAGTTAGGGTGAGTTTGGGGATAGGTAGGGCTCGGCTGGAAGGAAGGGAGGTGTTGGGGAATGGTGAAGGGGTGCTGGAAATGGGCGACTAAGGGTGGTAGGTGGATGGGCAAATGTTGGGTGGTGCTCGACTGGGAAGAAGAGAGGTGCTTATTGGGTGGAAGGGAGAAGGGCAGGTGGATGGGAGTATTCGCCGGTGGATGGGTGGAAGGGGGAGTGGTACTAACTGAGAAGGAGGCGGCAGGTGGTGTTGGTGGCCGGATGGAAGAAGGTGATGGAGTCGACTGGAGCTCCTCGCCGAAGGTGGAAGGAAGGGCAGGTGGTGCTCGGTTGGGAGTGGAGAGGGTGAAGAGTGCCGAGAGGGAAGGAACCCGCATGAAGGAGGGGGTTTATATAGGCTAGCTAGGGATTGGTGGCTGGGAGTTTAGGTCGGTTGATGGGCCAGATATTTATTTTAGTGGGCTAGGATATGGTGGGCTAGATCTTTTCATTTAGGTGGGCTGGGTTAGTGGTTTGGGGTAAGTCGGTTAGGTGGGCTGGGACATGGTGGTTAGGGACTTAGTTAGGTTAGTTTAGGCTTAGTTGGTTAGGGTCTAGGTGGTCTAGCTAGGTGAGGTCGGCTAGGTGAGGTGGGTGCGGTTTTGGGTGAGAAGGGCTAAGTCTAGGTTGGGTTTGGGTTAGGTTTTTAGGAACAATGGCTAGGTGAGGTGAGCTAACTTAGGGCTAGGTTTAGGAACCACCCCTTGGCGCCGGTCCATTAGCTTAGTTGCAGCCATATCCAAGTTGGTGCAGCCCTAGGTCAAGTGTAGGTGCATACAAGCTTGAACCCACACTCTTGGTTAAACCCACAAGACTAACCCACTTTTGACCAAAAGTCAAGCCTACCAACTTTCTCACTCTTACTTTATGGCCCCCTTTCTCTCTCTACCCAAGCCTTCCAAGGCCATTCACATGAACTTTTGTGGGCCCCTCACCCCCATTTATGGGGAGGTGAAGTGGGCCATGGATACAGATATTAGATTTGGATCTTGGGATCCAAATCCAAATATATTTTGGGTTTAGATCTGAATATATATGGTCCAGATCCAACCCAAATTTGATTTTTTGATTCCTTCATGGCGTTTTGAGACAGACGGTTTGTGCGGGGCCTTACTTCATCAGTACTCCGTCTTGCGTTGGGTCTTCGCCAACATTGTCGTCCGATCTTCTTCTCACCTTCAGGATTTCATTTTGATCATTTTTCTGATATTTGGGGCTTGGATGTTTGAGAATTTGGGGATGCTTTTGACATGAGAGTTGATATGCCGGGCTTGAAGTATGCTTCGGGTCCGGGCTCTCCTTTGCCTTTTCGATCCGCTTTTGTTAGGCCAAGAGGCTTTTGGGGCTTCAAAACACTATTTAAAGTCTAAAAAGCAATATGTACGAAGTTTTAAAACGTATGTACAGGTTTAAAATATGTACAGGGTTGTCTGGAAGGCTCTTGGGTTTCCAAACTCAAAATAGCCCTTTGGGGTTGCTTTTGTAAAACTAGGCATATTTGAGAAAATCGTAGGATTTTGGTGTGTTTACAGATATGAGAAAGGCATCCTATATTAGTAGCTTGATGTATGGTATGTTGTGTACAAGACCTAATATCAGCTTCGTTATTGGTCTTACAAGTAAATGTCAAAGTAATCAAGGTTAGTAACATTGGATAGTTGTGAAAAGAATTCTAAGAAATCTTAAAGAAACAAAGTGCTTAAAATTGTGTCTTCAAGTAGATAAACTAAAAGTCATAGGATACTTAGATGATGACTTCACTGAGAGAAAAGATGATAACAAATTGACCTCTCCACAAATATTTCTATTTGAAGGTAGAGTTGTTTCTTTGACTTGTAAGAATTAAGATTGTGTAGTATTGTATACATAAGAAACTGAGTATGTTACTTGTTGTGTGGCTGCAACCAATGCAATTTGGATAAGTTGCTTTATAAGTTATTTGAAGTTGGATAAAGCCAACGAGCCAATTTTATTTATTATGACAATAATGCAGCAATTACTCTAATTAAGAGTGAAGCTGATAACTCCTGAAGTAAGTATATAATGGTTAAGTACTACTATGTTCATGATATGGTTAAGAGAAATGAGATATCTATATCATATATGCTAACTAATGATATATTGTGACCCTTTAACTAAAGAGATAATAGAAGATTTTTTTCAAAGCATCTTGAAAACATAGGTTTGAGATTTGTTTAAAGTGTATTAAATTATACGATGATAATTGTTGTGTAGAAAAGAACGTGTTGTATAAGAAAAACCATACAAATCGATTGTAATTATACTTACAATCATAGCAGGCACAATTTGAAAAACCCACAAAAGTAAGAGATAAAAACCAGCGTGTCATAATATTTGGCTGAAATGGCTATGTGGGAAATGTAACGTCGGATTTGACTATTCTCAGCAATAAATCCATGGAATATGGGAAGACAGGTCATCCTCTCGGATTCAAGGAATGTGTTATTTGTAGATAAGAATAAAATGCATATGTTATATTTACTTGCATATAAGAATAAAGGCTTGTAACGAAAAGCCTAGAACGGTAAGGCAGGGAAGACTAAGCCAACTTTTAATGAAGTTTTTTTTATTATAAATACAATAGAGAATATAGTAAAAATATACAACAGAGAACGAATAAGAAAACTTCTCTAAAAAGACCTTTTGAGGGTAACCGAGTAATCCATCTCTCTCCATTCTTCTTTTGTTCTTGTTATGGTGTCTTACTTCAACCCTTCCACTCTTTGCGCAACTGAGGACTTTGGCGGTGATCATACACATGGCACAACTACCCATCATAAGAGAAGGAGAGGGACAACCTATGCTTTAAAGACCATGAGCATGGGTGAAAGATCTTGAGCGGAAAATTTCCTAACTCGAAGAGAGTCTCTTTAATTGCAGAAAGAGAATCAAACGCTTAGGCATGCTCCTCTCTCTCTCCCCCCTCTCTCTCTCTCTCTCTGTGTGTGTGTATGTGTTTTTTTTAAGACTGGGAGTTATATAATGATATCAATGACATGAATAACTATAACATATTGTTTCAGGAGTGAGAAGATCTATTTGTTTCAATATCGGAAATGAAATGTCACGTTGAGCATAACAAGAACTTATCGTTTTAGGAGTAAGAAAATCTAAGTGTTTCAATATTGGATATGAAATGTCAGGTTGAACATGCTTCCCACACCCAAAGGAAGTGATGCCAAAAACCATACGTATCATATTGAAATGGCTATTAGGCTCGATCTTCTCATAGCAGCATTTAACTCAAAAAGCACGATCATGCTTTATGATTGGAAATGGAATTAAAAAAAAAAATTAATGCGTTAAGACTGACAATCTGTGTGGTCCGAAATATCAATGAAGGATGGAAGTTATTTTCTAGATTGACCAGGGTTTCCTTGTGAGTGAAATGCTCACATTTTATCTGACTAGTCACCAAGGATCATATCTATATATTAGAGAGAGGTACATCCTCAAAACATATCAAACATCTCCACCAATGATCACGCCAATTGAACGATCGAGACTTTTTAGTGGATTTAAGTATGAATGAGTTTGCACAGGAACATATATATATATATATATATATATATATATATATATATATATATATATATATATATAATGCATAACTGATGATGGGTTTTTCTTATATGAGCTCTCATAACGTCATAAAATGTGTGTTGTGTAAGAGTAAATTAATGTTAAATTATTAATGCTAAATGAATGTGAAAAGTAAATAGAGATTACTAATTTTAGATTAAATATTAACAACAATGATATACATAATATAGTGTCATATTTTTCTAAAAGTGTTTATATTTACATTTAAATACTAAGGGTTAGTTTTTTATATAGGTAGAAAATTTGATGGAGATGTTACATATAGAATTGATAAAGATTTGGTTAAAATGAAAAGACACATGGCAAGAAGATAGCATTAAAGTTGAAAAATAAATATTATAGAGTATCAATTAGACCCATCATGGTTTATGGTTTTAAGTGTTGGGCAATTAATGATCAATATGTTCAAAAGATATTTGATGGTAGAAATCAAATGTTGAGAAAGATTAGTTACACAAGAAAGGACCATATATATATATATATATATATATATATATATATATATATATAATGAGCTTATTATAAACAAATTGGGAGTGACACCAATAGATGATAAAATGAGAAAAAATAGTTTGAGATGGTTTGGATGCATGGAAAGACGATTGAAAGAAGTTCCAACAAGAAAATATGAAAAACTAGATTGCGAGAATGTTAAAAAGAAAAGAAGAAAGTCCACAAAAGTGATGAAATAAATAATAAGGAATGATTTAGTTTATCAGCTAACTGCTAGGACACATGATCCGGTTCTATAAAAACAAAAAATTCATATAGTTTGACCTCATCTAGTATAGGAAAAGGGTTGGTTGTTGATGTTATTATTTATATTTACATTTTTATGTACTTAATTTGAACATTAAATGTAGTATTTGAACTAATTTTATATTAAATAAATATGAATAACTAATTGATATAAAAGATAAATTAATATAAGAAATTGATATATAAGTTGACACAAGAAAATTAATATATTCAGATATTATATAAATTTATTTATATATGTCAAACTCATTGAGCTGAGGCATTCGCCCCATCAACAGCCATGCTCGCTCGTTCTCCCATTAGCCATGTTGAAAAGACTTCACGTTGTTTGGGTTTTGGGACCCAATTGATGGTTTTAAAAAGCTTTGGGTACTTAAATGATGTTTTTAAGCATCTAAGTAAAAGCGGTACGAAACCTCCATATTGGTGGGGGGGTACTCTCTTTTTCAAATATTTAATTCTTTAAAATTAGGTAAAATTAAGAGTAGATAAAAATTACAAACAACTCTCTAATATGCTTTGTTTTGTAAATATGGTTAATAAAGAAAATATCAAGACCTTTGCACTATACTGCCATCTTGCACAATGAGCATCCTGAAATTTATAGTAAAGTTGCATCAAATAGGCATGTCTGCAAACAATTAGCATTATCTTTCCAAACACCAAAACCAGAATTCAACTCCTGAATTCACTAGCCGCACCACCTTCTGCTGCAAAAGATCTTAGCTCTACATGTGGGTATCTTCTCTGCAAGCTTAAAAACTCATCAAAGGTGGCGAATGTAACATTCGAATTGACGGTGATTCTCATACACTTGAGTGATGGCGAAATCATAAGGATATGGTTCACCAACTTCAGCTCATCTTCTGTCTCTTGAAAGGAACCGACGCTAACTATTTGCAGACGTTCTAGCACAAAATCAGCAGGTTCATACAGTGCACTTGATTCTGACAAAGACAGAGAACTGACATCTGTACAATCCAAGTTGCCATTAGATGAAGCATTGTCAAAATCACATTAAAATTCTTGACTAAATAGTTGCCATGATCACAAGGATAAAAATCTTTCAACTTGCTTTAAAACTCACTCTCGATATAGAGTGTCTGCAGCCGTGGGGTTCTTTTGAGGAAAGATGTGAACTGTTCTTCATTGATACATAATTTCGATGTACATGAACGGACAACCATCAGTTCGAGCTTGTTTAATTGGCTATTCTGCATCAGGTTGGCCTACTCAGGTGCACCACAGATTCGCCAACCAAAATAAACCAAAGAAAGAAATCATTGTCAGCACGAGATTCACGAAATATTTCGTTAGCTATTCTTATCACATTTGACTAGCTGAATGTTTTCAAAAACAATGAGTGAGTGAGTTCATACGTGTGAAAGAAACTCCACTCTACCTAAGAAAACCGTAAATTATCAATTCAGATTAAACTAATTAAACTAAATCTGGCAATACGACTGTCCAATGGAAACTAAGGGAAGCACTGCATATCGAATGAGAAAAGATCTCAGCAGTACTGAAGAGAACAGAACCGAAATAAAATAAACGCAGAATCAGCCATCTGCTGCCGAGAGCTTGGTTGTTGCTCTAGTAAAAGGAAGGACTATTAAACAAATCTTGTTGCTAATAAGATAAATGTACAAGCACACCACCTACATTTAGGATGCATTTGCAAGCCTTAAGGGTTCTGAATTGACCACCACCCAAGCAACTCGTCTTAGTCCAATTCGGACGACAAGAAAACTCGAAAGATTCCAAGAGTGGTGCAATGACCTTAACCTTAAGGAATTTCGAATTCACGATCTTCAAGTTCCTGAGTTGAGAAGCGCAGATTTTTACATTTGATACGCTTGAGCAATTATGGAGGCTCAAGCTTTCAACCTGTGGGCAACCAAACAGCATGTCACAAAGGTCAGGTGGGCAAAATCTTAAGTAGCCGACAGTCAGTCTCTTGAGGAAACGGAGAACAGCAGCAGAATTATTATTGCAGCAAAAATAGCTACTTTTCAACTCCAAGTGCCGAATTCTTTGACAGTTGAACGAATCAAAAGGGACACGATAGGCGGTACTGGACTCGTAAGAGGGGTGCGTGCGGACCGTCAAATCTTCAACCCCCTTTACTGCAACAACATGCCGCACCCAACTATCCAACAACCTCCTCTCTGAATCGTTTCCAAGAGTCACTCGAATCGCAAATCTGCGAAGATTTCCTTCATGGCACATCAAGAACCGAGTGACAACAGTGAAGAAATCTGTTCCTTGAGGGAAATCTGTGTAGCTGAATTCTAAAGAAGGGATTCTTGTGTAGAGAAACCTCCACCTGTGGGAGAGGATGCTGCTTCTTGTTGCTTCTTTGGTGGGTAGAAAACAGAGAATGTGTATGAGAATTAGGTCAGGCAATCCGTTGATTCTACAATTGGTATTACCTGAGCCTGCCATTTCGCTTGCAGAAACGATCCCCACGATTCATGAAGAGAAAAATGAAGAGGATTAGGAGTTAAATATGAAGAAAGACAACGAGATAGAATTAGTTAATGATCCTCTTTCTTCCAAAAGTCTTTTTCCATTCCCATGGAGTTACTCGTTAATGAATTGCTAACTAATTGTTGCAGTACAATGCTACCATACATTTGATTGATTGTGGAGCTCATTTGTTAATTGCATTAACCACATTATTTATGGCTGCATTTTGTCATTGACAACGTGCTAACACCAAAAGTTGTATGGGATGCGAGGAGCCATTACGCGGATTTGATCCCCCCTCTCTTGCCAATGAAGGGCTCATGTAATGATGTAAGGAACTCGATGAGCCACCTTGAGGATATTGAAGGAGAGGAGTGAGGAGCCAAAATTGAAGGGTAGATGAACCCTTAGAGAAGCCAAATCGTTTAGGAAAGTTGAACAGCCAAGAATAATCTATAAACTGACTCACCTCTCAAATATAAAAGGAAGTGGTCACTCACGTTTAAGAGGCATCAATCAATCACTAACTCAAGCATTAATCCTTTTTTTATTCCTTGTTTAGTCTATACTTATAGCATTTTCCTTCACAGTTAATAAAATGTCTTTTCATTCTACTTTGCTTGTCTTATGAGTTAGGTATTCTTGCTTCAGAAGATATAAAATCAAACCCATAATCACGTCCTCTTACAATTTTGTTGCAAGTTTGGTCTTCCTACACTGAATTGCACGATTAAACTTATCACTATTAAATCATATGAGAAAATTGTCTTGAATTTAAATTTTATTTCACCATGGATTTTTCAATTCTTGACTCTGTGGAAACTCTTCTGGTTTATTTTCTGACGGATCAATAATTACTTAGTCAGAGTTCAAATGGCTAAAATACGAAAGAAACAATCTAGCCACTATAATCGGCATCCAATGTCTCAAACAACCAACTATACCCTTCCGGAGGCAAGATCACAGTGAAGTTGATGACTTCCTTAAAATTCATGGTCTTCGATCACACAAATAAGAGTTCAATTGGGCAAGTAAGAGCAACAACAAGCAAACGCTAGGCTATTTAGCTCGAGGAGGCCTTGGGACTGGCAACTTGTTAAATCTTGAACAAATTCAATGTTGCTTTTCGAAGGCGAAGGTTCACGCTCTCTCGCATGTATGTGGTCCTATCAACCAGTTCCAAGGGCAAGTGACTGCAAGATATTATGTCAATCTAAACTGTTCCTTCTAAGAGGCAGCGCAATTACATGTATTTTTGAAATATAGGAACTTTATTAAAAGAAAAAGAAGATATTAGAGGACGCTCCATAGAGTGGCATACAAATAGAGGAGATCTTCCACATGAAATATATTAAATTACAAATACCTATAAATAAGAAAATTAAGAAAATCATGACCACCATCATACTTGTCCACCTTGCAAAAGCACCCTTATAACCTTCTTTTAAGACCATACAAATAACCGAAGTATGAAACATTCTACTTTTCGGTTTTCAACGCAAGGAAAAACTTATATCTACAAATAAACCTTTCACATGCACAAGGAACACATTGGTTAACTCTTCCTACAATAAGATATTGCCCTTAACTTGTGAACATATATCCGGTTGTTGATCCACAAGTGTTGGGATCTTCATCATAGTTGGTGTCACAATATACAATTATTCCCTTCATATAAATTTTTTTATAAAGTTTACCATTATTTATCACGCCCAGTGACGGATCTACATTGAGCAGAAGTAGGGCATCCGCACCACTCAAATTTCTTAGTTAAAAAAAAAAGAATGTAGCTTGTTGGTTCCTGTTTTTGGAGAGTCCTGTATGCTGAAAAATACAATAACTCTCTTACCATATAATATGTAGCACCTGAATCAATTATCCAAGTTTTTGAGCGAGAATAAGAGAAGTGGTTACCCTTCACGGTATGTGTAGCTTGTGTCACTCTAGCTTAAGACGAAGAAGATGGGGATTGTTCGGATAGTTTATGTTTTAGGCCCTCTATCCTTTTTATAATCTCTTGAATTTTATCTGTGCTTGGAGTTGAATTTTCTGCAGAATGAATTGAGTGATTGCGATTTCTATAATAGTCAGGTTTGCCATGTAATTCTCAACAATGTTCTCTGGTATGATGCGATTTTCTACAATATGAACAAACAAGGTTTTCTTTCTCATCAGAATGAAATCTACCACGACCACAATTCTGGTGTCCACCTCTATCACGAAAGTGTGAACTGTCTCCTCTTACTTGAAGTGCGTGCCCAGAGAAGGAAGCTCTTCTCTGCCTAAGATATTCAATTTTACTGACTCAAATTCAGGATTTACACCCCACAATAAATCAAATACTTTCCTCTTTTCAATCTCAGTATTTCTTTCATTGTAGCAAGCAGAACATTTGATATTCGTATAATAGAGGAGTTCATCCTAGAGACCTCGGAGATCTGCATAATATTCGCTGATAGATCGAGTTCTTTGTTTACATTTTCTAATCTTTTCCAAAATCTCGTATTCTTTGCCCATATTTTTTTTTTAGAGTATGTCTCGGAGACTGCACACCAAATTTCATGTGTTGATTCAAGGAATATGAAGGTTTATGCAATGGATGAAATCATAGATTGAAGTAGCCAAGATGATATTAGAGCATATCTCTTTCACCCTCTTTTGAGTTGAGTTTTTGAATTAAGATCATATTCTATGTTTACAAGAGACAAAATGGGTTGGAGAAAAAGTAAAGTTGATAGAAGACACATATGTATAGCCATATACACATGTTTCGCCACTTATAAAATGAGGTGTCTTAGACTCAATAATCAAAGAAATGGAGCTCATTGTTTTGCTCACATATGAAAATTAGCAAATATGACAACTACATGTACAAAGATAACAATTTGTTAATTTTGATATATTAGATGAGTGGATTATGGAAGATAACGAAGAAAATGCACTCCTAACCAAAGAAGTCATTGCATGGATTAATTTGAAAGGAGTGCAACAACATGAAGGAGATGAAGATTTTGATTTTGAAGAAGAAGGTGATGAAAAACTTTGAATCTTTATCAAGTAAAAGATGAAGATTATTTAGTTAATGATCATGATACAAATTTACAATATGTAAAATATAAATGTATTTTATTTTTTGCTTTAAAATATGTAAATTTAGATGCAATTGTTCAATGTTTAATGCTCAATATGTACTAAACTTTACATTATATGAATTCAAATCAATTACCAGATTTTTACTAATTTTTTCTGATTTTTTTTAGATTTTTCCTGATTTTTTAAATAATTTTCTATTTTTTAATATTAAAGTACGATACGATACGATGCGATACTATATGATACGCCTGTATTGTGGAGTCCAGCGATACGCGATACGATATGCATCAGACTATACTGTTCAAAATTGTGCGAATTATCGAGGTATAAGTTAATGAGCCATACTATGAAATTGTGGGAAAGAATTATCTAATGTAGGTTAAGACAAGTATCAAGTACAACAAAGAACCAGTTTGGATTCATGCCAAGTAGATCTCCTGTTCAAGCGATTCAGCTTTTGAGACGTCTTGTGGAACATTTTAGAGCAAAAAAGAAAGACATAATATTTATTCATGTAGAAAAAACTTATGATAGAGTACTGAGGGCGGTTCTTTGGAGAACTTTGGAAAAAAGAGGTATCCCATTGACATACATTAACCTCATAAGAGACATGTATGATGGTGCAAAAACATGTGTGAGGACTCATGAAGGAATGACAAACTTCTTTGAAGTTAATATTGGGTTACATCAAGGATCAACTTTAAGTCCATACTTATTTATAATGGTGATTGATGAGTTAGCAAAACATATTCAAGATGAAGTACCTTGGTGTATGTTATTTGCAGATGATATTGTATTAGTGGAGGAGTCTAAGGAAAAAGTTAATAGAAAGTTGGAACTATGGAGAGAAAGAAAAGGCCTCCGACTTGGTAGAACAAAAACAGAATATATGGAATGTAAGTTTGGTTATTTGGTTACCTCAGAGGACATAGAAATTAAAATTGGCACACATTGCATCTCCCAAAAGGAATGTTTTAAGTACCTAGGGTCATTTTTTCAAAGTGATGGAAGAATTGATGGAGATGTTAAGCATAGAATTAATGCTGGTTGGTTAAAATGGAGAAGAGCATAAGGTATTCTTTATGATAAGAAGATACCATTAAAGTTAAAAGGTAAATATTATAGAGCAACAATTAGAACTGCGATGTTTTATGATTATGAGTGTTGGGCAATTAATCATCAACATGTACAAAAGATGTCTGTAATAGAAATGAAGATGCCGAGATGGATGAGTGGTCATATAAGAAAAGACTGTATACATAATGAGGTTATTAGAAACAAATTAGGAGTGACACCAATAGAGGATAAAATGAGAGAACATCATTTAAGCTGGTTTGGACATATAAAAAGAAGATCAAAAGAAGAACCAGTAAGAAGGTATGAAAAACTAAATTTGGAAGGTATTAAAAGAAGTAGAGGAAAACCACAAAAGTGTTCAAAAGAAACAACAAAAAATGATCTTTGCGAAAAAACCCCACGGCCTCCCCGCCTTTTCTGGGCTTGGAGTGGGTCCTCTTGTGCGTCTAAGGCCTATTTATGTAAACAGGGCGTGCCAGCTAGCTTACCTAAGCTAGCGAAGATATATTTAAACTGACTTCTAATCGTGACGACTGTGAGCAAGTGAGCTCTTATCGTCGCAGACTTTCTTGCACCGATGCGCAAGGGTCAGTCTGTACCCTTTGCAAAAATTGAGTTTTTGGGATAGAAAGCCTACGCAGCGGTTCGAGGTGTCTAATTCGGGTCTTTTAGATACGATTTCAGATTTTTAGATCACGTGGATTTGCACGTGCCTAAGTCTTTCCTTTTATCCCTTTATGGGCCACCTAGTTTGTGTGTTATGAACACTCCACTACATGGGCGAATTCAAGCGGGGCTTGCTTTGATGCAATATGCGTCCTACCTCGTGGTATGGCGTAGATGCAATGCAAACTCACGCTACTCCAAAGGGAAAACCCGAATGTAAAGACAATGCCGAAGGGAAATAACCGAAGGAAATAACCGAAGGGAAATAACCGAAGGGAAATGACTTGTAATGTAAATGCCGAAGGGAGATATGTATATAGAGTATGTATATGGGCCCTTACTTGGGTCTTGCAAATAAGAGCGAAAGCTCAATGTGTGTGAGTGCTTGAATTGAAAGACTTACACACACAACATGAAATTAAACCCAAATATAACTTGCAGTATGGCCTTGATTAAGGTCTTGGGAATAAGAGCGAAAGCTCAATGTGTGTGAGTGCTTGAATTGAAGTACTACGCACACAACATGAAATTAAACCCAAATAGTATAACACGGCCCTTACTTGGGTCTTTTAAATAAGAGCGAAAGCTCAATGTGTGTGAGTGCTTGAATTGAAAGACTTACACACACGACATGAAATGAAAACCCAAATAGTATAGGTCGGCCCTTACTTGGGTCTTTCAAATAAGAGCGAAGGCTCAATGTGTGTGAGTGCTTGAATTGAAAGACTTACACACACGACATGAAATGAAAACCCAAATAGTATAGGTCGGCCCTTACTTGGGTCTTTCAAATAAGAGCGAAGGCTCAATGTGTATGAGTGCTTGAATTGAAAGACTTACACACACGACATGAAATGAAAACCCAAATAGTATAGGTCGGCCCTTACTTGGGTCTTTCAAATAAGAGCGAAGGCTCAATGTGTGTGAGTGCTTGAATTGAAAGACAACACACCCAACTTAAGCAAAACCCTACAAAATTAAAGTATATGTATATATTTATGTATTAGGGGCTGATTAGGCCAGTGTGTGCTCAAAATCATGCACAACTAAGAGAGTGCACGTGTGTGGGTGTGCCAAGCCACGTTATTACAAGCGGGGGGAGACTATGCTCCGTTATTACACCCCCGTATCGAATTGAATCTCAAGCAAGTATACAACTAAAGACCGAGTTAGGCACTTACTAATAGCTGGTCCGAAGATGCCTTGCTTGAGCGTGGGCTTGGCCTTCGCCTTGGGCTGCAAAAGGGAGCTCCGCGAGGTTGAACGGCAAGAGGTGGTGCTGGCCGAGTGTCCTTGGTGCGTGGAAGAGCGCCTTGAAGATGGCCGGTTGTTAAGGAGGGGCTGGTTTTGGTGTGTTGGGTTAAAGGGCCTAAGTAGGGTCACTAAGGGAGCATGGCACTAAGAAGAAGGAACTAGCTAGGAGATGGTGATGGCTGGCCGAATGAAGGGGATGACAGTCGGTTGGAGTGGCCGACTAGGGGAGTTCGGTGGTGGCGGATTGTTGGGGTGGCTAAGAGTGATGTAAGGTAGGGGAACTAGCTAGGAGATGGGGCCAGGTGGTAGTGGTTGTAGTAAGTGTATCGGGATGATATGGGCAGGTTTTAGGGAGTCGGATAGGGTGGCCGAATGGAGCTAAAAGGTCTAGGTGTTGGCGGATAGTTAGGGTGCTATGGGTTCGGCTGAGTGGGGCTGGTGGCAGCAAGTGGAAGGGCTGGTGTTAGGGTGTTATGGGAGTGGATTAGGTGGCTTAGAATGGAGAGGGAGTGAAGAAGTAGTAAGGTAGGATGTAGGGGACTTACCGGGTGAAGAGAGGGTGGCGGGTGGAAGGAAATCAGGCGGATGATGGTGTTGGTGTTGGTGGCGTTCGGCTGGAAGGTAGTGGTGTAGGTGGTGGTGGGATGTGGAGCTGGTGGTGGCGGGATGTGGAGCAGGTGGAGATTCGGCTGAGCTGGGGAAGTGGAGGACCCGGCTGAAGGTGGGTGGGCTTCTAGATCATCCAACCAGCCCCCAAGGGGGGGGGGGGGGGGGTTTATATAGGGTTGGGTTAGGTCGGTTAGGGCTGGGTTTGGGGTAGTGGTTAGGTGGTTTAGGTAGGGTGGTATGATGATAAGGTGGGCTGGAAAGGGTAGGGCCAGATATTTTAAATACAAGTAGTTTGGGTAGGTTGTGGGCTAGGGGTGGTTTAGAGGTTTAGGGTTTAGTTAGGTGGGTTGGTTCTAGGGTGAGGTTTAGTGAGCTAGGTTAGGTGATTAGGCTAGGATTAGGCTAGGTTTAGGGAAATTAACCTAGGTTTAGGAAAGGATTAGGGAAGTGGGTTAGGTGATTAGGTTAGGATTAGGCCAGGATTAGGGAAGTATGTTAGGTGATTAGGCTCAGATTAGGGGCGGATTAGGGTGGAAGGCTAGGATTAGGTATTTTTGGTTAGGTTTAGGTGAAGGAGCTCCCTTTGCATGGCCCATAGACCTTAACCACATCATGTTGGTGCAGCCCTAGGTTAGGTTTTGGCTAATTACAAGCTTAAACCCACTTAATTAGGCTAACCCACATGACTAACCCCAAACTTGACACACAAGTCAAGCTTAATTACAACACACACTTGATCTTATCCACCCCCACTCTCTCTCATGCCCATAATCCCACGTGAAATTCAAGTGGGCCCCACCTCCATTTATGAGAAGGTGATGTGGGCCATGGATATGGATATTGGATTGGATTTTTGAATCCAAATCCAAATCCAAGTCCATACATGGGTTTGGATTGGGATCTGGATATATATAGTCTAGATCCGATCCAAACTGAACTCTGACTCCTTCGAGCTGTGTTCGAAACGAACGGTTTGTGCGGGGCCTGACAGCATCAGTGCTCCGTCTGCGTTGGGTCTTCGCCAACATGATCGTCTGCCTCTGTTTTCGCCTTCCGGAGATGACTTCAAACAAAGTTTCGATGATAACAGGGTCTTGGACGTTCGAGATCCTGGGGGTGTGGATTTGATACGAGAGTTGTTGTACCGGGCTCGACATGTACTCTGGTTCTGGGCTCTCCTTAGCTTTCTGGTCCTGTCTGGATTAGGCCAAGCTGCTTCGGGGTTTCAAAACATGTTTTAAAAAGGTTTTCGAAGTCATATTATATATTTTTGAAATATAAAGTTCAAAATATATGTACAGGGTTGCTTGGAAGGCTCCTGGGTTTCCAGACTCAAAATAGCCCTTTGGGGCTGCTTTTACAAAACCAGATTGTTTCGAGGAATTCGTGGGATTTCGGGGTGTTTACAGATGCCCCTCTTTGGCCTTGTCCAAATCGATTTGGATAAGGGCAAAGATGACAAACACCCCTTCAATGTTTCCCTAGATCTAGCCACGAAGAATATGGGATCGCCCCAATCTTTTAACAAAATCTCAATTTAAAACTCTGGTAGGAGGAGATATCACGCTAGAGGGTATACTATGGAATCTGGTCCTAAAATGGGATCATGTTTATGTAAGTGCCATACGTGGAATGCAGATGACATGGGTGTGGTGCCAAGAGTGGCGACCTCCCAAAGACCAGATGTGGTCGAACTCTAGAGACTTACAAGGCCTGTTGCTCCAAGTGAGCAGATCCTATGCTGTTCGATGTTCGATTTTCAAAATTTATTTACAAAGCTATTTACAAAAGGGACAACTGTCTTGAGTCTCGATCCTAAGGATCTCGAGCTCTCCGTGCTTGCCCTTGTTTGAGTCTTAACACTCGCTTATCTAGCGAAGGTTTTATAAGAAAACAGGCTATATTTCAAATTCCTATGTCTTACTCGAAACGTCGAATTCTCAAACAAGATGAAATTCAAGTAAGTAAATCCTATTTTTACTTTAGGATTCCTTGAAATGAACCATACTTTAGCTTGGGATAAGCCAGGGATGGGAAAGAGATACCACGGTCCCTTCTGAAGCGTCTCGTGGTTTAAGGCGTAGAATGCGGAAAAACTGCTCTTTTTGAGCTTTTTTGGCCTCTTTTTCCTTTTTTTTATAGAGGGTCTCCCTTTGGGAGTATTTTTTCTTTAATCCCTCTTTTTCATAAGAGAATCGATTTTTCTTTTGAATTCTGGTTTCTTTCTTTTGGAAAGATACTTTGAATGAGAAATTCCCTTTTGTTTGGGCCTTTGTTTTCCTTTCGAAAATAGAAGAGAAGAGGGGAGGACTTATACCAAGCCTACACTCGATCCATTCCAGATCAGCTTATTTAGAAATAGCACGTACTACTTGCAAGTATCTTGCTATGTTGAACTAGGCCTTTCTTTGTAAGAAGAAGGATTTTGAAATGTAACCACGATTTTGAAGACTCCGCTCTTTCATAAGTGCGAATTCTCTCACTTAGGGTCACACGAGTTTGCCTTTGCACCTTATTCACATGTCTTAGGGCAACTATCCCTAAAATTTTCAAAAACTGGAATTTAATCTAAATCCTACACATGATACTTCTTTAAGTATTGAACATTGATAGGATCTGCTAAATTCCTACCTTCTACATCGATCAACCTATACGAGTTGTTCGTAGTGGTTGCTCGTACAACATAGGGTCCCTCCCAGTTGGGGCGCCACTTGCCTAGGGGGTGTGGGCCACGATGATGGATGGTTTTTAAGACCAGATCTCCCACTTCAAAGTGGCGAGGTCTCATGTGTTTGCTATAATGTCGGGCTATCCTTTGCCGGTATGCACGAGCATGATCCATGGCAAGTTGTCGCCTCTCATCTAGCAAATCTAGTTCGGCCATCCTAGCATGCTGAAGCGTCTCTAGGGGGAGGTCGAGTGCTATGGATGTATGGAATGAATGCAGTTGAGTATGAATGGGAAGAATGGCGTTCGAGTGCCATAGACCAATTCGAATGGTATGGCATTCGTGGGAGTCCGGATGGAAGTCCTATAAGCCCATAAGGCTTCATCCAGCTTCTCGTGCCACGTCCTACCCTTCTCTAAGGTTTTCTCAATTATGCTAATGAGAGTCTTCTTTGTGGCTTCGGCTTGGCCGTTGCCTTGAGGGTAGTAGGGCGAGGAGAAGTGGTGAGTTATGCCATACGTGTTGCACAACTTAACCATCCACTCGTTCTTGAATGGGGTGCCATTATCAGACACAAGGTCTCGTGGAACCCCAAATCGAGCCAAGATATTCCTCCAGATGAAAGCCACCACATGTTGCCCCATCACATTGGTTAGGGAAATGGATTCCACCCACTTGGAGAAATACTCCGTGGCTGCTAAAATAAATCGATGCCCATTCGAGGCCTTTGAAAATATTGGGCCTACGATGTCAAACGCCCACATGGTAAATGGCCAGGGGCTGACCATGGAATGCAATGCAGATGATGGGATATGAATGGCATGCCCATGCACTTGACATGGATGACACTTCCTAACATGGTCGTGGCAATCCCTTTTTAGGGTGGACCAAAAATAGCCCCCTCTAAGTATTTTCATTGCCATCATGTTGGCATTAACATGACCTCCACATTCTCCATTGTGGAACTCGTGCATCACTATCCTAGCCTCCTCTAGGTCGATACACCTAAGCAGAATGTCGGTAAAACTTTTTTTGTACAAAACCCCACCCAGAATGGTGTATCGGGTTGAAATCTTACGAATGAATGCCTTATCCTTGGATGTGGCATCCTCGGCGAATCCCCCATTTTCTAAAAATTGTTTTATGTCATAAAACCAGGGTTTTTCAATAGACTCTGGGTTGTTTTGGCAAATATCCAAGTCGTGTGTGGATGGATGGGGCGCATGCCATATTTCCAAAGATCTGGTCCCTGAAATGGGATCGACCTTCAGGGCTGAACCCAAGGAGGAGAGGGCATCGGCGATGCCATTGTCCTCCCTTCCCACGTGTGTGAGTTTACACGATTGGAAGGACTGGACCAATCGAGTGGCCAACTCGTGATATGGAAGTAGTTTCTCATTACGTACTTGCCAAATTTTTAAAACCTGGTTTATGACAAGGAGTGAATCTCCAAAGACCTCGATGCATGATGCCCCTAGAGTTTTCGAAATTCTTAAGCCTTGTATGAGTGCTTCATACTCAGCTACGTTGTTGGAACATTCGAAATCTAAGTGGACTGCTATGGGAATCTTGCCCCTTTTAGGGGAGATTAGGATGACCCCAGCACCAGCCCCTCGTTGGTTTCGTGCCCCATCGAAGTGCATCTTCCACACTTGGTTTTTGAAAGAATTTGCCAAAATGTGGTTTTGAAAATGGTTTTGCAATATGCCTTCATCAGGCATTTCAACAAGAGTGGGATATGCGTCCTCTAAGGGGAATTCAGCCACGTAATCCGCTAGGGCTTGCCCCTTAATGGAGATCTGGTGATGGTATTTCAGATCATACTCCATTAGAAGGAGTTGCCATTTGCCCAATCTACCCGTGAGAATGGGTTTTTCGAACAAGTGCTTGATTGGATCAAGCTTGGACACTATCTAGATCTCATGATCTAGGAAATAGTGTCTGAATTTCTAGCAAGCCCAGACTTGGGCCAAGCACGTCTTCTCCATGGCTTGATAATTTCGTTCATAAGCCAAGAGAGTTTTCGAAATATAGTAGATGGCATACTCCTTATGGGTGTCATCCTCGTATTGAGCCAACAGGGCTCCTAAAGCATTTGCATGCACGGAGATGTATAATAAAAGCGGTTTTCCTTGCTTTGGAGGGTTCAAAACGGGGGGATTAACTAAGTATGCCTTCAGTCTCTCGAAGGACTTCTGGCATTCGTCATCCCATAAGAATTTCGTGCCCTTCCTCAACAGTTTGTTGAAGGGTTCGCATCTTGTGGCCAGATTCGATATGAATCGGCGAACGGATTGTAACCGACCCTAGAGGCTACGGATTTGGGTGAGATTGGAGGGTGGAGCCATGTCTATGATGGCTCGACACTTAGAGGGGTCGACTTCTATTCCCCTTTGGCTCACCATAAAGCCTAGAAGCTTCCCTGATTCTACCCCGAACACACATTTTTGAGGGTTTAGCTTTACTTTGTAAAGCCTAAGCCTTTCGAAAATCTTTTGTAAACATTCGATGTGAGTGCATCGGGTTTTGGATTTTGCCAAGAGATCATCTACACACACTTCTACGAGCTCATGAATCTGATCATGGAAGATCGTGGTCATGGCTCGTTGGTATGTTGCGCCGGCATTTTTCAAACCAAAGGGCATGACTGTATAGCAGTACGTGCCCCATGGGGTTGTGAAGGCGGTCTTACCCTGATCTCGTGGGCTTAGTTTGATTTGATTATAGCCTGAATAGCCATCCATAAATGAAAATATTTCATGATTTGCAGTACTATCGACTATCAAATCTATGTTTGGTAAAGGATAATTATCCTTTGGAGTGGCTTTATTCAGGTTTCTGAAATCGATGCATATTCGAATTTTCCCATTGGTTTTTCGAACTACAACGATATTTGATAACCAATCAGAATACGCAATGGGTTTTATAAATTCGGCTTTTAGCAGATCTTCTAAACCCTCTTTGACTTGCGTGTATACATTCGGGTGTATTTTCCTAAGCTTCTGCTTTATGGGTTTTACACCTGCATCTAAGGGAAGACGATGTTCGACAATGCTAGGGTCTATGCCCGGCATGTCTTCATACGTCCATGCAAACACATCTAAATAGGTTCGTAGAAATGCAATGAATGCTAACCTTTCAGTTTCATGCAAGCATGCGCCTATTTTGATGGTTTTGGGATTTAGGTTCACCTCTTTGAAATCTCCTCCTACTGATTGGGAAGATCTTTCAAAATCGAGAATCTTATGAAATTCTGGGAGCTTAGAAGTGGGATCTTCCTCAAGGGGATCCACTTCTGGGCTTTGATCATTCTCGTGGGCTATAGACCCGAGGGAATTTGATGCATGGTTTTCAAAATGACCTGGTTTTGTACTTGGATTTTCAAGTGATTTCGAAATTTTTGGTTTGGCTATGCAGACGACGTTTCTTTTGAAATCCTTTTCTTTTGCCAAAGCCCTACCAGGAGCAGCTATGTACAAAATCTTTTTGGTATTTTCCAAATTTTCGATTTTTTTGGTTTTTTGTAAAATAAGAACCTTGGGAGCTATACAAAACACTCTATTTTCGAGTTTTTGTTTTTCTATTGTTTTTGGTTTTTCTTGTTTTTCGATTTTTTTGATTTTAAGCTTTTCAAATATTTTTGTATTTTTAGAAAAGGGATCTTCCATCATACCTACAAAGGGAAAACACTACGGGTTAGACTCGGAATACGAGATCTAAATCGTAGGTCTCTTCTAAGGCAGGTTCCGGGGCACCCTTGACCCAGGTGGTCACAGGGGGTGGCTCCAGCGGTATTCGAGGAGTATAGCCGATCCCATATCGGCTTGGATTGGCCCTAGGAAGGATGGGCTCTAGGAGACCCTGGTTCTGCGCCCCTAGACTCTTATAGGGCGTGTAGCCCATGTTCAACAACATGTTCCACGACTTTTTGTTTTTTGAAAAAGTTTGGTACAAGTCGTGGTCCTGGAACATGCTATCATCCATATTGTGCTCATATGGCCTCTTGTCCAGGGGCTTTGGAAATAGGGAATGCTTGGGTCGTCATAGAAGGGTTAGAATCGGGAGGGGGCCTGCTTTGGGCGGCCCCTTCACATATACAACCTTCCTAGGGTTATTTAACACGAGTCGAGGTGGCCCAACCATAATTTGCCCCAGGTTAGACTCGTGGGCCTGGGAGCTTGATAAACAAGGGGAGTTTATGATCCCCTAAAGCTGTGGGTGACTCTCACCTAGGATTACAACGACCTGGTCCCTAAAAGGGATCTTAACACACCTGTGGAAGGTGGATGGCACAGCGCACAAACTGTGTATCCAGGGCCTTCCCAACAACAGGTTATAATGGGGTGGATGTCCAAGACATGGAACACCCCCGTGTGTTCGATCCCTCCCGTTTCCATTGGTAGTTCGATGGATCCTAAAGGTCTAGATGCATTCCCATCGTATCCAGTGATAACGATGGGGCTTGGGTTCACCGAAGTCAAGGTGACTCCGATTTTGTACGCCACATGAAGTGGAAGGATGTTGAGCCCTCCTCCACCATCGACTAGGCACCTGTCCAGAGAGTGGTTGTTTAGAACCACCTCGATATGCGGGGCCTGGTTATGGGTTTCGTAGGGTCTATCTATATCATCTTTCGAGAAAGTGATGGGCGATTTTGCTCCTAATAAAGCCACTTGGGCAAACAAGGATTCCGGACTTATGTTCGAATCAACCTTGGCCCTTTCTAGAATTTTCTCTAATACAAGTCTATGCCTAGGCGAGGTTTGTATAAGCTCTAAGATAGATGTAGACACCCAAAATTTTCTTTTAATTCTTATCTTTTTAGGAAAGTGTCCATTTTTGGTAATTTTGGGTTTTCGAAGGAAAAAGGTACTAAACGAGTTTGTTTTGGTACCAAAATTTTATGAAAGATTTAAAATGATAAAAGAATACTTTCCTTTCTGAAAAATTCGAATTTTGACAAAATTGGAAGAAAATGACGATTTTGCCCCCGGCATGGAAAAGCTAGATTTCGTTTTCTTAAAAGATCTATGACAAAAAAATATGTTGAAAGCTTGCCTTTTGAAAAGCTACAGGCATTTATAAGACAATTTGACACCTATAAAGGCAAGTGGGTGCCCAAAAAGGAGAGCGGGCATCAAAAAGGGAAAGTGAGCTTCCTAAAAAGAAACGTTCATATTCGGAAAGAAATCAGTTGCCTGAGGAAAAAGTTGATGTTATCAAAGGAAAGGAAAGATGGAAACAAGAACAATAGCTTTCGAAAAGAAAGGTTTGGTATCAAATGCATTTCGTAACATGTCCATGTTATGTTTGATTGTCAAGGTAATTAGTGTATCGATATGCATCAGTTTGGCATTGTCATCTGTTACTTTTATGTTAAGAACAATGTTAAAGTTTTAACACTCATGAGGGAAATCTAGTGAGCATGATGGTCGGTTTTCAAAAACGTAACATGGGCTTACTTGAACGCCTTTGTAGTAAAGCACGTAACATGGATTTGCATAACTACTTTCACAGCAAATGTGCAGTTAGGTTCTCAAATTGCAAAAAGATGGAGCCACCTTTTGCAATGTTGCATAGGCACAATAGTCATCAGGCTTGCTGAGTTTGTGAATCATGGCCTTTTTAAACGGACATGGATATTATGGCAGCAGATAGCTAAACCAGCTGATAGTTGTAGTTCTTCCAATGGTGTATCATTCCCTGATAAAATTATTTCCCCCCTTTATGAAGTTACGGTACAGCTAATGGGAGCACGATCATGTTCAGCAGACAACAACATTGATGTTTAAGAAGAATGACTTTCCTCCAACTTAGCTGGTATGATATTAGAGGTTATTAAAGAATTTTATGTGAGGAATGTTATGGACGATGTTCATCAAGGGCAACTGCGATGGCGTCTCTGAAGAAGCATATTGAATCCCTCAACTGATGCTATTACACAAGGTGCTGCATTGGGACAGTTAGCTGCTAAAGAACTAACTCAAGTTACATCTCGATTCCCATCAAACAATTTGATTGGAAAAGGAGGTAGCAGTCAAAGGTCGTTTTCAGATCGTAAAAAGTTAGCTGTGAAAATACTGAAGTTCGTTGGTGATGATTGGAAAAAATTCTTATTTGAGATTGAAATCGTGACTACCTTGGAACTTAGTTTCTTCGGTTTTTTAGTTTCACAGAAAGTAAACATCTCTTTGTTTACAACTTTGTATGTAAGGGAAGTCTGGAAAGAAACCTTCATGGTTCAACAGATAAAAGTATACTTGGTTGTTCAGAAAATCTAAAGACGTGAGATCAATCAGCTGAAGCGTGCCCGTGGCAAGTGTTCCTCGGATATGAGAGGCCAGTCTGATCTTAAGGAAGCACTTGGCCGCAAAGAAGAGACTGAAGGAAATCTGATGTTAGAGCAGGAGTTCAGCTCTCTCAGAGAGGAGGTCTCAGAAGCTGATGCTCACATCAAATCCATTGAAAAGGGATTGTCAGATTGGTACCGAGAAATTATTTTTTTTCACGATCTCAGGTAGCTTCTGCAAATAATGTGTCAGGAAGTATATCTAAATCTGAAAGATCTCAAGCAACAAGAGTATGAGAAGAACAAACCTTTTTTTTATCAAAACAGAAGGGATATTCAGATGGCTTATGAGCTGGCAAAGGAACCAGATGCAACTAAGTGAATATGCCATGGGAAGATCACGCACGAATGGAGATGGCAAAAGCTTTAGTGCTGCGTCTCAATCTATCATGCAAGCAGAAACACCATCAAGTACACAAATGGCTGCGCCAAAGAAATCATGCCATCACAAGGACAAAAACTACCTCAGCGTTGCCTACGAGACATCCTGATTTCAAGTTAAATCCAAAGCACGTCCAGGTTGAAGGTGGAACTTGTCGTTTACAAGGACACGCTTCCCCGGCTCATCCCCTACACAGTCCACATTCAGAATGTTTAGCACCACCAACCATACCTGCAATTCCATGTAACTTGATGCCTGTCCTTCCACGATTGAATATCTTGTGCCTAAGCTATCGCGACAAGGATGAGCTGATAAAGCAAATTCTGAATTCTGGCCTAATTCAGCAACAAGGAAAGATCGAGCCAATAAATCTTGGCAAGAAAAAAAGAAACCTCCCAAAGCCAGCATCTCACCGACGGATTTGGAAGACACAAATCACTACCCACTTACCAAAATATAGCGATCTGTTTCAGCAAGAAACGGTGGCGATTGACTTGGTGAAGACTGGTCCATCTACAGCAGCAGGAAACAACTCCAACTTACCTCATCCGGTTCCATGTTGATAAATTCAGCAACCGTCTACAGCAAGCAATTGCCAGAACCAACGATACTTTCCAAAACCTCTTTTTGCAGCAATTACATGCCAAAAACGAATTTGATCAGCAAGGCAACTTGCCTTGCCCAATGCTACACCCAAGGGGCACCTTTTGGCCTATAAAAGGAGCCTGAAGGAGGCTGCAAAAGGGGGGACCAAGACACAGGAACATTCAGTCCGAAAATTCAGAGAAATAGAGAGAGAGAGAGAGGGAAAGGAAGAGAAGAAGGAGAAGAAGGAAGTCCGGCCTGGTTCCGACGTTCGACGATCGTCCGGCAAAGTGCTCCTACGTCCCCTCTCACTCACACAGGTTGGAATTCTTGCACAAATTGGTTTTAATCCATGAGAACCTGAAAAAGCACAGATTCTAGAAATTTGTACATGAATCAAGGCTTTGAGCCCATGTTCTTCATTTATATCGATACAAACATGCATAATTCCTTCATGAACGAAACAAAAATCCATGTTTGTATGATTTCCATGCTTTATTAGGACTGATACAGGTTGAACTTTGTTCTAGAATCATCTTAGGAACCTTCTGAAATTTTCTGTAAAACCGGTTTCTGAAACTGTCTGTGCACATGCGTCTGATCACAGAAATTTTATTGACAAACGGATAAGCCAATTGCTTCGAAATTTTGCATGAATAATCTAGACATATCAGACGTTCTTAGATAAAATTTTGAGGAATTGTTATGAAATTTTGCCTAGCCAATTATATCCGTGAAGTTTATACAAAATCCAGATTGCGTTTTACAGAAACAGAATGTTCAGTAATAGACCTCTGTTCTTTCTCCCATATCTCTACAACCACTGAGTGAAATTGGATGAAATTTGATTCTTTGAAAACCTAACATCCATGTCTTTCTAACACAACAAATTTCATCGAAATTGGATGACCGAGAACTGAGATATTGCTGTTTTTCTGAGCTTTTGATCTACAGAAACAGGGCTGTTCTGAATGTTATAACAGTTTCTGATTCTGTATTTAATTCTCAGAAAATAAAGAACTAAATTATAAAATAAAAATATATTCTAATTCTACACATACGTGTCTCTATTATGTAAAAGTTTTAGAATTTTTGGAGAATCAGAAATATTTTTAAAAATTCAGAGAACAGGCCTCTGAAACTGAACAGGTTCTGCAAATCTAAGAATCTGAAATTTTTCAGAAATCAAGAACTTAAACACAAATCTGAACTTTGGAAAATCTGGTTTTTCCTTTTTCGAATTAACGGATTCAAACAAATTTCAAGCGTCTAGGCTGACCCTTGAGCGCCGGTTCAAGAAGGCCTAAGTCGAAAAGATCTCACTTGTCCACAATCGTTCTAAGAAGTCAGAAAAACATAATTTGTTAGTTTTGGTAAACTAACTGGCACGCTCGCGCAACCCGATGTAGTTCGAGGGTTTGATTTTGAATCCCAAACGATTTAAAATATCTAGAACACCATTTCTCTCACCTACTTTATGCAATCTCTCTCCAAGCCTCCTTGAGGTTCACGTGAACTTGTGGGCACCCCCTCACCTCTATTTATAGGCAAATGAGGTGGGTCTTGGATATGGATCTTGGATTTGGATCTTAGAATCCAGATCCAATCCAAACATTATTTGGGTCTGGATCTCGAATCTCAGATATTTGGGATCCAGATCCAATCCAAATTTTTGTTTCTGCAGTCCTTCTTGGCGTTTCGAGATGGACGTTTTGTGCGGGCCCTGGCATTAGTGCTCCGTCTTGTGCTGGGTTTTCCCCATCTTTGTCGTCCGAGCTCCTTCTCACCTTTATGGACTCTGTTTTAGTTCACTTTTGTCGTTTTAGGCTTGGATTTTCTGCTATTTTGGTGAATGCTCTTGGCTTGGCATTTGATGCTCCGGGCTTGTAGTCTGCTTCTGGCCTGGGCTTTCCTTTTGCCTTTTGATCATACTTTTGTCAGGCCAAGGTGCTTTTTGGGCTCTTGAACCTGCTTCTGGGGCTGCTTTTGATTCAGGCTCCACTTGTTGGATTTTGGGCTTTTACAAAATTGAGACTTCGCCCATGTTTGAGAAATTTGTACTTTAAGTGGGGTTTGAAACAAAAGTTTAGAGCTTTTGTCACTCCTGGGTTTTTGAAAACTCCAGAATCTGGCTTTGAAATGGATTTTCAAACCAGGTGTTTGTTTTTGAAAATCGTTTGATTTTGGGGTGTTTACAGTATCCATCCTTCCTCAAACTATCAAGCTTTCTCTTGCTTGCAATATCAGTGTTTCATAGAAGAAATTGGTCTCTTTCACTACATATAATATTCTCTAGCATGCAACTTCACAGTAGCATGTCATCATTTTAAAGAAACATGAATACCTTAAGCAATTTGAGTTTTTTATTATTATAAATACTCAAAAATTTCCTAGGAAAATATGGTTTTGACATTGAGTGATATCCTGAGTCCAATTTTTTTTAGAAAATAAGCTTACATGAGAAACCAAGTTGAGATGGTTTTAAAATGGAAAAGCCCACAATTTAGAGCTCTATCACAGTTCAATACAATATAACTACAAAATTAGAATCCAAATTCAAATAAATTTTAAAAGAAGACCAATGAAGAGCCCATAGTCACAAAATATATATGGATATATTGCATCAGTATAGTTAATTAATCTAGATATGAATATTTCAAGGAGAAGAGATAAGGTCCAACTTGAAGACTTTGTAGCAGTCATAGGATATCAATGTGGATCCAACCAAGAACTGCCCAACTTCATCTGACAAAACCTTATTTTAATAATATCCCTTTGAGAGGTCTTAGTTCATTTAACCTAGTTAGACCCACTTTTGTCCTAAAGATCTATTGAGTCAGGCCCTAAACAACTTGATATTATACATGTCCATTAGGTTTTGTTAAAATAAAATTATATGTAGTGGATATACAACATAGGTCAACTTTTACATATATATGTGTATATATATCTAGCATTTGTCATGCTGTCAAATAATAATAAAAGGTCATTAAATAATATTCTTGTAGTTAAGAAATTTCCTTAGTGATCTACCTAGACTTCCTCTTGAGTGAGAGATGAAGTTTGTCATTGATTTGTAGTGAGGTGCTAGCGCAATATCTAAGGCATCTTATTGCATGGCACCTGAATTACAGGAGCTTAGTTATAGGAATTACTAGAAAAGTGGTTTATCAAATCGAGTACTTTATCATGAGGAATTCTTTTCCTATTCATAACGGAAAAAGATGGTTCTCTCTATATTTATATTGATTATAGGCAAACGAATTAGGTGACAATAAAGAACAAGTATCCATAATGATTTTTCCAATCAACTAGAAAAGGTCTGAGTTTTCAAAGATTGATCTTTCATCAAGATATTAATTTCACTGCCATATGGGTGTAGCCAGCCTAGATATTATTAGTTGGAGATTCAAACAACTAATGTACCTAAGATTGATGCGAGTTTTTGGTCATGCCTTTTAGGTTGACCAATTCTCCTATAGTATTCATGGACTTGATGCATCAAATATTTCAGGTTTATCGAGATAAGTTTATCATAATATTATTGATGACATTCTCGTATACTATAAGAGGTAGTTGGGCATGCTAAGCTTTTTCATGTTGCACATGGGTCATTGCAGCAAAAGCAATTATATGATAAGTTCTCCAAGTATGGGGTTTTGACTGAAGCAAGTTTGCTTCTTTGTCATATAATATCCAAGAATGGCATCTCAATAGACCTAGTCAAAATCTCAACTATTATGAATTAGAAAATCGAAGAATGTTTCAGAAGTTCACATTTTCCTAGGTTCAACAAAATTTTATCACATACTTGTATAGGTTCTTAGGCATAGCAACTCCTCTCACCTTTGACAAACAAGGATAATGGACTTTTGTAGACAAATAAGTGCAAACCGAGTTTCATAGAATTGAAAACTAGATTGACTACAACACTAGTTTTACACTCCCAGCTAGTAACAAGGACTTTAAGTTTACTATGATACCTCTCATAAGGGTCTTCATGCATATTGATGCAAAACAAAGTTATACCTTACATATTGAGGTATCTCAAAAAGTACGAGGTGAATTACGCAATGCATGATTTAAAACTTGGAGTAGTTATATTTGCTCTTAACATATGATGGCATTATCTTTGTGGCGTTAATTTACATATATTGTCTGACGATAAGCGCTTAAAGTACATATCCATACAACCTCGCTTGAATATTCGATAGATGAGATGGCTTGAGTTTCTATAAGACTATAAATAGGAGATTCTCTATCAATCCAAAAAAGGCTAATGACTTCATTGATGCCCTTAGCAAGAAAGAGAAGACGTAGGTAGCTCATTTTTCCACTCTATTGAGAGCTACTACATAGCTTTGGCTCGGAGTACTTGCTCAAAAGATTGACCTCAAGTTGAGGATGATCATAGATAAAGTTTCTTGTAGAGACAAGCCTATACATGACAATGGTTCTTTGTGGTTTGAAGGACAAGTATGTATACCTAATGACAAGTCGCTTTAGTAAGAGATTCTAGAGATTGTATGCCAAAACATACACAATATTCATCTTGGTAGCATAAAGATGTATGAGTATGACTCGATAGTATTATTGGTTCAAAAAAGTCAATTGACGAGTTCATGGCAAGATGTTTGACTTAATAGAAGGTGAAACCAATTCATTATTGTCTAATGCATATATTAAGGTTGTTGCCTATTCATGAGAGGAAACAATAACATTTTAATATTGATTTTGATGTTGGGCTTCCTCTTAGTTCACAAAGGAATGATGCAATTTGGATGATCGTTGATGAACTTATTAAGTCTGCATTAGTTGTGTCTATTTGAGGAATATGTTACTATCTTGACTTATCGTGGTCTATATCGTTTAGATTGTTGAGTTTTATGGTGTACCACCATCACCTCGAAAGGACATCTTTGATTTACTTCACATTTTTTGTAGAGTTTGCAAGATGCTTTGCATACAAAATTACAGTTTTGCATAAACTTTCATTTGCAAGTAGATGGGTAGGTTGAGCATTGATGTGAACATCAAAGTTGAATAACACCCCTACATCAAGTTTGAATCAGCTCACATCTCAAGAACAAGATATGGGTATATATATACATATCTAAGAATTATTGTAATATTGAGGATATTCTAGAATACAACAACATTACTCAGAACATTAACCATCCAAGTAGAACCCCGGGACCAGTAACATGATTCAAGTTTGGGGCAAGTCAAGCAATGGCAGATTCAACCCAAGAAGATTTCATAAATGGTCATCAAAACCACTACCAGATGATTACTATGTTCATTAATGAGCTGATTAACCATTAAATCAGGCTCATTTCCCTTAGTTTGCAGGATAACCATGTAGTATTAGTTTCTAGGTGCTATTTTTAACTTATTTTAATGCTGTCATTACTACTCTGTAATCTCTATTTAAGCCATCAGAATGAAACAAATTGTAAAGTTTTTTGGTAGAGGTATTTTGCTATTTGGAAGTATCTCTCTTCTCCTTATCTCATATAAACTCTACTAGATTGGGTTTAGTAGTGATTACCAGGTTCATTATTGTAAACATGAAAATTTCCACTCCCAGGTTATATGACTTGAAGTGAACTTTTTTGTGCCTATGCTTTTGCAAGCGTGCCAGCTAGCTTACTCAAACTAGCGAAGGTTTTTGAAATGATTTTCTGACTTTGGCGATTGTAGGCAAGTGGACTCTTTTCGCTTTAAACCTTCTTGAACCTATGCTCAAGGGTCATTTTAAGTGCTTAAAAACTTTAATTTTTCAAACGAGTATTTACTTCGAATGATAAGTGTTTTTGACAAATTCGGTTTGTGCACTCTTTCCAAATTTTATTACGGGGCTGGACATCCCTACTTTTCTTACAAGTTTTATCTGTTTAGACCTGATGTGTGTGTGGAATGTGTGGCCTAATTTCAGCGTGGTTTCAGAGATCGTTTGAGGGCTTTTTGGAAGCGAGCGAATGCACGGATGCTGAAAATCTTTTTGGGTTTTTGAGGACGATGATGTGAACTCACCCAAATTGAAATTGCAACTCACTCTGCTTTGAAAGTAAATTCACTCGAATTTAAGTGCAACTCTACTTTCACCAAAAGTAAACTCACACGAATTTAAGTGCAACTCTACTTTCACAAAAGTAAACTCACACGAATTTAAGTGCGACTCTACTTTCAGAAAAGTAAACTCAAGCAAATTTAAATATATATATGTTTAGCTTAAGAGCAAAAAGGCTCGAGTGCACGTGAGTGTAAAGAGCGGAAAGGCTCGAGTGCTCGTGGGTATACTCGTGTTCAATTTAAGAGCGGAAAGGCTTGAGTGCTCGTGGGTGCTATTACTCGACTTTCACAAAAGTAAACTCACGCGAATTTAAGTGCAACTCACTCTACTTTCATGAAGTAAATTTACCTGAATATAAGTGCAACTCATGCTACTTTCATGAAGTAAATTTACCCGAATGTAAGTGCAACTCACGCGACTTTCATGAAGTAAATTTACCCGAATGTAAGTACATATACTTGCTTAAGAACAGAAGGGGTTCGAAGTATAGAATTTTTATAATTGTATATTGGGGCAGAGAGCGGAAGGGCTCAAATGCATATGAGTGTAAAGAGCGAAAAGGCTCAAGTACTTGTGTGTACGATCATGTTCATCCACCAGATAAGAGCGGAAAGGCTCAAGTGCTCGTGGGTGCAATCGTGTTCATGCACAAATATTACAACCTGGGGAGAGACTTCGCTCCATTAATACAACCCCGTTCCAAATTGAATTTAAATGAAACAAATGGTTTAAAATCGAAACTAACTGTACTTACAAGTTTTCGTTCGGTTTAGCCCTTGATTCAGCTTGTTGGATTTGCTCGAGTCCACTTCGTCGCAGTCGTGGGCTAGGTCCACCTTCTTTGATGTATTTCAACCAAGTGGTGCAGCCAAGGTTCAGCTGTGCAGGTCGGCCCAAGGTGATGCTGCCCAAGCTTGGTTTGGCCAGATGGGGTTCTGCCCGAGTGCAAGTCAGCCAAGGTGTAGGTCTTCTTTATGGTTCACTTCAGCCAGGCGGCTTGGTTCAGTTCAGCCAGCACAACATAAGGGTTTCGGTGGGCCTTGGTTCAAGTGGGTCAAGTGCAGCAAGGTGCAGTCGGCCCAAGGGTTTCGGGTAGGTGTAGCTCCAAGCTCAAGGCCAGGTGCAGTCCAAGTCAACGAGGTTCGGTTTGCAGCCCACAAAATGGTTTAGCTACTCAGTCCAAGGCTGGTTCAGTCAAAGTCAAAGGGGCAGCAAAATGGTGGTTCGGTTGGCTTCAGCTGGGTGCTTGAGGGTGGCGGTTTAGTTCAGTTCGACTTGATGTAGTCAGCCCAACTCAAGGCCGGGTGCAGCCAAGGGCTCGGTTATGGCTGGGATTGGTTCGGTTGCAAGTCAAGTGCACGTCAAGGCTGTGTGATTCGGTTCAAGCCAGGTAGGTTCAGTTTTGCACGAGATGGTTCAGGATCAGGTGCAGCTGTTCAGTTCAGCACTTGGGTTCGGCCAGCAGGTGGGTCAAGTCCATGGTTCAGCCAAGTGCAAGATGGCTCAAGGCAAGTCGGGTGCAGTTGGCCAAGGCGGTTCAAATGGGGCAACCAAGGTCGGTGCAAATGGGGTAGCCAAGGTCGGTGCAAATGGGGCAGCCAAGGTCAAAGGGTACTCACCTTGTTTGCTGTGGGGTTATCTTGGTCAAGCCTTGGTGCTTCTTTGTTGCAGTCGTGGTGCAGCCACCTTGGTCAACCTTGAGCCATCATGTTGCAGCCATGGTTCGGTCAAAGGGGAGTCAGTTCTCCTTAGTTACAGTCACCTTGGTCAAACTCGAGTCATCCTAGCCATAGTCAAGGCTTTCTTTGTTGCAGCCCACCCCTTAGGTCAAAGCCACAAGGTTGCAACCCACTTTAGCCCTAGGTCAAGTCAACAAGGTCAAGCCCACCTTTGTTGACTTTCACTCACTCTCTCTCTTCCTTTCCCCAAGCTTCAAATGGCATTTGCTCTTCTCGGTATTGATCAAGGCAATTATGCATAAAAGCGTTAGAATTTTCATAGGATGGGAGCAACAGAATACCCATGTGTTGTCCAGCAGAACTTGACACATTGTATGCTAACTAGAATAACTACCTCAACCAAGATAATCAGCCAATCAACCATGACCTATGGCAAAGACATAAGGCATCTGTTTACCAAAGAATTTATAGGTGAACCCTTGAAAGGCATTCTTTTTGTAGTTGTGAACATGAATGCAGATCATCTAGATTCACAATTTCACCTTTTAAAGGGATGTACTAGCATAAAGTCAATACACTTATCTGGATTCCTTAAAAAAGGTACTCCATTAATGCCCTCAAATTCAAAATATGCTATTTAACATTCCTTCTAGCAAGAAAACCCAAATGGCCAACCACCAACTTCCTATGGATTTTTTCAAAATTGTGAATCCTTGTTTCATTTTAATAATTATCCTAGATAATTCTATGAACAATTACAAGTGTGCCCATTTCCTTTTACCCTAATCCTGTCCTAATCCTAGCCTAATCACCTAACCCACTTCCCTAATCCTGGCCTAATCCCAACCTAATCACCTAACCCACTTCCCTAATGCTTCCCTAAACCTAGGTTAATTTCCCTAAACCTAACCTAATCCTAGCCTAATCACCTAACCCACCTCACTAAACCTCACCCCAAAACCAACCCACCTAGCTAAACCCTAAACCCCTAAACCACCCCACCTAAACCTAGCACACCATCTACCCAAAACCCCTTGTATCAAAATATCTAGCCCCTCCCCAAAACTAGCCCACCTTATCACCACACTACCCCTACCTAAACCACCTAACCACCCTTCTAATACCAGCCCCAACCGCCCTTCAAAAAAACTATAAACCCCCCCCCCCTAGTGGGCGGGTTTTAAAGGTTTTTTCCACCAAGCTCTCCCATCCGATCCCAGCCTAGCCGCTCCCAGCCAAGTCTTCCACCTGTACCACAGCCGAACCACCCACCTCAACTGCCCGGCTGCTCCTCTTCCATCCGCCGCCTCCCATCACCACCGGTTAGTATCTTTACTTCACTCCACCTCTTCTTCGCTCCCCCTCCACTCCCAGCCACCTACACCACCACCACATCACCCTAACACTAGCCACCTTCCATCCTGCCCATTCGGCCAAACCTCAGCCACTTCAAACACCCACCATTACCTAGCCACCCTAGCTACACCCGGCCACTCCACTTAACTCCCTAAGACCTACCCATATCATTTCCCCTCAACCCCTAACTCCACCTTACCCCATACCCTAGTTAGTTTCCTTCCCATCCACACCACCCATAGCCACCTTAGCAACCATCACCACCGAGTCTCCCTTAGTCGGCCACTCCAACCGACTGTCCCATATCCATTCGGCCAGCCACCCGCTAGCCACATACCTCCCCTAGGCACTCCCTTAGACACTCCCTTAGGCTCCCATTTAGTGCCACATTTCCTAACACTACACCCTCCCTTAGTGATCCTACTTAGTCAGCCCAACACACAAAGCCAGCCCCTTCCTAGCCGCCGACCACCTTCAAGGCGCCCTTCCCGCGCACCCAAGGCATCCGGCCAGCAACCCCTCTTGCCGTTCAACTCCGCGGAGCTCCCTCTTGCAGCCCAAGGCGAAGGCCAAGCCCACGCTCAAGCAAGGCATCTTCGGACCAGCTATAAGTAAGTGCCTAACTTGGTCCTTAGTTGTATACTTGCTTAAATTTAATTCGATACGGGGTTGTAATAACGGAGCATAGTCTCCCCCCGCTTGTAATAACATGGCTTGGCACACCCACACACACGTGCACTCTCTTAGTCGTTGTAGATGCAGGAAAATCCCCGCCTCCCTTGGCTTCTCAAGGCCCAGAGTGGATCCTCTCGTGTGTCTAAGGCCTATTTGTATAAACAGGGCATGCCAGCTAGATTACCTAAGCTAGCGAAGATATATTTTAACCTGAGTTCTAACGTGGCGACCGTGAGCAAGTGAGCTCTTGTCGTCGCAAACCTTCTTGCACTGATGCGCAAGGGTCAGTCTGTATGCTTTAAAAATCGAGTTTAGGGTAGGAAAAGCCTACGAGAGCGGTTCAAGGTGTTTTGATTCGGGTCTTTTTAATGCGATTGCAGATTTTAGATCATGTGGATTTGCACGTACCTAAGTCTTTCTTTTTATCCCTTTATGGGCCACCTAGGTGTGTGTTATGAACACTCCACTACATGGGCGAATTTGAGCGGGAGTACGGGGCTTGCTTTGATGCAATATGCATCCTACCTCGTGGTATGGCGTAGATGCAATGCAAACTCACGCTACTCCAAAGGGAAAACCCGAATGTAAAGACAATGCCGAAAGGAAATAACCGAAGGGAAATAACCGAAAGGAAATGACTTGTAATGTAAATGCCGAAGGGAGATATGTATATAAGGTATATATGGGCCCTTACTCGGGTCTTGCAAAATAAGAGCGAAGGCACAATGTGGGTGCATGCTTGAATTGAAAGACTTACACACACGACATGAAATAAAACCCAAATATAACTTGCAATATGGCCTTAACTAAGGTCTTGGGAATAAGAGTGAAAGCTCAATGTGTGTGAGTGCTTGAATTGAAGTACTACGCACACGACATGAAATTAAACCCAAATAGTATAGCACGACCCTTACTTGGGTCTTACAAATAAGAGCGAAGGCTCAATGTGTGTGAGTGCTTGAATTGAAAGACTACACACACGACATGAAATAAAACCCAAATATAAATTGCAGTATGGCCTTAACTAAGGTCTTGGGAATAAGAGCGAAAGCTCAATGTGTGTGAGTGCTTGAATTGAAGTACTACGCACACAACATGAAATTAAACCCAAATAGTATAACACGGCCCTTACTTGGGTCTTACAAATAAGAGCGAAGGCTCAATGTGTGTGCGTGCTTGAATGGAAAGACGACACACTCAACTCAAGCAAAACCCTACATAAGTTAATATATATATATATGTACGTATTAGGGGCTGATTAGGCCCGTGTGTGTTCAAAATCATGCACGACTAAGAGAGTGAACGTGTGTGTGGGTGTGCAAGCCACGTTATTACAAGCGGGGGGAGACTATGCTCCATTATTACAACTCCGTATCAAATTAAATTTTAAGCAAGTATACAACTAAGGACCGAGTTAGGCACTTACTTATAGCTGGTCCGAAGAGGCCTTGCTTGAGCGTGGGCTTGGCCTTCGCCTTGGGTTGCAAGAGGGAGCTCCGCGGAGTTGAACGGCAAAGGAGCTGCTGGCCGGATGCCTTGGGTGCGCAGGAAGGGCACCTTGAAGATGGCCGGCTGCTAGGAATGGGCTGGCTTTGTGTGTTGGGCTAAAGTGACTAAGTAGGGTCACTAAGGGAGGGTGTAGTGTTAGGAAATGTGGCACTAAATGGGAGCCTAAGGGAGTGTCTAAGGGAGTGCCTAGGGGAGGTATGTGGCTGGCGGGTGGCTGGCCGAATGGGTATGTGACAGTCGGTTGGAGTAACCGACTAAGGGAGACTCGGTGGTGGTGGTTGCTAAGGTAGCTAGGGCTGTTGTAGATGGGAAGGGAGCTAGCTAGGGTATGGGGTAAGGTGGTGGTCGGCTGTGGTGAGATGATATGGGTAGGTCTTAGGGGGTTAAGTGGAGTGGCCGAGTGTAGCTAGGGTGTCTAGGTAATGGCGGGTGGTTAGAGTGGCTGAGGTTTGGCCGAATGGGTAGGATGGAGGGCGGCTGTTGTTAGGGTGATGTGATGGTGGTGTAGGTGGCTGGGAGTGGAGGGGGAGCGAAGAAGAGGTGGAGTGAAGGATGGGGTACTAACCGATGGTGATGGAAGGCGGCGGATGGAAGAGGAGCAGCCGGGCAGGTGAGGTGGATGGTTCGGCCGAAGGAAGTGGTGGCGACAGGTGGTTGGCCGGCTGGGGTGTGGTGGAGCAGGTGGAGAAAGGTGGTGGTGCTTGATTGGGAGGCGGTGGCGCAGGTGGAGCAAGGTGGAGGTCCGGTTGGTAATGGGGGATGGAGTCGGCTGGGCTGACTGGGATGGAAAAGCTTGGAAAACCTGCCCTTAGGGGGGGTGTTTTATAGGGCTGAAGAGGTCGGTTGGGGGTGGTATTAGGAAGGTGGTAAGGTGGTCTAGGGGTGGTGGTGTGGTGATAAGGTGGGCTGGTTTTGGGGTAGGGCCAGATATTTTCATACAAGGGGTTTTGGGTAGATTGTGTGCTAGGTTTAGGTGGGGTGGTTTAGAGGTTTAGGGTTTAGCTAGGTGGGTTGGTTTTGGGGTGAGGTTTAGTGAGGTGGATTAGGTGATTAGGCTAGGATTAGGTTAGGTTTAGGGAAATTAACCTAGGTTTAGGGAAGGATTAGGGAAGTGGGTTAGGTGATTAGGTTGGGATTAGGCCGGGATTAGGGAAGTGGGTTAGGTGATTAGGCTAGGATTAGGGTAAAAGGCTAGGATTAGGTGTTTTTGGTTAGGATTGGATTAAGGAGCTCCCTTTGCATGACCCATAGACCTTAATTACATCATGTTGGTGCAGCCCTAGGTTAGGTTTTGGCAAATTACAAGCTTAAACCCATGTTAACTAGGCTAACCCACATCATTAACCCCAAACTTGACACACAAGTCAAGCTTAATTACAACACACTCTAATCTTGTCCTCCCCCACTCTCTCTGATGCCCATAATCCCATGTGAAATTCAAGTGTGCCCCACCTCCATTTATGAGAAGGTGATGTGGGCCATGGATGTGGATATTGGATTGGATCTCTGGATCCAAATCCAAATCTAAGTCCACACATGGCTTTGGATTGGGATTTGGATATATATGGTCCAGATCTGATCCAAACTGAATTCTGACTCCTTCGGGTTGTGTCCGAAATGAACGGTTTGTGCGGGGTCTAACAGCATCAGTACTCCGTCTGCGTTAGGTCTTCGCCAACATGACCGTCCGCTTCTATTTTCACCTTCCGGAGATGATTTCAAGTAATGTTTTGATGATGACAGGGTCTTGGACGTTCGAGATCCTGGGGGTGGATTCAATACGAGAGTTGTTGTGCCGGGCTCGACATGTGTTCCGGTTCTGGGCTCTCCTTAATTTTCTGGTCCTGTTTGGATTAGGCCAAGCTGCTTCGGGGTTTGAAAAAAGTGTTTTAAAAGGTTTTTAAAGCCATATTATACATTTTTGAAATATATAAAGTTTAAAACATATGTACAGGGTTGTCTGGAAGGCTCCTGGGTTTCCAGACTCAAAATGGCCCTTTGGGGCTGCTTTTACAAAACCAGGTTGTTTTGAGGAATTCATGGGATTTTGGGGTGTTTATAGATGCCCCTCTTTGGCCTTGTCCAAATCGATTTGGATAAGGGCAAAGATGACAAACACCCCTTTTAATGTCTCCCTAGATCTAGCCATGAAGAATATGGGATTGTCCCAAATTTTTAGCAAAATCTCAATTTAAAAACTCTGGTAGGAGGAGATATCACACTAAAGGGGTATACTCTAGAATCTGGTCCTAAATGGGATCATGTTTATGCAAGGACCATGCGTGGAGTGCAGATGCATGACATGGGTGTGGTGCCAAGTGTGGCGACCTCCCAGAGACCAGATGTGGTCGAACTCTAGAGACTTACAAGGCCTATTGCTCCAAGTGAGCCAATCCTATGCTGTTCGTTGTTCGACTTTTCAAAATCTATTTACAAAAGCTATTTACAAAAGGGACAACTGTCTTGAGTCTCAATCCTAAGGATCTCGAGCTCTTCGTATTTGCCCTCGTTTGAGTCTTGACACTCGCTTATCTAGCGGAGGTTTTATAAGAAAATGAGTTATATTTCAAATTCCTACGCCTTACTCGAAAGTCGAATTCTCAAACAAAATGAAATTCAAGTAAGTAAATCCTATTTTTACTTTAGGATTCCTCGAAATGAATCATGCTTTAGCTTGGGATAAGCCAGGGATGGGAAAGAGATACCACGGTCCCTTCTAAAGCGTCCCGTGGTTTAAGGCATAGAGGGCAGAAAACTGCTCTTTTTGAGCTTTTTGGCCTCTTTTTCCTTTTTTTCGTAGAGGGTCTCCCTTTGGGAGTATTTTTTTTTAATCCCTCTTTTTCATAAGAGAATCGATTTTTCTTTTTTGAATTCTGGTTTCTTTCTTTTGGAAAGACACTTTGAATGGGAAATTCCCTTTGTTTGGGCCGTGTTTTTCCTTTTGGAAGGAGAAGAGAAGAGGGGAGGACTTATCCCAAGCCTACACTCGATCCATTCCAAATTAGCCTATTTAGAAATAGCACGTACTACTTGCAAGTATCTTGCTATATTGAACTAGGCCTTTCTTTGTAAGAAGAAGGGTTTTGAAATGTAACCACGATTTTGAAGACTCCACTCTTTCATAAGTGCAAATTCTCTCACTCGGGGTCACACGACTTTGCCTTTGCACCTTATTTTCAGGTCTCAGGGCAACTATCCCTACAATTTTTGAAAACTGGAATTTAATCCAGATCCTACACATGATACTTCTTTAAGTATTGAATATTGATAGGATCTGCTAAATTCCTACCTTCTACATCGATCAACCAATACGAGTTGTTCGTGGTGGTTGCTCGTACAACATAGGGTCCATCCCACTTGGGGCGCCACTTTCCGAGCAGATCTGGGCCACGATAGTGGATGATTTTTAAGACTAGATCTCCCACTTCAAAGTGGTGAGGTCTCATGTGTTTGCTATAATGTCGGGCTATCCTTTGTCAGTATGCACGAGCATGATCCATGGCAAGGAGTCGCCTCTCATCTAGCAAATCTAGTTCGGCCATCCTAGCATGCTGAAGCGTCTCTAGGGGGAGGTCGAGTGCCATGGATGTATGGAATGAATGCAGTTGAGTATGAATGGGAAGAATGGCGTTTGTGCCATAGACCAATTCGAATGGTGTGGCATTCGTGGGAGTCCGGATGGAAGTCCTATAAGCCCATAAGGCTTCATCCAGCTTCTCGTGCCACGTCCTACATTTTTCTAAGGTTTTCTCAATTATGCTAATGAGAGTCTGTAGACGCTGGAAAATCCCTGCCTCTGGCTTCTCAGGGCCTGGAGCGGATCCTCTCGTGTGTCTAAGGCCTATTTATATAAACAGGGCGTGCCAGCTAGCTTACCTAAATTAGCGAAGATATATTTTAATCCGACTTCTAACGTGGCGACTGTGAGCAAGTGAGCTCTTGTCGTCGCAGACCTTCTTGCACCGATGTGCAAGGGTCAGTCTGTACGCTTTTAAAAATTGAGTTTTGGGATAGAAAAAGCTTACGAAGCGGTTCGAGGTGTTTTATTTCGGGTCTTTTAAATACGATTGCAGGTTTTTAGATCACGTGGATTTGCACGTGCCTAAGTCTTTCTTTTTATCCCTTTATGGGCCACCTAGGTGTGTGTTATGAACACTCCACTACATGGGGCGAATTTTGAGCGGGAGTACGGGGCTTGCTTCGATGCAATATGCGTCCTACCTCATGGTATGGCGTAGATGCAATGCAAACTCACGCTACTCCAAAGGGAAAACCCGAATGTAAAGACAATGCCGAAGGGAAACAACCGAAGGGAAATGACTTGTAATGTAAATGCCAAAGGGAGATATGTATATAAGGTATATATATGGGCCCTTACTCAGGTCTTGCAAATAAGAGCGAAGGCTCAATGTGGGTGCGTGCTTGAATTGAAAGACTTACACACACGACATGAAATAAAACCTAAATATAACTTGCAATATGGCCTTGATTTAGGTCTTGCGAATAAGAGCGAAAGCTCAATGTGTGTGAGTGCTTGAATTGAAGTACTACGCACACAACGTGAAATTAAACCCAAATATAAATTGCAGTATGGCCTTGACTAAGGTCTTGGGAATAAGAGCGAAAGCTCAATGTGTGTGAGTGCTTGAATTGAAGTACTACGCACACAACGTGAAATTAAACCCAAATATAAATTGCAGTATGGCCTTGACTAAGGTCTTGGGAATAAGAGTGAAAGCTCAATGTGTGTGAGTGCTTGAATTGAAGTACTACGCACACAACATGAAATTAAACCCAAATAGTATAACACGACCCTTACTTGGGTCTTTCAAATAAGAGCGAAGGCTCAATGTGTGTGAGTGCTTGAATTGAAAGACAACACACCCAACTTAAGCAAAACCCTATGTAAGTTAAAGTATATATATATTTATGTATTAGGGGCTGATTAGGCCCGTGTGTGTTCAAAATCGTGCATGACTAAGAGAGTGCACGTGTGTGTGGGTGTGCCAAGCCACGTTATTACAAGCGGGGGGAGATTATGCTCCTTTATTACAACCCCGTATCGAATTGAATTTTAAGCAAGTATACAACTAAGGACCGAGTTTGGCACTTACTAATAGCTGGTCCGAAGATGCCTTGCTTGAGCATGGGCTTGGCCTTCACCTTGGGCTGCAAGAGGGAGCTCCGCGGAGTTGATCGACAAGAGGGGCTGCTGGCTGGCTGCAATTGGGGCGCGGGAGAGGTGCCTTGACGATGGCTGGCTGCTTAGCAAAGGGCTGGCTTTGTGTGTGGGGCTAAGGTGACTATGTAGGGTCACTAAGGGAGGTTGTAAGGTTAGGGAGTATGGCACTAAGGGGGAGCCTAAGGGAAGGATTTGGCTGGTGGGTGGTTTGGCCGAAATGGGTATATGGCAGTCGGTTGGAGTGGCCGACTGCTAGGGGAACTTGGTGGTGGCGGGCTGCTAGGGTGGATGGGAAGGGAGCTAGCTAGGGTACGTGGTAAGGTGGAGTTAGGGGCTGAGGGGAAATGGTATGGGTAGGTCTTAGGGGGTTAAATGGAGTGGCCGGGTGTAGCTAGGGTGTCTAGGTAGTGGGGGGGTGGTTGGAGTGGTTGAGGATTGGCTGAATGGGAGTGGGGGTGACAAGTGGCTGGAGTTAGGGTAAGATGGTGGTGGTGCGGGTGGCTGAGAGTGGAGGGGAAGCGGAGAAGAGGTGGAGTGGAGTAGGGGGTACTAACCGAATGATGGGAGGCGGTGGGTGGTTGAGGAGCAGCCAGGTGTGGTGGAGTGACTGGTTCGGCCTGATGAAATGGATGGCGACAGGTGGTTGGCCGGCTGGGGTGTGGTGGAGCAGGTGGAGCACGGTGGTGTCTAGTGGTGGTGCAGGTGGAAGGCCCGGCTGGGAGTGGAGCAGGTGGCTGGGCTCGGTTGGGCTGGAAAAGGGGTGGAGAGAGATGATGGAAGATGGGAAAACCCGCCCCTTAGGGGGGGGTTTATATAGGGCTGGGCTAGGTCGGTTGGGGCTGGTATTAGGGTAGTGGTTAGGTGGTTTAGGTAGGGTGGTGTGGTGATAAGGTGGGCTGGAAAGGGTAGGGCCAGATATTTTAAATACAAGGGGTTTTGGGTAGGTTGTGTGCTAGGTTTAGGTGGGGTGGTTTAGAGGTTTAGGGTTTAGCTTGGTGGGTTGGTTTTGGGGTGAGGTTTAGTGAGGTGGGTTAGGTGATTAGGCTAGGATTAGGTTAGGTTTAGAGAAATTAACCTAGGTTTAGGGAAGGATTAGGGAAGTGGGTTAGGTGATTAGGTTGGGATTAGGCCGGGATTAGGGAAGTGGGTTAGGTGATTAGGCTAGGATTAGGACCGGATTAGGGTAAAAGGCTAGGATTAGGTGTTTTTGGTTAGGATTAGATTAAGGAGCTCCCTTTGCATGACCCATGGACCTTAATCACATCATGTTGGTGCAGCCCTAGGTTAGGTTTTGGCTAATTACAAGATTAAACCCATGTTAACTAGGCTAACCCACATGATTAACCCCAAACTTGACACACAAGTCAAGCTTAATTACAACACACTTTGATCTTATCCTCCCCCACTCTCTCTCATGCCCATAATCCCACGTGAAATTCAAGTGGGCCCTACCTCCATTTATGAGAAGGTGATGTGGGCCATGGATATGGATATTGGATTGGATCTCTGGATCTAAATCCAAATCCAAGTCCATACATGGGTTTGGATTGGGATCTAGATATATATGGTCCAGATCCAATCCAAACTGAATTCTGACTCCTTCGAGCTGTGTTCGAAACGAATGGTTTGTGCGGGGTCTGACAGCATCAGTACTCCGTCTACGTTGGGTCTTCACCAACATGATCATCCGCTTCTGTTTTTGCCTTCCGGAGATGACTTCAAATGATATTTTGATGATAACAGGGTCTTGGACGTTCGAGATCCTGGGGGTGGATTCAATACGAGAGTTGTTGTGCCGGGCTCGACATGTGCTTCGGTTACAGGCTCTCCTTAACTTTTTCTGGTCTTGTCTTGATCAGGCCAAGCTGCTTTGGGGTTTCAAAAACGTGTTTAAAAGGGTTTTTAAAGCCATATTATATATTTTTGAAATATGTAAAGTTCAAAACATATGTACAGGGTTGTCTGAAAGGCTCTTGAGTTTTCAGACTCAAAATAGCCCTTTGGGGCTGCTTTTACAAAACCAGGTTGTTTTGAGGAATTCGTGGGATTTCGGGGTGTTTACAGATGCCCCTCTTTGGCCTTGTCCAAATCGATTTGGATAAGGGCAAAGATGACAAACACCCCTTTCAATGTCTCCCTAGATCTAGCCACGAAGAATATGGGATCGTCCCCATTTTTAGCAAAATCTCAATTTACAAACTCTGGTGGGAGGAGATATCATGCTAAAGGGATATACAAAAAGGTTTCTGGTCCTAAAATGAGATCAGGTTTATGCAAGTGTCATGCATGGAATGCAGATGACATGGGTGTGGTGCCAAGAGTGGCGACCTCCCAAAGACCAGATGTGGTTGTAAACACCCCAAATCTTCTATATTTCAAAAACTCTCAAAAACACCAAAAAGCTCATTTGAGCCAAAACGACAACCTGTTTTAAAATGTGAAAACAGGTACAGAAGGCAAAAGAAGACCCTAGGCCCAAAGAGGATTCAAGCTCAAAGGTTCAGAAGCCACTCCTTGATAAAAAAACAAAAGAAAGCAGAGCCCGTTTGATGAAAAGCTCAACGGAGTCCAGAACGGCGAAACAGAGTCCGGACGACAAAGTTGGGGAAAACCCAACACTAGACGGAGCGCTGATGAAGCCAGTGCCCGCACAGATCATTCGCCTCGAGAAGCCAAGAAGGACTGTCCGAAGAAATTTTGATTTGGATCTGGACCATATATATCCAGATCCAAATCCATGTAATGAATAGTGTTTGGATTTGGGCCAATCCAAATAGTGTTTGGATCGATCCAAATAGTGTTTGGATTTGGATTGGATCCAAATAGTGTTTAGATTGGATCAGATCTGGATCAAAATATCCAGATCCATATCCATAAAAATGTTGGGTTTGGATCGGATACGGATCTCAAAATATCCGAGATCCAATATCCAGATCCAAATAGTGTTTGGATTTGGGTCTGGATCCAAACCCCAAACCCAAACCCAAATCGAAGACCGACCTCAAATGTCTATAAATAGAGGTGAGGGGGTCCATGTAAAGGGTTCCTGCAAATATTTGGGAGGAGAGAGAGGGAGTGATAGACCTAGCCATGTGGGCTCATTGGGTGAGGTGGGTTCAAGCCATGTGGGCTATGTGGGTCTAGACCAAGGGGTTGCAACCAAGGTGAGCTGGACCAAGAGGCTGCAACCATGGAGACGTGGGCTCAAGCCATGAAGGACCGGCTCCAAGAGGTAAGCCTAACCTAACCTAGCCATTCTCTCTACACCCCTCTAAACCTAACCCCCAACCTAGCCTAGGTTCGAACCTACCTAACCCTAACTAAACTTAGCCCTAACCCAGCCTAGGTTCGACCAAACCTAACCCTAGACTCGAACCGACCTAAATCTAACCGGACCGTGACATGCGCGTCACCCGAACCCCCTACCGCGCCTGTCGTGAGCCTCGCGCCCTGACACCATCCCGCGCCACTGCAGCGCCCCTCAGCGCCCTGCCGCCCCTTTAGCGCCAGAACCCCCCCAGCGCGCCCCGTGCCATTGCAGCCGCGCCAAGCGCCCGTCTGCTGCGCCAGACTCCTCCCTGCCGACCCGACTGCCTCCCTGCCGACTTGACCACCCCCCTGCCGACCTAACCTGCACCTTGGCCGTGACCTGCACCCTAGGACAGACCCTACACAGCCCCCGTCTTGGCCGAACCTTAGTTCCCCTAAGACCCTAACCGTGCCTCATAGAACCTCTCTCAAAGCCACCTAGGATAACCCCCTCTTGGCTGCCCAAGGTGAACCGTGAGCCCACGTGCAAGCAAGTTGAACATGGACCAGCTATTTGTAAGTGTCTAAACTTGGTCTATTACATTAACTTGCTTTATATTCAATTAAATTTTGATACGGGGTTGTAGTAAAGGAGCTTCGTCTCCCCCCGATTGTAATAACGTGGTTTGACACACCCACACACACGCGCACTTGAGCCTTTCCGCTCTTAGTTGCACACTTTTGCATACACACACGGGCCTAACCAGCCCCTAAGATATAGTTGTATTTATATATTTTAAGTCGCGGGGGTTTTTAATTAAGTCGTGTGTGTTGTCTTTCCATTTTCCACACGCACACACATTGAGCTTTCGCTCTTACTCCCAAGACCTTAGTTAAGGCCATACTGCAATTTATATTTGGGTTTTATTTCATGTCGTGTGTGTAGTCTTTCAATTCAAGCACGCACCCACATTGAGCCTTCGCTCTTATTTGAAAGACCTAAGTAAGGGCCGTGTTATACTATTTGGGTTTAATTTCATGTTGTGTGCGTAGTACTTCAATTCAAGCACTCACACACATTGAACTTTCGCTCTTATTTCCAAGACCTTAACCAAGGCCATATTGCAAGTTATATTTGGGTTTTATTTCATGTCGTGTGTGTAAGTCTTTCAATTCAAGCACGCACCCACATTGAGCCTTCGCTCTTATTTGCAAGACCCAAGTAAGGGCCCATATACATACCTTATATACATATCTCCCTTCGGCATTTACATTATAAATCATTTCCCTCGGTTATTTCCCTTCGGCATTGTCTTTTCATTCGGGTTTTCCCTTTGGAGTAGCGTGAGTTTGCATTGCATCTACGCCATACCACGAGGTAGGACGCATATTGCATCAAAGCAAACCCCGTACTCCCGCTCAAAATTCGCCCCATGTAGTGGAGTGTTCATAACACACACCTAGGTGGCCCATAAAGGGATAAAAAGAAAGACTTAGGCACGTGCAAATCCACGTGATCTAAAATATGAAAATCATACAAAAACAACCCGAATCAATCGTGCAAACATGCCAAGACTTAGGCTATTTCGATGCACGCCCATCGTGCCTAAGCAGATTAAAATTTGAAAGACTTAGGGTCGTCCAACCTTTATAAAATCAAAATCGCTCAAATACATGGTTTTTAAAAGGTTTTAAAACACTTCTTCATTCAAAATATATTTTGAGTTAAACTTGTTTTCAAAACGAAGTCTCTAAGCGTACAGACTGACCCTTGCGCATCGGTGCAAGAAGGTCTGCGACGTAAAAATCCCGCTTGCCTACAATCACCTTTCAAAAGTCAGATTATTTTCAAAATATACTTTGCTAGTTAAAGTAAACTAGCTGGCACGCCCATAAAGCGAAGTAGATTGCGAAAAGGTTCACTTCAGGCCTAAGAATCCATAAGTGAAAATTTTCGGTGTCTACAGGATTGGCACGCCCAGTGGGACCCGGGACTTAAGCAGACTTCAAACAAACGAGTTATACTCAAATTTTCGAAAAAAGAGTATTTTTTCAAAAATCATGCATACTTAGGAAAATTGCATGAAAATGGATAGAAAGCTACAAAAATCTTCGTTGAGTAAACTAAAAGAGGTTTTCAAAACAGATAAAGCCCAAAAAGAGCTCGATGACATTTCAAAAATATTTCAAAAGATGGATGCTTTAAGCAAGGAGCTTAAAGCCCATCGATCACATAGCAGCTCTTCGAGGGCACATAAGGATCGTGAATTGAAAACCGATCTCAAACTCAACGAAGAATTGGAGATTAAAGACAAATCCCAGCAAAGGGATAAGTCATCCACTCCTACAATTTCAAGCTTTTCAAAATCCATAGGAAAACCAAAAAAAGATTTTTCTATTTCAAAAAACCAAAAAAATCTTGAAAATTTGGAAAAAGACCAAAAAATTGAAAAACAAAATTTTGAAATTTCGAAAAATTCAAGTGAAAGTCCTAAATCTAGGCACACACATACAGTGGGACATGAAGGTAACACCCTACAAAGGAACGAGAGTGAAAAACTGGAAGGTTTCGAAAGGAAATGCCTCAAAACACCCCGGGGGCTCAAAACAGAGTTACCCGGGAAATCGGCTTGCTCTCACCCTGAAAAGGTAGACAAGCCACAAAGTGGTATGCCTGAAACCTATCCTTCTCAATACTCTCTTCTTCATATAGGGTCATCAGATGCATTGGATAACCCCTTTGCACACACAAACCCACAAACTGTGCCAAAACTTGAGGATTTTCAAGGTGCGTCAACTGTCGCGCACCATTCATAGGAATTTCAAAAACAAAAAGAAGTTCCGAAAATGGTAGACATGCAGACCCCTAATGCATGCATCGACATCTTAGGAGCTCATAACCCTACCATAGAAAAACCCACTTCTTCGAGCCTAGTCTTGTGCCCTGGAACCAAGGCTATGGCTTTGAAACAAAATCAATCCCTAGGGGCACCACGAGTTGAACCTAGGGACCAAGTCAAAAACTTCAAGGGACCTTGCATGGCTCCCCTTGAAGTAAATTTTTCCCAAAATGGGGTATGGAACCATAAGTTTTCCATAACCCTGCTATGTCCAAAACTCCTCAAGGAACCAAGCTTGGCTTTCCTTGAGGGCAAAGTCTCCCAAAACAGGTTTGTATGGAAGCCCAAGTCTTCCATCACCCTGGAATCCAAACTCCCGATATCCAAAAGGGTATATATCCCCAACATGGACGATTCCATGTTCCAAGACCATGATTTATACCAAAACTTTTCGAAAAGCAAAAAGTCTTGGAACATGATTCTGAATATGGGATATAAACCCTACGCGGGCCTGGGAACCCGAAACCAAGGTAGGCTTGAGCCTGTCCTACCTAGAACCAATAGGGAACGATATGGACTGGGCTATAGCCCACCCATACCCCTAGAGCCGCCACCTAAGACCATCTGGGTCAAGGGTGCCCTGTAGAACCTCTAAAAACCGAAACCCATGTCTTAGACCTATCTGATTAGAGTCTGATTCATGAATGTTTTCTTTGAAGGTTCAATGGAAGATCCCTACTTTTGAAAAAGACCAAAAAAATTGAAAACTCTCAAAATCTCAAAAACATTTGGAAAAACGAAAATTCCAAAAAGAAATTTTGTTTCAAAAGCCTTTGGCCATGTACAAGGCCCAATTTCGAAAAATTGTAAAAATGCTTTCGAAAATTGTATATACTCCCTGAACCCAAGTATCCAAAAGCTGATCTTGCCCACTCTTTTGCCTAGAGCTTTTTCAAAAATGAAAAGCTCGAGAATCACCAAAGCAAGGAGGAATAAACACCTCCAAGCTTCCTGAACTTCGCAAAATCCTTGACTTATGGAAAATTGGGGATTTTTAGAAATGAGTTTAACCCATAGTGTGTACGTAAAGCATCATGCATTACACTTTGAAATCATTCATATGCATTGAGTCTAGACATCATTCTAGAACTCGAATTCAGGGTTTTGCAAAACTAAAGGGGCAATAAGAGTCGACCCCCTAAGTATCGAGCCTTCATAGGCATGTCTCCATACAAATCAAAACCAAAACCTTCGAGGCAAATTTTAAAAGAAATGAGAATCTTGAAAAAGGGTTAGCATTTCACAAAAACCTTTCATGACTTTGAAAAGAAAGATTTTCTTCAACTTCTGGTTTATATGAAAACCTTGATTGTGTTAGGATAAAGAACATGAATCTCATGATGAAATATGGAGACCATGTCAAAACTAAAACCTGATGGCCATGACGATCACTTAGGGCTGGTTATGTTTCCCATCCTTGAGCAAAAAGTATCATGATCATGTTAGAAAAACCATGGAAGTGCATGGACATGAACATACCATTGTCCATCCAAAATCCCTTTGAAAAGCCATGGCCCTTCACCATATGGCCATGCGAAATTTCCATCAAGCTAGGGGCATTTTTAAATACAGCCCCTAGACACTTTCCATGGATAAGCGAATGCATCTCCTTCATGATTTGTGAGATACATTTCATGTGTTCATTGTTGCATAAAAACATGTATTTCCATTTTAAATCACATGTAGTGCATAGCATGCATCATATCACCCCGAAGAAAGCCCAAAAGGGTGGCAAACTCGAGTAGGAATGTCCCCATGTCTTCAAAAGGGCAACAAAAATTAGAAATTTGTTGATATTGTGGGTAGAAATTAGCAAAATCCCGAAAATGCCCGAATATTCAAAAGGGTTTATGTTGAATTCTTTTTTAAAAAAGATTTTGAAAAATCGAACTCCTTTGAAACTTTTTGAAAGAAGGATCGAAGTAGATTGTATAACCCCGAATGGAGGAATCTATACTTTTCGAAAAGTAGAGTCTTCCAAAAATGAATTGGCGATATTTCAAAGAACCCTGGCTTACAAGATTAAGCCTTGTTCAAAATATCAAAATATTTTCGAATAGCAGATGCTATTAAGAAATAGGACGATCTCGTTTGAATTGAGTAACTAAAGGGATAAGCCTTCCCCCATCCTACTTTCTCTCCGAAAAGGAAAATTGGCTGTGTTCAAAAGAAAAACAAAAAAACGAGAATGCAAAAACTCCTCTAAAAGTGGTCTTCCCTTCATAAACAGGGAATACAAAAACTCCTCTGAAAGAGGTCTTCTCATTTCAAAAGAAAAAGGAGATATAAAAACACTCCTCCCAAAGAGGTCTTCCCTTGATAAACAGGGAATACAAAAACTCCTCCAAAGAGCTGCTCTCCTTTAAAGAAAAGAGGGATTAATGAAAAAATACTCCCAAAGGGAGACCCTCTATGAAAAAAAGAAACAAAAAGCCAAAGCTCCAAAGAGCGATTTTCCGATTCTTTGCCTAAAACCACGGGATGCTTCAGAAGGGACCGTGGTATCTCTTTCCCATATCCCTACGGCTTATCCCCGAGGAAAAAGATTCAAATTTACGAAAATCCTAAAGTACGAATAAAATTGGCTTATTTGGATTTCATTTTGTTTGAGAACTCGACTCTATTTTGTAGGAAATGGAACTTTGAAATGTTTTCCAAGTTTTCCTACCCAAAAACCTCTACTGAGTAGCAGGTATTGAAACCCGAATGAAGGGAAGTATGAAAAATGGAAGTCCTTTTCGATACAAGTTAAAAGGAGTTCCTTTTCAAAAAAAAATCTTCGAAAAAATCCATGAATGTCAAAAAGACAAGGGTACAACCTGCTTAGAGCAGACAGCCTCAAAAGGCTCTCTCTAAAGCTCGAAAACCCGAAAAATATCGAGAAGACATGGGTAAAAACCTGCTCGGAGCAGCCAGCCTCAAAAGGCTCTCTTCGGGTCCAAAAACCAAAAATAAAATTTTTCTCATGCATGCATTCAAAGAGTCATTCATGCATGATCATACATATTGGGAAATAGCTACGAAAATCCCCCTTCTGCTAAAAATCCTCACCTGTGGAAAAAGAAAACAGGGTTTTTGCCAAATAAATGGTGTATTCTCGAGAAAATTTGAGAGAAAAACCAAAATGGGGTGTTTCTTCTTTGCCATTATCCAAATACATTTGGATAATGCCAAAGAGGGGCATTTGTAAACACCCCAAATCTTCTATATTTCAAAAACTCTCAAAAACACCAAAAAGCTCGTTTGAGCCAAAACGACAACCTATTTTAAAATGTGAAAAAAGGTACAAAAGGCAAAAGAAGACCCTAGGCCCGAAGAGGATTCAAGCCCAGAGGTTCAGAAGCCACTCCTTGATAAAAAAACAAAAGAAAGCAGAGCCCGTTTGATGAAAAGCTCAACGGAGTCCAGAACGGCGAGACGGAGTCCGGACGACAAAGTTAGGGAAAACCCAACACCAAACGGAGCGCTGATGAAGCCAGTGCCCACACAGATCGTTCGCCTCGAGAAGCCAAGAAGGACTATCCGAAGAAATTTTGATTTGGATCTGGACCATATATATCCAGATCCAAATCCATGTAATGAATAGTGTTTGGATTTGGGCCAATCCAAATAGTGTTTGGGTCGATCCAAATAGTGTTTGGATTTGGATTGGATCCAAATAATGTTTGGATTGGATCGAATCTGGATCAAAATATCCAGATCCATATCCATAAAAATATTGGGTTTGGATCGGATACGGATCTCAAAATATCCGAGATCCAATATCCAGATCCAAATAGTGTTTGGATTTGGGTCTGGATCCAAACCCCAAACCCAAACCCAAATTCAAGACCCACCTCAAATGTCTATAAATAGAGGTGAGGGGGTCCATGTAAAGGGTTCATGCAAATATTTGGGAGGAGAGAGAGGGAGTGATAGACCTAGCCATGTGGGCTCATTGGGTGAGGTGGGTTCAAGCCATGTGGGCCTAACCTAACCTAGCCATTCTCTCTACACCCCTCTAAACCTAACCCCCAACCTAGCCTAGGTTCGAACCTACCTAACCCCAACTGAACCTAACCCTAACTAAACCTAGCTCTAACCCAGCCTAGGTTCGACCAAACCTAATCCTAGAGTCGAACCGACCTAAATCTAATCGGACCGCGCCCTGCACGTCACCCGAACCCCCTACCACGCCTGTCGTGAGCCTCGTGCCCTGACGCCATCCCGTGCCACTGCGGCACCCCTCAACGCCCTGCCGCCCCTTTAGCGCCAGAACCCCCGCCAGCGTGCCTCGCGCCACTGCAGCCGCGCCAAGCGCCCGTTTGCTGTGCCATGCGCCAGACGCCTCCCTATCGACCCGACTGCCTCCCTGCCGACCTGACCTGCACCCTGGCCGTGACCTGCACCCTAGGATAGACCCTACACAGCCCCCGTCTTGGCCGAACCTTAGTTCCCCTAAGACCCTAACCGTGCCTCATAGAACCTCTCTCAAAGCCACCTAGGATAACCCCCTCTTGGCTGCCCAAGGTGAACCGTGAGCCCACGTGCAAGCAAGTTGAACATGGACCAGCTATTTGTAAGTGTCTAAACTTGGTCTATTACATTAACTTGCTTTATATTCAATTAAATTTTGATACGGGGTTGTAGTAAAGGAGCTTCGTCTCCCCCCGATTGTAATAACGTGGTTTGACACACCCATACACACGCGCACTTGAGCCTTTCCGCTCTTAGTTGCACACTTTTGCATACACACACGGGCCTAACCAGCTCCTAAGATATAGTTGTATTTATATATTTTAAGTCGCGGGGGTTTTTAATTAAGTCGTGTGTGTTGTCTTTCCATTTTCCACACGCACACACATTGAGCTTTCGCTCTTACTCCCAAGACCTTAGTTAAGGCCATACTGCAATTTATATTTGGGTTTTATTTCATGTCGTGTGTGTAGTCTTTCAATTCAAGCACGCACCAACATTGAGCCTTCGCTCTTATTTGAAAGACCCAAGTAAGGGCCGTGTTATACTATTTGGGTTTAATTTCATGTTGTGTGCGTAGTACTTCAATTCAAGCACTCACACACATTGAGCTTTCACTCTTATTCCCAAGACCTTAATCAAGGCCATATTGCAAGTTATATTTGAGTTTTATTTCATGTCGTGTGTGTAAGTCTTTCAATTCAAGCACGCACCCACATTGAGCCTTCGCTCTTATTTGCAAGACCCAAGTAAGGGCCCATATACATACCTTATATACATATCTCCCTTCGGCATTTACATTATAAGTCATTTCCCTTCGGTTATTTCCCTTCGGCATTGTCTTTACATTCGGGTTTTCCCTTTGGAGTAGCGTGAGTTTGCATTGCATCTACGCCATACCACGAGGTAGGACGCATATTGCATCAAAGCAAACCCCGTACTCCCACTCAAAATTCGCCCCATGTAGTGGAGTGTTCATAACACACACCTAGGTAGCCCATAAAGGGATAAAAAGAAAGACTTAGGCACGTGCAAATCCACGTGATCTAAAATCTGAAAATCATACAAAAACAACCCGAATCAATCGTGCAAACACGCCAAGACTTAGGCTATTTCGATGCATGCCCATCGTGCCTAAGCTGATTAAAATTTGAAAGACTTTCGCTCAAATACATGGTTTTTAAAAGGTTTTAAAACACTTCTTCATTCAAAATATATTTTGAGTTAAACTTGTTTTCAAAATGAAGTCTCTAAGCGTACGGACTGACCCTTGTGCATCAGTGCAAGAAGGTCTGCGACGTAAAAATCCCGCTTGCCTACAATCGCCTTTCAAAAGTCAGATTATTTTCAAAACATACTTTGCTAGTTAAAGTAAACTAGCTGGCACCCCCATAAAGCGAATTAGATTGTGAAAAGGTTCACTTCAGGCCTAAGAACCCGTAAGTGAAAATTTTCGGTGTCTACAGTGGTCAAACTCTAGAGACTTACAAGGCCTGTTGCTCCAAGTGAGCAAATCCTATGCTGTTCGATGTTCGATTTTAAAAATCTATTTACAAAACTATTTACAAAAAGGGACAACTGTCTTGAGTCTCGATCCTAAGGATCTTGAGCTCTTCGTGTTTGTCCTTGTTTGAGTCTTAACACTCGCTTATCTAGCGGAGGTTTTATAAGAAAACAAGGCATATTTCAAATTCCTACGTCTTACTCGAAACGTCGAATTCTCAAACAAGATGAAATTTAAGTAAGTAAATCCTATTTTTACTTTAGGATTCCTCGAAATGAACCATGCTTTAGCTTAGGATAAGCCTGGGATGGGAAAGAGATACCACGGTCCCTTCTGAAGCGTCCCGTGGTTTAAGGCATAGAAGGTGGAAAACTGCTCCTTTTGAGCTTCTTGGCCTCTTTTCCTTTTTTTTTTTTCATAGAGGGTCTCCCTTTGGGAGTATTTTTTTTCTTTAATCCCTCTTTTCTACAAGAGAATCGATTTTTCTTTTGAATTCTGGTTTCTTTCTTTTGGGAAATAGCCTTTTGAATGGGAAATTCCCTTTGTTTGGGCCTTTGTTTTCCTTTTGGAAGGAGAAGAGAAGAGGGGAGAACTTATCCCAAGCTTACACTCGATCCATTCCAGATCAGCCTATTTAGAAATAGCACGTACTACTTGCAAGTATCTTGCTATATTGAACTAGGCCTTTCTTTGTAAGAAGAAGGGTTTTGAAATGTAACCACGATTTTGAAGACTCCACTCTTTCATAAGTGCAAATTCTCTCACTCAGGGTCACACGACTTTGCCTTTGCACCTTATTTTCTGGTCTCAGGGCAGCTATCCCTACAATTTTTGAAAACTGGAATTTAATCCAGATCCTACACATGATACTTCTTTAAGTATTGAATATTGATAGGATCTGCTAAATTCCTACCTTCTACATCGATCAACCAATACAAGTTATTCGTGGTGGTTGCTCGCACAACATAGGGTCCATCCCACTTGGGGCGCCACTTTCCAAGGGGATGTGGGCCACGATAGTGGATGATTTTCAAGACCAGATCTCCCACTTCAAAGTGGCAAGGTCTCATGTGTTTGCTATAATGTCAGGCTATCCTTTGTCGGTATGCACGAGCATGATCCATGGCAACGAGTCGCCTCTCATCTAGCAAATCTAGTTCGGCCATCCTAGCATGCTGAAGCGTCTCTAGGGGGAGGTCGAGTGTAATGGATGTATGGAATGAATGCAGTTGAGTATGAATGGGAAGAATGGCGTTTGTGCCATAGACCAATTCAAATGGTGTGGCATTCGTGGGAGTCCGGATGGAAGTCCTATAAGCCCATAAGGTTTCATCCAGCTTCTCGTGCCACGTCCTTCCCTTCTCTAAAGTATTCTCAATTATACTAATGAGAGTCTTGTTTGTGGCTTCGGCTTGGCCGTTGCCTTGAGGGTAGTAGGGCGAAGAGAAGTGGTGAGTTATGCCATACGTGTTGCACAACTTAACCATCCACTCATTCTTGAATGAGGTGCCATTATCAGACACAAGGTCTCGTGGAACCCCAAATCAAGCCAAGATATTCCTCCGGATGAAAGCCACCACATGTTGCCCCAGCACGTTGGTTAGGGATATGGCTTCCACCCATTTGGAGAAATACTCCGTGGCTGCTAAAATAAATCGATGCCCATTCGAGGCTTTTGGAAATATTGGGCCTACAATGTCAAACGCCCACATGGTAAATGGCCAAGGGCTGACCACGGAATGCAACGCAGATGAGGGGATATGAATGGCGTGCCCATGCACTTGACATGGATGACACTTCCTAACATGATTGTGACAATCCTTTTTTAGGGTGGACCAAAAATAGCCCCCTCTAAGTATTTTCATTGCCATCATGTTGGCATTAACATGACCTCCACATTCTCCATCGTGGAATTCATGCATCACTATCCTAGCATCCTCTAGGTCGATACACCTAAGCAAAATGTTGGTAAAACTCTTTTTGTATAAAACCCCACCCAGAATGGTGTATCGGGTCGAAATCTTACGAATGAATGCCTTATCTTTAGATGTGGCATCCTCGGTGAATCCCCCATTTTCTAAAAATTGTTTTATGTCATAAAACCAGGATTTTCAATAGACATTGGGTTATTTTGGTAAATATCCAAGTCGTGTGTGGATGGGTTGGGCGCATGCCATATTTCTAAAGATCGGATCCCTGAAATGGGATCGACCTTCAGGGTTGAACCCAAGGAGGAGAGGGCATCGGCGATGCCATTGTCCTCTCTTCCTACATGCATGAGTTTACACGATTGGAAAGACTGGACCAATCGAGTGGCCAACTCGTGATATGGAAGTAGTTTCTCATTAGGTACTTGCCAAATTTTCAAAACCTGGTTTATGACAAGGAGCGAATCTCCAAAGACCTCGATGCATGATGCCCCTAGAGTTTTCAAAATCCTTAAGCCTTGTATGAGTGCTTCATACTCAGCTACGTTGTTGGAACATTCGAAATCTAAGCGGACTGCTATAGGAATCTCACCCTTTTCAGGGGAGATGAGGATGACCCCAGCACCAGCCCCTCGTTGGTTTCGTGCCCCATCGAAGTGCATCTTCCACACTTGGTTTTCGAAAGAATTTGCCAAAATGTGGTTTTGAAAATGGTTTTGTAATATGCCTTCATCAGGCATTTCAACAAGCGTGGGATATGTGTCCTCTAAGGGGAACTCAGCCACGTAATCTGCTAGGGCTTGCCCCTTAATGGAGATCTGGTGATGGTATTTCAGATCATACTCCATTAGAAGGAGTTGCCATTTGCCCAATCTACCCGTGAGAATGGGTTTTTCAAACAAGTGCTTGATTGGATCAAGATTGGACACTATCCAGATCTCATGATCTAGGAAATAGTGTCTGAATTTCTGGCAGGCCCAGACTAGGGCCAAGCACGTCTTCTCCATGGCTTGATAATTTCGTTCATAAGCCAAGAGAGTTTTCGAAATATAGTAGATGGCATACGCCTTACGGGTGTCATCCTCGTATTGAGCCAACAGGGCCCCTAAAGCATTCGCATGCACGGAGATGTAGAGTAAAAGCGGTTTTCCTTGCTTTGGAGGATTCAAAACGGGGGGATTAACCAAGTATGCCTTTAGTCTCTCGAAGGACTTCTGGCATTCGTCATCCCATAAGAATTTCGTGCCCTTCCTCAACAGCTTGTTGAAGGGTTCGCATCTAGTTGCCAGATTCGATATGAATCGGCGACGAATTGTAAACGACCCTGGAGGCTACGGATTTGGGTGAGATTGGAGGGTGGAGCCATGTCTGTGATGGCTCGACACTTAGAGGGGTCGACTTCTATACCCCTTTGGCTCACCATAAAGCCCAGAAGCTTCCCTGATTCTACCCCGAATACACATTTTTGAGGGTTTAGCTTTACTTTGTAAAGTCTGAGCCTTTCGAAATTTTTTTGCAAACATTCGAGACTAGTGCATCGGGTTTTGGATTTTGCCAAGAGATCATCTACATACACTTCTACGAGCTCATGAATTTGATCGTGGAAGATCGTGGTCATGGCTCGTTGGTATGTTGCACCGACATTTTTCAAACCGAAGGGCATGACTGTATAGCAGTACCCATGGGGTTGTGAAGGCGGTCTTACCCTGATCTCGTGGACTTAGTTTGATTTGATTATAGCCTGAATAGCCATCCATAAACGAAAACATTTCATGATTTGCAGTACTATCGACTATCAAATCTATGTTTGGTAAAGGATAATTATCCTTTGGAGTGGCTTTATTCAGGTTTCTGAAATCGATGCATATTCGAATTTTCCCATTGGTTTTTCGAACTACGATGATGTTTGACAACCAATCAGAATACACAATGGGTTTTATAAATCCGGCTTTTAACAGATCTTCTAAACCCTCTTTGACTTGCGAGTGTACATTCGGGTGTATTTTCCTAAGCTTCTGCTTTATGAGTTTTACACCTGCATCTAAGGGAAGACGATGCTCGACAATGCTGGGATCTATGCCCGGCATGTCTTCATACGTCCATGCAAATACATCTAAATAGGTTCGTAGAAATGCAATGAATGCTGATCTTTCATGTTCATGCAAGCATGCACCTATTTTGATTGTTTTGGGATTGGAATCATCCCCTAGGTTCACCTCTATGAAATCTCCTCCTACTGAATTGGAAGGTCTTTCAAAATCGAGAATTTTATGAAATTCTGGGAGCTCAGAAGTGGGATCTTTCTCGAGGGGATCCACTTCTGGGCTTTGATCATTCTCGTGGGCTATAGACCCGAGGGAATTTGATGCGTGGTTTTCAAAAGGACCTGGTTTTGTACTCGGATTTTCAAGTGATTTCGAAATTTTTGGTTTGGCTATGCAGACGATGTTTCTTTCGAAATCCTTTTCTTTTGCCAAAGTCCGACCAGGAGCAGCTATATACAAAATCTTTTTGGTATTTTCCAAATTTTCGATTTTTTTGGGTTTTTATAAAACAAGAACTTTGGGAACTATACAAAGCACTCTATTTTCGAGTTTTTGTTTTTCCATTGTTTTTGGCTTTTCTTCTTTTTCGATTTTTTTGATTTTAAGTTTTCCGAATGTTTTTGTATTTTTATAAAAGGGATCTTCCGTCATACCTACAAAGGGAAAATACTACGGGTTAGACTCGGAATAGAAGATCTAAATCGTAGGTCTCTTCTAAGGCAGGTTCCAGGGCACCCTTGACCCAGGTGGTCACAGGGGGTGGCTTTGGCGGTATTCTGGGAGTATAGCCGATCCCATATCGGCTTGGATTGGCCCTAGGAAGGATGGGCTCTAGGAGACCCTGGTTCTGCGCCCCTAGACTCTTATAGGGCGTGTAGCCCATGTTCAACAATATGTTCCACGATTTTTTGTTTTTTGAAAAGTTTTCGTACAGGTCGTGGTCCTGGAACTTGTTGTCGTCCATATTATGCTCATATGGCCTCTTGTCCAGGGGCTTTGGAAATAGGGAATGTTTGGATAATCATAGAAGGGCTAGAATCGGGAGGGGGCCTGCTTTGGGCGGCCCCTTTACACATACAACCTTCCTAGGGTTTTTCAACACAGGCCGAGGTGGCTCAACCATAATTTGCCCCAGGTTAGCCTCATGGACCTGGGAGCTCGATAAACAAGTTGAGTTTATGATCCCCTGAAGTTGTGGGTGACTCTCACCTAGGATCACTACGACCTGGTCCCTAGAGCCACTTGGGCAGACAAGGATTCCAGACTAATGTTCGAATGAACCTTGGCCCTTTCTAGAATTTTCTCTAGCACGAGTCTATGCCTAGGCGAGGTTTGTATAAGCTCTAGGATAGACATGTGGATAGGAATCTTTGAAAGGTGGTTTTTGAAGTCATAAGGATTTAGGATGACTTTATCCTTATCTGCTTTTGGCAGAATACCAGGGATACATGCTTTTGAGGGGCCAGGCACACTGACCACCTTTCTAGCACCTTGTAGGTGTGGGGGTTGATAGATCCTCCTAGATCTTGTCACTTCCCCCACGACCAGCCTAGGGTTCGCGCTATTTTTGGCTCTAAGGATGAGTTGAGGAGAACCTTGGAGTTTCAAAATTGGTTTTGTCGGGGATTCCACTTTTGGTGGTCCCCGAATGACAACTTGGGCAGGCTTCTTGTATAATACAAGAGTGGGTGCACAAGTGGGTCGACCAGACTCTGGTTTTTGTGCTAGTTCCTTAGAAAAGGTGAGGGTACATACCTCCTTTCCTTTCCCATTGCCACTGGCGTGTTTGAGAAAGGGTTCTTTGAAGATAGCTTGAGGTGGCTCAGGTTCCGCAGTGACTTGGAGCCGACCCTCCGCTATCAAGTTCTCAATTTTATTTAAAAGGGAGAAACAACGTTTGGTATCATGGCCTTTGAGCCGATGATACTTACAAAATCGATTTAAATATCTCCCTTTGGAAGTGACTCATTCAGGGATTTCGGGGAGTTCTATCATGCCTTGGGCAAGTAGGAGGTCTAGGACCTCCGACACAGGTTGCCCCAGCGGTGTATACTCCCGTTTTTCAACCGGTTTTTGAAAGGTTTGCTCCCTTTTATTTTCTAGTTTTTCAAAATTTTTGGAAGTGCCTGCCACGCCTGGATCCACCCGAACATTGGCGATTTTATGGGGCTTTGCCCTTTGTCCATCGTGGGTTGCCCATAAGTGATGGGTTTTTCCAAACGGGTTTTAGAAATGACACTTCCTTTCCATAAGTGATCGTATGTCCCTTTTCTCAAGTTGGTTTTGAAAAGGGATGCCTTTTTTATCAACTTATGGAAAGTTGAGATCTCATGGAGCGAGAGAAGGGTTTTTAACTCGCTTTTAAAGTTATCCAGGATGAGCATTACTGCGCATCCTTCGGATATGGGCTCTCGCACTTGGCCCAAAAGTGACCTCCATCATATAATGAAGGCATGTACGTCTTCGTTCATGCCTTGCTTTGTATCCCTTAAGGTATTCAGAGTCGGCGTGACTTCTATGTTGTGTGCAAATCTTTGCATGAAGCAGTTCGCTAACTCTTCAAAAGTAGCGAACTGGCTTAAGTCGTAGGAAGCCAGCCATTTGGCAACTGTGCCTTTAAGGGATAAAGGGAACCAATACACCCATTTCATCGAGTCCTTTTTCTTCTTATGGGCTCGATGCGAGAAAAGTTGCAAGTGAGACCTAGGGTCTCCCATGCCATCATACCGATGGAAATTCGGTATTTCATCATCACTGTCTGTTTCGTAATCCATAGGAAGGAAATCAGACAGGGTGTAGCTTTTTTTCTCTTTATTCTGCCCTTTCAGCAACTGCTGTAGGGCTTTACGATCCTTTTGTGTGAAGGACTTGTGGTATTGGTTGCCTTCCATTACGGAGGCCTCTTTGTGCTTGCGAGGTTTTTTAGATTTTTTCTTAGGCCTTTGTTCACCGTTTGATGAACACGAATCGCCTACTTCAGCCTCTTGGCTGAGAGCATCGATTTTGGCCTCAAATTCCCTTCTCAAGTCCTCGATCTCATCTAGTTTTATTTTGTTTTGGAAAATCCTCCTAGAGTGAGAACTTGACGAGCATGACCCTTGGCTCGACACTTCACTTGGATTGGATTTTGACATGCTTTTCAAGCTTTTTCAAAAAAGTTCCTAAGTACAAGCAAAGAAAACAAAGTAAAAACGACACCTTTTTGAACAAAATTTTCGCGAGCTTCTAAATTAAAACTCGATTTTTGAAAGGCTCACGTCCCACCGGGCGTGCCAATCTCTGTAGACGCAGGAAAATCCCCGCCTCTGGCTTCTCAGGGCCTGCAGCGGATCCTCTCGTGTGTCTAAGGCCTATTTATATAAACAGGGCGTGCCAGCTAGCTTACCTAAACTAGCGAAGATATATTTTAATCCGACTTCTAACGTGGCGACTGTGAGCAAGTGAGCTCTTGTCGTCGCAGACCTTCTTGCACCGATGTGCAAGGGTCAGTCTGTACGCTTTTAAAAATCGAGTTTTGGGATAGAAAAAGCTTACGAAGCGGTTCAAGGTGTTTTATTTCGGTTCTTTTAAATACGATTGCAGGTTTTTAGATCACGTGGATTTGCACGTGCCTAAGTCTTTCTTTTTATCCCTTTATGGGACACCTAGGTGTGTGTTATGAACACTCCACTACATGGGGCGAATTTTGAGCGGGAGTACGGGGCTTGCTTCGATGCAATATGCGTCCTACCTCGTGGTATGGCGTAGATGCAATGCAAACTTACGCTACTCCAAAGGGAAAACCCGAATGTAAAGACAATGCCGAAGGGAAATAACCGAAGGGAAATGACTTGTAATGTAAATGCCGAAGGGAGATATGTATATAAGGTATATATATGGGCCCTTACTTGGGTCTTGCAAATAAGAGCGAAGGCTCAATGTGGGTGCGTGCTTGAATTGAAAGACTTACACACACGACATGAAATAAAACCCAAATATAGCTTGCAATATGGCCTTGATTTAGGTCTTGGGAATAAGAGTGAAAGCTCAATGTGTGTGAGTGCTTGAATTGAAGTACTACGCACACAACATGAAATTAAACCCAAATATAAATTGCAGTATGGCCTTGACTAAGGTCTTGGGAATAAGAGCGAAAGCTCAATGTGTGTGAGTGCTTGAATTGAAGTACTACGCACACAACATGAAATTAAACCCAAATATAAATTGCAGTATGGCCTTGACTAAGGTCTTGGGAATAAGAGCGAAAGCTCAATGTGTGTGAGTGCTTGAATTGAAGTACTACGCACACAACATGAAATTAAACCCAAATAGTATAACACGGCCCTTACTTGGGTCTTTCAAATAAGAGCGAAGGCTCAATGTGTGTGAGTGCTTGAATTGAAAGACAACACACCCAACTTAAGCAAAACCCTACGTAAGTTAAAGTATATACATATTTATGTATTAGGGGCTGATTAGGCCCGTGTGTGTTCAAAATCGTGCACGACTAAGAGAGTGCACGTGTGTGTGGGTGTGCCAAGCCACGTTATTACAAGCGGGGGTAGATTATGCTCCGTTATTACAACCCCGTATCGAATTGAATTTTAAGCAAGTATACAACTAAGGACCGAGTTAGGCACTTACTAATAGCTGGTCCGAAGATGCCTTGCTTGAGCATGGGCTTGGCCTTCACCTTAGGCTGCAAGAGGGAGCTCCGCGGAGTTGATCGGCAAGAGGGGCTGCTGGCCGACTGCAAATGGGGCGCGGGAGAGGCGCCTTGAAGATGGTCGGCTGCTTAGCGAAGGGCTGGCTTTGTGTTTGGGGCTAAGGTGACTATGTAGGGTCACTAAGGGAGGTTGTAAGGTTAGGGAGTATGGCACTAAGGGGGAGCCTAAGGGAAGGATTTGGCTGGCGGGTGGTTTGGCCGAAATGGGTATATGGCAGTCGGTTGGAGTGGCCGACTGCTAGGGGAACTTGGTGGTGGTGGGCTGCTAGGGTGGCTAGGCAATGGTGGATGGGAAGGGAGCTAGCTAGGGTACGTGGTAAGGTGGAGTTAGGGGCTGAGGGGAAATGGTATGGGTAGGTCTTAGGGGGTTAAATGGAGTGGCCGGGTGTAGCTAGGGTGTCTAGGTAGTGGGGGGGGGGTGGTTGGAGTGGTTGAGAATTGGCTGAATGGGAGTGGGGGTGATAAGTGGCTGGTGTTAGGGTAAGATGGTGGTGGTGCGGGTGGCTGAGAGTGGAGGGGGAGCGGAGAAGAGGTGGAGTGGAGTAGGGGGTACTAATCGAATGATGATGGTAGGCAGCGGGTGGTTGAGGAGCAGCCGGGTGTGGTGGAGTGACTGGTTCGGTCTGATGAAAAGGATGGGGTGTGGTGGAGCACAGTGGTGGATAGTGGTGGTGCAGGTGGAAGGCCCGGCTAGGAGTGGAGCAAGTGGCTGGGCTCGGTTGGGCTGGAAAGGGGGTGGAGAGAGATGATGGAAGATGGGAAAACCCGCCCCTTAGGGGGGGGTTTATATAGGGCTGGGCTAGGTCGGTTGGGGCTGGTATTAGGGTAGTGGTTAGGTGGTTTAGGTAGGGTGGTGTGGTGATAAGGTGGGCTGGAAAGGGTAGGGCCAGATATTTTAAATACAAGGGGTTTTGGGTAGGTTGTGTGCTAGGTTTAGGTGGGGTGGTTTAGAGGTTTAGGGTTTAGCTAGGTGGGTTGGTTTTGGGGTGAGGTTTAGTGAGGTGGGTTAGGTGATTAGGCTAGGATTAGGTTAGGTTTAGGGAAATTAACCTAGGTTTAGGGAAGGATTAGGGAAGTGGGTTAGGTGATTAGGTTGGGATTAGGCCGGGATTAGGGAAGTGGGTTAGGTGATTAGGCTAGGATTAGGACCGGATTAGGGTAAAAGGCTAGGATTAGGTGTTTTTGGTTAGGATTAGATTAAGGAGCTCCCTTTGCATGACCCATGGACCTTAATCACATCATGTTGGTGCAGTCCTAGGTTCGGTTTTGGCTAATTACAAGCTTAAACCCATGTTAACTATGCTAACCCACATGATTAACCCCAAACTTGACACACAAGTCAAGCTTAATTACAACACACTTTGATCTTATCCTCCCCCACTCTCTCTCATGCCCATAATCCCACATGAAATTCAAGTGTGCCCCACCTCCATTTATGAGAAGGTGATGTGGGCCATGGATATGGATATTGGATTGGATCTCTGGATCCAAATCCAAATCCAAGTCCATACATGGGTCTGGATTGGGATCTGGATATATATGGTCCAGATCCAATCCAAACTGAATTCTGACTCCTTCGAGCTGTGTTCGAAACGAATGGTTTGTGCGGGGTCTGACAGCATTAGTACTCCATCTGCATTGGGTCTTCGCCAACATGATCATCCGCTTCTGTTTTCACCTTCCGGAGATGACTTCAAATGATGTTTTGATGATAACAGGGTCTTAGACGTTCGAGATCCTGGGGGTGGATTCAATACGAGAGTTGTTGTGCCGGGCTCGACATGTGCTCCGGTTCCGGGCTCTCCTTAACTTTTCTGGTCCTATCTTGATCAGGCCAAGCTACTTCGGGGTTTCAAAAACGTGTTTAAATGGGTTTTTAAAGCCATATTATATATTTTTGAAATATCTAAAGTTCAAAACATATGTACAGGGTTGTCTGAAAGGCTCCTGAGTTTTCAGACTCAAAATAGCCCTTTGGGGCTGCTTTTACAAAACCAGGTTGTTTTGAGGAATTCGTGGGATTTCGGGGTGTTTACAGAGTCTTGTTGGTGGCTTCGGCTTGGCCGTTGCCTTGAGGGTAGTAGGGCGAAGAGAAGTGGTGAGTTATGCCATACGTGTTGCACAACTTAACCATCCGCTCATTTTTGAATGGGGTGCCATTATCAAACACAAGGTCTCGTGCAACCCCAAATCGAGCCAAGATATTCCTCCGGATGAAAGCCACCACATGTTGCCCCAGCACGTTGGTTAGGGAAATGGCTTCCACCCACTTGGAGAAATACTCGGTGGCTGCTAAAATAAAGCGATGCCCATTCAAGGCTTTTGGAAATATTGGGCCTTCGATGTCAAACGCCCACACGGTAAATGGCCAGGGGCAGACCACAGAATGCAATGCAGATGAAGGGATATGAATGGCGTGCCCATGTACTTGACATGGATGACACTTCCTAACATGATCGTGACAATCCTTTTTCAGGGTGGACCAAAAATAGCCCCCTCTAAGTATTTTCATTGCCATCATGTTGGCATTAACATGACCTCCACATTCTCCATCGTGGAATTCATGCATCACTATCCTAGCCTCCTCTAGGTCGATACACCTAAGCAGAATGCCGGTAAAGCTCTTTTTGTATAGAACCCCACCTAGAATGGTGTATCGGGTCGAAATCTTACGGATGAATGCCTTATCTTTGGATGTGGCATCCTCGGTGAATCCCCCATTTTTTAGAAATTGTTTGATGTCATAAAACCAGGGTTTTTCAATAGACTCTGGGTTATTTTGGCAAATATCCAGATCGTGTGTGGATGGGTTGGGCGCATGCCAGATTTCTAAAGATCTGGTCCCTGAAATGGGATCGACCTTTAGGGCTGAACCCAAGGAGGAGAGGGCATCGGCGATGCCATTGTCCTCTCTTCCTACGTGTATGAGTTTACACTATTGGAAGGACTAGACCAATCGAGTGGCCAACTCGTGATATGGAAGTAGTTTTTCATTACGTACTTGCCAAAATTTCAAAACCTCGTTTATGACAAGGAGCAAATCTCCAAAGACCTCGATGCATGATGACCCTAGAGTTTTCGAAATCCTTAAGCCTTGTATGAGTGCTTCATACTCAGTTACGTTGTTGGAACATTCGAAATCTAAGTGGATTGCTATAGGAATCTCGCCCTTTTCAGGGGAGATGAGGATGACCCCAGCACCAGCCCCTCGTTGGTTTCGTGCCCCATCGAAGTGCATCTTCCACACTTGGTTTTCGAAAGAATTTGCCAAAATGTGGTTTTGAAAATGGTTCTGCAATATGCCTTCATCAGGCATTTCAACAAGTGTGCGATATGTGTCCTCCCGGGGGAATGTAGCCACGTAATCTGCTAGGGCTTGCCCCTTAATGGAGATCTGGTGATGGTATTTCAGGTCATACTCCATTAGAAGGAGTTGCCATTTGCCCAATCTACCCGTGAGAATGGGTTTTTCAAACAAGTGCTTGATTGGATCAAGCTTGGACACTATCCAGATCTCGTGATCTAGGAAATAGTGTCTGAATTTCTGGTAGGCCCAAACTAGGGCCAAGCACGTCTTCTCCATGGCTTGATAATTTCGTTCATAAGCCAAGAGAGTTTTTGGAATATAGTAGATGGCTTACGCCTTATGGGTGTCATCCTCGTATTGAGCCAACAGGGCTCCTAAAGCATTCGCATGCACGGAGATGTAGAGTAAAAGCGGTTTTCCTTGCTTTGGAGGATTCAAAACGGGGGGATTAACCAAGTATGCCTTTAGTCTCTCGAAGGACTTCTGGCATTCGTCATCCCATAAGAATTTTGTGCCCTTCCTCAACAGCTTGTTGAAGGGTTCGCATCTAGTTGCCAGATTCGATATGAATTGGCGAACGGATTGTAAACGACCCTGGAGGCTACGGATTTGGGTGAGATTGGAGGGTGGAGCCATGTCTGTGATGGCTCGACACTTAGAGGGGTCGACTTCTATACCCCTTTGGCTCACCATAAAGCCTAGAAGCTTCCCTGACTCTACCTCGAATACACATTTTTGCAGGTTTAGCTTTACTTTGTAAAGCCTAAGCCTTTCGAAAATCTTTTGTAAACATTCGATATGGGTGCATCGGGTTTTGGCCAAGAGATCATCTACATACACTTCTACGAGCTCATGAATTTGATCATGGAAGATCGTGGTCATGGATCGTTGGTATGTTGCGCCGGCATTTTTCAAACCAAAGGGCATGACTGTATAGCAGTACGTGCCCCATGGGGTTGTGAAGGCGGTCTTACCCTAATCTCGTGGACTTAGTTTGATTTGATTATAGCCTGAATAGCCATCCATAAACGAAAACATTTCATGATTTGCAGTACTATCGACTATCAAATCTATGTTTGGTAAAGGATAATTATCCTTTGGAGTGGCTTTATTTAGGTTTCTGAAATCGATGCATATTCGAATTTTCCCATTGGTTTTTCAAACTACAACGATGTTTGACAACCAATCAGAATACGCAATGGGTTTTATAAATCCGGCTTTTAACAGATCTTCCAAACCCTCTTTGACTTGCGTGTGTACATTCGGGTGTATTTTCCTAAGCTTCTGCTTTATGGGTTTTACATCCGCATCTAAGGGAAGACGATGCTCGACAATGCTGGGATCTATGCCCGGCATGTCTTCATACGTCCATGCAAACACATCTAAATAGGTTCGTAGAAATGCAATGAATGTTGATCTTTCATGTTCATGCAAGCATGCGCCTATTTTGATTGTTTTGGGATTGGAATCATCCCCTAGGTTCACCTCTATGAAATCTCCTCCTACTGAATTGGAAGGTCTTTCAAAATCGAGAATTTTATGAAATTCTGGGAGCTCAGAAGTGGGATCTTCCTCGAGGGGATCCACTTCTGGGCTTCGATCATTCTCGTGGGCTATAGACCCGAGGGAATTTGATGCTTGGTTTTCAAAAGGACCTGGTTTTATACTCGGATTTTCAAGTGATTTCGAAATTTTTGGTCTGGCTATGCAAACGATGTTTCTTTCGAAATCCTTTTCTTTTGCCAAAGTCCTACCAGGAGCAGCTATATACAAAATCTTTTTGGTATTTTCCAAATTTTCTATTCTTTTGGGTTTTTGTAAAACAAGAACTTTGGGAACTATACAAAACACTCTATTTTCGAGTTTTTGTTTTTCCATTGTTTTTGGCTTTTCTTCTTTTTCGATTTTTTTGATTTTAAGTTTTCCAAATGTTTTTGTATTTTTATAAAAGGGATCTTCCGTCATACCTACAAAGGGAAAATGCTACGGGTTAAACTCGGAATAGGAGATCTAAATCGTAGGTCACTTCTAAGGCAGGTTCCTGGGCACCCTTGACCCAGGTGGTCACAGGGGGTGGCTCTGGCGGTATTCTGGGAGTATAGCCGATCCCATATCGGCTTGGATTGGCCCTAGGAAGGATGGGCTCTAGGAGACCCTAGTTCTGCGCCCCTAGACTCTTGTAGGGCGTGTAGCCCATGTTCAACAACATGTTCCATGATTTTTTGTTTTTTGAAAAGGTGTGATATAAATCGTGATCCTGGAACATGCTCTCGTCTATATTGTGCTCATATGACCTCTTGTCCAGGGGCTTTGGAAATAGGAAACACTTAGGTTTTCCAAGAAGAGTTAAGATCGGGAGGGGGCCTGCTTTGGGCGGCCCCTTCACACATACAACCTTCCTAGGGTTGTTTAATACGAGCCTTGATGGCTCAATCACAATCTGCCCCAGGTTAGCCTGATGGGCCTGGGAGCTCGATAAACAAGGGGAGTTTATGATCTCCTGAAGCTGTGGGTGACTCTCACCTAGGATCACTATGACTTGGTCCCTGAAAGGGATCTTGACACACTTGTGGAAGGTGGATGGCACAGTGCACAAGCTGTGTATCCAGGGTCTTCCTAGCAACAAGTTATAATGGGGGTGGATGTCCAAGACATGGAACACCCCTGTGTGTGATCCCTCCCGTTTCCATTGGGAGTTCAATTGATCCTAACGGCTTAGACGCATTCCCATCGTATCCAGTGATAACGATGGGGCTTGGGTTCACTAAAGTCAAGGTGACTCCGATTTGATACACCACATGAAGTGGAAGGATGTTGAGCCCTCCTCCCCCATCGACTAGGCACCTGTCCAGAGAGTGGTTATTCAGAACCACCTCGATATGCAGACAGGGATGGGCGATTTTGTGGGACTCGTAGGGTCTATCAACATCATCTTCCGAGAAAGTGATGGGCGATTTTGCTCCTAATAAAGCCACTTGGGCAGACAGGGATTTCAGACTTATGTTCAAATCAACCTTGGCCCTTTCTAGAATTTTCTCTAGCACGAGTCTATGCCTAGGTGAGGTTTGTATAAGCTCTAGGATAGACATGTGGATAGGAATTTTTGAAAGGTGGTTTTCGAAGTCATAAGGATTTAGGATAACTTTGTCTGCTTTTGGCAGAACTCCAGGGATACATGCTTTTGAGGGACCAGGCACACTGACCACCTTTTGAGCACTTTGTAGGGGCGGGGGTTGATAGATCCTCCCGGATCTAGTCACTTCCCCCACGACCAGCCTAGGGTTCGTGCTAATTTTGGCTCTAAGGATGAGTTGAGGAGCACCTTGAATTTTTAAAACTGGTTTTGCTGGGGATTCCACTTTTGGTGGTCCCTGGATGACGACTTGGGCGGGCTTCTTGTACAGTACAAGAGTAGGCGCACAAGTGGGTCGATCAGACTCTGGTTTTTGCGCTAGTTCCTTAGAAAAGGTGAGGGAACATACCTCCTTTCCTTTCCCACTGCCACTGACGTGTTTGGGAAAGGGTTCTTTGAAGATAGCTTGAGGTGGCTCAAGTTCCGCAGTTATTTGGAGCCGGCCCTCTGCTATCAAGTTCTCAATTTTATTTAAAAGGGAGAAACAGCGTTCGTATCATGGCCTTTGAGCCGGTGATACTTACAAAATCGATTTAAATACCCCCCTTTGGAAGTGACTCCTTCGGGGATTTCGGGAAGCTCTATCCTGCCTTGGGCAAGTAGGAGGTCTAGGACCTCCGACACAGGTTGCCCCAGCGGAGTGTACTCCCGTTTTTCAACCGGTTTTTGAAAGGTTCGCTCCCTTTTGTTTTCTAGTTTTTCAAAATTTTTGGAAGTGCCTGCCACGCCTAGATCCACCCGGACATTGGCGATTTTGTGGGGCTATGCCCCTTTGTCCATCGTGGGTAGCCCATAAGTGATGGGCTTTTCCAAGCGGGTTTTAGAAACGGCACTTCCTTTCCATAAGTGATCGTATGTCCCTTTTCTCAAGTCGATTTCGAAAAGGGATGCCTTTTTGATCAACTTATGGAAAGTTGAGATCTCATGGAGCGAGAGAAGGGTTTTTAACTCACTTTTAAAGTTATCCAGGATGAGCATGACTGCGCCCTTCGGATATGGGCTCTCGCACTTGGCCCAAAAGTGACCTCCATCGTATAATGAAGGCATGCACGTCTTCGTTCATGCCTTGCTTTGTATCCCTTAAGGTATTCATAGTCAGCGTGACTTCTACGTTGTGTGCAAATCTTTGCATGAAGCAATTCGCTAACTCTTCAAAAGTAGCGAACTAGCTTAAGTCGTAGGAAGCCAGCCATTTGGCAGCTGTTCCTTTAAGGGATAAAGGGAACCAATACACCCATTTCATCGAGTCCTTTTTCCTCTTATGGGCTCGACGTGAGAAAAGTTGCAAGTGAGACCTAGGGTCTCCCATGCCATCATACTGATGAAAGTTCGGTATTTCGTCGTCACTATTTGTTTCGTAATCCATAGGAAGGAAATCAGACAGGGCGTAGCTTCTTTTCTCTTTGTTTTGCCCTTTCAGCAGCTACTGTAGGGCTTTACGGTCCTTTTGTGTGAAGGACTCATAGAATTGGTTGCCTTCTATTACGGAGGCCTCTTTGTGCTTGCGAGGTTTTTCAGATTTTTTCTTAGGCCTTTGTTCACCGTTTGATGAACACGAATCGCCTACTTCAGCCTCTTGGCTGAGAGCATCGATTTTGGCCTCAAATTCCCATCTCAGGTCCTCGATTTCATCTAGCTTGATTTTGTTTTTGAAAATCCTCCTAGAGTGAGAACTTGATGCGCATGAGCCTTGGCTCGACACTTCACTTGGGTTGGATTTTGACATGCTTTTCAAGCTTTTTCAAAGTTTCCTAAGTACAAGCAAAGAAAACAAAGTTAAAAATGACATCTCTTTGAAATTTTTTTGCAAGCTTCTAGACTTACCTCGATTTTTGAAAGGCTCATGTCCCACCGGGTGTGCCAAACTTTGTAGACGCATGAAAATCCCCACCTCCCTTGGCTTCTCAGGGCCCAGAGCGGATCGTCTCGTGTGTCTAAGGCCTATTTGTATAAACAGGGTGTGCCATTTAGCTTACCTTAGCTAGCGAAGATATATTTTAACCTGACTTCTAACGTGGAGACTGTGAGCAAGTGAGCTCTTGTCGTCGCAGACCTTCTTGCATCGATGCGCAAGGGTCAGTCTGTACGCTTTAAAAATCGAGTTTAGGGTAGGAAAAGCCTACGAGAGCGGTTCGAGGTGTTTTGATTCGGGTCTTTTTAATGCGATTGCAGATTTTAGATCACATGGATTTGCACATGCCTAAGTCTTTCTTTTTATCCCTTTATAGGCCACCTAGGTGTGTGTTATGAACACTCCACTACATGGGCGAATTTGAGCGGGAGTACGGGGCTTGCTTTGATGCAATATGCGTCCTACCTCGTGGTATGGCGTAGATGCAATGCAAACTCACGCTACTCCAAAGGGAAAACCCGAATGTAAAGACAATGCCAAAGAGAAATAACCGAAGGGAAATGACTTGTAATGTAAATGCCGAAGGGAGATATGTATATAAGGTATATATGGGCCCTTACTCGGGTCTTGCAAAATAAGAGCGAAGGCTCAATGTGGGTGCATGCTTGAATTGAAAGACTTACACACACGACATGAAATAAAACCCAAATATAACTTGCAATATGGCCTTAACTAAGGTCTTGGGAATAAGAGCGAAAGCTCAATGTGTGTGAGTGCTTGAATTGAAGTACTACGCACACGACATGAAATTAAACCCAAATAGTATAGCACGGCCCTTACTTGGGTCTTACAAATAAGAGCGAAGGCTCAATGTGTGTGAGTGCTTGAATTGAAAGACTACACACATGACATGAAATAAAACCCAAATATAAATTGCAGTATGGCCTTAACTAAGGTCTTGGGAATAAGAGCGAAAGCTCAATGTGTGTGAGTGCTTGAATTGAAGTACTACGCACACAACATGAAATTAAACCCAAATAGTATAGCACGGCCCTTACTTGGGTCTTACAAATTCGAGCGAAGGCTCAATGTGTGTGCGTGCTTGAATGGAAAGACGACACACTCAACTCAAGCAAAACCCTACGTAAGTTAATATATATATATATATATATATATATATATATATATATATATATATATATGTGCGTATTAGGGGCTGATTAGGCCCATGTGTGTTCAAAATCGTGCACAACTAAGAGAGTGCATGTGTGTGTGGGTGTGCCAAGCCACGTTATTACAAGCGGAGGGAGACTATGCTCCGTTATTATAACTACGTATAGAATTAAATTTTAAGCAAATATACAACTAAGGACTGAGTTAGGCACTTACTTATAGTTGGTTCGAAGAGGCCTTGCTTGAGCGTGGGCTTGGCCTTCGCCTTGGGCTGCAAGAGGGAGCTCCGCGGAGTTGAACGGCAAAGGAGCTACTGGCCATATGCCTTGGGTGCACAGGAAGGGCGCCTTGAAGATGGCCGGCTGCTAGGAATGGGCTGGCTTTGTGTGTTGGGCTAAAGTGACTAAGTAGGGTCACTAAGGGAGGGTGTAGTGTTAGGAAATGTGGCACTAAATGGGAGCCTAAGGGAGTGTCTAAGGGAGTGCCTAGGGGAGGTATGTGGCTGGCAGGTGGATGGCCGAATGGGTATGTGACAGTCGGTTGGAGTGGCCGACTAAGGGAGACTCGGTGGTGGTGGTTGCTAAGGTAGCTAGGGCTGTTGTAGATGGGAAGGGAGCTAGCTAGGGTATGGGGTAAGGTGGTGGTGGTTGCTAAGGTAGCTAGGGCTGTTGTAGATGGGAAGGGAGCTAGCTAGGGTATGGGGTAAGGTGGTGGTCGGCTGTGGTGAGATGATATGGGTAGGTCTTAGGGGGTTAAGTGGAGTGGCCGGGTGTAGCTAGGGTGTCTAGGTAATGGCGGGTGGTTAGAGTGGTTGAGGTTTGGCCGAATGGGTAGGATGGAGGGCGGCTGTTGTTAGGGTGATGTGATGGTGGTGTAGGTGGCTGGGAGTGGAGGGGGAGCGAAGAAGAGGTGGAGTGAAGGATGGGGTACTAACTGATGGTGATGGAAGGCGGTGGATGGAAGAGGAGCAGCCGGGCAGGTGAGGTGGATGGTTCGGCCGAAGGAAGTGGTGGCGACAGGTGGTTGGCCGGCTGGGGTTGGGGTGTGGTGGAGCAGGTGGAGCAAGGTGGTGGTGCTTGACTGGGTGGCGGTGGTGCAGGTAGAGCAAGGTGGAGGTCCGGTTGGCAATGGGGGATGGAGTCGGCTGGGCTGGCTAGAATGGAAAAGCTTGGAAAACCCGCCCCTTGGGGGGGGGGGGGGGTATATAGGGCTGAAGAGGTCGGTTGGGGTGGTATTAGGAAGGTGGTAAGGTGGTCTAGGGGTGGTGGTGTGGTGATAAGGTGGGCTGGTTTTGGGGTAGGGCCAGATATTTTCATACAAGGGGTTTTGGGTAGATTGTGTGCTAGGTTTAGGTGGGGTGGTTTAGAGGTTTAGGGTTTAGCTAGGTGGGTTGGTTTTGGGGTGAGGTTTAGTGAGGTGGGTTAGGTGATTAGGCTAGGATTAGGTTAGGTTTAGGGAAATTAACCTAGGTTTAGGGAAGGATTTGGGAAGTGGGTTAGGTGATTAGGTTGGGATTAGGCCGGGATTAGGGAAGTGGGTTAGGTGATTAGGCTAGGATTAGGACAAGATTAGGGTAAAAGGCTAGGATTAGGTGTTTTTGGTTAGGATTGGATTAAGGAGCTCCCTTTGCATGACCCATAGACCTTAATTACATCATGTTGGTGCAACCCTAGGTTAGGTTTTGGCTAATTACAAGCTTAAACCCATGTTAACTAGGCTAACCCACATGATTAACCCCAAACTTGACACACAAGTCAAGCTTAATTACAACACACTCTAATCTTGTCCTCCCCCACTCTCTCTCATGCCCATAATCCCACGTGAAATTCAAGTGGGCCCCACCTCCATTTATGAGAAGGTCATGTGGGCCATGGATGTGGATATTGGATTGGATCTCTGGATCCAAATCCAAATCCAAGTCCACACATGGGTTTGGATTGGGATCTGGATATATATGGTCCAGATCCGATCCAAACTGAATTCTCACTCCTTCGGCCTATGTCCGAAACGAACGGTTTGTGCGGGGTCTGATAGCATCAGTACTCCGTCTGCATTGGGTCTTCGCCAACATGATCATCCGCTTCTGTTTTCACCTTTGAGAGATGATTTCAAGTAATGTTTTGATGATGACAGGGTCTTGGACGTTCGAGATCCTGGGGGTGGATTCAATACGAGAGTTGTTGTGCCGGGCTCGACATGTGCTCCGGTTCTGGGCTCTCCTTAGCTTTTCTGGTCCTGTCTGGATTAGGCCAAGCTATTTCGGGGTTTCAAAAAAGTGTTTTAAAAGGTTTTTAAAGCCATATTATACATTTTTGAAATATATAAAGTTTAAAACATATGTACAGGGTTGTCTGGAAGGCTCCTGGGTTTCCAGACTCAAAATGGTCCTTTGGGGCTGCTTTTACAAAACCAGGTTGTTTTGAGGAATTCGTGGGATTTCGGGGTGTTTACAGTCGTGCATGATTTGGAACACACGGGCCTAATCAGCCCCTAAGATATAAATATATATATATATATACTTTAACTTACGTAGGGTTTTGCTTGAGTTGAGTGTGTTGTCTTTCCATTCAAGCACGCACACACATTGAGCCTTCGCTCTTATTTGTAAGACCCAAGTAAGGGCCGTGCTATACTATTTGGGTTTAATTTCATGTTGTGTGCGTAGTACTTCAATTCAAGCACTCACACACATTGAGCTTTCGCTCTTATTCCCAAGACCTTAGTTAAGGCCATACTGCAATTTATATTTGGGTTTAATTTCATGTCGTGTGTGTAAGTCTTTCAATTCAAGCACTCACACACATTGAGCCTTCGCTCTTATTTGTAAGACCCAAGTAAGGGCCGTGTTATACTATTTGGGTTGTGCGTAGTACTTCAATTCAAGCATCACACACATTGAGCTTTCGCTCTTATTCCCAAGACCTTAATCAAGGCCATATTGCAAGTTATATTTGGGTTTCATTTCATGTCGTTTGTGTAGTCTTTCAATTCAAGCACGCACCCACATTGAGCCTCCGCTCTTATTTGCAAGACCCGAGTAAGGGCCCATATATATACCTTATATACATATCTCCCTTCGGCATTTACATTACAAGTCATTTCCCTTCGGTTATTTCCCTTCGGCATTGTCTTTACATTCGGGTTTTCCCCTTGGAGTAGCATGAGTTTGCATTGCATCTACGCCATACCACGAGGTAGGACGCATATTGCATGAAAGCAAACCCCGTACTCCCGCTCAAAATTCGCCCCATGTAGTGGAGTGTTCATAACACATACCTAGGTGACCCTTAAAGGGATAAAAAGAAAGACTTAGGCACGTGCAAATCCACGTGATCTAAAAATCTGAAATCGCATTAAAAAGACCCGAAACAAACACCTCGAACCGCTTTCGTAGGCTTTTTCTACCCTAAACTCGATTTTTAAAGCATACAAACTGACCCTTGCGCATCGGTGTAAGAAGGTCTACGACGACAAGAGCTCACTTGGTCACAGTCGCCACGTTAGAAGTCAGGTTAAAATATATCTTCGCTAGCTTAGGTAAGCTAGCTGGCACGCCCTGTTTGTACAAATAGGACTTAGACACACGAGAGGATCCGCTCCAGGCCCTAAGAAGCTAGGGAGGCAGGGATTTTCCTGCGTCTACATTTAACCTCTTTTTCCTTTTTTTCGTAGAGGGTCTCCCTTTGGGAGTATTTTTTCTTTAATCCCTCTTTTTCACAAGAGAATCGATTTTTTCTTTTGAATTGTGGTTTCTTTCTTTTAGAAAGAGCCTTTTGAATGGGAAATTCCCTTTGTTTGGGCCTTTGTTTTCCTTTTTGGAAGGAGAAGAGAAGAGGGGAGGACTTATCCCAAGTTCACATTTGATCCATTCTAGATCAGCCTATTTAGAAATAGCACGTACTACTTGCAAGTATCTTACTATGTTGAACTAGGCCTTTCTTTGTAAGAAGAAGGATTTTGAAATGTAACCACGATTTTGAAGACTTCACTCTTTCACAAGTGTGAATTCTCTCACTCAGGGTCACACAACTTTGCCTTTGCACCTTATTTTCATTTCTCAGGGCAGCTATCCCTAGAATTTTCGAAAACTGGAATTTAATCCAAATCCTACACATGATACTTCTTTAAGTATTGAATATTGATAGGATCTGCTAAATTCCTACCTTCTACATCGATCAACCAATACGAATTGCTCGTGGTGGTTGCTCGTACAACATAGGGTCCATCCCACTTGGGGCGCCACTTTCCGAGTGGATGTGGACCACGATAATGGATGATTTTTAAGACCAGATCCCCCACTTCAAAGTGGCAAGGTCTCATGTGTTTGCCATAGTGTCGGGCTATCCTTTGCCAGTATGCACGAGCATGGTCCATGGCAAGGAGTCGCCTCTCATCTAGCAAATCTAGTTTGGCCATCCTAGCATGCTGAAGCGTCTCTAGGGGGAGGTTGAGTGCTATGGATGTATGAAATGAATGTAGTTGAGTATGAATGGGAAGAATGGCGTTTGTGCCATAGACCAATTCGAATGGTGTGGCATTCGTGGGAGTCCGGATGGAAGTCCTATAAGCCCATAAGGCTTGATCCAGCTTCTCGTGCCACATCCTACCCTTCTCTAAAGTCTTCTCAATTATACTAATGAGAGTCTTGTTTGTGGCTTCGGCTTGGCCGTTGCCTTGAGGGTAGTAGGGCGAAGAGAAGTGGTGAGTTATGCCATACGTGTTGCACAACTTAACCATCCGCTCGTTCTTGAACGGGGTACCATTATCGGACACAAGGTCTCGTGGAACCCCAAATCGAGCCAAGATATTCCTCCGGATGAAAGCCACCACATGTTGCCCCATCACGTTGGTTAGGGAAATGGCTTCCACCCACTTGGAGAAATACTCCGTGGCTGCTAAAATAAATCGATGCCCATTCGAGGCTTTTGGAAATATTGGGCCTACAATGTCAAATGCCCACATGGTAAATGGTCAGGGGCTGACCACGGAATGCAATGCAGATGATGGGATATGAATGGTGTGCCCATGCACTTGACATGGATGACACTTCCTAACATGATCGTGACAATCCTTTTTCAAGGTAGACCAAAAATAGCCCCCTCTAAGTATTTTCATTGCCATCATGTTGGCATTGACATGGCCTCCACATTCTCCATCGTGGAAGTCATGCATCACTATCCTAGCCTCCTCTAGATCGATACACCTAAGCAAGATGCCGGTAAAGCTCTTTTTGTATAAAACCCCACCCAGAATGGTGTATCGGGTCGAAATCTTATGGATGAATGCCTTATCTTTGGATGTGGCATCCTCGGCGAATCCCCCATTTTCTAGAAATTGTTTTATGTCATAAAACCAGGGTTTTTCAATAGAATCGGGGTTATTTTGGCAAATATCCAAGTCGTGTGTGGATGGGTTGGGCGCATGCCATATTTCTAAAGACCGGATCCCATAAATGGGATCGACCTTTAGGGCTGAACCCAAGGAGGAGAGGGCATCGGCGATGCCATTGTCCTCTCTTGCTATGTGTGTGAGTTTGCACGATTGGAAGGACTGGACCAATCGAGTGGCCAACTCGTGATATGGAAGTAGTTTTTCATTACTGTAGATGTGCGAAAATCCTCGTCTCTTGCCTTTTCAGGGCTTGGAGTGGATCCTCTCATGTGTCTAAGGCCTATATAAACAAGGCGTGCCAGCTAGCTTACCTAAGCTAGCGAAGATATATTTAAAACTGACTTCTAATCGTGGCGACTGTGAGCAAGTGAGCTCTTGTCGTCACAGACCTTCTTGCACCGATGTGCAAGGGTCAATCTGTATGCTTTGAAAAATCGAGTTTTTGGATATAGAAAGCCTACGAAGCGGTTCGAGGTGTCTAATTCGGGTCTTTAAGATACGATTACAGATTTTAGATCACGTGGATTTTGCACGTGCCTAAGTCTTTCTTTTTATCCCTTTATGGGCCACCTAGTTTGTGTGTTATGAACACTCCACTACATGGGCGAATTTGAGCGGGAATAGGGGGCTTGCTTCAATGCAATATGCGTCCTACCTCGTGGTATGGCGTAGATGCAATACAAACTCACGCTACTCCAAAGGGAAAACCCGAATGTAAAGACAATGCCGAAGGGAAATAACCGAAGGAAATAACCGAAGGGAAATGACTTGTAATGTAAATGCCGAAGGGAGATATGTATATAGAGTATTGTAGACGCGCGAAAATCCCCTCCTCTTCGTCCCTTCCGGGGGCTTGGAGTGGATCTTCTCGTGCGTCTAAGGCCTATGTATACAAATAGGGCGTGCCAGCTAGCTTACTTAAGCTAGCGAAGATATATTTAACACTGACTTCTAAACGTGGCGACTGTGAGCAAGTAAGTTCTTGTCGTCGCAGACCTTCTTGCACCGATGCGCAAGGGTCAGTCTGTACGCTTTTGCAAAAATCGAGTTTTGGGGAGAAAGTCCACGAAGCGGTTCGAGGTGTCTATTTCGGGTTTTTAAGATGCGATTGCATATTTTAGATCACGTGGATTTGCACGTGCCTAAGTCTTTTCTTTTATCCCTTTTCGGGCCACCTAGTTTGTGTGTTATGAACACTCCACTACATGGGCGAATTCGAGCGGGGCTTGCTTCGATGCAATATGCGTCCTACCTCATGGTATGGCGTAGATGCAATGCAAACTCACGCTACTCCAAAGGGAAAACCCGAAATGTAAAGACAATACTGAAGGGAAATAACAGAAGGGAAATAACCGAAGGGAAATAACCGAAAGGAAATAACCGAAGGGAAATAACCGAAGGGAAATAACCGAAGGGAGATATGTATATATCTTATGTATATGAGCCCTTACTCGGGTCTTGCAAATAAGAGCGAAGGCTCAATGTGGGTGCGTGCTTGAATTGAAAGACTTACACACACGACATAAAATTAAACCCAAATATAAATTGCAGTATGGCCTTGACTAAGGTCTTGGGAGTAAGAGCGAAGGCTCAATGTGTGTGAGAGTGCTTGAATTGAAGTACTACACACACGACATGAATGAAACCCAAATATAACTGCAATAAGGCCTTTACTAAGGTCTTGGGAGTAAGAGCGAAGGCTCAATGTGTGTGAGTGTGCTTGAATTGAAAGACTTACTCACACGACAAGAAATGAAACCCAAATATAACTGCAATAAGGCCTTTACTAAGGTCTTGGGAGTAAGAGCGAAGGCTCAATGTGTGTGAGAGTGCTTGAATTGAAAGACTACCCACACGACATAAATGAAACCCAAATATAACTGCAATAAGGCCTTTACTAAGGTCTTGGGAGTAAGAGCGAAGGCTCAATGTGTGTGAAAGTGCTTGAATTGAAAGACTTACTCACACGACAAGAAATAAAACCCAAATAGTATAGGTCGGCCCTTACTTGGGTCTTTCAAATAAGAGCGAAAGCTCAATGTGTGTGAGAGTGCTTGAATCGAAAGACAACGCACCCAGCTTAAACAAAACCCTTCGAAAATGAAAATATATATGTACACTTATATATTAGGGGCTGATTAGGCCCGTGTGTGTTCAAAATCGTGCACGACTAAGAGAGTGCACGTGTGTGGTTGTGCCAAGCCACGTTATTACAAGCGGGGGAAGACTATGCTCCGTTATTACAACCCCGTATCAAATTGAATCTCAAGCAAGTGTACGACTAAAGACCGAGTTTAGACACTCACGAGTAGCTGGTCCGTAGAGGTCTTGCTTGAGCGTGGGCTTGGCCTGCAAGTGGGAGCTCCGCGAAGGTAGGTGATCAAGGGTGCTGGCCAGCTGCAAGTGGGGCACGGGATAGGCGCCTCGAAGGGGGCCGGTGGCAGGTAGATGGCGCCTCCAAGTAGGGGGTTTAAAGTGGTTGAAGAAGTGGGTATTAGGATCACTAGGGGAGTTGGGTACTTAGGGAAACTGGACCCAACAGGTGAGCTAGTGGGAAGGCCGAATAGGACACCTAGGGGAGTTGGCCGAATGGGAGATGATGGCTAGGTAGCGGCCAGCAACTTGGGTTATACTAGGTTCGGCTAGGTTTAGGTGGTGGCGGCAAAAGGGCTGAGATGAAGGTAGGATGGGTGGCTAAGAGTGGAGAGGTGGTAGAGAGGGGCTTTGAGGGAGTTTGGGGTACTTACCGAATGGGGAGAGGTGGCGGATGAAGTGGGAAGGTGGCGGGCAGGTGGCTGTCGGCTGATTCGGTTGGGTGGAGGTGGTGGCTGGTGGAGCAGGTGGTGGTGGAGCAGGTGGAGCTATTGGGGAGTGGTCCCGGCTGGGTGAGAGATGGGAGAAGGAGAGGGCCCGGCTGGGTGAAAGGGTGGTTCCCACTTGGAAAACCCGCCCACAAGGAGGGGGGCTTAAATAGGGGATGGGTAGGTCGGTTAGGGCTGGGCTGAGGGTAGTGGTTAGGTGGTTTAGGTAGGGTGGTATGTAGATAAGGTGGGCTGGAAGGGGTTGGGCCAGATATTTTAAAACTAGGGGTTTGGGTAAATCGTGGGCTAAGGGTGGTTTAGGGGTTTAGGGCTAGGTTAGGTGGTTGGGTTTTAGGGTGAGGTTTAGTGAGCTAGGTTAGGTGATTAGGCTAGGTTTAGGCTAGGATTAGGGAAATTAATCTAGGTTTAGGGAAGGATTAGGGAAGTGGGTTAGGTGATTAGGTTGGGATTAGGACGGGATTAGGGAAGTGGGTTAGGTGATTAGGTTCAGATTAGGGGTGGATTAGGGGTTTAGGCTAGGTTTAGGCATTTTTGGCTAGGTTTAGGTGAAGGAGCTCCCTTAGCATGGCCCATAGACCTTGATCACCCCATGTTGGTGCAGCCCTAGGTTAGGTTCTAGCTAATTACAAGCTTAAACCCCCTCAATTAGGCTAACCCACATGATTAACCCAAACTTGACACACAAGTCAAGCTTAATACAACACTCTTGATATTTTTCAACCCCACTCTCTCTCATGCCCAATATCCCACGTGAATTTCAAGTGGGCCCCACCTCCATTTATGAGAAGGTGATGTGGGCCATGGATATGGATATTGGATTGGATCTCTGGATTCCAATCCAAATCCAAGTCCATATATGGGTTTGGATTGGGATCTGGATATATATGGTCCAGATCCAATCCAAACTGAATTCTGACTCCTTCGAGCTGGGTTCGAAACGGACGATTTGTGCGGGGCCTGACAGCATCAGTACTCCGTCTGCGTTGGGTCTTCGCCAACATAGTCGTCCGCCTCTGTTTCTGCCCTCCGGAGATGACTTCAAATGCTATTTTGATAAGAACAGGGTCTTGGACGTTCGAGATCCTGGGATGTGAATCAGATACAAGAGTTGCTGCGCCGGGCTTGACAGGTGCTCTGGTTCCGGGCTCTTCTTGGCTCTCCTGGTCCTGTCTTGATCGGGCCAAGCCACTTCGGGGTTTCAAAACGTGTTTTAAAAGGGTTTTCAAAAGCCATATTATATGTTTTTGAAAGATAGAGTTTAAAACATATGTACAGGGTTGTTTGGAAGGCTCCTGGGTTTCCAAACTCAAAATGGCCCTTTGGGGCTGCTTGTATAAAACCAGATGGATTTTGAGAAATTCGTGGGATTTCGGGGTGTTTACAAGTATGTATATGGACCCTTACTCGGGTCTTGCAAATAAGAGCGTAGGCTCAATGTGGGTGCGTGCTTGAATTGAAAGACTTACACACACGACATGAAATAAAACCCAAATATAACTTGCAGTATGGCCTTGATTAAGGTCTTGGGAATAAGAGCGAAAGCTCAATGTGTGTGAGTGCTTGAATTGAAGTACTACGCACACAACATGAAATTAAACCCAAATATAACTTGCAGTATGGCCTTGATTAAGGTCTTGGGAATAAGAGCGAGAGCTCAATGTGTGTGAGTGCTTGAATTGAAGTACTACGCACACAACATGAAATTAAACCCAAATATAACTTGCAGTATGGCCTTGATTAAGGTCTTGGGAATAAGAGCGAAAGCTCAATGTGTGTGAGTGCTTGAATTGAAGTACTACGCACACAACATGAAATTAAACCCAAATAGTATAACACGGCCCTTACTTGGGTCTTTCAAATAAGAGCGAAGGCTCAATGTGTGTGAGTGCTTGAATTGAAAGACTTACACACACGACATGAAATGAAAGCCCAAATAGTATAACACGGCCCTTACTTGGGTCTTTCAAATAAGAGCGAAGGCTCAATGTGTGTGAGTGCTTGAATTGAAAGACTTACACACACAACTTAAGCAAAACCCTACGAAAATTAAAGTATATATATATATATTTATGTATTAGGGGCTGATTAGGCCCGTGTGTGTTAAAAATCGTGCACAACTAAGAGAGTGCACGTGTGTGGGTGTGCCAAGCCACGTTATTACAAGCGGGGGGAGACTATGCTCCGTTATTACAACCCTGTATCGAATTGAATCTTAAGCAAGTATACAACTAAGGAGCGAGTTAGGCACTTACTAATAGCTGGTCTGAAGAAGCCTTGCTTGAGCGTGGGCTTGGCCTTCGCCTTGGGCTGCAAGAGGGAGCTCCGCGGATTGAACGGCAAAGGGGCTGCTGGCCGGGTGCCTTGGTGCGTGGAAGAGGAGCCTTGAAGGAGGCCGGCTACTTGGGATGGGCTGGTTTCGTATGTAGGGCTAAGGTGACTACGTGGGGTCACTAAGGAAGGTTAAGTTTAGAGAGTATGACACTAAGGGGGACTAAGGGAATGGTCTAACGGAGCACCTAGGGTTGGCGGGTTGCTAGGGTGGCCGAATGGAATGACAGTCGGTTGGAGTGGCCGACTAGGAGGACTTGATGGTGGCGGGTTGTTAAGGTGGCTAGGAGTGGTGTAAGGGAAGGGAAGTAGCTAGGAGATGGGGTCAGGTGGTAGTGGATGTAGTGGGTGTAGTGGGGTGATATGGGCAGGTCTTAGGGAGTCGGATAGGGTGGCCGAATGGAGCTAAGGTGTCTAGGTAGTGGCGGGTAGTTAGGATGGTTATGGCCTGGCCGAGTGGGAATGGTGGCGGCAAGTGACTGGTATTAGGATGATATGGTAGTGGGTTAGGTGGCTAAGAGTGGAGAGGGAGTGGAGAAGGAGTAAGGTGGAGGATACTAACCGGCTGATGGGAGGTGGTGGCGAATGGAAGGGGAAGCAGCCGGTGATTGGGATGCGCAGGATGAGGTTCGGCCGGGAGGAAGGGTGGCGAAGTGGACCTCGGCTGGAGTGGTGGTGGTGGTGGTGCTCGGCTGGGAGGTAGTGGCACAGGTGGTGGCTGGCTGTGGGGTAGGTGGAGCAGGATGGGAGTCGGCTGGATTTCGAAAACTCTAGGGGCATCATGCATCGAGGTCTTTGGAGATTCGCTCCTTGTCATAAACCAGGTTTTGAAAATTTGGCAAGTACGTAATGAGAAACTACTTCCATATCACGAGTTGGCCACTCGATTGGTCCAGTCTTTCCAATCGCGTAAACTCACACACGTAGGAAGAGAGGACAATGGCATCGCCGATGCCCTCTCCTCCTTGGGTTCAGCCTTGAAGGTCGATCCCATTTCAGGGACCAGATCTTTGGAAATATGGCATGCGCCCCACCCATCCACACATGACTTGGACATTTGCCAAATTAACCCAGAGTCTATTGAAAAACCCTGGTTTTATGACATAAAACAATTCCTAGAAAATGGGGGATTCACCGAGGATGCCACATCCAAAGATAAGGCATTCATCCGTAAGATTTCGACCCGATACACCATTCTGGTGGGGTTTTATACAAAAAAGTTTTACCGGCATTCTGCTTAGGTGTATCGACCTAGAGGAGGCTTGGATAGTGATGCATGAATTCCACGATGGAGAATGTGGAGGTCATGTTAATGCCAACATGATGGTAATGAAAATACTTAGAGGGGGCCATTTTTGGTCCACCCTGAAGAAGGATTGTCACGATCATGTTAGGAAGTGTCATCCATGTCAAGTGCATGGGCATGCCATTCATATCCCCTCATCTGCATTGCATTCTGTGGTCAGCCCCTGGCCATTTACCATGTGGGCGTTTGACATAGTAGGCCCAATATTTCCAAAAGCCTCGAATGGGCATCGATTTATTTTAGCAGCCATAGAGTATTTCTCCAAGTGGGTGGAAGCCATATCCCTAACCAACGTGATGGGGCAACATGTGGTGACTTTCATCCGGAGGAATATCTTGGCTCGATTTGGGGTTCCACGAGACCTTGTATCTGATAATGGCACCCCATTCAAGAACGAGCGGATGGTTAAGTTTTGCAACACGTATGGCATAACTCACCACTTCTCTTCGCCCTACTACCCTCAAGGCAACGGCCAAGCCGAAGCCACAAACAAGACTCTCATTAGTATAATTGAGAAGACTTTAGAGAAGGGTAGGACGTGGCATGAGAAGCTGGATGAAGCCTTATGGGCTTATAGGACTTCCATCCGAACTCCCACGAATGCCACACCATTCGAATTGGTCAATGGCACAAACGCCATTCTTCCCATTCATACCCAACTGCATTCATTTCATACATCCATTGCACTCGACCTACCCCTAGAGACGCTTCAGCATGCTAGGATGGCCGAACTAGATTTGCTAGATGAGAGGCGACTCATGCTCGTGCATACCGGCAAAGGATAGCCCAACACTATAGCAAACACATGAGACCTCGGCACTTTGAAGTGGGAGATCTAGTCTTGAAAATCATCCATCATCGTGGCCCACACCCCCTGAGAAAGTGGCGCCCCAACTGGGATGGACCCTATGTTGTACAAGCAACCACTACGAACAATTCGTATTGGTTGATCGATACAGAAGGTAGGAATTTAGCAGATCCTATCAATATTCAATACTTAAAGAAGTATCATGTGTAGGATTTGGATTAAATTCCAGTTTTCAAAAATTTTAGGGATAGCTGCCCTAAGACATGAGAATAAGGTGCAAAGGCAAAGTTGTATGACCCTGAGTAAGAGAATTCGCACTTGTAAAAGAGTGGAGTCTTCAAAAATCGTGGTTACATTTCAAAATCTTTCTTCTTACAAAGAAAGGCCAAGTTCAACATAGCAAGATACTTGCAAGTAGTACGTGCTATTTCTAAATAGGTTGATCTGGAATGAATCGAGTGTAGGCTTGGGACAAGTCCTCCCCTCTTCTCTTCTCCTTCCAAAAGGAAAACGAAGGCCCAAACAAAGGGGATTTCCTATTCAAAGCATCTTTCCAAAAGAAAGAAACCAGAATTCAAAAAAAAAATTGATTCTCTTATGAAAAAGAGGGATTAAAGAAAAAATACTCCCAAAGGGAGACCCTCTATGAAAAAAGGAAAAAGAGGCCAAAAAGCTCAAAAAGAGCAGTTTTCCGCCTTCTATGTCTTAAACCACGGGACGCTTCAGAAGGGACCGTGGTACCTCTTTCCCATCCCTGGCTTATCCCAAGCTAAAGCATGATTCATTTCGAGGAATCCTAAAGTAAAAATAGGATTTACTTACTTGAATTTCATCTTGTTTGAGAATTCGACGTTTCGAGTAAGGCGTAGGAATTTGAAATATGCCTTGTTTTCCTATAAAACCTCCGCTAGATAAGCGAGTGTTAAGACTCAAACAAGGGCAAGCATGAAGAGCTCGAGATCCTTAGGATCGAGACTCAAGATAGTTGTCCCTTTTGTAAATAGTTTTGTAAATAAATTTTGAAAATCGAACATCGAACAGCATAGGATTTGCTCACTTGGAGCGGCAGGCCTTGTAAGTCTTTAGAGTTCGACCACATCTGGTCTCTGGGAGGTCGCCACTCTTGGCACCACACCCATGTCATCTGCATTCCACACATGGTACTTGCATAAACATGATCTCCGTTAGGACCAGATTCCATAGTATATCCCTTTGGCGTGATATCTCCTCCTACCAGAGTTTGTAAATTGAGATTTTACTAAAAATTGGGATGATCCCATATTCTTTGTGGCTAGATCTAGGGAGACATTGAAAGGGGTGTTTGTCATCTTTGCCCTTATCCAAATCGATTTGGACAAGGCCAAAGAGGGGCATCTGTAAACACCCCGAAATCCCACGAATTTCTCAAATCCATATGGTTTTGTAAAAGCAGCCCCAAAGGGCTATTTTGAGTCTGGAAACCCAGGAGCCTTCCAAACAACCCTTTATATATGTTTTAAACTTTATATTTCAAAAATACATGATATGGCTTTTGAAAACCTTTTAAAACACGTTTTTGAAACCCCGAAGCAGCTTGGCCTAATCTAGACAAGACCAGGAAAGCTAAGAAGAGCCCGGAACCGGAGCACATGTCGAGCCCGGCACAGCAACTCTCATATCAAATCCACCCTCAAGATCTCGAACGTCCAAGACCCTGTTATCATCAAAACATCATTTGAAGTCATCTCCGAAAGGCGAAAACAGAGGCGGACGATCATGTTGGCGAAGACCCAACGCAGACGGAGTACTGATGCTGTCAGGCCCCGCACAAACCGTTCGTTTCGAACACAGTCCGAAGGAGGCAGAATTCAGTTTGGATCGGATCTGGACCATATATATCCAGATCCCAATCCAAACCCATGTATGGACTTAGATTTGGATTTGGATTCAAAAATCCAATGCAATATCCATATCCATGGCCCACATCACCTTCTCATAAATGGAGGTGGGGCCCACTTGAATTTCACGTGGGATTATGGGCATGAGAGAGAGTGGGGGAGGATAAGATCAAGTGTGTGTTGTAATTAAGCTTGACTTGTGTGTCAAGTTTGGGGTTAATCATGTGGGTTAGCCTAATTAAGTGGGTTTAAGCTTGTAATTAGCCAAAACCTAACCTAGGGCTGCACCAATATGATTAGGGTCTATGGGCCATGCAAAGGGAGCTCCTTCACCTAATCCTAACTAAAAACACCTAATCCTAGCCTTCTACCCTAATCCTGTCCTAATCTGAGCCTAACCACCTAACCCACTTCCCTAATCCCGGCCTAATCCCAGCCTAATCACCTAACCCACTTCACTAATCCTTTCCAAAAACCAACCCACCTAGCTAAACCCTAAACCTCTAAACCACCCCACCTAAACCTAGCCCACAACTTACCCAAAACCCCTTTGTACCTAAAATATCTGGCCCTACCCTTTCCAGCCCACCTTATCACCACACCACCCTACCTAAACCACCTAACCACAACCCCAAAACGAGCCCCAACCGCCTCTTGCAGCCCTATATAACCCCCCCCCCTTTTGGGGCGGGTTTTTCCTATCTTGAAGCCCCATCTTCCATCATCTCGGGTCCTCCACTCTCCAGCCCAGCCGACTCCAACCTTGCTCCACCTGCACCACTACCTCCTAGCCGAGCACCACCACCACCACCACCACTCCAGCCGAGGTCCACATCGCCATCCTCTTCATCCGATCGAACCAGCCGATCCCCCACATCCGGCTGCTCCTCAACCACCCGCCGCCTCCCATCACCGCCGGTTAGTACCCCACACTTCACCTCACCTCTTCTCCACTCCCTCTCCACTCTCAGCCACCTAACCCACTACCATATCACCCTAATACCAGCTACTTGCCACCACCATTCCCACTCGACCAGGCCATAACCATCCTAACTACCCGCCACCACCTAGACACCCTAGCTACAACCGGCCACTCCACCCCACTCCCTAAAACCTGCCCATATCACCCCACTACAGCCACTACCACCTTACCCCATCTCCTAGCTAGTTCCCTTCCCTTACACCACTCCTAGCCACCCAAGCAACCCGCCACCACCAAGTTCCCCTAGTCGGCCACTCCAACCGACTGTCACCTCTTCATTCGGCCAGCCACCCGCCAACCTTAGGTACTCCATTAGACCACTCCTTTAGGCTCCCCCTTAGTTTCATACTCCCTCACTTCACAAGCCTTCCTTAGTGACCCTACATACTTACCTTAGCCCCACACGCCAAGGCAGCCCCTTCCCAAGTAGCCGGCCACCTTCAAGGTGCCTCTTCCATGCACCAAAGACATCCGACTAGCACCTCCCCTTGCCGTTCAATCCCGCGGAGCTCCCTCTTGCAGCCCAAGGCGAAGGCAAGCCCACGCTCAAGCAAGGCATCTTTGGACCAGCTATTAGTAAGTGCCTAACTCGGTCCTTAGTTGTATACTTGCTTAAGATTCAATTCAATACGGGGTTGTAATAACGGAGCATAGTCTCCCCCGCTTGTAATAACGTGGCTTGGCACACCCACACACGTGCACTCTCTTAGTTGTGCACGATTTTGAACACACACGGGCCTAATCAGCCCCTAATACATAAAGATATATATATATATATACTTTAATTTTTGTAGGGTTTTTGCTTAAGTTGGGTGTGTTGTCTTTCAATTCAAGCACTCACACACATTGAGCCTTCGCTCTTATTTGAAAGACCCAAGTAAGGGCCGAGTTATACTATTTGGGTTTTCATTTCATGTCGTGTGTGTAAGTCTTTCAATTCAAGCACTCACACACATTGAGCCTTCGCTCTTATTTGAAAGACCCAAGTAAGGGCCGAGTTATACTATTTGGGTTTTCATTTCATGTCGTGTGTGTAAGTCTTTCAATTCAAGCACTCACACACATTGAGCCTTCGCTCTTATTTGAAAGACCCAAGTAAGGGCCGAGTTATACTATTTGGGTTTTCATTTCATGTTGTGTGTGTAAGTCTTTCAATTCAAGCACTCACACACATTGAGCCTTCGCTCTTATTTGAAAGACCCAAGTAAGGGCCGAGTTATACTATTTGGGTTTTCATTTCATGTCGTGTGTGTAAGTCTTTCAATTCAAGCACTCACACACATTGAGCCTTCGCTCTTATTTGAAAGACCCAAGTAAGGGCCGAGTTATACTATTTGGGTTTAATTTCATGTTGTGTGCGTAGTACTTCAATTCAAGCACTCACACACATTGAGCTTTCGCTCTTATTCCCAAGACCTTAATTAAGGCCATACTGCAAGTTATATTTGGGTTTCATTTCATGTCGTGTGTGTAAGTCTTTCAATTCAAGCACGCACCCACATTGAGCCTTCGCTCTTATTTGCAAGACCCAAGTAAGGGCACGTATATACCCTATATACATATCTCCCTTCGGCATTTACATTACAAGTCATTTCCCTTTATTTCCCTTCGGTTATTTCCCTTCAGCATTGTCTTTACATTCGGGTTTTCCCTTTGGAGTAGCGTGAGTTTGCATTGCATCTACGCCATACCACGAGGTAGGACGCATATTGCATCGAAGCAAGCCCCGTACTCTCGCTCAAATTCGCCCATGTAGTGGAGTGTTCATAACACACAAACTAGGTGGCCCATAAAGGGATAAAAAGAAAGACTTAGGCACATGCAAATCCACGTGATCTAAAAACTGCAATCGTATCTAAGAGACCCGAATTAGACACCTCGAACCGCTTCGTAGGCTTTCTATACCTTAAAACTCGATTTTTCAAAGCGTACAGACTGACCCTTGCGCATCGGTGCAAGAAGGTCTGCGATGACAAGAGCTCACTTGCTCACAGTCGCCACGATTAGAAGTCAGCTTAAAATATATCTTCGCTAGCTTAGGTAAGCTAGCTGGAACGCCCTGTTTATATAAATAGGCCTTAGACACACGAGAGGATCCACTCCAAGCCCTCAAAAGGCAAGAGGCAGGGATTTTCGCGCGTCTACAGAGATTGGCATGCCCGGTGGGACGTGAGCCTTTCAAAAATCGAGTTTTAAGTTAGAAGTTTGCAAAAATCTTGTTAAAAGGTGTCATTTTTAACTTGTTTTCTTTGCTTGTACTTGGACATTTTGAAAAAGCTTGAAAAGCATGTCAAAATCCAATCCAAGTGAAGTGTCGAGCCAAGGCTCATGCGCATCGATTTCTCACTCTAGGAGGATTTTTAAAAACAAAATAAAACTAGATGAGATCGAGGACCTGAGAAGGGAGTTTGAGGCCAAGATCGATGCTCTCAGCCAAGAGGCTGAAGTAGGCGATTCGTGTTCATCAAACGGTGAACCAAGGCCTAAGAAAAAATCTGAAAAACCTCACATGGGCAATATATCTATTCTATTACATCATGGGGAGTCATCTACTCCATTAATACAACCCCTTTTTAATGAATGAAAGTAAGGAAGAAGAAATTAAAGAAGAGAGAAGAAGATCGACCTTGTAAAGGAGTCCTCCTTGGCATGGAATTTGGAAGAATGTGGAGGGGACAGTTCCTCTTTCTTCCTCTCTTCTCTCTCTCTCTTTTTCTCTCTCTATCTCTTGTTGCAACTCTCCCTCTCTCTTAGGCTCTTTCCCACCTTTGTTCAATGCTAGAAACCAGCCCCCAAGGTGCCTATTTATAGGCCACAAGGGGGGGGGGGGAAGGCCTAGAGCCTTATACGATTTAGATGTGGATGGGCTTTTGGAGCCCCATTCTTAATCCAACTCCCAAAGCTAGCTACATGGCTTCACATGAGCTTGTGATTGTCCCCCTTAGCCAAGGTAAGTCCAGCCCATGGTGTGGTGCAATTCGGTGCAAGTCGGCTCGAGGTGGTTCGGCCATTTGGTGCGATTTTAGCTGGGCGTGGTGCTGCCCTAGGCTCAATTTGGTGCAACCGAGTGCCATTCTTGGTGTCATCCTACTTCACAATGTTCCAAGGTCTTCTCTATGATGCACATGGGCTGGGAGGGTGTTCCCTTCTTAGCCCAAGTGGGCTTGGTACAGCCCACATCAGCTCCATCTTTTCTTGAGCTAGGTTAGGTGGGCTCAACCCACTCTAGCTCACCTGGCTCACCCATAGTAGCTTGAATTCAAGTCTTGATGTGGTCTAGCCTGTGTTGGTGTCCTCTTCTCTAGTTCATTTGAGACTCATTGCCCATTGCCTTGCTCCATGCTTGGGGGGTGCGTGTTTGACTTGGCCATTGCCTTGATCCTAATTTTCATCCTCAAACTTCGGCGGGACAAGTTCATTCTTATCCCTTCTTGACCTTGCTTTAGTCCCTCAACATCTTTTTAAATTTCAAAATTTAATTCTGTAACTTAAAGTTTGAAAACATTTAATTTCAAAATATTTGTTTTCGGTATTTTATGAAATTTGCAGGTTGCGTTGTGTAGACGTGAAATTTTCACTCCAAGGCTATAAAGAGACTTGAAATAAAAGTTTCAACTCTACTTTATGCATGAGCGTGCCAGCTAGTTTCCAAAACTAGCAAAGTGTACAAAAATGTAACTCAATTGGCAGTTTGTGGCTAAGCGGGCTCTTTTCACTTTAGGCCTTCTTGAACCGATGCTCAAGGGTCAGCCTAAGCGCTTAGGGATTTTAAATACATGGGTGATATTTTCAAATTCACGTGAATATAAGATGTTTGTCAAGAACAAATGGGTGCACTTGGTTTTAAGTTTGCAAAATCAGCAAGTTCTGAAAAATAGAAACTGGTTTTGTTTTTAGAGCTTGTTCCCAAAATTTTTTTGACAACCTAAAAATCTCCAAAATTCACAAAACTTTTACAGGCTATAGCTTAAAATGCTGCGATCCTAATCCACCTTTTATTTTGAATTTTGGGGCAAGAAATCTACAGAATTAAATCGGAGACTGGACTTAACTCAACAACTTCAGGGCGTTCTGTGACAGAATCATAGAGGCTCAAAGAATCCTCTGTATCTTGGTATACAAAATTCCAAATGTTTTGATCTTAGTCTTTTCGGAAATCTATGGATGTCAGCTTTCTGATAAGACTAATTTTATCAAATTTGGTTTCCTATAGACAGAGATATGAGACTTTTACCCAACCCCTATTGTAGGAAAAATTACTATGCAAAAAACATAACTAAGTTTGTCCGATCTTTCTCAATTTTATTCACATAGTTTAACAGTCCTAAAATTCTTTACAATTTTATTTCTAATGTGTTTGTGTCTATAGATATTGTATCTAAAATTTTAGAGCATTAAGATCACAGATTAGAAAATGAAAATTGTGATAGTTAAGGTATGTAGATGCTGAAAAACTATAATTCCATTTTTAGAACATAAATGAATGCAAACTCACCCAAATTTAAATTGCAACAACCCAACAACACAAACCAAATTGCTGAAGGGAAATGAATAGAAATATATATCTTAGCTTAAGCATAGAGGAGATTAGAGAATATAGAGTGCTTATAGAATACATTAGGGTAGAATCAAGAAATCAAACACATAGAGTGCGTAAGTAAGAATAGAAAATTCGCAGCACATCTACTTCTTATTACATCATTGGGGGAGACAAAGCTTCATTAATACAACCCCTTTCAAATTGAATATGAAGAAGAGACATGGAAGAACAAGGGATGAGAAATACTTACAAGGATTTTTCCAAGAATCTGCTCCAAAGGATGAATCTCTGCCCTCACTCTCCCCTTGATTCTCTCATTGTTTCTCACTCACGACTCCCCAATGTTTGCAGCAATTGGCCTTACTTCTACCATCTTTTTCCCTCTTTTCACTCTTCCCTAGCAGCTCTCACTCAAAGTGCTGCCCTATCTCTCTCTCCTCCAAGATGAATCTCGCCCCCCTCCCCCTTTGGCCTCAATTTATAGGCCAAGGGGGGGCTCTTCTAGGCCCTTCCTTGGGGCGAGTGACCCCAGGGTCCAGACTCAGCCCCAGGGCCCATCAAATCATGTAGCCTTGGTAGTCATTTATGGTCAAATGTGGACCAGCCCCATGTGGGTTGGTTTGGCCTTGAGTCCATGCCTTGGTCGTAGTCGATTGGGCTTGAAGGCACTCGACTAGGATAGTTTTAAGGCCTTAATAAACCTTGCTTGATGGCTCTTCTTTACTTTGCTTGATTTGTGTTGATATGTGGGTTGGATATATGTTTGACAAACCTTTGGAATCAGTCCCTAAGCTCCGCCATTTCCAATTTACATAAACTGGTCCATCCTTGTCCCAAGGTTGCACTTGATCCAAACGAATCTTTGATTTGATTTAACAACCAACTCGAGTTGCCTTTGATGTTGGCCCTCTTTTTTTTTTAATTTAATTTGTTGATGAAGATATACTCTTGATTTGGTCCACTCCTCTACTTTCAGGTTTGAGCTTGATCCTAGATTGAATTGGGCCCCATCTGTTCGCCGGATATGATCGAATCATTTGGGCTTTTTAACTTCAATTTAAAACCTTTAATTTTGAAACCTTTTTAAAAGATTTGAAAATTTTCATTTAAATAAAAGGTTTTAAATCATTTGAACTTTCTAGAAGGTTTTAAATCATTTGAATTTTCAAAATTTGGAGTGTTAGGAAAAATTTTGATTTAGGGTGTTTATAGATGCCCCTCTTTGGCATTAATCCAAATTTATTTGGATAATGACAAAGAAGAAAAACACCCTTTTTGATTCACTTCCTAAATTATTCTTGAGAATATAAATCATCCTTCATTTCCTAAGATCCTTTTTCTTGGATTATAGAGGAGGAGGGATTCTAGCTAAAGGGGACTTGACCTGTCTTGAGTGTTTGTCCTAAACATGATCATGTCGGGATGACTTTGGATGTACGCATGCATGGTATGTGTGATGCAAATGGAGTGTGAGGTTTTAGAGACTCACTGGAGGGATGAATGAGCTTGGGGAGAGCCTATGAAGGCCAGCTGCCCCAAGTAAGATAATCCCATGTCGTTTGACATTTCGACTTTTTAAAATTCATTTTCAAAGGGAACTCCTTTTAGTTTCAATCAAAAGGACTTCCAATTTTTCATATTTCCCTTCATTTGGGTTTCAATACCCACTACTTAGTAGAGGTTTTGTAGGAAATTTTGGAAAACATTTCAAAATTTCATTTCTTACACAACAAAGTCTAATTCTCAAACAAAATGAAATCAAATAAGTAGATTCTATTTCTACTTTAGGATTTTCATGGCTAAATCTTTTTCTATTGGGATAAGTTGTAGGGGTTTGGGAAAGAGTTACCATGATCCTTTCTAAAGCGTCCCGTGGTTTAAGTCCAAGAGACGGAAAATTGCTCTTTTTGAGCTTTAGCGTTTTTCTTTTCTATCAACATGGATGGCCTCCTTTTCTTTTTCTTTTTGGAGGATTTTTTTAATATTCTCTCTCTTTTTCTTTTTTTCTTTTTCATTCAAAGAGAAGACCTCTTTCGAAAGAATTTTTGTATTCCCTCTTTCTATTTGAAGGAAGACCTCTTTTTGGAAGAGTTTTTGTATTCTCTTCTTTTGATTTTGCCAATTTTCCTTTTGGGGAGAGAAGTAAAATGGGGGAAAACGTATCCTTTTGGTTACTCAATTTATCTAAGGTCATCCTATTTCATAATAGCATCTATCACTTGAAAATATTTTGCTATATTGAACAAGGCTCTATTTTGTAAGCCAAAGACTTTGAAATGTTACCACACAATTTTGAAAACTTTACTTTTCATAAAGCATCAATTCCCTTATTTAGAGTTATACGATCAATCTTGATCCTTCTTTCAAGAAGTTCAAAGGAGATCCATTTTAAAAATCTTTTCGAAAGAAATTTAATATAGACCCTATACATAATATTTTTTTAGGTATTGAGTATTTATAGGGTCTACTAAATTTCTACCTTCAACATCAATCAACCAATATGCATTGTTGGTAGTTGTTCCCCTTACAACATAGGGACCATCGCACTTGGGCCGCCACTTTCCAAGTGGATGTGGGCCACGATGGTGGATGATTTTCAATACAAGGTCTCCCACTTTGAAGTTGCGAGCCTTCATATGCTTTTCATAATGTCGGGCTATCCTTTGCCGGTATGCATGTCCATGATCCATAACAAGGAGCCCTTTCTCATCTAATAAATCAAGCTCAGCCATTCTAGCATGTTGTAAAGTCTCTATGGTAGGTTGAGTGCAAGTGATGTATGGAATGAATGCAATTTTGTATGAATGGGGAGTATGACATTTGTACCATAGACCAACTTGAATGGTGTGGCATTTGTGGGTGTTGTGATAGAAGTTCTATAAGCCCATAAGGCTTCATCAAATTTCTTATGTCATGTCCTACCCTTCTCTAAGGTTTTCTCAATGATGCTTATAAGAGTCTTGTTTGTGGCTTCGGCTTGGCCCGTTGCCTTGAGGGTAGTAGGGCGATGAGAAGTGTTGAGTTATGCCATAGGTATTACATAACTTTTACATCTTCTCATTCTTGAAAGGGGTGCCATTATCGGACACTAGGTCTCTTGGAACTCCAAATCGAGCCAAGATATTTTTCTTAATGAATGCCACTACATGTTATCCTTGAACATTAGCCAAGGAAGTAGCTTCAACCCATTTAGAAATATATTTTATGGCTGCTAATATGAACCTATGTCCATTGGATGCAGTCAGGGATATTGGTCCTATGATATCAAATGCCCACATGGTGAAGGGCCATGGGCTTACAATGGAATGCAAGGTGGACGATGGGATATGAATGGCATGTCCATGCACTTGACATTGATGACATTTTCTAACATGATCATGGTAATCTTGCTTAAGGGTGGACCAAAAATAACCGGTCCTAAGTATCTTCATGGCCATCATATTTGCATTGACATGGCCTCCACATTCTCTATCGTGGAACTCATGCATTATAGCTAGCCTCATCAAGGTCTACACATCTCAACAAGATGCCTGTGAAACTCTTTTTATAAAGAACCCCTCCCAAAATCACATATCGGGTTGAAATTTTTCGAATCAAAGCCTTATCTTTGGAAGAAGCAACTTCCGAAAATCCTTCATTTGCTAAAAGGTTTTTAATGTCATGAAACCAAGGTTTTTCAATTGAATTTTGGTCTTTTTGGCAAATCTCCAAATCATGGGTGGATGGAGTGGGTGAGTGAGAATTTTCTAAGAATCGAATTCCCATGGTAGGATCGACCCTTAGAGATGATCCTAGGGATGAGAGGGCATCTGCTATGGTGTTGTCCTCTCTACCTATGTGAGTGAGTGTGCATGATTTGAAAGAATCGACCAATCTAGTGGCCAACTCATTGTAGGGTATGAGTTTTTTATTTTTGACTTGCCAAATTTTCAAAACTTGGTTTATAACAAGCATGGAATCTCCAAAGACTTCAATACATGATGCCCCTAGATTTTTCAAATTTTTTAGGCCTTGTATGAGTGCTTCATACTCGGCCATATTATTTGAGCATGCAAAATCTAGTTGAATGTCAATTGGGATTTCTCCCTTTTCAGGGGATATGAGGATGATTGCCACACCTGCCCCTTGTTGATTCTTAGCCCCATCAAAATATATTTTCCATACTTGATCTTCATTAAAATAATTTTCTAAAACATGGTTTTGAAATTCATTTGCAAATATGCCTTCATCGGGCATTTCATCAAGTATGGGATATATATCCTCAAGAGGCAATTCGACCACATGATCTGCTAGGGCTTGTCCCTTAATGGAGGTTTGATGATGAAACTTTAAGTCATACTCCATTAAGAGGAGCTGCCATTTACCAAGCCTACCCATTAGGATACGTTTTTCAAATAAGTACTTGATTGGATCAAGCTTAGACACTATCCAAATTTCATGATCTACGAAGTAATGTCTAAACTTTTGACAAGCCCACACCAAGGCCAAGCACGTTTTGTCCATGGCTCAATAATTTCTTTCATATGCCTATAGAGTTTTTGAAATGTAGTAAATCGCATACTCCCTATGGCTATCATCCTCATATTGAGCAAGTAAAGCACCCAATGCATTCGCATGAATGAAAATATAAAGCAATAAAGATTTTCCTTGCTTTGGAGGTTTTAAAATCGAAGGATTTACCAAATAAGTTTTCAATCTTTCAAAAGTTTTTTGGCAATCATCATCCCATTCAAATTTCACCCCTTTTCTCGAAAACCTGTTGAAAGGTTCGCATCTTGTTACTAAATTAGAGATAAATCTCCTAATTCCTTGGAGTCGACCTTGAAGGCTTCAGATTTGGGTCAAGTTGGAGGGTGGGGGCATGTCTATGATGGCTCGACACTTAAAGGGGTCGACTTCAATGCCCCTTTGGCTTACCATGAACCCTAATAATTTGCCCAATTCCACTCCAAAGACACATTTTTGAGGGTTTAGTTTCACTTTATAAAGCCTAAGTCTTTCGAAAACTTTTTGCAAAGATTTAATGTGTGTGCATCGGGTTTTTTATTTTACCAAAAGATCATCCACATATACTTCCAAGAGCTCATGGATTTGATCATGGAAAATGGTAGTCATGGCTCTTTGTTATGTGGCCCCGGCATTTTTCAAACCAAATGGCATAACCGTGTAATAGTATGTGCCCCAAGGTGTAGTAAAAGCAGTTTTTGCCTGATCTTTTGGTGCTAAACTTGATTTGATTGTAACCCGAATAGCCATCCATGAAAGAAAACATTTCATGATTTGCAGTAGTATCCACTATCAAATCAATGTTTAAAAGAGGAAAATTATCTTTTGGAGTGGCTTTTTTCAAATTTCTAAAATCAATGCAAATTCGAATTTTCCTATTGAATTTTCTAGAACCAGTTTCTGTTTTTCAGAACTTGCTGATTTTGCAAACTTGAAACCAAGTGCACTCATTTGTTCTTGACAAACATCTTATATTCACGTGAAATTGGAAATATCACCCATGTATTTGAAATCCCTAAGTGCTTAAGCTGACCCTTGAGCATCGGTTCAAGAAGGCCTAAAGCGAAAAGAGCCTGCTTAGCCACAAATCGCCAATTGAGTTAGATTTTCGTACACTTTGATAGTTTTAGAAACTAGCAGGCATGCTCGCACATAAAGTAGAGTTGAAACTTTTATTTCAAGTCTCTTCATAGGCTTGGAACTAAAATTTCACGTCTACATAATTGGCACGCCCGGTGGGGCTCAAGTCTTGTGGGATTCCATGTTTGGGTGAAACATTCAAATTCCAACTTTTTCAAAATCGTGGTGTTAATCTTTAACTTGTGCACAGGTTTTCTTATCTCAACGCATGTCTAGTTCGGACAGATCGTGTGAAGTGTCCAGTGGGGCTTCATGCTCAAGTCCTATTTCGAAAAAGTTTTCAAAAACGTAATTCAAAAATCGAGAGGATTCACTTGTCTCCCTTAGAAGAGATTTCAAGCTCCTAGTAGAAAAGATCACCGCCTTAAGCCAAGAGGCTGAGGCGGTGGAATCATGTTCTTCTCATGAAAAACAAACGAGGGCTCATAAAAGATCAAACCGATCAAAGAAACCCAAGGAGACCTCAATGATAGAAGGAGAAAAGGAACATGAATCCTTTACTCTAAAAGATAGAAAAGCTTTATAACAATTGTTGAAAGGCCAAATGAAGGAGAAGAGGTCATATGCACTATCCAGCTTTTTACCATCTGAATATCAAACCGATAGTTACGATGACATACCGAATTTCCATCGGTATGAGGAAGTGGGGATCCTAGATCCCACTTTCAACTCTTCTCCCATAGGGCTTACAAGAAGAAAAAGGATTCAACGAAATGAATCTATTGGTTTCCCCTCTCCCTTAAGGGAAATGCTTCAAAGTGGTTGGCTTCCTACGATCTAAGCCAATTTGCTACCTTTGAAGAGTTAGCAAATTGCTTTATGCACTAATTTTCTAACAACGTGGAAGTCACTATCACCTTGAACACTTTGAGGGATACTAAGCAAGCACCCAACGAGGATGTTCATGCATTCATCGTTAGGTGGAGGTCGCTCTTGGGGCAAGTAAGGGAGCCCATCTCCGAAAGGTGTGCTGTGATGCTCGTCCTTGAAAACTTTAAAACGGATTTAAAAGCTCTTCTCTTCCTCCACAAAATCTCAATATTTCACAAACTTATAAAAAATACTTCACTTTTCGAAGACAATTTGAAAAAGGGAGTTTACGAAGATTTGTGGAAGGGGAGAACATTTCAAAAAACTCGATTTGAAAACCTAGGGGCATATGGGCCACTCATGGCAAACAATGGGGCAAAACCCCAAAAGATTGCAAATGTCCGCTTGGAATCAAGCCCGACTGGCCCTTCCAAGAAAGCCGAACAAAAACATGCTAAGAAACCTCAAAGAAATTTTGAAATGAGGGAGTTCACCCAATTGGGACAACCAATCAGAGAAGTCCTAGACCTCCTTCTCGCACAAGGAATGGTCACCCTCCCAGCTCTTCCTGAGGGGACACCCCCTAAAGGGAAATTTTTGAACGAGTTTTGTAAGTATCATAGGCTCAAGGGTCATGATACAAATAAATGTTTCACACTCCTAAATAAAATAGAGGATTGATCGAGCAAGGAAGGCTCCACATCATGGAAGAGCTGGAGCCCTCCCAAGCAATCCTAAAAGAACCCTTCCCTAATCACGCGAGCACCAGTGGGAAGGGAAAAGAGGTACGCCTTCTCTCACTCATAGCTCATGGAATGGATCATGCATTGTATATGGTACACACTACTTGCCATACACCACCTGATCTCGTAATGAAAAAAGCCAAGCAAGTAGTGATCCGAGGAGCGCTTAGAGTCTCGCCCCCAATTAGAGCCTTATTAGAAATTCGTGGTGCTCCGAATCATCAAAATAGAGCCAAGATAGGAGCAAGCCTTAGGGAAGGTGTGGGCGAGGTGACTAGGTCCGGGAGGATCTGCAACCCCCACACTTAGCTAAAATTCCTAGCAAGGAGGTGGTCGTTATACCCGACCCTTCAAAAGCATGCATCCCTAATGCACCTCATGGCATGGACAAGGGTAAAAACATGGTGTTAACCCCTTATGATTTCGAACTTTACCTTTCAAAAATTCCCATAAACATGTCTATCCTAGAGTTGATCTAAACCTCACCTAGACATAGACAAGTCTTAGAAGGGATCCTAGAAAGGGCCAAGGTTAACCCCTCCATAACTCCCGAGTCCTTATCCTTCTTGGTCTCCCCGATATGTGCTAAGACCCCCATCGTGTTTACGGAGGATGAATTAAAAAGACCATATATGGCCCATAACCAAGCCTTGCATATAGAGGTGGTCTTGAATCACCACACTCTAGACAAGTGCTTGGTCGATGGGGGAGGAGGTCTAAACATCCTTCCGTTGCACTTGGCCTTCCAAGTAGGAGTCACGATGTCTTGCTTAGAGCCAAGTTCCATCATTATCACAGGATACAATAGCAATGCATCCCATCCTTTAGGAGACATATAATTACCCATGGAAGTTGGGAACATTCAACACACGGGGTTGTTTCATGTCTTAGACATAAACCCCAATTACAACCTTTTGTTAGGAAGGCCATAGATTCATAGCCTCCGGGCTGTGCCTTCTACATTCCACAAGTATGCAAAAATCCCATATGAAAACCAAGTAGTGGTGATTCTCGAAGAAGACCACCCACAACTCAAGGGAATTTGGAATTTCCCTTGCATATCAAGTCATCCATCCCATGAACAAGTTGTGGGGGAACTTCCTCCACCCTTAGTCAAGTTTCCTTTAGTCGACCCCCACTTAGGAGTCATTCACCTTCTAGGTAAGTCCAAACCAATCCCAAAGGTTCAAACACTTAGGGTCGTGTGCATCCAAGGGCATCTCAAGCCATGCCCAAGTGAAACCCCTTCCTCTAGGATCGTGTGCATCCAAGGGAAGCCCAAGTCATCCACCCCCCCTATCTCCAAAACCCAAGCCAAGTCTAAACGTGTGTACATACATGACATGGACGACACCATGTTCCAAGGCCACCCACTTTACAAGACATTTTCAAAACTTAAGAAGCCTTGAAACATGATGTTGAATATGGGGTACACACCTTACCAAGGTCTAGGAGCCCATAGCCAAGGTAGGCTAGAACCCATCCTACCTATACCTAACCCAAGTCGTTATGGATTGGGCTATACCCTATCCATACCTCCTGAGCCACCACCTAAGACCACTTGGGTCAAGGGTGTCCTAGAACCCACTAACACCGAAACCTATGGCCTACACCTTCTATTTGGAGTCTAATTCATGGTGTTTTCTTTATAGGTTTGATGGAAGATCCAAAAATCCAAAAAATATATATATTTGCAAAAGCCAAAAAAATTAGAAAACTCCCAAAATCCAAAAACATGTGAAAAATCTGAAAATCTCGAAAAAAAAGTGGTTTATGTTCCTTCTCCTAGTCTTTGTTTGCAAAAAGCCCAAAAAAATGAAAAATCTGAAAATTTTAAAAAGAAACTCTTTTACGTTCATCTTCCTAGCTTTTGTTTTGAAAAAGACAAAAAAATTGAAAAATTTGAAAATTCCAAAAATATTGGCCATGTACAAAGCCCATTTTCGAGTTCTTCAAAAATTGTATATATCCGTAAACCAAAATCGTGCAAACTTGTCATTCACAATTCTACTCTTTTGCCTGACACTTCCCTAGAAATTAAAGTGCTTGAGAATGATCAAAACAAGGAGGAAGATCCCCCCATCCATGAGGAGGATCAAGCCTCCGAGCTTCCCGAATTTCATAGAATCCTTGACTTAGAAAAACCTTCAAATTTTGTAGGAGGAGATTTTGTAGAAATCAACCTAGGGAGTGAATGTAACCCAAAATGTGTCAAAATAGGTGCATGTTTGTATGAGCATGAAAAAGCATCATTCATTGCATTCTTGAAATCCTATGTTGATGTATTTGCATGGACCTATGAAGACATGCCGGGTCTAGACCCAAAAATCGTGGAGCATCATCTACCCTTAGAACCCAATGCCAAACCCATAAGACAAAAGCTTAGAAAAATCCATCCCGATGTTCACTCACAAGTGAAAGAGGGTTTAGAAGATCTTTTAAAAGCCGGATTTATAAAACCCATTGCTTATTCAAAATGACTTTCAAATATAGTTATGGTTCGAAAATCCAATAGGAAAATTCGAATTTGCATTGATTTTAGAAATTTGAAAAAATCCACTCCAAAAGATAATTTTCCTCTTCCAAACATTGATTTGATAGTGTATACCACTACAAATCATGAAATGTTTTATTTCATGGATGGCTATTCGGGTTACAATCAAATCAAGTTAGCACCAAAAGATCAGGCAAAAACTGCTTTTACTACACCTTGGGGCACATACTATTACACGGTTATGCCATTTAGTTTGAAAAATGCCGGGGCCACATAACAAAGAGCCATGACTACCATTTTCCATGATCAAATTCATGAGCTCTTGGAAGTATATGTGGATGATCTTTTGGTAAAATCAAAAACCCGATGCACACACATTAAATCTTTGCAAAAAGTTTTCGAAAGACTTAGGCTTTATAAAGCTAAACCCTCAAAAATGTGTCATTGAAGTGGAATCGGGCAAACTATTATGGTTCATGGTAAGCCAAAGGGGCATTGAAGTCGACCCCTTTAAGTGTCGAGCCATCATAGACATGCCTCCACCCTCCAACTTGACCCAAATCTGAACCCTCCAAGGTCGACTCCAAGCAATTAGGAGATTTATCTCCAATTTAGGAACAAGATGCGAACCTTTCAATAAGCTTTCGAGAAAAGGGGTGAAATTTAAATGGGATGATGATTGCCAAAAGATTTTTGAAAGATTAAAAACTTATTTGGTAAATCCTCCAATTTTAAAACCTCCAAAGCAAGGAAAACCTTTATTGCTTTATATTTCCATTCATGCGAATGCATTGGGTGCTTTACTTGCTCAATATGAGGATGATAGCCATACGGAGTATGCTATTTACTACATTTCAAAAACTCTATTGGCAAATGAAAGAAATTATTGAGCCATGGACTAATAAACGTGCTTGGCCTTGGTGTGGGCTTGTCAAAAGTTTAGACATTACTCGTAGATCATGAAATTTGGATAGTATATAAGCTTGATCCAATCAAGCACTTATTTGAAAAACCTATCCTAATGGGTAGGCTTGGTAAATGGTAGCTCCTCTTAATGGAGTATGACTTAAAGTTTCATCATCAAACCTCCATTAAGGGACAAGCCCTAGCAGATCATGTGGTCGAATTGCCTCTTGAGGATATGTATCCCATACTTGATGAAATGCCCGATGAAGGCATATTTGCAAATGAATTTCAAAACCATGTTTTAGGGACTAAGAATCAACAAGGGGCAGGTGTGGGAATCATCCTCATATCCCCTGAAAAGGGAGAAATCCCAATTGCCATTTGACTAGATTTTGCGTACTCAAATAATATGGCCGCGTATGAAGCACTCATACAAGGCCTAAAAAATTTGAAAAATCTAGGGGCATCATGTATTGAAGTCTTTGGAGATTCCATGCTTGTTATAAACCAAGTTTTGAAAATTTGGCAAGTCAAAAATAAAAAACTCATACCCTACCATGAGTTGGCCACTAGATTGGTCGATTCTTTCAAATCATGCACACTCACTCACATAGGTAGAGAAGACAACACCATAGCAGATGCCCTCTCATCCCTAGGATCTCTAAGGGTTGATCCCATCATGGGAATTCGATTCTTAGAAAATTCTCACTCACCCACTCCATCCACCCATGATTTGGAGATTTGCCAAAAAGACCAAAATTCAATTGAAAAACCTTGGTTTCATGACATTAAAAACCTTTTAGAAAATGAAGGATTTCCTGAAGTTGCTTCTTCCAAAGATAAGGCTTTGATTCGAAAAATTTCAACCCGATATGTGATTTTGGGAGGGGTTCTTTATAAAAAGAGTTTCACAGGCATCTTGTTGAGATGTGTAGACCTTGATGAGGCTAGCTATAATGCATGAGTTCCACGATAGAGAATGTGGAGGCCATGTCAATGCAAATATGATGGCCATGAAGATACTTAGGGCTGGTTATTTTTGGTCCACCCTTAAGCAAGATTGCCATGATCATGTTAGAAAATGTCATCAATGTCAAGTGCATGGACATGCCATTCATATCCCATCGTCCACCTTGCATTCCATTGTAAGCCCATGGCCCTTCACCATGTGGGCATTTGATATCATAGGACCAATATCCTTGACTGCATCCAATGGACATAGGTTCATATTAGCAGCCACAAAATATATTTCTAAATGGGTTGAAGCTACTTCCTTGGCTAATGTTCAAGGATAACATGTAGTGGCATTCATTAAGAAAAATATCTTGGCTCGATTTGGAGTTCCAAGAGACCTAGTGTCCGATAATGGCACCCCTTTCAAGAATGAGAAGATGTAAAAGTTATGTAATACCTATGGCATAACTCAACACTTCTCATCGCCCTACTACCCTCAAGGCAACGGGCCAAGCCGAAGCCACAAACAAGACTCTTATAAGCATCATTGAGAAAACCTTAGAGAAGGGTAGGACATGACATGAGAAATTTGATGAAGCCTTATGGGCTTATAGAACTTCTATCACAACACCCACAAATGCCACACCATTCAAGTTGGTCTATGGTACAAATGTCATACTCCCCATTCATACAAAATTGCATTCATTCCATACATCACTTGCACTCAACCTACCATAGAGACTTTACAACATGCTAGAATGGCTGAGCTTGATTTATTAGATAAGAAAGGGCTCCTTGTTATGGATCATAGACATGCATACCGGCAAAGGATAGCCCGACATTATGAAAAGCATATGAAGGCTCGCAACTTCAAAGTGGGAGACCTTGTATTGAAAATCATCCACCATCGTGGCCCACATCTACTTGGAAAGTGGCGGCCCAAGTGCGATGGTCCCTATGTTGTAAGGGGAACAACTACCAACAATGCATATTAGTTGATTGATGTTGAAGGTAGAAATTTAGTAGACCCTATAAATACTCAATACCTAAAAAAATATTATGTATAGGGTCTATATTAAATTTCTTTCGAAAAGATTTTTAAAATGGATCTCCTTTGAACTTCTTGAAAGAAGGATCAAGATTGATCGTATAACTCTAAATAAGGGAATTGATGCTTTATGAAAAGTAAAGTTTTCAAAATTGTGTGGTAACATTTCAAAGTCTTTGGCTTACAAAATAGAGCCTTGTTCAATATAGCAAAATATTTTCAAGTGATAGATGCTATTATGAAATAGGATGACCTTAGATAAATTGAGTAACCAAAAGGATACGTTTTCCCCCATTTTACTTCTCTCCCCAAAAAGAAAATTGGCAAAATCAAAAGAAGAGAATACAAAAACTCCTCCAAAAAGAGGTCTTCCTTCAAATAAAAAGAGGGAATACAAAAATTCTTTCGAAAGAGGTCTTCTCTTTGAATGAAAAAGAAAAAAAGAAAAAGAGAGAGAATATTAAAAAAAATCCTCCAAAAAGAAAAAGAAAAGGAGGCCATCCATGTTGATAGAAAAGAAAAACGCTAAAGCTCAAAAAGAGCAATTTTCCGTCTCTTGGACTTAAACCACAGGACGCTTCAGAAAGGATCATGGTAACTCTTTCCCAAACCCCTATAACTTATCCCAATAGAAAAAGATTTAGCCATGAAAATCCTAAAGTAGAAATAGAATCTACTTATTTGATTTCATTTTATTTGAGAATTAGACTTTGTTGTGTGGGAAATGGAGTTTTGAAATATTTTCCAAAATTTCCTACAAAACCTCTGCTAAGTAGTAGGTATTGAAACCTAAATGAAGGGAAATATGAAAAATTGGAAGTCCTTTTGATTGAAACTAAAAGGAGTTCCCTTTGAAAATGAATTTTGAAAAGCCGAAATGTCAAACGACATGGGATTATCTTACTTGGGGCAGCTGGCCTTCATAGGCTCTCCCCTAGTTCATTCATCCCTCCAGTGAGTCTCTAAAACCTCACACTCCATTTGCATCACACATACCATACATGCGTACATCCAAAGTCATCCCAGCATGATCATGTTTAGGACAAACACCTAAGACTGGTCAAGTCCCCTTTAGCTGAAATCCCTTCCTCTATAATCCAAGAAAAAGGATCTTAAGAAATGAATGATGATTTATATTCTAAAGAATAATTTGGGAAGTGAATCAAAAAGGGTATTTTTCTTCTTTGTCATTATCCAAATAAATTTGGATTAATGCCAAAGAGGGGCATCTACAAACACACTAAATCAAAAATTTTCCTAACACTCCAAATTTCGAAAATTCAAATGATTTAAAACCTTCTCGAAAGTTCAAATGATTTAAAACCTTTTATTTTAAATGAAAATTTTCAAATCTTTTAAAAAGGTTTCAAAATTAAAGGTTTTAAATTAAAGTTAAAAAGCCCAAATGATTCGATCATATCCGGCGAACAGGTGGGGCCCAATTCAATCTAGGATCAAGCTCAAGCCCGAAAGCAGAGGAGTGGACCAAATCAAGAGTATATCTTCATCAACAAATCAAATTAAAAAAAAAAAGAGGGCCAACATCAAAAGCAACTCGAGTTGGTTGTTAAATCAAATCAAAGATTCGTTTGGATCAAGTGCAACTTTGGGACAAGGATGGACCAGTTTATGTAAATTGGAAATGACAGAGCTTAGGGACTGATTCCAAAGGTTTCTCAAATGTATATCCAACCCACATATCAACACAAATCAAGCAAAATAAAGAAGAGCCATCAAGCAAGGTTGATTAAGGCCTTAAAACTAGCCTAGCCGAGTGCCTTCAAGCCCAATCGGCTACGACCAAGGCATGGACTCAAGGCCAAACCAGCCCACATGGGGCTGGTCCACATTTGACCACAAATGACTACCAAGGCCACGTGATTTGCTGGGCCCTGGGGCTGAGTCTGGACCCTTGGATCACCCGCCCCAAGGAAGGGCCTAAAAGAGCCCCCCCTTGGCCTATAAATTGAGGCCAAAGGGGGGGGAGGGCGAGATTCATCTTGGAGGAGAGAGAGATAGGGCAACACTTTGAGGGTTTTGTGAGGTGTGAGAGCTGCTAGGGAAGAGTGAAAAGAGGGGAAAAGAGAGTAGAAGTAAGGCCAATTACTGCAAACATTGGGGAGTCGTGAGTGAGAAACAATGAGAGGATCAAGGAGAGAGTGAGGGCCGAGATTCATCCTTTGGAGCATATTCTTGGGAAAATCCTTGTAAGTATTTCTCATTCCTTGTTCTTCCATATCTCTTCTTCATATTCAATTTGAAAGGGGTTGTATTAATGGAGCTTTGTCTCCCCCCATGATGTAATAAGAAGTAGATGTGTTGCAAATTTTCTATTCTTACTTACGCACTCTATGTGTTTGATTTCTTGATTCTACCCCAATGTATTCTATAAACACTCTATATTCTCTAATCCCCTCTATGCTTAAGCTAAGATATATATTTCCATTCATTTCTCTTCAACAATGGAGCTTTGTCTCCCTTTCCTCAAATGCCTATTGAAGGGTTTGCATCTTTTTGCTAAGTTGGAGATGAATCTCCTAATCACTTGGAGTCGACCTTCGATGCTTCGGATTTGGGTCAAGTTGGAGGGTGGAGGCATGTCTATGATGGCTCGACACTTAGAGGAGTCGACCTCTATGCCCCTTTGGATAACTATGAACCCTAAAAGTTTTTCTGATTTTACTCCAAAAACACATTTTTGAGGGTTTAGTTTCACTCTATAAAGCCTAAGTCTTTTGAAAATCTTTTGCAAAGATTTTATGTGTGTGCATCGGGTTTTTGATTTTACCAAAAGAAAAGATCATCCACATATACTTCCAAGAGGTCATGAATTTGATCATGAAAAAAGTAGTCATGGATCTTTCAAAAGCCTAAAATTGATGCAAATACAAATTTTCTCATTGGATTTTTGAACTACAACAATATTTGAAAGCCATTCAGAATAGGAAATTGGTTTTATAAATCTAACTTTTAAAAGATCTTCTAAACCCTCTTTTACTTGAGAGTGAACATCAGAATAGATTTCCTAAGTTTTTGTTTTATGGGTTTTGCTTTGGTTCTAAGGATAATTGATGTTCTACAATCCTAGGTCTAAACCAGACATATCTTAATAGGTCTATGCAAACACATCTATGTATGATTTCAAGAATGCAATGAATGGGCTTTTTCATGCTCATGCAAACAAGCACCTATTTTGACACACTTGGGTTTAGACTCACTCCCTAAATTGATCTCTAGGAAGTCCCCTCCTACAGAATTTGAAGGTTTTTCCAAGTCAAGGATTCTACGAAATTCGGAAGCTTGGAGGCATGATCATCCTCATGGATGACGGGATCTTCTTCGTTGCTTTGATTACTCTCAAGTGCTTTGATTTCTAAGGAAGGATCATGCAATAGAGAAAGGTTATGCGTAAGAGAATTATTCACAATGGCATGATATGATTTGGGTTTGACAATATACATGAGTTTTGTCAAAACTGATTTTGGAATTTGTACACAGTTTTGAAAACCAAAATTTTTATGGATTTTCAAGTTTTTCAAAATTTTTGGATTTTTTTAAATAAATGCTAGAAGGATGAACGTAAAAGACTTTCTTTTTGGAATTTTTAGACTTTTCAAATATTTTTGAGTTTAGGGAGTTTTCTAATTTTTTTTGGTTTTTCCAAATATATACTTTTTTTGGATTTTTTTCAAATAGGTAGTCTTCCATCAAGCCTGTTTATTCTTCTCACTTGTGCTTGCGTGATTCAAGAAGTGCTCTTTGAACACTGCTTGAAGGAGCTCTAGTTCCTTTGAGACATGGACCTACTATGCTCTATTAAGTCTTCTATTTTGCTTTTTAATGATAAACATTTATTGGTATCATGGCCTTTGAGCCTATGATACTTGCAAAAGTTGTTCAAAAACTTTCCTTTAGGGGGGTGCTCCCTCGGGAATAGCGGAGAGACTTATAAGACTTTGTGCTAACAACATGTCTAGGACTTCTGTGAGTGGTTGTCCTAGGTGAGTGTATTGTTTTTTTTTTCAATTTTTTGGTTTTTTCCAAAGGATCTTTGTCTGAATGGTTTGGAGAGCCCGACCGAGCTTGGCTCTACTCAGATATTGTCCACTTTTTGAATTTTCACTCCTCTTTTCGGTGCATGTAGCCCATATGCCCCGGGTTTTTCAAATATGGGTTTTTGAAAACTCTTCTCTTTCCATAGATCTTCATAAACTCCTTTTTAAAATTGGCTTCAAAGAGTGAAGCTTTTTGATTAACTTTTGAAAAGTTTGTAAACACCCAAAATGGGAATGTTTTTAAACAAACTCCTGAATTTCGACAACCAGCCCACAGCCTTTTGAACTTATAAAAACCCTAAAATTTTGAAGTAAAAACCTTTTCTAGAAAATCTTTCGAAATAAAGGTTTTTCAAACCCAATCCAAAACCCAAGGTTTGTAAAGCAGCTCGAACAAGCAGGCGAAACCTGATCCAAAAGCAGCTCGAGAATGGGTCGAAAAGTGAAGGAGAGGCTCAGCCCGTTTGGATGAAAACATGGCAGAAAATCAAAACTGGCATCTATGTCAGAATCAGACTTCAGCTCCAAAATACAAAAGTGACCCTGATGAAACTGTCAGAGATCAGGCCCTAGACTTGTAAAAACGAAAATTAGACGTTCAATTGGAAATCCAAGATTGTCCTCATCAAATGGAAACAACAAACGGGACCCAATGGATCAAAACCAAACAAAAACAGTCCGGAAAGTGAGAAATTGGCCTGCCAAAGGACTGGAAAAAACCCAGCCTGAAATCGAGTCACTGATGGAACCGGGGCCCATTCAAAACCGCCCGTTTCATGCACCAAAGGAGGACTGAAGAAAGAAATTTTGGATTGGATCTGGACAAAAAATCCAGATCCAGGTCCATTTGGAGTTTGGATTGGGTTGGATCCTTGTATCCAAACCCAAATCCAAGACCCACCCTTGGCCTATAAATAGGGCCAAGGGGGGGGTTCACGTGAGATTGAAGCATGGGCATTTGAGAGCTTGGGGAAAGTAAGAGAGAGAGTGAGTGAAAGTCAACAAAGGTGGGCTTGACCTTGTTTGACTTGACCTAGGGCTAAGTGGGCTTAACCATGTTGGTTTGACCTAGGGGCGGGCTGTAACAAAAGGTGTGTTGACTAAGGTTAAGTGGTTGCATCAAGTGGTGGACCGGCTGCTCCTTCGACCGAACCATGGCTGCACCAAGTGGTGGACTTGGACAGCACCAAGAGGTAAGCCTTGACCTCACCTAGCTCACCCTCTTGTTGCCCTAACCGACCTAAACTGACTTTGACCTAGCTAACCTCTTGGCCTACCTGACTTGCCTTGAGCCAGCTTGCACCTCGAACAAATCGCTCAAACCACGCTGAAATTAGGCCACACACATAAGGCCTAAATAGATAAAACTTGCAAGAAAAGTAGGGACGTCAAGCCCCATAATAAAATTTGCAAAGAGTGCACGAACCGAATTCGTCAAACACTTATCGTTTGAAGTAAATATTTGTTTGAAAAATCGATGTTTTTAAGCGCTTAAACTGACCCTTAAGCATCGGTTCAAGAAGGTTTAAAGCGAAAAGAGTCTGCTTGCCTACAATCGCCAAAAAGTCAGAAATATTTCAAAAACCTTCACTAGTTTGAGTAAGCTAGCTGGCACGCTCGCAAAAGCGTAGGCACGAAAAAGTTTACTTCAAGTTCCATAAACGGGGAGTGAAAATTTTCATGTTTACAAAGTTGAGATATCATGGAGGGAGAGGAGTGCTTTTAAATTCGTTTTGAAATTTTCAAGAATGAGCATCACTGCACACCCTTTAGAAATAGGCTCCCTAACTTAGCCCAAAAGTGACCTCCACCTAACGATGAATGCATGTGCATCCTCGTTAGGGGCTTGCTTGGTATCTCTCAATGTGTTGATAGTAGGGGTGACTTCTACATTATGCAAAAACCTTTGCATTAAACAATTCGTCGTCCTCAAAATTGGTGAATTGGCTCAAGTCGTAAAAAGCCAACCATTTTGAAGTATTCTCCTTTAGAGAATGGGGGAACCAGTAAACTCATTTGGAAGAGTCTTTCTTTTTCTTTTAAGCTCTTTTGGAAAAGAGTTGAAGATGGGATCGAGGGTCCCCATTTCCATCACTATCAATTTGATAATTAGAGGGTAAAAAATCTAATAGTGAGTATGATTTCTTTTCCCTTACTTGGCCTTTTAACAATTGTTATAAGGCTTTTCAGTCTTTGATTGTGAAAGACTTGGGTTATGGTTCCTCCTCATATTTGGAGATTACTCTAGGCTTTCTCACGTGATGGGGTCTCTTGTAAGCCCTTGATAGTTTGCCGTGAGAGGAGCAAGATTCTACCACATCGGCCTCTTGGCTTAATGTGGCGATTCTTTCCTCAATTCCTTTTAATTCCCTTTTTAGGGAGGCAAGCAAATCTTTTTGGTTTTTAAAACATTCTTTGGAATTTTTTTCGAAAGCTGACTTATAGAGCATGAGGCTCGGCTTGAAACCTCATAAGATCCTTTCGAACTTGACATTATTTTTAAACAAAAAATTGACCTGTGCATAAAGAATTGATTAAGTACCAAAATTTTCTAAAAAGTGAATTTAAAAACTAACACTGAATCAACCAATCCTCAAAGACTCAAGTGACACCAGGCGTGTCAATTCTGTAGATGCAAAATTTTATTCCAAAGTCTGTATAGAGACTTGAAATAATTTTCATAAACTACATCATCCGCGAGCATGCCGGTTAGTTAACAAAGAGTATTTCTGACTTCAATAGCGATTGTGGGTAAGTGAGATCTTTTCAACTTAGACCTTCCTGAACTGACGCTCAAGGGTCAGCACAGATGCTTTGAGGATTGTTTTAGATCAAGTGTGTTTTTAAAATTCACTTTCAAATCTGTAGACGCGCGAAAATCCCCGCCTCTTCATCCCTTCCGGGGCTTGGAGTGGATCTTCTCGTGTATCTAAGGCCTATGTATACAAATAGGGCGTGCCAGCTAGCTTACTTAAGCTAGCGAAGATATTTTTAACACTGACTTCTAAACGTGGCTACTGTGAGCAAGTAAGCTCTTGTCGTCGCAGACCTTCTTGCACCGATGCGCAAGGGTCAGTCTGTACGCTTTTGCAAAAATCGAGTTTTGGAGAGAAAGTCTACGAAGCGGTTCGAGGTGTCTATTTCAGGTCTTTAAGATGCGATTTCATGTTTTAGATCACGTGGATTTGCACGTGCCTAAGTCTTTTCTTTTATCCCTTTTCGGGCCACCTAGTTTGTGTGTTATGAACACTCCACTACATGGGCGAATTCGAGCGGGGCTTGCTTTGATGCAATATGCGTCCTACCTCGTGGTATGGCGTAGATGCAATGCAAACTCACGCTACTCCAAAGGAAAAACCCGAAATTAAAGACAATACTGAAGGGAAAATAATAGAAGGGAAATGACCGAAGGGAAATAACCGAAGGGAAATAACCGAAGGGAAATATGTATATAGCTTATGTATATGAGCCCTTACTCGGGTCTTGCAAATAAGAGCGAAGGCTCAATGTGGGTGCGTGCTTGAATTGAAAGACTTACACACACGACATAAAGTTAAACCCAAATATAAATTGCAGTATGGCCTTGACTAAGGTCTTGGGAGTAAGAGCGAAGGCTCAATGTGTGTGAGAGTGCTTGAATTGAAAGACTACCCACACGACATAAATGAAACCCAAATATAACTGCAATAAGGCCTTTACTAAGGTCTTGGGAGTAAGAGCGAAGGCTCAATGTGTGTGAAAGTGCTTGAATTGAAAGACTTACTCACACGACATGAAATGAAACCCAAATAGTATAGGTCGGCCCTTACTTGGGTCTTTCAACTAAGAGCGAAAGCTCAATGTGTGTGAGAGTGCTTGAATTGAAAGACTTACTCACACGACATGAAATGAAACCCAAATAGTATAGGTCGGCCCTTACTTGGGTCTTTCAACTAAGAGCGAAGGCCCAATGTGTGTGAGTGCTTGAATTGAAAGACAACGCACCCAACTTAAACAAAACCCTTCGAAAATGAAAAAATATATATACACTTATATATTAGGGGCTGATTAGGCCCGTGTGTGTTAAAAATCGTGCACGACTAAGAGGGTGCACGTGTATGGTTGTGCCAAGCCACGTTATTACAAGCAGGGGGAGACTATGCTCCGTTATTACAACCCCGTATCAAATTGAATCCCAAGCAAGTATACAACTAAGGACTGAGTTTAGACACTTACGAGTAGCTGGTCCGTAGAGGTCTTGCTTGAGCGTGGGCTTGGCCTTGGGCTGCAAACGGGAGCTCCGCAAAGGTAGGTGATCAAGGGTGCTGGCCGACTGCAAGTGGGGCGCGGGATAAGCGCCTCGAAGGTGGCCGGTGGCAAGTAGATGACGCCTCAAAGTAGGGGGTCTAAAGGGCTGAATGAGTGGGTTCTTAGGGTCACTAGGGGAGTTGGGAGTTTAGGGAAACTGGACCTAAAAGGTGAGCTGGTGGGAAGGCCAAATAGGACACCTAGGGGAAGGTCGAATGGGAGATGATGGCTAGGTAGTGGCCGGCAGTTTGGGTTATACTAGGTTCGGCTAGGTTGAAGTGGTGGTGACAAAGGGGCTGAGATGAAGGTAGGATGGGTGGCTAAGAGTGGAGAGGTGGTAGAGAGGGGCTTTGAGGGAGTTTGGGGTACTTACCGAATGGGGAGAGGTGGTGGATGAAGTGGGAAGCAGGCGGGCAGGTGGCTGTTGGCTGGTTCGGTTGGGTGGAGGTGATGGCGTCCGGCTGAGGGGTGGTGGTGGTGGATGGAAGAGGGAAGGTGGCGGAGCAGGTGGCGGCTGGTGGAGCAGATGGAGCAGGCGGAGGTGGGAGTGGTCCCGGCTGGGTGAGAGATGGGAGAAGGAGAGGGCCCGGCTGGGTGAGATGGTGGTTCCCACTTGGAAAACCCGCCCACAAGGAGGGGGGTTTAAATAGGGGATGGGTAGGTCGGTTAGGGCTGGGCTGTGGGTAGTGGTTAGGTGGTTTAGGTAGGGTGGTATGTAGATAAGGTGGGCTGGAAGGGGTTGGGCCAGATATTTTAAAACTAGGGGTTTGGGTAAATCGTGGGCTAAGGGTGGTTTAGGGGTTTAGGGCTAGGTTAGGTGGTTGGGTTTTAGGGTGAGGTTTAGTGAGCTAGGTTAGGTGATTAGGCTAGGTTTAGGCTAGGATTAGGGAAATTAATCTAGGTTTAGGGAAGGATTAGGGAAGTGGGTTAGGTGATTAGGTTGGGATTAGGACGGGATTAGGGAAGTGGGTTAGGTGATTAGGTTCAGATTAGGGGTGGATTAGGGGTTTAGGCTAGGTTTAGGCATTTTGGGCTAGGTTTAGGTGAAGGAGCTCCCTTAGCATGGCCCATAGACCTTGATCACCCCATGTTGGTGCAGCCCTAGGTTAGGTTTTAGCTAATTACAAGCTTAAACCCACTCAATTAGGCTAACCCACATGATTAACCCAAACTTGACACACAAGTCAAGCTTAATACAACACTCTTGATATTTTTCAACCCACTCTCTCTCATGCCCAATATCCCACGTGAAACTCAAGTGGGCCCCACCTCCATTTATGAGAAGGTGATATGGGCCATGGATATGGATATTGGATTGGATCTCTGGATCCAAATCCAAATCCAAGTCCACATATGGGTTTGGATTGGGATCTGGATATATATGGTCCAGATCCAATCCAAACTGAACTCTGACTCCTTCGAGCTGGGTTCGAAACGGACGATTCGTGCGGGGCCTGACAGCATCAGTACTCCGTCTGCGTTGGGTCTTCTCCAACATGGTCGTCCGCCTCCGTTTCTGCCTTCCGGAGATGACTTCAAATGATATTTTGGTAAGAACAGGGTCTTGGACGTTCGAGATCCTGGGGTGTGAATCAGATACAAGAGTTGCTGTGCCGGGCTCGACAGGTGCTCCTGTTCCGGGCTCTTCTTGGCTCTCCTGGTCCTGTCTTGATCGGGCCAAGCCACCTCGGGGTTTGAAAACATGTTTTAAAAGGGTTTTTAAAAGCCATATCGTATGTTTTTAAAAGATAAAGTTTAAAACATATGTACAGGGTTGTCTGGAAGGCTCCTGGGTTTCCAGACTCAAAATGGCCCTTTGGGGCTGCTTTTACGAAACCAGATTTGTTTAAGAAATTCGTGGGATTTCGGGGTGTTTACAGATGCCCCTCTTTGGCCTTGTCCAAATCGATTTGGATAAGGGCAAAGATGACAAACACCCCTTTTAATGTCTCCCTAGATCTACCCATGAAGAATATGGGATCGTCCCATTTTTTAGCAAAAATTTCAATTTACAAACTCTGGTAGGAGGAGATATCACGCCAAAGGGTTTACTTATGGAATCTGGTCCTAAATGGGATCATGTTCATGCAAGTACAATGCGTGGAATGCAGATGACATGGGTGTGGTGCCAAGAGTGGCGACCTCCCAGAGACCAGATGTGGTCGAACTCTAGAGACTTACAAGGTCTATTGCTTCCAAGTGAGCAAATCCTATGCTGTTCGATGTTCGGTTTTCAAAACTTATTTACAAAACCTATTTACAAAAGGGACAACTGTCTTGAGCCTCGATCCTAAGGATCTCGAACTCTTCATGCTTGCCCTTGTTTGAGTCTTAACACTCGCTTATCTAGCGGAGGTTTTATAAGAAAACAAGCTTCATTTCAAATCCCTACGCCTTACTCAAAACGTCGAATTCTCAAACAAGATGAAATTCAAGTAAGTAAATCCTATTTTTACTTTAGGATTCCTCGAAATGAACCATGCTTTAGCTTGGGATAAGCCAGGGATGGGAAAGAGATACCACGGTCCCTTCTGAAGTGTCCCGTGGTTTAAGGCATAGAAGGCGAAAAACTGCTCTTTTTGAGCTTTTTGGCCTCTTTTTCCTTTTTTTCATAGAGGGTCTCCCTTTGGGAGTTTTTTTTCTTTAATCCCTCTTTTTTATAAGAGAATCGATTTTTCTTTTTGAAGTCTGGTTTCTTTCTTTTGGAAAGAGACTTTAAATGGGAAATTCCCTTTTGATTTGGGCCTTTGTTTTCCTTTTGGAAATAGAAGAGAAGAGGGGAGGACTTATCCCAAGCCTACACTCGATCCATTCCAGATCAGCCTATTTAGAAATAGCACGTACTACTTGCAAGTATCTTGCTATGTTGAACTAGGCCTTTCTTTGTAAGATGAAGGATTTTGAAATGCAACCACGATTTTGAAAACTCCACTCTTTCACAAGTGCGAATTCTCTTCACTTAGGGTCACACGAGTTTGCCTTTGCACCTTATTCACATGTCTCAGGGCAGCTATCCCTATAAAATTTTCAAAAAACTGGAATTTAATCCAGATCCTACACATGATACTTCTTTAAGTATTGAATATTGATAGGATCTGCTAAATTCCTACCTTCTACATCGATCAACCAATACGAATTGTTCGTAGTGGTTGCTCGTACAACATAGGGTCCATCCCAGTTGGGGCGCCACTTGCCTAGGGGGTGTGGGCCACGATGGTGGATGGTTTTTAAGACCAGATCTCCCACTTCAAAGTGGCGAGGTCTCATGTGTTTGCTATAATGTCGGGCTATCCTTTGCCGGTATGCACGAGCATGATCCATGGCAAGGAGTCGCCTCTCATCTAGCAAATCTAGTTCGGCCATCCTAGCATGCTGAAGCGTCTCTAGGGGGAGGTCGAGTGCAATGGATATATGGAATGAATGCAGTTGGGTATGAATGGGAAGAATGGCGTTTGTGCCATAGACCAATTCGAATGGTGTGGCATTCGTGGGAGTCCGGATGGAAGTCCTATAAGCCCATAAGGCTTCATCCAGCTTCGCATGCCACATCCTACCCTTCTCTAAGGTTTTCTCAATGATACCAATGAGAGTCTTGTTTGTGGCTTCGGCTTGGCCGTTGCCTTGAGGGTAGTAGGGCGACGAGAAGTGGTGAGTTATGCCATACGTGTTGCACAACTTAACCATCCGCTCATTCTTGAATGGGGTACCATTATCAGACACTAGGTCTCGTGGAACCCCAAATCGAGCCAAGATATTCCTCCGGATGAAAGCCACCACATGTTGCCCCATTACATTCGTTAGGGAAATGGCTTCCACCCACTTGGAGAAATACTCCGTGGCTGCTAAAATAAAACGATGCCCATTCGAGGCCTTTGGAAATATTGGGCCTACAATGTCAAACGCCCACATGGTAAATGGCCAGGGGCTGACCACGGAATGCAATGCAGATGAAGGGGTATGAATGGCGTGCCCATGCACTTGACATGGATGACACTTCCTAACATGATCGTGACAATCCTTTTTCAGGGTGGACCAAAAATAACCCCCTCTAAGTATTTTCATTGCCATCATGTTGGCATTAACATGACCTCCACATTCTCCATCGTGGAACTCGTGCATCACTATCCTAGCCTCCTCTAGGTCGATACACCTAAGCAGAATGCCGGTAAAACTCTTTTTGTATAAGACCCCACCCAGAATGGTGTATCGGGTCGAAATCTTACGAATGAATGCCTTATCTTTGGGCGTGGCATCCTCGGTGAATCCCCCATTCTCTAAAAATTGTTTTATGTCATAGAACCAGGGTTTTTCAATAGACTCTGGGTTGTTTTGGCAAATATCCAGATCGTGTGTGGATGGATGGGGTGCATGCCATATTTCCAAAGATCTGGTCCCTGAAATGGGATCAACCTTCAGGGCTGAACCCAAGGAGGAGAGGGCATCCGCGATGCCATTGTCCTCTCTTCCTACGTGTGTGAGCTTACACGACTGGAAGGTTTGGACTAATCGAGTGGCCAACTCGTGATATGGAAGTAGTTTCTCATTACGTACTTGCCAAATTTTTAAAACCTGGTTTATGACAAGGAGCGAATCTCCAAAGACCTCGATGCATGATGCCCCTAGAGTTTTCGAAATCTTTAAGCCTTGTATGAGTGCTTCATACTCGGCTACGTTGTTGGAACATTCGAAATCTAAGCGGACTGCTATGGGAATCTCGCCCTTTTCAGGGGAGATTAGGATGATCCCGGCACCAGCCCCTCGTTGGTTTCATGCCCCGTCGAAGTGCATCTTCCACACTTGGTTTTCGAAAGAATTTGCCAAAATGTGGTTTTGAAAATGGTTTTGCAATATGCCTTCATCAGGCATTTCGACAAGAGTGGGATATGCGTCCTCTAAGGGGAATTCAGCTACGTAATCTGCTAGGGCTTGCCCCTTAATGGAGATCTGGTGATGGTATTTCAGATCATACTCCATTAGAAGGAGTTGCCATTTGCCCAATCTACCCGTGAGAATGGGTTTTTTGAACAAGTGCTTGATTGGATCAAGCTTGGACACTATCCAGATCTCATGATCTAGGAAATAGTGTCTGAATTTCTGGCAGGCCCAGACTAGGGCCAAGCATGTCTTCTCCATGGCTTGATAATTTCGTTCATAAGCCAAGAGAGTTTTCGAAATATAGTAGATGGCATACTCCTTATGGGTGTCATCCTCGTATTGAGCCAACAGGGCTCCTAAAGCGTTTACATGCACGGAGATGTATAATAAAAGCGGTTTTCCTTGTTTTGGAGGATTCAAAACGGGGGGATTAACCAAGTATGTCTTCAGTCTCTCGAAGGACTTTTGGCATTCGTCATCCCATAAGAATTTCGTACCCTTCCTCAACAGTTTGTTGAAGGGTTCGCATCTAGTTGCCAGATTCGATATGAATCGGCGCACAGATTGTAATCGACCCTGGAGGCTACGGACTTGGGTGAGATTGGAGGGTGGAGCCATGTCTATGATGGCTCGACACTTAGAGGGGTCGACTTCTATTCCCCTTTGGCTCACCATAAAGCCTAGAAGCTTCCCTGATTTACCCCGAACACACATTTTTGAGGGTTTAGCTTTACTTTGTAAAGCCTAAGCCTTTCGAAAATCTTTTGTAAACATTCGATATGAGTGCATCGGGTTTTGGATTTCGCCAAGAGATCATCTACATACACTTCTACAAGCTCGTGAATTTGATCATGGAAGATCGTGTTCATGGCTCGTTAGTATGTTGCGCCGGCATTTTTCAAACCAAAGGGCATGACTGTATAGCAGTATGTGCCCCATGGGGTTGTGAAGGCGGTCTTACCCTGATCTCGTGGACTTAGTTTGATTTGATTATAGCCTGAATAGCCATCCATGAATGAAAACATTTCATGATTTGCAGTACTATCGACTATCAAATCTATGTTTGGTAAAGGATAATTATCCTTTGGAGTGGCTTTATTCAGGTTTCTGAAATCGATGCATATTCGAATTTTCCCATTGGTTTTTCGAACTACAACGATATTTGACAACCAATCAGAATACGCAATGGGTTTTATAAATCCGGCTTTTAGCAGATCTTCTAAACCCTCTTTGACTTGCGTGTGTACATTCGAGTGTATTTTCCTAAGCTTCTGCTTTATTGGTTTTACACCCACATCTAAGGGAAGACGATGCTCGACAATGCTGAGATCTATGCCCGGCATGTCTTCATACGTCCATGCAAACACATCTAAATAGGTTCGTAGAAATGCAATGAATGCTAACTTTTCAGTTTCATGTAAGCATGCGCCTATTTTGATGTTTTTGGGATTGGAATCATCCCCTAGGTTCACCTCTATGAAATCTCCTCCTACTGATTGGGAAGGTCTTTCAAAATCGAGAATTCTATGAAATTCTGGGAGCTCAGAAGTGGGATCTTCCTCAAGGGGATCCACTTCTGGGCTTTGATCATTCTCGTGGGCTATAGACCCGAGGGAACTTGATGCGTGGTTTTCAAAATAACCTGGTTTTGTACTTGGATTTTCAAGTGACTTCAAAATTTTTGGTCTGGCTATGCAGACGACGCTTCTTTCGAAATCCTTTTCTTTTGCCAAAGTCTTACCAGGAGCAGCTATGTACAAAATCTTTTTGGTATTTTCCAAATTTTCGATTTTTTTGGGTTTTTATAAAACAAGAACTTTGGGAACTATACAAAGCACACTTTTTTCGAGTTTTTGTTTTTCCATTGTTTTTGGTTTTTCTTGTTTTTCGATTTTTTTGATTTTAAGTTTTCAAATGTTTTTGGTATTTTTAGAAAAAGGGATCTTCCGTCATACCTACAAAGGGAAAACACTATGGGTTAGGCTCGGAATAGGAGGTCTAAACCATAGGTCTCTTCTAAGACAGGCTCCAGGGCACCCTTGACCCAGGTGGTCACAGGGGGTGGCTCCGGCGGTATTCGGGGAGTATAGCCGATCCCATACCGGCTTGGGTTGGCCCTAGGAAGGATGGGCTCTAGGAGACCCTGGTTTTGTGCCCCTAGACTCTTGTAGGGCGTGTAGCCCATGTTCAATAACATGTTCCACGACCTTTTGTTTTTTGAAAAGATGGGATACAAGTCGTGGTCCTGGAACATGCTATCGTCCATATTAGGCTCGTATGGCCTTTTGTCCAGGGGTTTTGGAAATAGGGAACGTTTGGGTTTTCCTAGGAGGATTAGAGTCGGGAGGGGGCCTGCTTTGGGCGGCCCCTTCACACATACAACCTTCCTAGGGTTGTTTAACACGAGCCGAGGTGGCTCAACCATAATTTGCCCCAGGTTAGCCTCATGGGCCTGGGAGCTCGATAAACAAGGGGAGTTTATGATCCCCTGAAGCTGTGGGTGACTCTCACCTAGGACCACTACGACCTGGTCCCTAAAAGGGATCTTAACACACTTGTGGAAAGTGGATGGCACAGCGCACAAACTGTGTATCCAGGGTCTTCCCAGCAACAGGTTATAATGGGGGTGGATGTCCAAGACATGGAACACCCCCGTGTGTTCGATCCCTCCCGTTTCCATTGGGAGTTCGATGGATCCTAAAGGCCTAGACGCATTCCCATCGTATCCAGTGATAACGATGGGGCTTGGGTTCACTGAAGTCAAGGTGACTCTGATTTTGTACGCCACATGAAGTGGAAGGATGTTGAGCCCTCCTCCACCATCGACTAGGCACCTGTCCAGAGAGTGGTTGTTTAGAACCACCTCGATATGCAGGGCCTGGTTATGGGTTTCGTAGGGTCTATCTACATCATCTTCTGAAAAGGTGATGGGCAATTTTGCTCCTAATAAAGCCACTTGGGCAGACAAGGATTCCGGACTTATGTTCGAATCAACCTTGGCCCTTTCTAGAATTTTCTCTAAGACAAGTCTATGCCTAGGTGAGGTTTTGATAAGCTCTAGGATAGACATGTGAATAGGAATCTTTGAAAGGTGGTTTTCGAAATCATAAGGATTTAGGATGACTTTGTCCTTATCTGCTTTTGGCAGACCACTAGGGATACATGCTTTTGAGGGGCCAGGCACACTGACCACCTTTTGAGCACCTTGAAGGTGCGGGGGTTGGTAGATCCTCCCGGATCTATTGATTTCCCCCACAACCAGCCTAGGGTTTGCGCTAGACTTGACTCTAAGGATGAGTTGAGGAGAACCTTGGATTTTTAAAACTGGTTTTGCTGGGGTTTCCACTTTTGGTGGTCCCCGAATGACGACTTGGGCGGGCTTCTTGTATAATACAAGGATGGGCGCACAAGTAGGTCGACCAGGTTCTGGCTTTTGCGCTAGTTCTTTGGAAATGGTGAGGGTACATACCTCCTTTCCTTTCCCACTGCCACTGGCGTGTTTGGGAAAGGGTTCCTTGAAGATAGCTTGAGGTGACTCAGGTTCCGCAGTGACCTGGAGCCGGCCTTCTGCTATCAAGTTCTCAATTTTATTTAAAAGAGAGAAGCAGCGTTTGGTATCATGGCCTTTGAGTCGATGATACTTACAAAATCAGTTTAAATACCCCCCTTTGGACGTGACTCCTTCGGGGATTTCAGGGAGTTCAATCATGCCCTGGGCAAGTAAGAGGTCTAGGACCTCCGACACAGGTTGCCCCAGCGGAGTGTACTCCCGTTTTTCAACCGGTTTTTGAAAATTACGTTCTCTCTTATTTTCTATTTTTTCAAAATTTTTAGAAGTGCCCGCCATGCCTGGATCCACCCGGACATTGGCGATTTTATGGGGCTTTGCCCCTTTGTCCGTCGTGGGCAGCCCATATGCGATGGGCTTTTCCAAACGGGTTTTTGGAATGGCACTTCCTTTCCATAAGTGATCGTATGTCCCTTTTCGCAAGTTGGTTTCGAAAAGGGAGGCCTTTTTGATCAACTTATGGAAAGTTGAAATCTCATGGAGCGAGAGAAGGGTTTTTAACTCGTTTTTAAAATTATCCAGGATGAGCATTACTGCGCATCCTTCGGATATGGGCTCTCGCACTTGGCCCAAAAGAGACCTCCATCTTATAATGAAGGCATCGACGTCTTCGTTCATGCCTTACTTTGTATCCCTTAAGGTATTCAAGGTTGGCGTGACTTCCACGTTGTGTGCAAATCTTTGCATGAAGCAGTTCGCTAACTCTTCAAAAGTAGCGAACTGGCTTAAGTCGTAGGAAGCCAGCCATTTGGCAGCTGTGCCTTTAAGGGATAGAGGGAACCAATACACCCATTTCATCGAGTCCTTTTTCTTCTTGTGGACTCGACGCGAGAAAAGCTGCAAGTGAGACCTAGGGTCTCCCATGCCATCATACCGATGGAAGTTCGGTATTTCATCGTCACTGTCTGTTTCGTAATCCATAGGAAGGAAATCAGACAGGGCGTAGCTTCTTTTCTCTTTATTCTGCCCTTTCAGCAGCTGCTGTAGGGCTTTACGGTCCTTTTGTGTGAAGGACTCGTGGTATTGGTTGCCTTCTATTACGGAGGCCTCTTTTTGCTTGCGAGGTTTTTCAGATTTCTTTTTAGGCCTTTGTTCACCGTTCGATGAACATGAATCGCCTACTTCAGCCTCTTGGCTAAGAGCATCGATTTTGGCCTCAAACTCCCTTCTCAAGTCCTCGATTTCATCTAGTTTTATTTTGTTTTTGAAAATCCTCCTAGAGTGAGAACTTGATGCGCATGAGCCTTGGCTCGACACTTCACTTGGATTGGATTTTGACATGCTTTTCAAGCTTTTTCAAAATTTCCTAAGTACAAGCAAAGGAAACAAGTTAAAATGACACCTTTTTACAAAATTTTCGCAAAGACTTCTATAAGTAAACTCGATTTCTGAAAAGGCTCACGTCCCACCGGGCGTGCCAATCTCTGTAGACGCACGAAAATCCCCGCCTCTTCGTCCCTTCCGGGGCTTGGAGTGGATCTTCTCGTGTGTCTAAGGCCTATGTATACAAATAGGGCGTGCCAGCTAGCTTACTTAAGCTAGCAAAGATATTTTTAACACTGACTTCTAAACATGGCGACTGTGAGCAAGTAAGCTCTTGTCGTCGCAGACCTTCTTGCACCGATGCGCAAGGGTCAGTCTGTACGCTTTTGCAAAAATCGAGTTTTGGAGAGAAAGTCTACGAAGCGGTTCGAGGTGTCTATTTCGGGTCTTTAAGATGCAATTTCATGTTTTAGATCACGAGGATTTGCACGTGCCTAAGTCTTTTCTTTTATCCCTTTTCGGGCCACCTAGTTTGTGTGTTATGAACACTCCACTACATGGGCGAATTCGAGCGAGGCTTGCTTTGATGCAATATGCGTCCTACCTCGTGGTATGGCGTAGATGCAATGCAAACTCACGCTACTCCAAAGGGAAAACCCGAAATTAAAGACAATACTGAAGGGGAAATAACAGAAGGGAAATGACTGAAGGGAAATAACCGAAGGGAAATAACCGAAGGGAAATAACCGAAGGGAAATATGTATATAGCTTATGTATATGAGCCCTTACTCGGGTCTTGCAAATAAGAGCGAAGGCTCAATGTGGGTGCGTGCTTGAATTGAAAGACTTACACACACGACATAAAGTTAAACCCAAATATAAATTGCAGTATGGCCTTGACTAAGGTCTTGGGAGTAAGAGCGAAGGCTCAATGTGTGTGAGAGTGCTTGAATTGAAAGACTACCCACACGACATAAATGAAACCCAAATATAACTGCAATAAGCCCTTTACTAAGGTCTTGGGAGTAAGAGCGAAAGCTCAATGTGTGTGAAAGTGCTTGAATTGAAAGACTTACTCACACGACATGAAATGAAACCCAAATAGTATAGGTCGGCCCTTACTTGGGTCTTTCAACTAAGAGCGAAAGCTCAATGTGTGTGAGAGTGCTTGAATTGAAAGACTTACTCACACGACATGAAATGAAACCCAAATAGTATAGGTCGGCCCTTACTTGGGTCTTTCAACTAAGAGCGAAGGCTCAATGTGTGTGAGTGCTTGAATTGAAAGACAACGCACCCAACTTAAACAAAACCCTTCGAAAATGAAAAAATATATATACACTTATATATTAGGGGTTGATTAGGCCCGTGTGTGTTAAAAATCGTGCACGACTAAGAGGGTGCACGTGTGTGGTTGTGCCAAGCCACGTTATTACAAGCGGGGGGAGACTATGCTCCGTTATTACAACCCCGTATCAAATTGAATCCCAAGCAAGTATACAACTAAGGACTGAGTTTAGACACTTACGAGTAGCTGGTCCGTAGAGGTCTTGCTTGAGCGTGGGCTTGGCCTTGGGCTGCAAACGGGAGCTCCGCAAAGGTAGGTGATCAAGGGTGCTGGCCGGCTGCAAGTGGGGCGCGGGATAAGCGCCTCGAAGGTGGCCGGTGGCAAGTAGATGACACCTCAAAGTAGGGGGTCTAAAGGGCTGAATGAGTGGGTTCTTAGGGTCACTAGGGGAGTTGGGAGTTTAGGGAAACTGGACCTAAAAGGTGAGCTGGTGGGAAGGCCAAATAGGACACCTAGGGGAAGGTCGAATGGGAGATGATGGCTAGGTAGTGGCCGGCAGTTTGGGTTATACTAGGTTCGGCTAGGTTGAAGTGGTGGTGACAAAGGGGCTGAGATGAAGGTAGGATGGGTGGCTAAGAGTGGAGAGGTGGTAGAGAGGGGCTTTGAGGGAGTTTGGGGTACTTACCGAATGGGGAGAGGTGGCGGATGAAGTGGGAAGCAGGCGGGCAGGTGGCTGTTGGCTGGTTCGGTTGGGTGGAGGTGATGGCGTCCGGCTGAGGGGTGGTGGTGGTGGATGGAAGAGGGAAGGTGGCGGAGCAGGTGGCGGCTGGTGGAGCAGATGGAGCAGGCGGAGGTGGGAGTGGTCCCGGCTGGGTGAGAGATGGGAGAAGGAGAGGGCCCGGCTGGGTGAGATGGTGGTTCCCACTTGAAAAACCCGCCCACAAGGAGGGGGGTTAAAATAGGGGATGGGTAGGTCGGTTAGGGCTGGGCTGTGGGTAGTGGTTAGGTGGTTTAGGTAGGGTGGTATGTAGATAAGGTGTGCTGGAAGGGGTTGGGCCAGATATTTTAAAACTAGGGGTTTGGGTAAATCGTGGGCTAAGGGTGGTTTAGGGGTTTAGGGCTAGGTTAGGTGGTTGGGTTTTAGGGTGAGGTTTAGTGAGCTAGGTTAGGTGATTAGGCTAGGTTTAGGCTAGGATTAGGGAAATTAATCTAGGTTTAGGGAAGGATTAGGGAAGTGGGTTAGGTGATTAGGTTGGGATTAGGACGGGATTAGGGAAGTGGGTTAGGTGATTAGGTTCAGATTAGGGGTGGATTAGGGGTTTAGGCTAGGTTTAGGCATTTTGGGCCAGGTTTAGGTGAAGGAGCTCCCTTAGCATGGCCCATAGACCTTGATCACCCCATGTTGGTGCAGCCCTAGGTTAGGTTTTAGCTAATTACAAGCTTAAACCCACTCAATTAGGCTAACCCACATGATTAACCCAAACTTGACACACAAGTCAAGCTTAATACAACACTCTTGATATTTTTCAACCCACTCTCTCTCATGCCCAATATCCCACGTGAAACTCAAGTGGGCCCCACCTCCATTTATGAGAAGGTGATGTGGGCCATGGATATGGATATTGGATTGGATCTCTGGATCCAAATCCAAATCCAAGTCCACATATGGGTTTGGATTGGGATCTGGATATATATGGTCCAGATACAATCCAAACTGAACTCTGACTCCTTCGAGCTGGGTTCGAAACGGACGATTCGTGCGGGGCCTGACAGCATCAGTACTCCGTCTGCGTTGGGTCTTCGCCAACATGGTCGTCCGCCTCCGTTTCTGCCTTCCGGAGATGACTTCAAATGATATTTTGGTAAGAACAGGGTCTTGGACGTTCGAGATCCTGGGGTGTGAATCAGATACAAGAGTTGCTGTGCCGGGCTCAACAGGTGCTCCTGTTCCGGGCTCTTCTTGGCTCTCCTGGTCCTGTCTTGATCGGGCCAAGCCACTTCGGGGTTTGAAAACATGTTTTAAAAGGGTTTTTAAAAGCCATATCATATGTTTTTGAAAGATAAAGTTTAAAACATACGTACAGGGTTGTCTGGAAGGCTCCTGGGTTTCCAGACTCAAAATGGCCCTTTGGGGCTGCTTTTACGAAACCAGATTTGTTTAAGAAATTCGTGGGATTTCGGGGTGTTTACAAAATCCAAATGACTTAACCAAATTCGTGAACCTAGATTTTAAAAGGAAATATTTCAAAGTTCTGAAAAGCCAGAAACTGGTTTTGTTTTCAAGACTTATTTCTGAATTTTTCTTGATAGCTTATAAATCTTTAAAAATCTTGAAAATTTTTTAGGACAAAGAGGTTGATACGAAGGTTTATGAACTATTTTTATTATAACTTTTGATACTATGGATGTGCATAATTAAACCAGACAATAACTCTTATGCAGACATTCAGAACAATTCTGTGATAGAAATACAGAGGTTTAGTAAAACAATTATATCTCAATGTACAGACCTTCGATCTTTATGAACATAGACTTATTGAAAATCTATGAATATCTACTTTCTAATGTGACTAGTTTCAATGAAATTGGTTCATTGCAGACAAGGTTATGGGATGATAACCCAAGCTCTATTGCAAGAAGCAAGGGTTTCACAAGTTCTGTTCTAATTTCGATCAATCTATTCTAATTAAGATTAATCTGTTCTGATTTTATTTAATCCAATGGGAAAATTCAAATTTGCATTGATTTCAGAAATCTAAACAAGGCCACTCCAAAGGATAACTTCCCTTTGCCAAATATTGATTTGATAGTCGATAGCACTGCAAATCATGAAATGTTTTCCTTTATGGATGGCTACTCGGGTTATAATCAAAGCAAGTTAGCCCCAAGAGATCAGTCTAAAACTGCTTTTACCACATCCTGGGGCACGTACTGCTATACAGTCATGCCCTTTGGTTTGAAAAATGTCGGTGCCACATACCAAAGAGCCATGACTATGATCTTTCACGATCAAATTCATGAGCTCTTACAAGTGTATGTGGATGATCTCTTGGTAAAATCAAAAACCCGATGCACACACATCGAATCTTTGCAAAAACTTTTCAAAACATTGAGGCTTTATAAAGTGAAACTAAACCCTCAAAAGTGTATTTTTGGAGTAGAATCTGGCAAGCTTTTAGGTTTTATGGTAAGCCAAATGGGCATTGAAGTTGACCCCTCTAAGTGTCGAGCCATCATAGACATGTCTCCACCCTCCAATTTAACTCAAATCCGAAACCTCCAAGGTCGCCTCCAATCGATTAGAAGGTTTATTTCAAACCTCGCAATGAGATGCGAACCTTTCAACAAGCTTTTGAGAAAAGGGGTGAAATTTGTATGGGACGACGATTGCCAAAAAGCTTTCGAAAGATTAAAAGCGTATTTGGTTAATCCTCCAGTTTTAAACCCTCCAAAGCAAGGAAAACCTCTTTTACTTTACATTTCTGTGCATACGAATGCCTTGGGTGCTTTATTAGCTCAATATGAGGATGATACCCATAAGGAGTATGCTATTTACTATATTTCGAAAACTCTATTGGCTTATGAAAGAAACTATCAAGCCATGGAGAAAACGTGCTTGGCCTTGGTATGGGCCTGCCAGAAATTTCGACATTACTTCCTTGATCATGAGATCTGGATAGTGTCTAGGCTTGATCCAATCAAGCACTTATTTAAGGGGCAAGCCCTAAATGATTATGTGGCTGATTTCCCCTTAGAGGATTCATATCCCACACTTGATGAAATGCCCGACGAGGGCATCTTTCTAAATCAATTTCAAAACCATATTTTAGCAAACTACTTAAATGAAAACCAAGTGTGGAAGATTCACTTCGATAGGGCACGAAACCAAAGAGGGGCTGGTGCGGGAGTCATCCTCATATCCCCTGAAAAGGGAGAAATTCCCATCGCTATTCGCCTAGATTTCGAATGTTCTAACAATACAACCGAGTATGAAGCACTCATACAAGACCTAAAAATTTTGAAAACTCTAGGGGTATCTTGCATCGAAGTCTTTGGAGACTCTTTACTTGTGAAAAACCAAGTGTTGAAAATTTGGCAAGTCAAAAATGAAAAACTTCTTCCATACCACGAATTGGCCACCAAACTGGTCGATTTGTTCAAGTCATGCACACTCACACACGTAGGAAGAGAGAACAATGGCATAGCCGATGCCCTCTCATCCTTAGGCTCAGCCCTAAGGGTTGATCCCACCTTGGGAACTCGATCCTTAGAAATATGGCACTCACCCACTCCATCCATTCACGATTTGGAGATTTGCCAAAACAATCAAACTTCTACTGAAAAACCCTAGTTTCAAGACATTAAAGATTTCCTAGAAAACGGAGGATTTTCAGAATTCGCTTCGTCTAAGGACAAAGCATTTATGCAAAAGAATTCAACCCGATACATGATTTTGGAAGGGATTCTTTACAAAAAGAGTTTTACTGGCATCTTATTGAGGTGTGTAGAACTTGGCAAAGAGGCGGAAAATTTGCTCTTTTGAGCTTTTTGGCAAATTCTTTCTTTTTTCTTTCGTAGAGGGCCTCCCGTTTGGGAGGATTTTTCTTTTGGTTTTTCCCTCTTTTCTTTTTCAATCGAAGAATAATTTTCTTTCCCATTTTGCTTTCCTTTGGAAGGGGACTTTTTGGAGGGATTTCCCTCTTTTTCTTCTTCTTGCCAAGTTTTTCTTTTGGAGTAGAGAAGTGAAGAGGGGAGAGACTTATCCCAATGGTTTACTCGATTCATCCCAGATCACCTTATTTTAAAATAGCATGTACTACTTGAAAATATTTTGCTATATTAAATAAGGCCTTCCTTTGTAAGATGAAGACTTTTGAAATGTAACCCATTGATTTTTAAAAACTCCACTTTTTCACAAGTATCACTTCCCTTATTCGGGGTTGTAAACACCCCAAATCTTCTATTTTTCAAAAACTCTCGAAACACCAAAAAGCTCATTTGAGCCAAAACGACGACCTGTTTTGAAATGTGAAAACAGGTACAGAAGGCAAAAGAAGACTCTAGGCCCGAAGAGGATTCAAGCCCAGAGCTTCAGAAGCCACTCCCTGATAAAAAAACAAAAGAAAGCAGAGCCCATTTGATGAAAAGCTCAACGGAGTCCAGAACGGCGAGACGGAGTCCGGACGACAAAGTTGGGGAAAACCCAGCACCAGACGGAGCGCTGATGAAGCCAGTGCCCGCACAGATCGTTCGCCTCAAGAAGCCAAGAAGGACTGTCCGAAGAAATTTTGATTTGGATCTGGACCATATATATCCAGATCCAAATCCATGTAATGAATAGTGTTTGGATTTGGGCCAATCCAAATAGTGTTTGGGTCGATCCAAATAGTGTTTGGATTTGGATTGGATCCAAATAGTATTTGGATTGGATCGAATTTGGATCAAAATATCCAGATCCGTATCCATAAAAATATTGGGTTTGGATCGGATACAGATCTCAAAATATCCGAGATCCAATATCCAGATCCAAATAGTGTTTGGATTTGGGTATGGATCCAAACCCCAAACCCAAACCCAAATCCAAGACCCACCTCAAATCTCTATAAATAGAGGTGAGGGGGTCCATGTAAAGGGTTCATGCAAATATTTGGGAGGAGAGAGAGGGAGTGATAGACCTAGCCATGTGGGCTCATTGGGTGAGGTGGGTTCAAGCCATGTGGGCTAAGTGGGTCTAGACCAAGTGGCTGCAACCAAGGTGGGCTGGACCAAGTGGCTGCAACCGTGGAGACGTGGGCTCAAGCCAAGAAGGACCGGCTCCAAGAGGTAAACCTAACCCCAACCTAGCCTAGGTTCGAACCTACCTAACCCTAACTGAACCAACCTAACCCTAACTGAACCCTAACTAGACCTAACCTAACCCCAACCGCCTCAAACCATCCCTAACAAACCCCAACAACTTCAACCCGGCCGGCCGTGAGCAACCAGCACCTGCCGCGCGCCCTGAGTCCTGCCGCGCGCCCCTTCTGCTGCCGCGCGCCCTGCTTCCTGCCGCGCGCCCCTCTGTCGCCTGCACGCCCCGTGCCGCAGCCGTCCCGCGCTACTGCGCGCCCTGCGCCCCAGCGCGCCCAGCGCCAGGCGCCCGTCTGCTGCGCCAGGCGCCAGACGCCTCCCTGCCGACCCGACTGCCTCCCTGCCGCCCTGTCCACCTTCCTGCCGCCCTGTCCACCTTCCTGCCGACCCAACCTGCACCCTGGCCGTGACCTGTACCCTAGGACAGACCCTAGGACAGACCCTACACAGCCCCCGTCTTGGCCGAACCTTAGTTCCCCTAAGACCCTAATCGTGCCCCATAGAACCTCCCTCGAAGCCCCCTAGGATAACCCCCTCTTGGCTGCCCAAGGTGAACCGTGAGCCCACGTGCAAGCAAGTTGAACATGGACCAGCTATTTGTAAGTGTCTAAACTTGGTCTATTACATTAACTTGCTTTATATTCAATTAAATTTTGGTACGGGGTTGTAGTAAAGGAGCTTCGTCTCCCCCCGATTGTAATAACGTGGTTTGACACACCCACACACATGTGCACTTGAGCCTTTCCGCTCTTAGTCGTACACTTTTTGCACACACACGGGCCTAACAAGCCCTTAATATATAGTTATATTTATATATTTTAAGTCAAGGGGGTTTTTAATTAAGTCGTGTGTGTTGTCTTTCCATTTTCCACACGCACACACATTGAGCCTTCGCTCTTACTCCCAAGACCTTAGTAAAGGCCTTATTGCAGTTATATTTGGGTTTCATTTATGTCGTGTGCGTAGTACTTCAATTCTACACTCACACACATTGAGCTTTCGCTCTTACTCCCAAGACCTTAGTCAAGGCATACTGCAATTTATATTTGGGTTTCATTTCATGTCGTGTGTGTAAGTCTTTCAATTCAAGCACGCACACACATTGAGCCTTCGCTCTTATTTCCAAGACCCAAGTAAGGGCCCCTACATATACTCTATATAAAGTATTTCTTTCGGCTACGTCTTTAAGATTCGGGTTTTAAGGTTCAAGTCGTGTGCGTTGTCTTTCAATATATACACGACACACACTTACACAATTGAGCCTTTCCGCTCTTAAGATATAGCCATATTTCCCCTTCGGCTATTTACTTTACAAGTCATTTCCCTTCGGCTATTTACTTTACAAGTCATTTCCCTTCGGCAATTTCCCTTCGGCATTGTCTTTTAAATTTCGGGTTTTCCCTTTGGAGTAGCGTGAGTTTGCATTGCATCTACGCCATACCACGAGGTAGGACGCATATTGCATCGAAGCAAGCCCCGTACTCCCGCTCAAATTCGCCCCATGTAGTGGAGTGTTCATAACACACACCTAGGTGGCCCATAAAGGGATAAAAAGAAAGACTTAGGCACGTGCAAATCCACGTGATCTAAAATCTGAAAATCGTACAAACCCGAATCAAATCGTGCAAGACTTAGGCTATTTCGATGCATGCCCATCGTGCCTAAGTAGATTAAAATTTGTAAGACTTAGGGTCGTCCAACCCTTACAAAGTCAAAATCGCCCAAATGCATGGTTTTTAAAAGGTTTTAAAACACTTCTTCATTCAAAATATATTTTGAGTTAAACTTGTTTCAAAACGAAGTCTCTAAGCGTACAGACTGACCCTTGCGCATCGGTGCAAGAAGGTCTGCGACGTAAAAATCCTGCTTGCCTACAATCGCCTTTCAAAAGTCAGATTATTTTCAAAACATACTTTGCTAGTTAAAGTAAACTAGCTGGCACGCCCATAAAGCGAAGTAGATTGCGAAAAGGTTCACTTCAGGCCTAAGAACCCGCAAGTGAAAATTTTCGGTGTCTACAGATTTGGCACGCCCAGTGGGACCCGGGACTTAAGCAGACTTCAAACAAACGAGTTATACTCAAATTTTCGAAAAAAAAGAGTGTTTTTCAAAAATCGTGCATACTTAGGAAAATTGCATGAAAATGGATAGAAAGCTACAAAAATCTTCGTTGAGTAAACTAAAAGAGGTTTTCAAATCAGATAAAGCCCAAAGAGAGCTCGATGAGATTGAAAAAATATTTCAAAAGATGGATGCTTTAAGCAAGGAGCTTAAAGCCCATCGAACACATAGCAGCTCTTCGAGGGCACATACAGATCGTGAATTGAAAACCGATCTCAAACTCAATGAAGGATTGGAGATTAGAGACAAATCCCGGCAAAGGGATAAGTCGTCCACTCCTACAACTTCAAGCTTTTCAAAATCCATAGAAAAACCAAAAAAAGATTTTTCTATTTCAAAAAACCAAAAAAATCTTGAAAATTTGGAAAAAGACCAAAAAATCGAAAAACAAAATTTTGAAATTTCGAAAACTTCAAGTAAAAGTCCTAAGTCTAGGCACACACATACAGTGGGACATGAAGTCCACACCCTACAAAGGAACGAGAGTGAAAAACAGGAAGGTTTCGAAAGGAAACGCCTCGTTAAACCCCGGGGGCTCAAAACAGAGTTACCCGGGAAATCGGCTTGCTCTCACCCTGAAAAGGTAGACAAGCCACAAAGAGGTATGCCTGAAACCCATCCTTCTCAAGACTCTCTTCTTCATGTAGGGTCATCAGATGCATTAGATAACCCCTTTGCACACACAAACCCACAAACTGTGCCAAAACTTGAGGATTTTCAAGGTGCGCCAACTATCGCGCACCATTCAAAGGAATTTCAAAAACAAAAAGAAGTTTCGAAAATGGTAGACATGGAGACCCCTAATGCATGCATCGACATCTTAGGAGCTCATAACCCTACCATAGAAAAACCCACTTCTTCGAGCCTAGTCTTGTGCCCTGGAACCAAGGCTATGGCTTTGAAACAAAATCAATCCCTAGGGGCACCACGAGTTGAACCTAGGGACCAAGTCAAAAACTTCAAGGGACCTTGCATGGCTCCCCTTGAAGTAAATCTTTCCCAAAATGGGGTATGGAACCATAAGTTTTCCATAACCCTGCTATGTCCAAAACTCCTCAAGGAACCAAGCTTGGCTTTCCTTGAGGGCAAAGTCTCCCAAACCAGGTTTGTATGGAAGCCCAAGTCTTCCATCACCCCGGAATCCAAACTCCCGATATCCAAAAGGGTATATATCCCCAACATGGACGATATCATGTTCCAAGACCATGATTTATACCAAAACTTTTCGAAAAACAAAAAGTCTTGGAACATGATTTTGAATATGGGATATAAACCCTACGCGGGCCTGGGAACCCGAAACCAAGGTAGGCTTGAGCCTGTCCTACCTAAAACCAATAGGGAACGATATGGACTGGGCTACAGCCCACCCATACCACCAGAGCCACCACCTAAGACCATTTGGGTCAAGGGTGCCTTGTAGAACCTCTAAAACCGAAACCCATGTCTTAGACCTATCTGATTAGAGTCTGATTCATGAATGTTTTCTTTGAAGGTTCAATGGAAGATCCCTACTTTTGAAAAAAACAAAAAAGTTGAAAACTCTCAAAATCTCAAAAACATTTGGAAAAACGAAAATTACAAAAAGAAATTTATTTCCAAAAGCCTTTGGCCATGTACAAAAGCCCATTTTCGAAAAATTGTAAAAATGCTTTCGAAAATTGTATATACTCCCTGAAACCAAGTGTGCAAAAAGCTGGTCCTATCCACCCTTTTGCCTAGAGCTTTTTCAAAAATGAAAAGCTCGAGAATCACCAAAGCAAGGAGGAATAAACACCTCCAAGCTTCATGAACTTCGCAAAATCCTTAACTTATGAAAAATTGGGGATTTTTAGAAATAAGTTAACCCATAGTGTGTGCATAAGCATCATGCATTACACTTTGAAATCATTCATATGCATCGAGTCTAGACATCATTCTAGAAATCGAATTCAGGGTTTTGCAAAACCAAAGGGGCAATAAGAGTCGACCCCCTAAGTATCGAGCCTTCATAGGCATGTCTCCATACAAATCAAAACCAACACCTTCGAGGCAAATTTTAAAAAAAAAAAAAAAAAAAAAAAAAAAAAAAAAAAGGAAATGAGAATCTTGAAAAAGGGTTACACATTTCACAAAAACCTTTCATGGCTTTGAAAAGAAAGATTTTCTTCAACTTCTGGTTTATATAAAAACCTTGATTGTGTTAGGATAAAGAACATGAATCTCACGATGAAATATGGAGACCATGTCAAAACTAAAACCTGATGGCCATGACGATCACTTAGGGCTGGTTATGTTTCCCATCCTTGAGCAAAAAGTATCATGATCATGTTAGAAAAACCATGGAAGTGCATGGACATGAACATACCATTGTCCATCCAAAATCCCTTTGAAAAACCATGGCCCTTCACCATATGGCCATGCGAAATTCCCATCAAGCTAGGGGCATTTTTAAACACAGCCCCTAGACACTTTCCATGGATAAGTGAACGCATCTCCTTCATGATTTGTGAGATACATTTCATGTGTTCATCATTGCATAAAGACATGTATTTCCATTTTAAAACACATGGAGTGCATAGCATGCATCATATCACCCCGAAGAAAGCCCAAAAGCGTGGCAAACTCGAGTAGAAATATCCCCATGTCTTCAAAAGGGCAACAAAAATTAGAAATTTGTTGATATTGTGGGTAGAAATTAGCAAAACCCCGAAGATGCCCGAATATTCAAAAGGGTTTATGTTGAATTCTTTTTCAAAAAGATTTTGAAAAATCGAACTCCTTTGAAACTTCTTGAAAGAAGGATCGAAGTAGATTGTATAACCCCGAATGGAGGAATCTATACTTTTCGAAAAGTAGAGTCTTCCAAAAATGAATTGGCTATATTTCAAAGAACCCTGGCTTACAAGATTAAGCCTTGTTCAAAATATCAAAATATTTTCGAATAGCAGATGCTATTAAGAAATAGGACGATCTCGTTTGAATCGAGTAACCAAAGGGATAAGCCCTCCCCCATCCTACTTTCTCTCCGAAAAGGAAAATTGGCTGTTTTCAAAAGGAAAACAAAAAAAAACGAGAATGCAAAAACTCCTCCGAAAGTGGTCTTCCCTTCATAAACAGGGAATACAAAAACTCCTCCGAAAGAGGTCTTCTCGTTTCAAAAGAAAAAGGAGATATAAAAACACTCCTCTCAAAGAGGTCTTCCCTTCATAAACAGGGAATACAAAAACTCCTCCAAAGAGCTGCTCTCCTTTAAAAGAAAAGAGGGATTAATGAAAAAATACTCCCAAAGGGAGACCCTCTATGAAAAAAAAGAAACAAAAAGCCAAAGCTCCAAAGAGCGATTTTCCGATTCTTTGCCTAAAACCACGGGACGCTTCAGAAGGGACCGTGGTATCTCTTTCCCATATCCCTATGGCTTATCCCCGAGGAAAAAGATTCAAATTTGCGAAAATCCTAAAGTACGAATAAAATCGGCTTATTTGGATTTCATTTTGTTTGAGAACTCGACTCTGTTTTGTAGGAAATGGAACTTTGAAATGTTTTCCAAGTTTTCCTACCCAAAAACCTCTACTGAGTAGCAGGTATTGAAACCCGAATGAAGGGAAGTATGAAAAATGGAAGTCCTTTTCGATACAAGTTAAAAGGAGTTCCTTTTCAAAAAGAAATTTTCGAAAAACCCACGAATGTCAAAAAGACATGGGTAAAAACCTGCTCGGAGCAACCAGCCTCAAAAGGCTCTCTTCGGGCTCAAAAACAAAAAAATAAAATTTTTCTCATGCATGCATTCAAAGAGTCATTCGTGCATGATCATACATATAGGGAAATAGCTAGGAAAAGCCCCCTTTTGCTAAAAATCCCCACCTGTGTAAAAAGAAAACAGGGTTTTTTGTGAAACAAATGGTGTATTCTCGAGAAAATTTGAGAGAAAAACCAAAATGGGGTGTTTCTTCTTTGCCATTATCCAAATACATTTGGATAATGCCAAAGAGGGGCATCTGTAAACACCCCAAATCTTCTATTTTTCAAAAACTCTCGAAACACCAAAAAGCTCATTTGAGCCAAAACGACGACCTGTTTTGAAATGTGAAAACAGGTACAGAAGGCAAAAGAAGACTCTAGGCCCGAAGAGGATTCAAGCCCAGAGCTTCAGAAGCCACTCCCTGATAAAAAAACAAAAGAAAGCAGAGCCCATTTGATGAAAAGCTCAACGGAGTCCAGAACGGCGAGACGGAGTCCGGACGACAAAGTTGGGGAAAACCCAGCACCAGACGGAGCGCTGATGAAGCCAGTGCCCGCACAGATCGTTCGCCTCAAGAAGCCAAGAAGGACTGTCCGAAGAAATTTTGATTTGGATCTGGACCATATATATCCAGATCCAAATCCATGTAATGAATAGTGTTTGGATTTGGGCCAATCCAAATAGTGTTTGGGTCGATCCAAATAGTGTTTGGATTTGGATTGGATCCAAATAGTATTTGGATTGGATCGAATTTGGATCAAAATATCCAGATCCGTATCCATAAAAATATTGGGTTTGGATCGGATACAGATCTCAAAATATCCGAGATCCAATATCCAGATCCAAATAGTGTTTGGATTTGGGTATGGATCCAAACCCCAAACCCAAACCCAAATCCAAGACCCACCTCAAATCTCTATAAATAGAGGTGAGGGGGTCCATGTAAAGGGTTCATGCAAATATTTGGGAGGAGAGAGAGGGAGTGATAGACCTAGCCATGTGGGCTCATTGGGTGAGGTGGGTTCAAGCCATGTGGGCTAAGTGGGTCTAGACCAAGTGGCTGCAACCAAGGTGGGCTGGACCAAGTGGCTGCAACCGTGGAGACGTGGGCTCAAGCCAAGAAGGACCGGCTCCAAGAGGTAAACCTAACCCCAACCTAGCCTAGGTTCGAACCTACCTAACCCTAACTGAACCAACCTAACCCTAACTGAACCCTAACTAGACCTAACCTAACCCCAACCGCCTCAAACCATCCCTAACAAACCCCAACAACTTCAACCCGGCCGGCCGTGAGCAACCAGCACCTGCCGCGCGCCCTGAGTCCTGCCGCGCGCCCCTTCTGCTGCCGCGCGCCCTGCTTCCTGCCGCGCGCCCCTCTGTCGCCTGCACGCCCCGTGCCGCAGCCGTCCCGCGCTACTGCGCGCCCTGCGCCCCAGCGCGCCCAGCGCCAGGCGCCAGGCGCCAGACGCCTCCCTGCCGACCCGACTGCCTCCCTGCCGCCCTGTCCACCTTCCTGCCGCCCTGTCCACCTTCCTGCCGACCCAACCTGCACCCTGGCCGTGACCTGTACCCTAGGACAGACCCTAGGACAGACCCTACACAGCCCCCGTCTTGGCCGAACCTTAGTTCCCCTAAGACCCTAATCGTGCCCCATAGAACCTCCCTCGAAGCCCCCTAGGATAACCCCCTCTTGGCTGCCCAAGGTGAACCGTGAGCCCACGTGCAAGCAAGTTGAACATGGACCAGCTATTTGTAAGTGTCTAAACTTGGTCTATTACATTAACTTGCTTTATATTCAATTAAATTTTGGTACGGGGTTGTAGTAAAGGAGCTTCGTCTCCCCCCGATTGTAATAACGTGGTTTGACACACCCACACACATGTGCACTTGAGCCTTTCCGCTCTTAGTCGTACACTTTTTGCACACACACGGGCCTAACAAGCCCTTAATATATAGTTATATTTATATATTTTAAGTCAAGGGGGTTTTTAATTAAGTCGTGTGTGTTGTCTTTCCATTTTCCACACGCACACACATTGAGCCTTCGCTCTTACTCCCAAGACCTTAGTAAAGGCCTTATTGCAGTTATATTTGGGTTTCATTTATGTCGTGTGCGTAGTACTTCAATTCTACACTCACACACATTGAGCTTTCGCTCTTACTCCCAAGACCTTAGTCAAGGCATACTGCAATTTATATTTGGGTTTCATTTCATGTCGTGTGTGTAAGTCTTTCAATTCAAGCACGCACACACATTGAGCCTTCGCTCTTATTTCCAAGACCCAAGTAAGGGCCCCTACATATACTCTATATAAAGTATTTCTTTCGGCTACGTCTTTAAGATTCGGGTTTTAAGGTTCAAGTCGTGTGCGTTGTCTTTCAATATATACACGACACACACTTACACAATTGAGCCTTTCCGCTCTTAAGATATAGCCATATTTCCCCTTCGGCTATTTACTTTACAAGTCATTTCCCTTCGGCTATTTACTTTACAAGTCATTTCCCTTCGGCAATTTCCCTTCGGCATTGTCTTTTAAATTTCGGGTTTTCCCTTTGGAGTAGCGTGAGTTTGCATTGCATCTACGCCATACCACGAGGTAGGACGCATATTGCATCGAAGCAAGCCCCGTACTCCCGCTCAAATTCGCCCCATGTAGTGGAGTGTTCATAACACACACCTAGGTGGCCCATAAAGGGATAAAAAGAAAGACTTAGGCACGTGCAAATCCACGTGATCTAAAATCTGAAAATCGTACAAACCCGAATCAAATCGTGCAAGACTTAGGCTATTTCGATGCATGCCCATCGTGCCTAAGTAGATTAAAATTTGTAAGACTTAGGGTCGTCCAACCCTTACAAAGTCAAAATCGCCCAAATGCATGGTTTTTAAAAGGTTTTAAAACACTTCTTCATTCAAAATATATTTTGAGTTAAACTTGTTTCAAAACGAAGTCTCTAAGCGTACAGACTGACCCTTGCGCATCGGTGCAAGAAGGTCTGCGACGTAAAAATCCTGCTTGCCTACAATCGCCTTTCAAAAGTCAGATTATTTTCAAAACATACTTTGCTAGTTAAAGTAAACTAGCTGGCACGCCCATAAAGCGAAGTAGATTGCGAAAAGGTTCACTTCAGGCCTAAGAACCCGCAAGTGAAAATTTTCGGTGTCTACAGATTTGGCACGCCCAGTGGGACCCGGGACTTAAGCAGACTTCAAACAAACGAGTTATACTCAAATTTTCGAAAAAAAAGAGTGTTTTTCAAAAATCGTGCATACTTAGGAAAATTGCATGAAAATGGATAGAAAGCTACAAAAATCTTCGTTGAGTAAACTAAAAGAGGTTTTCAAATCAGATAAAGCCCAAAGAGAGCTCGATGAGATTGAAAAAATATTTCAAAAGATGGATGCTTTAAGCAAGGAGCTTAAAGCCCATCGAACACATAGCAGCTCTTCGAGGGCACATACAGATCGTGAATTGAAAACCGATCTCAAACTCAATGAAGGATTGGAGATTAGAGACAAATCCCGGCAAAGGGATAAGTCGTCCACTCCTACAACTTCAAGCTTTTCAAAATCCATAGAAAAACCAAAAAAAGATTTTTCTATTTCAAAAAACCAAAAAAATCTTGAAAATTTGGAAAAAGACCAAAAAATCGAAAAACAAAATTTTGAAATTTCGAAAACTTCAAGTAAAAGTCCTAAGTCTAGGCACACACATACAGTGGGACATGAAGTCCACACCCTACAAAGGAACGAGAGTGAAAAACAGGAAGGTTTCGAAAGGAAACGCCTCGTTAAACCCCGGGGGCTCAAAACAGAGTTACCCGGGAAATCGGCTTGCTCTCACCCTGAAAAGGTAGACAAGCCACAAAGAGGTATGCCTGAAACCCATCCTTCTCAAGACTCTCTTCTTCATGTAGGGTCATCAGATGCATTAGATAACCCCTTTGCACACACAAACCCACAAACTGTGCCAAAACTTGAGGATTTTCAAGGTGCGCCAACTATCGCGCACCATTCAAAGGAATTTCAAAAACAAAAAGAAGTTTCGAAAATGGTAGACATGGAGACCCCTAATGCATGCATCGACATCTTAGGAGCTCATAACCCTACCATAGAAAAACCCACTTCTTCGAGCCTAGTCTTGTGCCCTGGAACCAAGGCTATGGCTTTGAAACAAAATCAATCCCTAGGGGCACCACGAGTTGAACCTAGGGACCAAGTCAAAAACTTCAAGGGACCTTGCATGGCTCCCCTTGAAGTAAATCTTTCCCAAAATGGGGTATGGAACCATAAGTTTTCCATAACCCTGCTATGTCCAAAACTCCTCAAGGAACCAAGCTTGGCTTTCCTTGAGGGCAAAGTCTCCCAAACCAGGTTTGTATGGAAGCCCAAGTCTTCCATCACCCCGGAATCCAAACTCCCGATATCCAAAAGGGTATATATCCCCAACATGGACGATATCATGTTCCAAGACCATGATTTATACCAAAACTTTTCGAAAAACAAAAAGTCTTGGAACATGATTTTGAATATGGGATATAAACCCTACGCGGGCCTGGGAACCCGAAACCAAGGTAGGCTTGAGCCTGTCCTACCTAAAACCAATAGGGAACGATATGGACTGGGCTACAGCCCACCCATACCACCAGAGCCACCACCTAAGACCATTTGGGTCAAGGGTGCCTTGTAGAACCTCTAAAACCGAAACCCATGTCTTAGACCTATCTGATTAGAGTCTGATTCATGAATGTTTTCTTTGAAGGTTCAATGGAAGATCCCTACTTTTGAAAAAAACAAAAAAGTTGAAAACTCTCAAAATCTCAAAAACATTTGGAAAAACGAAAATTACAAAAAGAAATTTATTTCCAAAAGCCTTTGGCCATGTACAAAAGCCCATTTTCGAAAAATTGTAAAAATGCTTTCGAAAATTGTATATACTCCCTGAAACCAAGTGTGCAAAAAGCTGGTCCTATCCACCCTTTTGCCTAGAGCTTTTTCAAAAATGAAAAGCTCGAGAATCACCAAAGCAAGGAGGAATAAACACCTCCAAGCTTCATGAACTTCGCAAAATCCTTAACTTATGAAAAATTGGGGATTTTTAGAAATAAGTTAACCCATAGTGTGTGCATAAGCATCATGCATTACACTTTGAAATCATTCATATGCATCGAGTCTAGACATCATTCTAGAAATCGAATTCAGGGTTTTGCAAAACCAAAGGGGCAATAAGAGTCGACCCCCTAAGTATCGAGCCTTCATAGGCATGTCTCCATACAAATCAAAACCAACACCTTCGAGGCAAATTTTAAAAAAAAAAAAAAAAAAAAGGAAATGAGAATCTTGAAAAAGGGTTACACATTTCACAAAAACCTTTCATGGCTTTGAAAAGAAAGATTTTCTTCAACTTCTGGTTTATATAAAAACCTTGATTGTGTTAGGATAAAGAACATGAATCTCACGATGAAATATGGAGACCATGTCAAAACTAAAACCTGATGGCCATGACGATCACTTAGGGCTGGTTATGTTTCCCATCCTTGAGCAAAAAGTATCATGATCATGTTAGAAAAACCATGGAAGTGCATGGACATGAACATACCATTGTCCATCCAAAATCCCTTTGAAAAACCATGGCCCTTCACCATATGGCCATGCGAAATTCCCATCAAGCTAGGGGCATTTTTAAACACAGCCCCTAGACACTTTCCATGGATAAGTGAACGCATCTCCTTCATGATTTGTGAGATACATTTCATGTGTTCATCATTGCATAAAGACATGTATTTCCATTTTAAAACACATGGAGTGCATAGCATGCATCATATCACCCCGAAGAAAGCCCAAAAGCGTGGCAAACTCGAGTAGAAATATCCCCATGTCTTCAAAGGGCAACAAAAATTAGAAATTTGTTGATATTGTGGGTAGAAATTAGCAAAACCCCGAAGATGCCCGAATATTCAAAAGGGTTTATGTTGAATTCTTTTTCAAAAAGATTTTGAAAAATCGAACTCCTTTGAAACTTCTTGAAAGAAGGATCGAAGTAGATTGTATAACCCCGAATGGAGGAATCTATACTTTTCGAAAAGTAGAGTCTTCCAAAAATGAATTGGCTATATTTCAAAGAACCCTGGCTTACAAGATTAAGCCTTGTTCAAAATATCAAAATATTTTCGAATAGCAGATGCTATTAAGAAATAGGACGATCTCGTTTGAATCGAGTAACCAAAGGGATAAGCCCTCCCCCATCCTACTTTCTCTCCGAAAAGGAAAATTGGCTGTTTTCAAAAGGAAAACAAAAAAAAACGAGAATGCAAAAACTCCTCCGAAAGTGGTCTTCCCTTCATAAACAGGGAATACAAAAACTCCTCCGAAAGAGGTCTTCTCGTTTCAAAGAAAAAGGAGATATAAAAACACTCCTCTCAAAGAGGTCTTCCCTTCATAAACAGGGAATACAAAAACTCCTCCAAAGAGCTGCTCTCCTTTAAAAGAAAAGAGGGATTAATGAAAAAATACTCCCAAAGGGAGACCCTCTATGAAAAAAAAGAAACAAAAAGCCAAAGCTCCAAAGAGCGATTTTCCGATTCTTTGCCTAAAACCACGGGACGCTTCAGAAGGGACCGTGGTATCTCTTTCCCATATCCCTATGGCTTATCCCCGAGGAAAAAGATTCAAATTTGCGAAAATCCTAAAGTACGAATAAAATCGGCTTATTTGGATTTCATTTTGTTTGAGAACTCGACTCTGTTTTGTAGGAAATGGAACTTTGAAATGTTTTCCAAGTTTTCCTACCCAAAAACCTCTACTGAGTAGCAGGTATTGAAACCCGAATGAAGGGAAGTATGAAAAATGGAAGTCCTTTTCGATACAAGTTAAAAGGAGTTCCTTTTCAAAAAGAAATTTTCGAAAAACCCACGAATGTCAAAAAGACATGGGTAAAAACCTGCTCGGAGCAACCAGCCTCAAAAGGCTCTCTTCGGGCTCAAAAACAAAAAAATAAAATTTTTCTCATGCATGCATTCAAAGAGTCATTCGTGCATGATCATACATATAGGGAAATAGCTAGGAAAAGCCCCCTTTTGCTAAAAATCCCCACCTGTGTAAAAAGAAAACAGGGTTTTTTGTGAAACAAATGGTGTATTCTCGAGAAAATTTGAGAGAAAAACCAAAATGGGGTGTTTCTTCTTTGCCATTATCCAAATACATTTGGATAATGCCAAGAGGGGCATCTGTAAACACCCCAAATCTTCTATTTTTCAAAAACTCTCGAAACACCAAAAAGCTCATTTGAGCCAAAACGACGACCTATTTTGAAATGTGAAAACAGGTACAGAAGGCAAAAGAAGACTCTAGGCCCGAAGAGGATTCAAGCCCAGAGCTTCAGAAGCCACTCCCTGATAAAAAAACAAAAGAAAGCAGAGCCCATTTGATGAAAAGCTCAACGGAGTCCAGAACGGCGAGACGGAGTCCGGACGACAAAGTTGGGGAAAACCCAGCACCAGACGGAGCGCTGATGAAGCCAGTGCCCGCACAGATCGTTCGCCTCAAGAAGCCAAGAAGGACTGTCCGAAGAAATTTTGATTTGGATCTGGACCATATATATCCAGATCCAAATCCATGTAATGAATAGTGTTTGGATTTGGGCCAATCCAAATAGTGTTTGGGTCGATCCAAATAGTGTTTGGATTTGGATTGGATCCAAATAGTATTTGGATTGGATCGAATTTGGATCAAAATATCCAGATCCGTATCCATAAAAATATTGGGTTTGGATCGGATACAGATCTCAAAATATCCGAGATCCAATATCCAGATCCAAATAGTGTTTGGATTTGGGTATGGATCCAAACCCCAAACCCAAACCCAAATCCAAGACCCACCTCAAATCTCTATAAATAGAGGTGAGGGGGTCCATGTAAAGGGTTCATGCAAATATTTGGGAGGAGAGAGAGGGAGTGATAGACCTAGCCATGTGGGCTCATTGGGTGAGGTGGGTTCAAGCCATGTGGGCTAAGTGGGTCTAGACCAAGTGGCTGCAACCAAGGTGGGCTGGACCAAGTGGCTGCAACCGTGGAGACGTGGGCTCAAGCCAAGAAGGACCGGCTCCAAGAGGTAAACCTAACCCCAACCTAGCCTAGGTTCGAACCTACCTAACCCTAACTGAACCAACCTAACCCTAACTGAACCCTAACTAGACCTAACCTAACCCCAACCGCCTCAAACCATCCCTAACAAACCCCAACAACTTCAACCCGGCCGGCCGTGAGCAACCAGCACCTGCCGCGCGCCCTGAGTCCTGCCGCGCGCCCCTTCTGCTGCCGCGCGCCCTGCTTCCTGCCGCGCGCCCCTCTGTCGCCTGCACGCCCCGTGCCGCAGCCGTCCCGCGCTACTGCGCGCCCTGCGCCCCAGCGCGCCCAGCGCCAGGCGCCCGTCTGCTGCGCCAGGCGCCAGACGCCTCCCTGCCGACCCGACTGCCTCCCTGCCGCCCTGTCCACCTTCCTGCCGCCCTGTCCACCTTCCTGCCGACCCAACCTGCACCCTGGCCGTGACCTGTACCCTAGGACAGACCCTAGGACAGACCCTACACAGCCCCCGTCTTGGCCGAACCTTAGTTCCCCTAAGACCCTAATCGTGCCCCATAGAACCTCCCTCGAAGCCCCCTAGGATAACCCCCTCTTGGCTGCCCAAGGTGAACCGTGAGCCCACGTGCAAGCAAGTTGAACATGGACCAGCTATTTGTAAGTGTCTAAACTTGGTCTATTACATTAACTTGCTTTATATTCAATTAAATTTTGGTACGGGGTTGTAGTAAAGGAGCTTCGTCTCCCCCCGATTGTAATAACGTGGTTTGACACACCCACACACATGTGCACTTGAGCCTTTCCGCTCTTAGTCGTACACTTTTTGCACACACACGGGCCTAACAAGCCCTTAATATATAGTTATATTTATATATTTTAAGTCAAGGGGGTTTTTAATTAAGTCGTGTGTGTTGTCTTTCCATTTTCCACACGCACACACATTGAGCCTTCGCTCTTACTCCCAAGACCTTAGTAAAGGCCTTATTGCAGTTATATTTGGGTTTCATTTATGTCGTGTGCGTAGTACTTCAATTCTACACTCACACACATTGAGCTTTCGCTCTTACTCCCAAGACCTTAGTCAAGGCATACTGCAATTTATATTTGGGTTTCATTTCATGTCGTGTGTGTAAGTCTTTCAATTCAAGCACGCACACACATTGAGCCTTCGCTCTTATTTCCAAGACCCAAGTAAGGGCCCCTACATATACTCTATATAAAGTATTTCTTTCGGCTACGTCTTTAAGATTCGGGTTTTAAGGTTCAAGTCGTGTGCGTTGTCTTTCAATATATACACGACACACACTTACACAATTGAGCCTTTCCGCTCTTAAGATATAGCCATATTTCCCCTTCGGCTATTTACTTTACAAGTCATTTCCCTTCGGCTATTTACTTTACAAGTCATTTCCCTTCGGCAATTTCCCTTCGGCATTGTCTTTTAAATTTCGGGTTTTCCCTTTGGAGTAGCGTGAGTTTGCATTGCATCTACGCCATACCACGAGGTAGGACGCATATTGCATCGAAGCAAGCCCCGTACTCCCGCTCAAATTCGCCCCATGTAGTGGAGTGTTCATAACACACACCTAGGTGGCCCATAAAGGGATAAAAAGAAAGACTTAGGCACGTGCAAATCCACGTGATCTAAAATCTGAAAATCGTACAAACCCGAATCAAATCGTGCAAGACTTAGGCTATTTCGATGCATGCCCATCGTGCCTAAGTAGATTAAAATTTGTAAGACTTAGGGTCGTCCAACCCTTACAAAGTCAAAATCGCCCAAATGCATGGTTTTTAAAAGGTTTTAAAACACTTCTTCATTCAAAATATATTTTGAGTTAAACTTGTTTCAAAACGAAGTCTCTAAGCGTACAGACTGACCCTTGCGCATCGGTGCAAGAAGGTCTGCGACGTAAAAATCCTGCTTGCCTACAATCGCCTTTCAAAAGTCAGATTATTTTCAAAACATACTTTGCTAGTTAAAGTAAACTAGCTGGCACGCCCATAAAGCGAAGTAGATTGCGAAAAGGTTCACTTCAGGCCTAAGAACCCGCAAGTGAAAATTTTCGGTGTCTACAGGGGTCACACAATCCACCTTGATCCCTCTTTCACGAAGTTCAAAGGAGATCCCCTCAAAACATTTACAAAAGGTATTCAGCTTAGACCCTACACATGGTATTTTTTCAAATATTGGGCGTTTATAGGGTCTGCTAAATTACTACCCTCAACATCGATTAACCAATATGCATTATTGGTGGTTGTTCCCCTTACAACATAGGGACCATGCCACTTGTGCCACCACTTTCCAAGTGGATGTGGGCCACGTTGGTGGATGATTTTCAATACAAGGTTTTCCACTTTGAAGTGGTGAGGCTTCATATGCTTTTCATAATGTCGGGCTATCTTTTGTCGGTATGCATGCGCATGATCGATAGCAAGGAGTCTTTTCTCATCTAACAAATCAAGCTCAGCCATCCTAGCATGTTAAGAAGTCTCTAGGGGGAGGTGGAGTGCGAGTGATGTATGAAATTAATGCAATTTGGTATAAATGGGGAGAATAGTGTTTGTACTACAGACCAACTCAAATGGCATGGCATTGGTGGGTGTTCGGATGGAAGTCCTATAAGCCCATAAGGCTTCATCAAGCTTCTCATGCCATGTCCTACCCTTCTCTAAAGTTTTCTCAATGATGCTTATGAGAGTTTTGTTTGTGGCTTCGGCTTGGCCATTGCATTGAGTTATACCATATGTAGCGCACAACTTTTTCACCCTTTTGTTTTCGAATGGGGTGCCATTATCGGACACTAGGTCTCTTGGAACTCCAAATCGAGCCAAGATATTCTTCTTAATGAATGCCACTACATGTTGCCCCTGGACATTAGCCAAGGAGGTAGCTTCAACCCATTTAGAAAAATATTCAGTGGCTGCTAGGATGAACCTATGTCCATTTGATGCATTTGGGAAGATTGGTCCTATGATGTCAAACGCCCACATGGCGAATGGCCACCTCCATGTTCTCCATCGTGGAATTCATGCATTATAATCCTAGCCTCCTCAAGGTCTACACACCTTAACAAGATGCCGGTAAAACTCTTTTTATAGAGAAATCCTCCCAAAATCACGTATCGGGTTGAAATTTTTTGAATGAAAGCTTTATCCCGAGAAGAAGCAAATTCTAAAAATCCTCCATTTTCTAAGAAGTTTTTAATGTCTTGAAACCAGGGTTTTTCAATAAAATTTTGGTTATTTTGGCAAATCTCCAAATCGTGGGTGGATGGAGTGGGTGAGTGCCATATCTCTAAGGATTGGGTTCCCAAGTTGGGATCAACCCTTAGGGCTGATCCTAAGGATGAGAGGGCATCTGCGATGGTGGTGTCCTCTCTACCTATGTGAGTGAGTGTACATGATTTAAAGGAATCGACCAGTTTGGTGGCCAATTCATGGTATGGAGTGAGTTTTTCATTTTTGACTTGTCAAATTTTCAAGACTTGGTTTATCTCCAAAGAGTTCGATGCATGATGCCCCTAGATTTTTCAAAATTTTCAAGCCTTGTATGAGTGCCTCATATTCGGCAATATTATTGGAACATTCGAAATCTAGGTGAATAGCAATGGGGATCTCTCCCTTTTCAGGGGATATAAGAATGACTCCCACACCTGCCCCTCTTTGGTTCCTTGCCCAATCAAAATTCATTTTCCATACTTGGTTTTCATTCAAACAACTTGCTAAAACATGGTTTTGAAAATCATTTGTAAAGATGCCCTCATTGGGCATTTCATCAAGTATGGGATATGTCTCTTCCAGGGGGAATTTAGCCACATAATTAGCTAGGGCTTGTCCCTTAATGGAGGTTTGATGGTGGAATTTTAAGTCATATTCCATTAAGAGGAGCTGCCATTTACCAAGCCTACCCGTGAGGATAGGTTTTTCAAACAAGTGCTTGATCGGATCAAGCCTAGACACTATCCATATCTCATGATCTAAGAAGTAGTGTTTGAACTTTTGGCAGGCCCATCCCAAGTCCAAGCACGTTTTCTCTATGGCTTGATAATTTCTTTCATATGCCAATAGAGTTTTTGAAATGTAGTAAATAGCATACTCTTTATGGCTATCATCCTCATACTGGGCTAGTAAAGCACCCAATGCATTCATATGCATGGAAATGTAAAGCAACAATGGTTTTCCTTGCTTTGGAGGTTTTAAAGTCGGAGGATTTACCAAATAAGTTTTTAATCTTTCGAAAGCTTTTTGACAATCGTCGTCCCATACAAACTTCACCCCTTTTCTTAAAAGCTTGTTGGAAGGTTTGCATCTTGTTGCAAGGTTCGAAATAAACCTTCTAATTGATTGAAACCTTGGAGGCTTCGGATTTGGGTCAAGTTGGAGGGTGGAGGCATGTCTATGATGGCTCGACACTTTGAGCGGTTGACTTCAATGCCCCTTTGGCTTACCATAAAGCCTAAAAACTTACCTGATTCTACTCCGAAGACACACTTTTGAGGGTTTAGTTTCACTTTGTAGAGCCTAAGCCTTTCAAAAACCTTTTGCAAAGATTCGATGTGTGTGCATCGGGTTTTTGACTTTACCAAAAGATCATCCACATATACTTCCAAGAGTTCATGAATTTGATCATGAAAATGGTTGTCATGGCTCTTTGGTATGTGGCACCGGCATTTTCAATCCAAAGGGCATAACAGTGTAACAATATGTGCCCCAAGGTGTAGTAAAAGCAGTTTTAGCCTGATCTCTTTGAGCTAACTTGATTTGATTATAATCTGAGTAGCCATCCATAAAAGAAAACATTTCATGATTCGCAGTGCTGTCCACTATCAAATCAATGTTTGGTAAAGGAAAATTATCTTTTGCAGTGGCTTTGTTCAGATTTCTAAAATCGATGCAAATCCGAATTTTCTGTTTAGATTTTTGAACTACAACTATATTTGAAAAGCCAATCAGAATACGCAATGGGTTTTATAAATCCAGCCTTTAAAAGATCTTCCAAACCCTCTTTTACTTGAGAGTGGACATTGGGATGGATTTTTCTAAGCTTTGCTTTATTGGTTTAGCATCTGGTTCTAGGGGAAGACAATGTTCTACAATTTTTGGGTATAAACCCGGCATATCTTCGTAGGTCCATGCAAACACATCTAGGTAGGTCTTCAAGAATGCAATGAATGATGCTTTCTCATGCTCATGCAAACATGTGCCTATCTTAACGTGCTTAGGATTAGACTCACTTCCTAGGTTGATTTCTATAAAATCCCCTCCTGCGGAATTTGAAGGTTTTTCCAAGTCAAGGATTTTGTGAAACTCGGGAAGCTCGAAGGCTTGATCCTCCTCAAGGAAGAGGGGATCCTCCTCCGTGCTTTGATCATTCTAGAGAATTTTGGGTCCTAGGGAAGTTTGAGGCGACGCCTGGTTTTCAAAAACTCCTGGTTTTAGTTTTGGGATTTTTACAATTTTTAAAGAACCCTTTACAAAGACAATTTTTTCTTCAAATCTTGCTTTTCCGAAATTGACATTAGGAGCTGATATATACGGAACCTATTTTTGGTATTTTCAGTTTTTTCGATTTTTTTGGTCTTTTGTAAGGAAATGACAGAAATGCAAATCACACTTTTTTTGGGATTTTTTACAATTTTCCAATGTTTTTGGGTTTTGAGGTTTTTCCAATTATTTTTGGATTTTGAAGATATGTAATTTTTTTTGGATTTTTGTCTAAGGAGGAGTCTTCCATCATACCTACAAAGAAAACAATATGAATCAGTCTCTAAACAAGAGGTCTAAGTCATAGGTTTCAGTTTTAGGAGGTTCCAGGGTACCCTTAACCCAAATGGTCGTAGGTGATGGCTCGGGGGTGTAGTTGGAGTGTAGCCTATCCCATGTCAGTTTGGATTTGGCAAGATGGGCTCTAAACAACCTTGGTTTTGGTTCCCTAAACTTTGATAGGGCAGGTAACCCATGTTTAGCATCATGTTCCAAGGCTTTTTCAGTTTTGCAAATATTTGGTAAAGTGGATGGCCTTGGAACTTGGTGTCATCCATGTCATGCTCAAATGGTTTCTTGTTTAGGGATTTTGGGAATATTTGAAGCTTGGTTTTTCCTAGGATGGTCAAGGTTTTGGGCGGGCAGGCTTTGGGCTGTCCCTTGATATACATTACATTCCTAGGTCTTTTGAGGACGAACTTGGATGGTTCGTCCAAGGGTTTCTCGGGGTTGGTCCCACAGGTTTTAAGGCTTAACAAGAAAGGAAAGTTTTGAACTCCCCTTAGTTGAGGATGGTTTTCACCTAGAATTACCACAATTTGGCTTTCGTAGGGGATTTTGACACACCTAAGGAAGGTGGATGGCATGGCCCAAAGGCTATGTATCCATGGTCTTCCCAGGAGTAGGTTGTAATGGGGGTTTATGTCTAGGACATGGAAGACCCCTGTATGGGTTATGCCCCCTATTTCCATAGGTAACTCTACAACTCCTAAGGGTTTAAATGTATTTTCATCGTATCCTATGATAACGATGGGGCTTGGGTTTACAGAAGTCAAGGAGACTCCGATTTGAAAAGCCATGTGTAACGGAAGAATGTTCAGACCTCCTCCCCCATCAACCAAACACCTGTTTAGAGAATGGTGATTCAATACCACCTCTATATGTAAGGCTTGGTTATGGGTTTCATATGATCTTTCTATATTATCTTCCGAGAACACGATGGGGGTTTTAGCACAGATAGGTGCGACTAAAAAGGATAGGGACTCAGGGGTTATGGCCGAGTTAACCTTGGCTCTTTGTAAGATTTTTTCTAAAACTTGTCTATGCTTGGGGGAAGTTTGGATTAGTTTTAGGATAGACATGTTTATAGGGATCTTGGAAAGATGTGTTTCAAAATCATATGGGGTTAACAAGTTTTTTCCTTTATCTATCACCTGAGATTCTTTGGGAATGCATGTTTTTGAAGGGCCAAGAATAATGACCACTTCTTTAGTAGCACCTTTTGCTAGATGTTTGGGTTGATAGATCCTTCTGGACCTGGTCACCTGGCCCACACCTTCCCTAGGGCTCATTCCTATATTGGCTTTAATTTTGTGCTTCGGAGCACCCCGAATTTTTAAAGTGGCTCTAGCTGGGGGCGGGACTCTAAGCGCTGCCCAGATTACTACTTGCTTGGCTTTTTTTATTATAATGAGTGAAGGTGGTGTGTGACAAGGAGTGAAGCCTGTGTATGCAATGCATGCTCTAAACTTTTTAAGGAAGCCGAGAAAACACATACCTCTTTTTCCTTCCCACTGGTGCTTGCGTGGTTGGGGAAGGGTTCTTTAGGAACAGCTTGAGTAGGCTCTGGTTAATCTGTGACCTGGAGCCGGCCCTCCTCTATCAAGTGCTCGATTTTGTTTAAAAGGGAATAATATTTGTTTGTATCATGGCCCTTGAGCCGATGATACTTGCAAAATTTGTTTAGAAATCTCCCTTTTGGAGGTGTCCCCTCGAGAATTTCAGGGAATGTTACCAGTCCTTGGGCAAGCAGGAGGTCGAGAACCTCCGAGATGGGCTGCCCCAATGGAGTATACTCCCTCTTTTCAAATGTTTTTTGAAACTTTTTTTCAAGTTTTTGTTCATTCTTCTTTGAAGTGCCGGCCGGGTTTGTTTCCACTCGGACATTAGCAATCTTTTGGGGTTTTGCCCCCTTGTCTGCCGTGGGTAGCTCGTAAGTTTCGGGTTTTTCAAATCATGGTTTTGGAAACATTTTTCCTTCTCACAAGTCATCGTAGACCCCTTTTTCAGATTTGTTTCGAAGAGGGAAGCTTTTTAATTAACTTATGGAAAGTTGAAATTTCATGCAAAGAAATAAGTGTTTTCAACTCTGTTTTGAAATTTTGAAGGATGAGCATTACTGCACATCCTTCGGAGATGGGCTCTCTCACTTGCCTGAGGAGGGACCTCCATCGAACGATGAATGCATGTACATCCTCGTTCGATGCTTGTTTTGTGTCCCTTAGGGTGTTCAACGTGGGGGTCACTTCTACGTTGTAGGAAAACCTTTGCATAAAGCTATTCGCTAACTCTTCAAAAGTTGCAAACTGGCTTAGGTCGTATGAAGCAAGTCATTTTGAAGCAGTTCCCTTGAGGGAAAGGGGAAACCAATATATCCATTTCGCAGAGTCCTTTTTCTTTTTGTGGGCTCTGCGAGAAAAGAGTTGCATGTGGGATCTAGGATCCCCCGTGCCATCATACCGATTGAAGTTCGGTATATCGTCGTCACTATCTGTTTCATAATTTGTAGGAAAAAAATCAGATAGGGTGTACTTAATCTTTTCTTTGTTTTGCCCCCTCAACAGTTGTTGGAGGGCTTTTCGATCCTTCAGTGTGAAGGACTCATAATATTGGTCCCCCTCCATGATGAAGGTTTCTTTGGGTTTTTTTGACTTTTTAGGTTTTTTCTTAGCTTTGGCAGGTTCGCCATGAGACGAACAAGAGTCAGCCGCCTCGGCCTCTTGGCTAAGGGCGGCGATTTTTGCTTCGAATTCCTTTTGCAAATCTTCGAGCTCTTCTTTTTTGCTTTTGAGATTGGTTTTTGAAAATTTTTTCGAAAAGGAACTTGATGAGCACGAGGCTCGGCTAGACACTTCATTGGAGTCTGAATTCGACATGTTTCAGAATTTTGAAATCCTATAAGTGCAAAAAGGTAGAAGTTAAACACTTTTCTTGGGAAAAAGCCTCTTGGCTAAGGGCGGCGATTTTTGCTTCGAATTCCTTTCGCAAGTCTTCGAGCTCTTCTTTTTTGCTTTTGAGATTGGTTTTTGAAATTTTTTTCGAAAAGGATCTTGATGAGTACGAGGCTCGGCTAGACACTTCATTGGAGTCTGAACTCAACATGTTTCAGAATTTTGAAATCCTATAAGTGCAAAAAGGCAGAAGTTAAACACTTTTCTTGGAAAAAAATTTCGAAGTTTTGTTTTGTTTGATTGAAGTTTGCTTAAGAACCGCATCCCAGCGGGCGTGCCAATTCTGTAAACATGAAAATTTTCACTCCCTGTTTATGGAACTTGAATTGAACTTTTTCGTGCCTACGCTTTTGTGAGCGTGCCAGCTAGGTTACTCAAACTAGCGAAGGTTTTTGAAATATTTCTGACTTTTTGGCGATTGTAGGCAAGCGGACTCTTTTCGCTTTAAACCTTCTTCACCCGATGCTCAAGGGTCTGTTTAAGAGCTTAGAAACTTCAATTTTTCAAACAAATATTTACTTCGAACGATAAGTGTTTGATGAATTCGGTTCATTCACTCTTTGCAAATTTTATTACGGGGCTGGACGTCCCTACTTTTCTTCCAAGTTTATCTATTTAGGCCTGATGTGTGTGTGAAATGTGTGGCCTAATTTCAGTGTGGTTTGAGCGATTTGTTCGAGGGCTTTTGAAAGCGACGAGCGAATGCAGGGATGCTAAAATCCTTTTTGGGTTTTGAGAGCGATGATGCGAACTCACCCAATTTGAAATTGCAACTCACACTGCTTTCACGAAAGTAAACCCACACAAATTGAAGTGCAACTCTACTTTCCCAAAAGTAAACTCACACGAATTTGAAGTGCGACTCTACTTTCACAAAAGTAAACTCACACGAATTGAAATGCGACTCTACTTTCACAAAAGTAAACTCATACAAGCTGAAGTATGTATATATATGTTTATCCTAAGAGCGGAAAGACTCAAGTGTGTGATTGTAAAGAGCGAAAAGGCTCGAGTGCTCGTGGGTGTTCTCGTGTGGAATTTAAATTGCAACTCACACAACTTGAAAGTAAATCCACCCGAATGTAATTGCAACTCACGACTTTCACGACTGCTTTGCCCTCAAGCCCAAATTGGCAACATTCTACCTGTTCAAATGATTTCATCTAAAGAAAGGATGGTTTCAAACAATTTTCTTCAAAGAAATAATAGAAAATTAGACATTGGGAACCAAACCCAAGCACGTTTACTAAATGTTAAACTTATCAAAAACCTTTTGAAATCAAATCAAATCCAAATTTGGCCTAAAAAACTCGCCCGATTGAGAAGAGTTCTATTCTGAGACCCTACACCCATCAAGGGTTAAAGTGGTCTAACACCCTACACCCATCCAGGGCTAAAGTGGTTTGATACCCTACACACATCCAAGGTTAAAGTGGTTTAACACCCTACACCTAATCAAGGGTTAAAGGGGTTGAAACTATAAAGACCAACTCACGGGGCGAAAGCAAGTTACCCATATAAATAAACACTGGGAATTGAACTCAATTGTTTTCAAAATAATATTTGAAGATTTTGACAAAACTCAGTATTTTCAAATATATTCCAAAATGAAATGGTTTTAAATAATAAAAAAGGAAATATTTGAAACCATAAATGAAAAGAGATGAAGCTCAGGTCAAATGAGGACAGAACAAATCAGGATGGGAGCAAAGATCAAGGCAACAATTGAGCCAAGCTTGCATCAAACCAGGACCGAGCTCAAGTTAAAGACGGGGATCAAATAAAGTCAAGACCTCACCAAGCATGGCACAAAGCCGCATCAAGTTTAACTTGGCCAATCCTCACCCAAGTACATCCAACCGGACCCATATAAAGTCCAACCGAACTCCAACCATCTTGGATAAACCGTGACCCATTGGCTAATCTAGGCCTAACCTACCTTGGTTGAACACAGCTTGATAAAACCTTCTTTGGCCTTACCTAATTAAAGGACTTTGATCAAACTACATTGGATAACCTTTACCTAATGATCTTAAGCCATTCTCACCGAAAATGCCATAACCCGGACACACCTTGGCCAAGTTTGGCCGAACCTACATTGGATTGAAGGGCCAAGTCAAAGCGGGCCGAATTCACCTTGGTTCCACCATGACCTAGCCCACAAAGGAGCTGGATGGACTCACCAAAGGGGACCACAAAGGGCCACATGATGCCATGTGGATCAGCCCCAACATTGGATCAAACTTTGGGCCAAGGAGATCCAATTCATGGAAGCCTCTAGCAGCCCCCCCTTGGCCTATAAATAGAGGCCATGGGGGGCTCATTTTGAGCATCTTGCACATTGAGGGACTTGCCAAAACGTGAGGGAAGAAAGAGGGAGAGCCTAGGAGAGAGGAGAAGTGTTGCAAGTTAGAGAGAGAGTGAGAGAGAAGAGAGAAAAAGGGAGGAAGAAGAAAGGGTGGTTCCAAGAGAAGAAAGGGGTCAAACTCCCCATTGTAAATCCGGTTCTTGGAGGTTGCTCAGTGAGTATTCTTTCCTTTCTCCAATCTTTATTTTTCTCTTAACATTCAATTCAAGGAAGGGGTTGTAATAATAGAGCTTTGTCTCCCCCCATGTTGTAATGGCAAGTAGATATGCTGTTAATTTCATTTTCTATGCACTCTACTTGTTTGTTTTCTTGATTCTACCTCTCTATATTCTATAAACCTCCTATAAATTCTAATCCCCTCTATGCTTAAGCTAATATATATATTTACCTCTATTTTCATTCAGTAATGTGCTTTAATTCTAATCCCCTCTACATCCTGTACATGCCAATTGTTTTATTTTTCATTGCTAAACTGCAACTCCGAATGATCTGAAACTTAACACCAAATCTACACACATAAGCCCACTATAAATAAAATTTTAGGGCCGGGTAGATGCATGAATAAAACAGAAAAAGATCATTCAATTCCAAGTTTTGTTTCTGCGCAGTCTATTTTCCTGTAATAGAGGTTGGGTAAAAGTCTCATAACTCTATTTGTAGTGAACCAAAATTGATAAAATTAGTCTTATTGGAAGGCGGATATCCATACATTTCTAACAAGACTAAACTCATACAATTTGGAATTTCGTACGTGGAGATATAGAGGTTTCTTTAGGCCTCTGTGTTTCTGTGAAAGAGTATCCTGAAACATTTGAGGATTGGGCAGTTCTGGATTTAATTCTGCAAATTCACAGTACCAAATTTCAAAGTAAAAATAGGCCTAGAATCTCCATATTCCACTCTATGACTGAAATTTTCATGAATTTTGAAGATCTCTAAATTGTCCAAAAAAATTTGGGAATCAGCTCAGAAAACATAACTAGTTTCTATTTTTTAGAACTTGAAATCCTTCATTTTCAAGACTAAGTGCATGAGTTTGATTTGATTGAAAACCATTCTAAAAGTGAATTTTGGAAATATAAACCTGCACAAATGAGTCCTCAAAGCACCTAGGTTGACCCTTAAGCATCGGTTCAAAAAGGCCTAAGGTGACAAGATTTCGCTTAGCCACAATCGGCAAACAAGTCAGATTTATAAACTTTGCTAGTTTTGAAAACTAGCTGGCACGCTCGCACAAACAAAGTTGTTTTGAAACGTTTATTGTAAGTCTCTACATAGGCTTGGAGTGAATTTTTCATATCTACAGGAACAAGAGAGGAAGATGATGTTGCAAGAGTTATTTATCATAAATTTCAAGGTACCACATTGAAAACCAAGCCAAATGAGTGCAACTTTTTTGTCTCTACAAGAATTATTGTGAATTCAAATAATATATTGTCAACAGAGATTGTCAAATGATTGTAAAAGTAAATTAGTAGTCACCAAGAAATGGAAGTTGCTGAATACGATTCCTTTCCGAATGAAATGTACATATTGAATGAAGACTTCGGCAGTGATCATGTAGATCCTTTGTATCTTTCAAAAGGAATTATTATTGTTTTGCAGCGAGTTTGGACACTAGAGGAGGTACTCGACTTATTGCATAAATTGATTTTCTAGTGTATAAACTTGGTTGGGTAGCTTTAGTCAATAATGTAGACATGGTATTTAAGAAACCACTAGAGGCCATGGTTGTGACCATTGTACATCACTGCAGTAGTCTATGGTTGACCTTTTAATTAAGTGTTAGTTGATGGTGGGGCGGTATTTAATGTAATGTTGAGTAATACATTACAACAAATCAAGAGGATGCTTTCCAATTTAATTCTCATGAACTTGAAAATGATGGATTTTTAAGGAAACTATAAGTTACCATGGGAGTAATAATTGTTGAGCTCATTCTAGGCTCGAAGACCTCAACTACCCCTTTCTTTGTGGTAGATGCTAACCCAAGCAATACCCTGTTATCAGGAGAGATTTGATATTGTGTCCCCTCATTGCTATATCAGAAGTTAATGTTTTGGATTTACAAAACATTAACTTCCATGTCCAACTCGTGAAATCCCTAGAGGCTATAAATAGAGGCCTTGGGATTGGGTTCAAGGCATTGAAGGATGTGAAGAGAGAGAGAAAAGTTTGCAGCCAAGTGAGGAGAGAAAGAGAGAGAGAGGGGGAGAGAAAAAGAGAGGAAGAGAGAGGGAAAGAAGGAAGAAAGGGGAGGAGTCGCCCCTTTCTAAGATTGTCTTCATCCACGATCAAGGTCAATTCCTCGTCTCTTTTCCCATTATATCTCTACCTTACTTTCATTCAATTAAGAAAGGGTTAGAATTAAGGAGTAGTTGACTCCATTCATTAATGTAAAAGCTAGATGCTATGCTGCCCAATTTTGTTTGATTAGACACCTACTATGTGTTTGATTTTCAGATTCTCCTACCCCAATATACATTGTAGACTCTTATATCTCCTAATCTCCTCTATGCTAAAGCTATAATTATACTTTCCTTCATTTCCTTCAGTCATTTGCATTGAAATTACTGTCAATTGTCGTTCAATTTCCGATGAAATGCATTCATGTATATTTTAATCCCAAAAATCTATTTTCTGCATCCTGCATCTGTCTGATGTTTGATTTTTAATTCCTTCCTCTCTGCTTCAAATTTTCTAAAACTTTACACAAATAATGTACACACACAATCCCACTTTTAATAAAATTTTCAAGAATTTTAGGTTTGTGCAACAACGAACTACAACAATGTTTGAAAGCCAATCAGAATAAGCAATGGGTTTTATAAAACCAGCTTTAAGCAGATCTTCTAAACCCTCTTTCACTTGAGAGTGTACACTTGGATCGATCTTTCTAAGCTTTTGTTTTATGGGTTTTGAATATGAATCTAGGGGAACACAATGCTCTATGAATTTTGGGTCTAGACCCGGCATGTCTTCATATGTCCATGCAAAAATGTCTCTGTAGGCTTTCAGGAATGCAATGAATGATGCTTTTTCACGCTCATGCAGACATGTGCCTATCGTAACATGTTTTGGTTTTGCTTCACTCCCTAGGTCGATTTCTAGGAAATCTCCTCCTACAAAATTCAAAGGTTTTTCCAAATCGAGAATTTTGTTAAACTCGGGAAGCTCGGAGGTTTGATCCTCCTCAGGGAGAAGGGGATCCTCCTCCATGCTTTGATCATTCTCGAGAACTTTGAATCCTAGGGAATTTGGATTTGATGCATGGCTTTTACAAACACCTGGTTTTGGTTTTGGAATTTCTACAGGTTTTGAAGATTTTGGTCCTTTTATGAAGACGATTTTTTCTTCAAAATACTTGGCTTTTTCCAAATTTCTACCAGGAGCTGGTATGTACAAGATTTTTTTGGTATTTTGGCTATTTTCCAATGTTTTTGAGTTTTTGCAAATTTGCAATTTTTTTGGCTTTTTGTTTAAAGAGGGGGTCTTCCATCACACCTACAAAGAAAACGCCACGAATTAGTCTCTAAACAAGAGATCTAAACTGTAGGTCTTGGTTTTAGCAGGATCCAGGGCACCCTTGACCCAAGTGGTCGTGGGTGGTGGCTCTAGGGGTATGGTGGGAATATAACCTATCCCATACCCATTTGGATTTGGATTTGGGAAGACAGGCTCCAGACGCCCATTGTTTTTGTTCCCTAAACTCTGGTAGGGCATGTAGCCCATGTTGAGCACCATGTTCCAAGGTTTTCTTATTTTAGAAAACTCTTTGTACAAAGGATGACCTTGGAACTTGCTGTCATCCATGGCATGATCGAAGAGTTTTCTTTTTAGGGTTTTTTGGAAATACAGGAGTTTGGATTTGCCTAGGATAGTCCCGACTTTTGGGCCAGCTTTGGGCTGCCCCTTGACGTAAACAACCGTCCTAGGGTTTTGGGGGACGAACTCGTATGGTTCGTCCATGGATTTGATGGGGTTGGCCCCGTAGGCCTTTTCACTTGACAAGCAAGGGAAGTTTTGAACTCCCTTTAGCTGTGGGTGGCTTTCGCCTATGATTACCACGATTTCATTTTCGTGGGGGATTTTCACACACCTAAGGAAGGTGGATGGCACAACACAAAGGCTGTGTATCCAGGGTCTTCCCAGAAGTAGGTTGTAGTGGGGGTGTATGTCTAAGACATGGAACACCCCTGCGTGGGTTATTCTCCCAATTTCCATGAGTAACTCTATGGCTCCCAAAGGTTTTGATGCATTCCCATCGTATCCAGTGATAACGATGGGGCTTGGATTTACGGAAGTCGAGGTGACTCCAATTTGACATGCCACGTGTAGCGGAAGGATGTTGAGACCTCCTCGCCCGTCAACTAAGCACCTATCTAAAGGATGGTGATTAAATACCACCTCGATATGTAGGGCTTGATTGTGGGTTTCATATGGTCTTTCGATTTCGTCTTCCGAAAACACAATTGGTGTTTTTGCACAGATGGGTGCAATTAGGAATGACAAGGACTCAGGAGTTATACTCGAGTTAACCTTGGCTCTCTCTAAGAATTTTTCTAAAACTAGTGTATGCCTAGGTGAGGTTTGTATCAACTCTAAAATGGACATGTTTATCAGGATCTTAGAAAGATGATTTTCAAAATCATATGAGATTAAAACATTTTTACCTTTGGAATGCATGATTTTAGAAATGCATGCTTTGCAAAACCATGTTTATCGGGATCATGATTTGCAAAACCTTAGGAATGCATGCTTTTGATGGGCCAAGAATACTGACCACTTTTTTAGCAGTTTTTTCTAAGTGTTGGGGTTGATAGATCCTCCCGGACCTGGTCACCTCCCCTACATTTTGCCTAGGGCTCGCTCCTAAGTTGGCTCTATTTGTGTGCTTTGGAACACCCAAAATTTTTAAGACGGCTCTAGTCGGGGGCGGGACTCCAAGCGCTCCCCGGATCACTACTTGGGCGACTTTCTTGTATATGATGAGAGAAGGTGGACAAGTAGTGAAGCCTTTAGAGGTTGCGAAAGCACATACCTCTTTTCCCTTCCCACTAGTACTTGCGTGATTGGGAAAGGGTTCTTTGAGCACAGCTTAGGCAGGCTCAGGTTCTTCAATGACCTAGAGCCGGTCCTACTCTATCAAGTTTTCTATTTTATTCAAAAGGAAAAAGCATTTGTTCATATCATGGCCTTTGAGCCGATGATACTTACAATATCTGTTCAAAAACCTCCCTTTTGGCGGGGTCCTCACGGGAATTTTCGGGAGTACTACCAAGCCTTGGGCGAGTAGGAGGTCTAGGACCTCCGAGACAGGTTGCCCCAGTGGGGTATACTCCCGTTTTTCAAAGTTTTTTTGAAATTTTTCATTTTTTTCATTTTTTTGTTGTTCGAGCTTTTTTGGAGTGCCCACCGGGCTCGACTCAACTCGGACATTTGCAATCTTTTGGGGTTTTGCCCCTTTGTCCATAATGGGTGGCCCGTAAGTTCTGGGTTTTTCAAATCTCATTTGGGGAAGTATTTTTCCCTACCACAAGTCGTCATAGACTCCCTGTTTTAGATTGGTTTCAAATAAGGAAGCCTTCTTTATTAACTTGTGAAAGGTAGATATTTCATATAATGAAAGAAGAGTTTTGATCTACGTTTTAAAATTTTCAAAGATGAGCATGACTGCGCATCCTTCAGATATGGGCTCTTTTATTTACCCAAGGAGGGACCTACATTGAACGATGAACGCATGTACGTCCTCATTCAAAGCCTGTTTCGTGTCCCTCAAGGTATTCAAAGTGGGTGTTACTTCCACGTTGTGTGAAAATCTTTGCATAAAGCTTTTTGCTAACTCTTCAAAAGTAGCAAATTGGCTTAAGTCATAGGAAGCAAGCCATTTTGAAGCAGTCCCCTTGAGGGAAAGGGGGAACCAATAAATCCATTTCGCAGAGTCCCTTTTCTTCTTATGGGCTCTGCGTGAAAAGAGTTGCAAGTGGGATCTAGGATCCCCCGTGCCATCATACCGATGGAAATTCGGTATGTCGTCGTCGCTGTCTGTTTCATAATCAGAAGGAAGAAAGTCAGACAGGGCATACGATTTCTTTTCCTTATTTTGCCCTTTGCGATCCTTCAGTGTGAAGAAATAGTGGTATTGGTCCCCCTCCATTGTGGAGGTTTCCTTGGGTTTTCTTGTCTTGATAGTTCTTTTCTTGGCTTTGGTAGGTTCGCCTTGTGACGAGCAAGAGTCGGCCGCCTCAGCCTCCTGGCTAAGGGCGTCGATTCTTGCATCTATTTTAGCCTCAAATTCCCTACGCAAGTTTTCTCATTCTTCTTTCTTGCACTTGATTTGAGATTTTGAAATCTTTTTGGAAAGGGAACTTGACGAGCGCGAGGCCCGGCTAGTCACTTCGTTAGAGCCTGAACTAGACATGACTCAACAAAAGTTTGAAAACCTATAAATGCAAATAAGCGAAAATTTTAAACACTTTTGGAAAATTTTCGCAGAGTTCTGGTTGTTTTATCAAAGTTTTAAGCCCCGAGTCCCACCGGGCGTCCCAAACCTGTGTAGACACCCAAAATTTTCTTTTAATTCTTACCTTTTTAGGAAAGTGTCCATTTTCGGTAATTTTGGGTTTTCGAAGGAAAAAGGTACTAAACGAGTTTGTTTTGGTACCAAAATTTTATGAAAGCTTTAAAATGATGAAAGAATACTTTCCTTTCTGAAAAATTCGAATTTTGACAAAATTGGAAAAAATGACGATTTTGCCCCCGGCATGGAAAAGCTGGATTTCGTTTTCTTAAAAGATCTATGACAAAAAAAATATGTTGAAAGCTTGCCTTTTAAAAAGATACAGGCATTTATAAGACAATTTGGCACCTGAAAAGGCAGGTGGGTTCCCCAAAAGGAGAGCGGGCATCAAAAAGGGAAAGTGAGCTTCCCAAAAAGAAAAGTTCATATTCGGAAAGAAATCAGTTGCCCGAGGGATCGTCCAGTTTAGGCAGAAACTGTTTCGCATGCACATAATATGTGGAACGTTGTTGATGGTCTGCATTCTGGAGCAATTAATTTAGGCCTGCCCAGAGGTCAGACCATGAGATCATCCCTTCCTCATTCCTTTGCATCTGCTGTGGGATCTTCACTCTCAAGAAGCAGCACTCCTGATCCTAATTTGGCAGCAAGAGCTCCAAGCCCCGGTCTTCCTCCAGTAGATGAACAAGAAGACATTGCAGCAGCTTTCTCTGACCTAAATATACCAAAAGGTGGAGTTGATGATCAAATCAGTTTGCAACCTTAGTCAGAGCAGGAGCGTCGTGCTCTTTTTGTCTCTCTTCAGGATTTTCCAAATGGTCGTGATAGACTTCTACATCAGCAACATATGAACAACTCAGATGCTGAAATGTTGCAAATGTCCTTTTTGTCTATGGCAATGTATGATAGTTTGCTTAAAACAAATGGTAGCACTGCAGACCTCAATCCTCTTAAGATGGTTCCTGATAAGTTACCATCATTAAGTTCTCCTGGAAGTTCTTAGTGGTCCAACATTCACTATCGAGATTCAAATTCACACCTTTTGGCATTGGATTTGAATGGGCACTCTATGAATCAATTGCTACCCTTGTTGGTTGACAATAATAACTTCAACACAGATAGCAAGGAAATAAAAGATTTTAGAGGCAGGAGCCAATTTGGAAATAGATTAAGATCCTCTAGTTACAAGGCATCAGCATCTAAACGGGGTTTCGTATGGGCGACAGGACATTGCGCCTATTCAGCCTGATATTCAACCAAGCGCATCTACAACTTCTTTCATACAACAGCATGCTAACGCTGGCTTGTTTCTCAGAAGTACCGGTGGTACCAATCCATGGAGTAGTGTGACCATCCCAGCGAGTGATACTGCAGTATGTTGGCCTGGTAATGACATCAATCTATATAGTTCATCAAATTCTGCCGTTGCTGCTGCTGCTGCTGCCGCTTTGGCACCTTCGCAACCACCTTTGTATCCTGTAACGGTTCCATCAATTCAACCTGATCAAGTAATGGGTCTCAAAGTAGGCCATATGATCCCATTGCGGACAGCATGGAGCCTCTTACTCCAGAAGAAACTGATCAACACATAGCCATGGGAAGCGTTGCTCCATATTCAGGAAAGAATCAGGTGGACGAACACGGATGAGGCAGCTCCACTTGCCACACACTGTGCCAATCAGTTTCAACAAGCAACAGTAGCAAACGATGGCGGTGAAGGAAAGCCAACCTTGGCTGATCCACCAAGACAGCCCACAACTGCCAATTGCAGTTTCCACAGCCAACATCAATTACCATTTTGGTCGAATCCAACAGCTCCACTTACCTTCAACAGCAAACAATCCACGTTTTGGAAGGCCTGCACAGCAACTCATTCCAAAAATCGATGTTTTACAGTAGCCACTTGCCAAAAGACTGCTCCGCTCAGTAAGGCAACTTGCCTTGTCCAAGCCTACAGCAAAGAGGCATCCTTGAGCCTATAAAAAGGGTCTCCAAGGTGCTGCAAAGGGGGGATCCGAAAATCCTCTGGTCACCACAAAGCCTCAATCCAGGAAAACCAAGAAAACAGGAACAGTCAGTTCGAAAATTCAGAGAAATAGAGAGACAGAGAGAGAGAAAGGAAGAAAAGAAGGAGAAGAAGGAAGTCCGGCCTGGTTCCGACGTCCGACGATTGTCCAGCGAAGTGCTCCTACGTCCCCTCTCACTCACACAGGTTGGAATTCTTGCACAAATTGGTTTTAATCCATGAGAACCTGAAAAAGCACAGACTCTGGAAATTTGTATATGAATCAAGGCTTTGAGCCCATGTTCTTCATTTATATCGATACAAACATGCATGATTCCTTTATAAACGAAATTAAAATCCATGTTTAGATGATCTTCATGATTTATTAGGACTGATACAGGTTGAACTTTGTTCTATAATCACGTTAGGAACCTTCTGAAATTTTCTGTAAAACTGGTTTCTGAAACTGTCTGTGCACACGTGTCCGATCACGGAATTTTTATAGACAAACAGATAAGCAAATTGCTTCAAAATTTTGTATGAATAATCTAGACATATCAGACGTTCTTAGATAAAATTTTGAGGATTTTTTTTGAATGGTTGCCTAGCCAATTAGATCCGTGAAGTTTATACAAAATCCAGATTGCGTTTTACAGAAACAGAACATTCAGTAATAGACCTCTGTTCTTTTGCCCATATCTCTGCAACCACTGAATGAAATTGGATGAAATTTGATTCTTTGAAAACCTAACATCCGTATCTTTCTAACACAAGAAATTGCATTGAAATTGGATGACTGAGCACTGAGATATTGCTGTTTTTTTGAGCTTCTGATCCACAGAAACAGGGCTGTTCTGAATTTTATAACAGTTTCTGATTCTGTATTTAATTCTCAGAAAATAAAAAACTAAATTATAAAATAAAAATATATTCTGATTCTACACATACATGTCTCTATTCTGTAAAAGTTTTAGAATTTTTGTAGAATCAGAAATATTTTTAAAAATTCAGAGAACAGGCCTCTGAAACTGAACAGGTTCAGCAAATCTAAGAATCTGAATTTTTTCAGAAATCAAGAACTTAGGCACAAATCTGAAACTTTGGAAAATCTGGTTTTTCCTTTCTCGAATTAATGGATTCAAACAAATTTCAAGCGTCTAGGCTGACCCTTGAGCGCCGGTTCAAGAAGGCCTAAGTCGAAAAGATCTCACTTGTCCACAATCGTTCTAAGAAGTCAGAAAAACATAATTTGTTAGTTTTGGTAAACTAACTGGCACGCTCACGCAACCCGACGTAGTTCGAGGGTTTGATTTCGAATCCCAAACGATTTGAAATAAAATCACGTCTATAGAATTGGCACGCCCGGTGGGACTTGAGACTTTGAAATTTTGTTTGAGTTCATTATACTAATTCAATTTTCAAGTTTGTGATAAGTTGGCTTAAACAGGTTGATCATGCCAAGCGCCAAAGGATCTTGCGAGATATCCAATTGAAATTTGTTGGAATCTGTTATGCTAACCAAGTTTCTAGATTTGTGGTAAGTTTGTACACAGGTGGATCATGTCAAATTCAGAAGCATCTTCCAAAATGCCAAGGCGGGGTTCATGCCATAAGAGCAGAATTTCGAATAGGATTGCAAAAGACGCGCTGGCTTCCCTAAAAAGGGGAATGATGAAAGTAGAAGAAAGGATAGCTGCTTTAAAAGCAGAAGAAGAGGAATCTTGCTCCTCCCATGGTGAGAAACATAGGAAATCTAGCCGTTCAAAGAAAGCTTCATCTGATTTTCAAAACCAGTTTTCCAAAACCATAGAAAGACTTTTCCAAGAAAAAATTGCTTATCTTACAAAGAAAGCAGCCAAAGCTAGAAGGAAACTTGAGGCCTTAGAGGCTAAGATCTACCATGAAAACCTATCTTGTGGATGTGGAGAGAAAATTCATACTCGAAAAGCCCAACTAAGGTCGAAAATCGATGAGGGATACGAGGCTGGAGATGAGGCGAGAGTCCAAATAAAATCAGCTAACCGTTCAAAATATCCAAACACCCCTTTGCACCTAGAAAAACCAAAAAAATTTCCTATTTCAAAAGCTTTGGAAATTTTTGAAAAGAGATTTGAAAATCAAAAATTTAGAATTCAAGAAAGCAAAAAAGAAAAGAAAGTTCACATCCCTAAGCGCACAAATGGACTGGGGCATGGGAGTCACTTCACACCCACCACCCAAAACTTTTCAAAACCGGTTGCTTCGATGGATTTCATTCCCACAAGCACCATTTCATACACAAGAGAGAACGAGTGTTGCACACTCATAGGCTTGGCAGATGAAGTCCAAGACCTACCAAAGCAATGGGAGCTTGAAGCCCTACAGGAGCTACAACACCCTCAAGATGCCTACAAGGAAGCTTGCTCTCACCATGAAAAGGTAGACAAGCAGGAAGAAGGTATACTTGAAACTCCTCTCTCTCCAAACTCTCTACTCGTTCTTCCTATTCATTGTGTAGGACCAGTGGATTACCAAGATTCAAATCACAATTATGCACACACAACCCCACAAAATGTGTTGAAGGATGTAGATTTAGAAGGTGCGGTGGATGTCCAGCACCAAAATGAATTCCAAAATGAGAAAAATGAAATTCCAAATTTGGTAACCCCTAGGGCATGTATCGATAGCCTAGGTACACCTCACCCTATTACCCACCTACTCGGAGAGTCACACCCAGCCAAGGTCATCCATCTCCTAGAAGAGCTCAACTCACCCCATAAACCCGTAGACCTTCAAGGTATAACCAATGAAATTCAAGTGTATAGCCACGTCATAGATAACACAATATTCCAGGGTCATCCTCTTTATAAAAAATTTTCAAAACTTAAAAAGCCTTGGAATATGTTACTAAATATGGGATATACTCCTTACCAAGGATTGGGGGTTCAAGGCCAAGGAAAACTAGAGCCTATTATACCTATGCCAAATATAGGACGCCATGGTTTAGGATATAGCCTATCCATACCACCCGAAACCAATTGGGTTAAGGGTGCCTTAGAACCCGCTAAAACCGAGACCTATGGTTTAGACATCTTATTTGGAGTCTAATTCATAGCGTTTTCTTTGCAGATTTGATGGAAGATCCCTCTTTTGAGAAAAATACAAAAAAAGTATATATTTCCAAAAACCAAAAAAATCTAGAAAAACCCAAAAAAATGTTTGATTTCCAAAGATTTAGTTGTTTCCCCTTTTGTTATTTATGGTGAAAATAATCAAAAATCCAAAAAAAATGCTGGTTTCCCCTTCTGTTTGTTTTCAAAAATCCAAAAAAATAGAAAAATTTAAAAAAAACTCCAAAAATATTATTTTTCAAAAATTGGATTTAGAAATGCTTTCTTCTCTTATCCATGATACTTTCCTAGAAAACAAAAACTTGAGAGTGATTAAAGCAAGGAGGAAAGTCCCCTCATCCATGAGGATGGTCAAGCCTCCAAGCTTTCTATATTCCATAAAATCATTGATTTGGAAAAGCTTCAAAGTCTGTAAGTAAGAGTTTCCTAGAAATACATTAGAGAGTTAACCTACCCAGAATACATCCAAGGATCGTATCATGCATCGCCAAGACTAAGGTTGTGCATATCTTTCATGCATCACATTCAAAACCATATCATATAGAGATTGGCCATGAGTTCTCATGCCATTCCCTCCAAACTAGGGGCATTGAGATGTTATTCCTTAAATATGTTTCATAGAAATTGAGTGTATTCATCATATCATAAAGCATGCATTACCATTATATTATAGGAATACATCTTGCATGATATAATGCATCCACAAGAAGCCCGCACTCCATTTGAAGATGGCGGCCCACAAGGATGGTCCCTATGTTGCAAAGGGGCATCATCAATATTGGTAAGTTGATGTTAAGGAAGAAAAATTAGTAGATTCTATAAATGCCCCATACTATGTGTGGGGTCTTTTTCTGTTAAGAAGGACCAAAGATGGATTATGTGACTCCAAATTAGGGAATTGATACTTTATGAAAAGTGGAGTTTCTAAAAATTATTTGGTAACATGTCAAAAATCTTTTACTTACCAAATGAGGCCTAATTCAAAATAGCAAGGTGCTTTTAAATGGTAGGTGCTATTAGGAAATAGGATAATCTTGGCTGAATTGATTATCTAAAGGGATGAGTTATTCCCCATTTCGCTTCTCTCCAAAAAAGGAAAATTGGCAATATTCAAAAGAAAAAGAAAAAGAGAATACAAAAACTCCTCGAAAAGAAGTCTTCCCCGAATAGACCGAGGGAATACAAAAACTTCTTAAAAAGGAGTCTTCTCTTTGAAAGAAAAGGAAAAGGGAATGCAAAAGCTCTTCCAAGAAGAAGTCTTCCCCGAATAGACAGAGGAAATACAAAAACTTCTTCAAAAGAGATCTTCTCTTGAAAAAGAAAAAAAAAAAAGAAAGAAAAAGGAAAAGCCAAAGCTCAAAAGAGCAATTTTCCATCTCTTTGTCTTAAACCCCGGGACACTTCAGAAGGGACCGCGGGTAATTCTTTCCCAAATCCCCATAGCTCATCCCGATGGAGAAAAGTTCACCTTGAAAGTCCTAGAGTAGGAATAGGACCTATTTCATTTGAATTCATGTTGTTTGAGAATTAGAATTCGTTAGGTAAGAAAGGGAGCTTTGAAATGTTATTCAAAATCTTCCATAAAACCTCTACTTATTTATGAGTATTAAAACCCAAGTGAAGGGAAATATGAGAAATTGTAAGTCCTTTTTGATAGAAACCAAAAAGAGTTCTCTTTTCGAAAAAGGAATTTTGAAAATCCTAAACATCAAAAGAAACAGGGACTATTGCTTGGGGCAGATGGCCAACATAGGCTTCTTCTTGAGTTCGTGAATCAAAGGTATGAGTCTCTAAACATTCATTTCACACACATGAATACATTCATAAAGTGGTTGTTCATGCATGATTGTCCTAGGATTAGGAGCTCTTGCCAAATCCCTCTTTGCTAAGAATCCAAGAAAATAGATGTTACGGAATAAAGATCGATTCCATACTCTCAAGGCAAATCTAAGGAAGGAAAGCAAATGGGTGTTGTCTTCTCTGCCATCATCCAAATAAATTTGGATGATGCCAAAGAGGGGCATCTGTAGACACCCAAAATTTTCTTTTAATTCTTACCTTTTTAGGAAAGTGTCCATTTTCGGTAATTTTGGGTTTTCAAAGGAAAAAGGTACTAAACGAGTTTGTTTTGGTACCAAAATTTTATGAAAGCTTTAAAATGATGAAAGAATACTTTCCTTTCTGAAAAATTCGAATTTTGACAAAATTGGAAAAAATGACGATTTTGCCCCCGGCATGGAAAAGCTGGATTTCGTTTTCTTAAAAGATCTATGACAAAAAAAATATGTTGAAAGCTTGCCTTTTAAAAAGATACAGGCATTTATAAGACAATTTGGCACCTGAAAAGGCAGGTGGGTTCCCCAAAAGGAGAGCGGGCATCAAAAAGGGAAAGTGAGCTTCCCAAAAAGAAAAGTTCATATTCGGAAAGAAATCAGTTGCCCGAGGGAAAAGTTAATGTTATCAAAGGAAAGGAAAGATGGAAGCAAGAACGATAGCTTCCGAGAACAAAGGTTTGGTATCGAACGCCTTTCGTAACGTGTCCATGTTATGTTTGGGTGTCGAGCAATGTGGGGATGGGAGCAAGGAGGAGCCTTGCTGATATCGTGCAGGAAGAATTAGCTCAACCACCATCCTTATCTGGTCAGATTTCTTATCCTGTTAGTAGCAATGGCTTTTGATGATCTGGATCGTCCAGTTTAGGCAGAAACTGTTTCGCATGCACATAATATGTGGAACGTTGTTGATGGTCTGCATTCTGGAGCAATTAATTTAGGCCTGCCCAGAGGTCAGACCATGAGATCATCCCTTCCTCGTTCCTTTGCATCTGCTGTGGGATCTTCACTCTCAAGAAGCAGCACTCCTGATCCTAATTTGGCAGCAAGAGCTCCAAGCCCCGGTCTTCCTCCAGTAGATGAACAAGAAGACATTGCAGCAGCTTTCTCTGACCTAAATATACCAAAAGGTGGAGTTGATGATCAAATCAGTTTGCAACCTTAGTCAGAGCAGGAGCGTCGTGCTCTTTTTGTCTCTCTTCAGGATTTTCCAAATGGTCGTGATAGACTTCTACATCAGCAACATATGAACAACTCAGATGCTGAAATGTTGCAAATGTCCTTTTTGTCTATGGCAATGTATGATAGTTTGCTTAAAACAAATGGTAGCACTGCAGACCTCAATCCTCTTAAGATGGTTCCTGATAAGTTACCATCATTAAGTTCTCCTGGAAGTTCTTAGTGGTCCAACATTCACTATCGAGATTCAAATTCACACCTTTTGGCATTGGATTTGAATGGGCACTCTATGAATCAATTGCTACCCTTGTTGGTTGACAATAATAACTTCAACACAGATAGCAAGGAAATAAAAGATTTTAGAGGCAGGAGCCAATTTGGAAATAGATTCTGAAGATCCTCTAGTTACAAGGCATCAGCATCTAAACGGGGTTTCGTATGGGCGACAGGACATTGCGCCTATTCAGCCTGATATTCAACCAAGCGCATCTACAACTTCTTTCATACAACAGCATGCTAACGCTGGCTTGTTTCTCAGAAGTACCGGTGGTACCAATCCATGGAGTAGTGTGACCATCCCAGCGAGTGATACTGCAGTATGTTGGCCTGGTAATGGCATCAATCTATATAGTTCATCAAATTCTGCCGTTGCTGCTGCTGCTGCTGCCGCTTTGGCACCTTCGCAACCACCTTTGTATCCTATAACGGTTCCATCAATTCAACCTGATCAAGTAATGGGTCTCAAAGTAGGCCATATGATCCCATTGCGGACAGCATGGAGCCTCTTACTCCAGAAGAAACTGATCAACACATAGCCATGGGAAGCGTTGCTCCATATTCAGGAAAGAATCAGGTGGACGAACACGGATGAGGCAGCTCCACTTGCCACACACTGTGCCAATCAGTTTCAACAAGCAACAGTAGCAAACGATGGCGGTGAAGGAAAGCCAACCTTGGCTGATCCACCAAGACAGCCCACAACTGCCAATTGCAGTTTCCACAGCCAACATCAATTACCATTTTGGTCGAATCCAACAGCTCCACTTACCTTCAACAGCAAACAATCCACGTTTTGGAAGGCCTGCACAGCAACTCATTCCAAAAATCGATGTTTTACAGTAGCCACTTGCCAAAAGACTGCTCCGCTCAGTAAGGCAACTTGCCTTGTCCAAGCCTACAGCAAAGAGGCATCCTTGAGCCTATAAAAAGGGTCTCCAAGGTGCTGCAAAGGGGGGATCCGAAAATCCTCTGGTCACCACAAAGCCTCAATCCAGGAAAACCAAGAAAACAGGAACAGTCAGTTCGAAAATTCAGAGAAATAGAGAGACAGAGAGAGAGAAAGGAAGAAAAGAAGGAGAAGAAGGAAGTCCGGCCTGGTTCCGACGTCCGACGATTGTCCAGCGAAGTGCTCCTACGTCCCCTCTCACTCACACAGGTTGGAATTCTTGCACAAATTGGTTTTAATCCATGAGAACCTGAAAAAGCACAGACTCTGGAAATTTGTATATGAATCAAGGCTTTGAGCCCATGTTCTTCATTTATATCGATACAAACATGCATGATTCCTTTATAAACGAAATTAAAATCCATGTTTAGATGATCTTCATGATTTATTAGGACTGATACAGGTTGAACTTTGTTCTATAATCACGTTAGGAACCTTCTAAATTTTCTGTAAAACTGGTTTCTGAAACTGTCTGTGCACACGTGTCCGATCACGGAATTTTTATAGACAAACAGATAAGCAAATTGCTTCAAAATTTTGTATGAATAATCTAGACATATCAGACGTTCTTAGATAAAATTTTGAGGATTTTTTTTGAATGGTTGCCTAGCCAATTAGATCCGTGAAGTTTATACAAAATCCAGATTGCGTTTTACAGAAACAGAACATTCAGTAATAGACCTCTGTTCTTTTGCCCATATCTCTGCAACCACTGAATGAAATTGGATGAAATTTGATTCTTTGAAAACCTAACATCCGTATCTTTCTAACACAAGAAATTGCATTGAAATTGGATGACTGCACTGAGATATTGCTGTTTTTTTGAGCTTCTGATCCACAGAAACAGGGCTGTTCTGAATTTTATAACAGTTTCTGATTCTGTATTTAATTCTCAGAAAATAAAAAACTAAATTATAAAATAAAAATATATTCTGATTCTACACATACATGTCTCTATTCTGTAAAAGTTTTAGAATTTTTGTAGAATCAGAAATATTTTTAAAAATTCAGAGAACAGGCCTCTGAAACTGAACAGGTTCAGCAAATCTAAGAATCTGAATTTTTTCAGAAATCAAGAACTTAGGCACAAATCTGAAACTTTGGAAAATCTGGTTTTTCCTTTCTCGAATTAATGGATTCAAACAAATTTCAAGCGTCTAGGCTGACCCTTGAGCGCCGGTTCAAGAAGGCCTAAGTCGAAAAGATCTCACTTGTCCACAATCGTTCTAAGAAGTCAGAAAAACATAATTTGTTAGTTTTGGTAAACTAACTGGCACGCTCACGCAACCCGACGTAGTTCGAGGGTTTGATTTCGAATCCCAAACGATTTGAAATAAAATCACGTCTATAGAATTGGCACGCCCGGTGGGACTTGAGACTTTGAAATTTTGTTTGAGTTCATTATACTAATTCAATTTTCAAGTTTGTGATAAGTTGGCTTAAACAGGTTGATCATGCCAAGCGCCAAAGGATCTTGCGAGATATCCAATTGAAATTTGTTGGAATCTGTTATGCTAACCAAGTTTCTAGATTTGTGGTAAGTTTGTACACAGGTTGGAATTCTTGCACAAATTGGTTTTAATCCATGAGAACCTGAAAAAGCACAGACTCTGGAAATTTGTATATGAATCAAGGCTTTGAGCCCATGTTCTTCATTTATATCGATACAAACATGCATGATTCCTTTATAAACGAAATTAAAATCCATGTTTAGATGATCTTCATGATTTATTAGGACTGATACAGGTTGAACTTTGTTCTATAATCACGTTAGGAACCTTCTAAAATTTTCTGTAAAACTGGTTTCTGAAACTGTCTGTGCACACGTGTCCGATCACGGAATTTTTATAGACAAACAGATAAGCAAATTGCTTCGAAATTTTGTATGAATAATCTAGATATATCAGACGTTCTTAGATAAAATTTTGAGGATTTTTTTTGAATGGTTGCCTAGCCAATTAGATCCGTGAAGTTTATACAAAATCCAGATTGCGTTTTACAGAAACAGAACATTCAGTAATAGACCTCTGTTCTTTTGCCCATATCTCTGCAACCACTGAATGAAATTGGATGAAATTTGATTCTTTGAAAACCTAACATCCGTATCTTTCTAACACAAGAAATTGCATCGAAATTGGATGACTGAGCACTGAGATATTGCTGTTTTTTTGAGCTTCTGATCCACAGAAACAGGGCTGTTCTGAATTTTATAACAGTTTCTGATTCTGTATTTAATTCTCAGAAAATAAAAAACTAAATTATAAAATAAAAATATATTCTGATTCTACACATACATGTCTCTATTCTGTAAAAGTTTTAGAATTTTTGTAGAATCAGAAATATTTTTAAAAATTCAGAGAACAGGCCTCTGAAACTGAACAGGTTCAGCAAATCTAAGAATCTGAATTTTTTCAGAAATCAAGAACTTAGGCACAAATCTGAAACTTTGGAAAATCTGGTTTTTCCTTTCTCGAATTAATGGATTCAAACAAATTTCAAGCGTCTAGGCTGACCCTTGAGCACCGGTTCAAGAAGGCCTAAGTCGAAAAGATCTCACTTGTCCACAATCGTTCTAAGAAGTCAGAAAAACATAATTTGTTAGTTTTGGTAAACTAACTGGCACGCTCACGCAACCCGACGTAGTTTGAGGGTTTGATTTCGAATCCCAAACGATTTGAAATAAAATCACGTCTACAACCTGTAAACATGAAAATTTTCATTTCTGGTTTTGAAGCCGGAAATGTACCTTTTCGTATCTACGTCGTTTCTAAGGGCGTGCCCGCTAGCTTACTCAAGCTAGTGAAGATTTTGAAATATTTGACTTTTGGAGGCAATTGTGGGAAAGCGGGATCTTTTCGTTTAAACCTTCTTGAACCTATGCTGAAGGGTCAGTTTAAACGCTTAAAACCTTGTTTTTACAAAACTTTGCAAAGATCATTATTTGGAAACTCGATGTATGCCTAGTTTGTAAGTTTTATTACGACTTTGGACGGTCTTTGAGTTTTTAGCTATTTAGGCCGGATATGTGTGTGCACAAGTGGCCTATTTTTAGCGTGGTTTGTGCGAAGATTCGGGGCTTTTTTGGAAGCTCACGAATGCAAAAGATGCACAAAAGATTTTCGTTTCTTCAGTCCTTGGCGTTTCGAGACGGACAGTTTTCGCGGGCCCTGGCATCATCAGTGCTCCGTCTTGGGCTGGATTTTCCCCAACCTTTTCGTCCGATTTCCTTCTCACCTTCGGGACTCCGTTTCGTCTGATTTTCAAAATTTCAAGCTTGGGCTTGGATTTTTTATGACTTGGTTTGGTGCTTTGGATTTGCTTTTCATGCTCTAGGGCTGAAGTCTGCTTCTGACCTGGGCTCTCCTTTTGCTTTCGATCCTGCTTTTATCAGGCCGGGCTGACTTCTGGGCTTTTGGAGCTGCTTTTGATCAGGCTCCACTTGTTGGATTTGGCTTTTTACAAAATGGGGACTTAGCCCGAGTTTAGGAAATTCATATTTCAAACGGGTTTTCAACAGAAATTTAAAGCTCTTGGAACTCCTGGGTTTTCGAAAACTCAAAATTTGGTTTTGAAATGGATTTTCAAACCAGGTGTTTGTTTTGGAAAGTCATTTGATTTTGGGGTATTTACAACCGCCTAAACCAGAATCTAACCCACTTGCTGGCCAAAGCCCATCTTCAACCTAACCCCTAAACCGAACCAAGCTGCCCCATTTGCAACCGACTCACCTAGGCTGCACCATACCCCAACCGAGCCCACCTAGCCCATTTGCTGGCCGACTTTGTGTTGACCTGCCCTCTTGAGCTGACCACAAAAACTCCTTGCTAAACCAACTTTGACCTAGCTAACCTACTTGGCTGGCCCTAACACCCTTGCTTGGAACCGACCTAACTTGCTGGCCGGCCCACTTGGTTGTATCCCAAAACCCAGCCATAACCCAACTGACTTGCTCAGCCCCATTTGAACCACCTGGCTGAACCAAGGTCAGCCTGGCTGACCGACCTAAACCCATCCCCAAAACACCTCACTGGCTACCCTAAACTTACCTTGACACACCTAAACCTAGCAGAACTGGTTGGGGCTGAATGACCTAACCCCTTTGACCCCTGGGCTGCACCCACCTAAACTGGCCCTAGCCCTCCTTGCTTCCATCGACTTGACTAGGTGTTGGCCACACCTAGCTTGCCCCTTGAACCCACTTGCTGAAAACGTGCCACCTTAGTCAGCTGCGCCTTGACCACATCCTAAACCGACTTGGGCTAAAACTTGAACCAAGACGCACCTAGCTGGACCCACTTGACTCCAACTGAACTTGTAGGTGTGAACATACTTGAGCCCAACTGAACCTTGATCTTTCAAGACCCATTTGGCTGAACCATCTTGGGGCGAGGTGGACTTGCACAAGCAGAACCAAGGTGGACCTAGCTCACGGCTGCAACAAAAGGAACTCGAGCGAACCCCACAAACGGAAACAAGAGACTAAACCGAACGAAAACTTGCAAGTACAGTTTCGGTTTTTAAGCACTTGTTTCATTCAATTCAATTCAATTCGTAACGGGGTTGTAGTAATGGAGCGAAGTCTCCCCCCAGGTTGTAATATTCATGGATGAAACACGACCACACCCATGTGCACTTGAGCCTTTCCGCTCTTAAAATTGCACACGAGTACACCCATGTGCACTTGAGCCTTTTTGCTCTTAAATTGCACACGATCGCACTCACGCGCACTCGAGCCTTCTTGCTCTTAAGCTAAATATATATATTTCAATTCGGATAAATTTACTTTCAAGTTGTGTGAGTTGCAATTTAAATTCCACATGAGAACACCCACGAGCACTCCAGCCTTTCCGCTCTTAAACTGTACACGAGTACACTCACGAGCACTCGAGCCTTTTCGCTCTTAGGATAAACCTATGTATATATATTTCAGGTCGTGTGAGTTTACTTTTGTGAAAGTAGAGTTGCACTTAATTTGTGTGAGTTTAGTTTTGTGAAAGTAGAGTTGCACTTCAATTTGTGTTAGTTTACTTTTTAGAAAGTAGAGTTGCACTTTAATTTGTGTGAGTTTACTTTTGTGAAAGTAGAGTTGCACTTCAATTTGTGCGGGTTTACTTAAAGTCGAGCGAGTTGCAATTTCAATTTGGGTGAGTTCGCATCATCGCTCTCGAAAAACCCAAAAAGAATTTCAACATCCCTGCATTCGCCCGCTTCCAAAAAGCCCTCGAACAAAATGCTCAAACCACGCTGAAACTAGGCCACACATTTCACACACACATCAGGCCTAAACAGATAAAACTTGCGAGAAAAGTAGGGACGTTCAGCCTCGTAAATAAAAATTGCAAAGAGTGCATGAAACAGAATTCGTTAAACACTTATCGTTCGAAGTAAATATTTATTTGAAAAATTGAAGTTTCTAAGCACTTAAACTGACCTTTGAGCATCGGTTCAAGAAGGCTTAAAGCGAAAAGAGTCCACTTGCCCACAAATAAACAAAAAGTCAGAAATATATCACTTCAGGTTCCATACATAGGGAGTGCAAATTTTCATGTTTACAGATTTGGCATGCCTGGTGGGACCTGGGTCTTAAGCAAACTTCGATCAAACAAAACAAAACTTCGAAAAAATTTTCCAAAGAAAAGTGTTTAACTTTTGCTTGTTTGCACTTATAGGATTTACAATTTCTGAGTCATGTCGAGTTCAGACTCCAATGAAGTGCCTAGCCGAGCCTCGTGCTCATCAAGTTCCTTTTCTAAAAGGTTTTCAAAAACCAATTTCAAAAGCAAAAAAGAAGAGCTCGAAGACTTGTCAAAGGCCAAAATCGCCGCCCTTAGCCAAGAGGCCAAGGCGGCCGACTCTTGTTCGTCTCATGGCGAACCTGCCAAAGCTAAGAAAAAAGCTAGCAAGTCGAAAAAGCCTAAAGAAACCTCTGCCATGAAGGGGGACCAATATCACGAGTCCTTCACACTGAATGATCGAAAAGCCCTTCAACAACTGTTGATGGGCCAAAACAAAGAAAAGAGATCGTACGCCTGTAAACACCCCAAAATAATATTATTTTCAAACAAACACCTGGTTTGCAAAAACCATTTTCAAAGCAATTTTGAACATTCAAAAACCCCGGAGTTGCAAAGTTTTAAACTTTTGTCTGAAAATCCTTTAAAATAAAGGTTCTTAAACCCGGGGCAAAACCCAAATTTTGTAAAGCAGCCAAGTCAAGCAAGTGGATCCTGATCGAAAAGCAGCTCCAGAACAGGTCAAAAAGCCAAAGTTCAGTCCGGTCGGATGAAAATAGGGCCGAAAAGTAGAAGAAACATCCCGGCCAGAAGCAGACTTCAGCCCCGGAATGTGAAATCTGAAGTCAAAGCACCAACAAAGCTGTTAGAAATCTAACCCCAAGCTTGAAAAATCAAGAATCAGACAAAACAGAGTCCGGAAGGTGAGAAGACGGTCGGACAAGAAAGCTGAAAAAACCCAGCCCAAAACGGAGCACTGAGGAAGCCAGGGCCCGTGCAAAATCGCCCGTCTCAAAACATAGCTTGGGGCTGCAACAACACGGCTGCAAATGGCCATGTGGGCCAACCAAGGGTGAGGTGTGTTCAAGCCTTGTTGATCAAGACCTAGCTTGGGGCTACAACAACACAGTTGCAAATGGCGTGGACATCGACTGCACAAAGTGGGCTGCACATGGACTCGATCTTATATTGCACACATACACACACGTGCATTGAGCCTTTCCGCTCTTAAGCTAAAGTATATATTTCAATTTGGGTATTTACTTTAGTGAAAGTCGTGTGAGTTGTCATTTAAATTTCACACAAACACACACGTGCATTCAGCCTTTCTGCTCTTAAGCTAAAGTATATATTTCAATTTGGGTATTTACTTTAGTGAAAGTCGTGTGAGTTGTCATTTAAATTTCACACAACCACACACGTGCATTGAGCCTTTCCGCTCTTAAGCTAAAGTATATACTTCAATTCAAGTATTTACATTAGTGAAAGTTGTGTGAGTTGTCATTTAAATTTCACACGAGAAGCACTCACAAGCACTCGAGCCATTCCACTCTTTACACTCACACACATTGAGCCTTTTCGCTCTTAGGATACAACATATTTATATATTTTCAAGTCGTGTGAGTTTACTTCAAGTCGGGTTGCAATTTCCCTTTCTGTGGATTTACATTTAAGTCGCATGAGTTGCTTTATATTTTGGGTATTTACATTGGTAAAAGCTGCGTGAGTTGCACTTCAATTTCGGGTATTTATATTAGTGAAAGTTGTGTGAGTTGCACTTTCAATTCGAGCCTAGCTCACATCATCACTTTCAAGAACTGAAAAAGATTTTTGCATCCTTTCATTCGCTCGCTTTCAAAGAGGCCCCGAATCCTCGCACAAACCACGTTTGAAAATAGGCCACATATTCACACACATATCAGGCTAAATAGCTAAAACTCCAAAGACCTAGGGTCGTCCAAAAGTCATAATAAAATCTGCAAACAAGGCATACATATTCATACAACATTGGTCTTTACAAAGTTTGTATTTGATTTGAAAAATTGAAGTTTCTAAGCGTTTAAACTGACCCTTGAGCATCGGTTAAAGAAGGTTTAAACGAAAAGATCCCGCTTTCCCACAATCGCCAGAAAGTCAGAATATTTTCAAAAACCTTCGCTAGTTTGAATAAGCTAGTTGGCACGCTCGCAGAAACGACTTAGGTGCGAAAAGGTTCATTTCCGTTCTCAAAAACCAGGAGTGGAAATTTTTACGCCTACAGCTTTTGGCACGCCTGGTGGGATGCGGGTCTTAAGCAAATTTCGATAAAACAAACAAAACTCTGAAATTTTTTTCAAAAAAGTGTTTAAACTTGTGCCTGTTTGCACTTGTAGGATTTCAAAAAAAGTTTTAGAGTCATGTCTAGTTCAGGCTGCAATGAAGTGACTAGCCGAGCCTCGCGCTCGTCAAGTTCTCTTTCAAAGAAAATTTCGAAAACTCAACTTAAATGCAAAAAAGAAGGCTAAGGCGGCCGACTCTTGCTCGTCACATGGGGAACCCACCAAAGCTAAGAAAAGACCTAGCAAGTCTTAAAAACCCAAGGAAACCTCCGCAATGGAGGGGGACCAATATCACGATTCCTTCACACTGAAGGATCGCAAAGACAAAACAAAGAGAAGAGATCGTATGCCCTATTCCCTTAGATTATGAAACAGACAGTGACGACGATATACCGAATTTCCATCGGTATGATGGCACGAAGGATCCTAGATCCTACCTACAACTCTTTTCTTGCAGAGCCTACTAAAAGAAAAAGGACTCTGCGAAATGGATATATTGGTTTCCCCTTTCCCTCATGGGGACTACTTCAAAATGGCTTACTTCCTACGACTTAAGCCAGTTTGCTACTTTTGAAGAGTTAGCAAACAACTTTATGCAAAGATGTCTGCACAACGTGGAAGTAATGCCCACTTTGAACACCTTAAGGGACACGAAACAGGTTTCGAACGAGGATGTACATGCATTCATCATTCGATGGAGGTCCCTCCTTGGCTCCTTGGGCAAGTGAGAGAGCCCATCTCCGAAGGATGCACAGTAATGCTCACCCTTGAAAACATTAAAACGGAGATAAAAACTCTTCTTTCATTGCATGAAATTTCCACCTTTCACAAGATAATTAAAAAGGCTTTCCTATTTGAAACCAATATGAAAAAGGGGGTCTACGATGACTTGTGGAAGAAAAAAATTCTTCCAAAACCGAGATTTGAAAAACCCAGAACTTACGGGCTACCCACGGCGGACAAAGGGGCAAAACCCCAAAAGATTGCAAATGTCCGAGTGGAATCAAACCCGACGAGCACTTCAAAGAAGCTCGAACAAAAAAATGAGAAATTTTCAAAAAATATTTGAAAAAAGGGAGTATACCCCACTGGGGCAACCTGTCTCGGAGGTCCTTGTTGACCTCCTACTCGCCCAAGGGTTGGTAATACTCCCTAAAATTCTCGAGGGGACCCCTCCAAAAGGGAGATTTTTGAACAAATTTTGCAAATATCATCAGCTCAAAGGCCATGATACGAACAAATGTTTCTCCCTTTATGCAAAGATTTTCGCACAACGTGGAAGTAACGCCCACTTTGAACACCTTAAGGGACACAAAACAGGTTTCGAATGAGGATGTACATGCATTTATCGTTCGATGGAGGTCCCTCCTTGGGCATGTGAGAGAGCCCATCTCTGAAGGATGCACAATAATGCTCATACTTGAAAACTTTAAAACGGAGATAAAAACTCTTCTTTCATTGCATGAAATTTCCACCTTTCACAAGTTAATTAAAAAGGCTTCCCTATTTGAAACCAATCTTAAAAAGGGATTTACGATGACTTGTGGAAGGGAAAAATTCTTTCAAAACCGAGATTTGAAAAACCCAGAACTTACGAGCCACCCACGGCGGACAAAGGGGCAAAACCCCAAAAGATTACAAATGTCCGAATGGAATAAAATCCGACGGGCACTTCAAAGAAGCTCGAACAAAAAAATGAAAAAAATTTCAAAAAATATGTGAAAAAAGGGAGTATACCCCACTAGGGCAACTTGTCTCGGAGGTGCTTGACCTCCTACTCGTCCAAGGGTTGGTAATACTCCCTGAAATTCCTGAGGGTACCCCTCCAAAAGGGAGATTTTTGAACAAATTTTGCAAATATCATCGCCTCAAAGGCCATGATACGAACAAATGTTTCTCCCTTTTAAATAAAATTGAAAACTTGACAGAGCAGGGTTGGCTCCAGGTCACTAAGGAACCAGAGCCTGCCCAAGCTATGCTCAAAGAACCCTTCCCCAATCACACAATTACCATTGGGAAGGGAAAAGAGGTATGTGCTTTCTCAACCTCAAAAGGTTTAGTGCATGCATCATATACTAGCGTCACCACTTGTCACACACCACCTTCTATCATCATATACAAAAAATCCGGAGAGCGCTTAGAGTCCCACCCCCGGCTAGAGCCATCTTAGAAATTCTGGGTGCTCCAAAGCACAAAAATAGAGCCAAAATAGGAGCGAGACTTAGGGAAGGTGTGGGAGAGGTGACCAGGTCAGGAAGGATCTATCAACCCCCACATCTAGAAAAAAATGCTAAAAAAGTGGTTAGTATTCCTGTCCCTTCAAAAGCATGCATTCCTAGGGCATTGCAAGTCATGGATAAAGGTAAAAACGTTTTAACCCCATATGATTTTGAAAAACATCTTTCCAAGATCCCGATAAACATGTCCATCATAGAGTTAATCCAAACTTCTTCAAGGCATAGAAAAAATCTTAGAAAGAGCCAAGGTTAACTCGACTATAACTCCTGAGTCCTTGTCCTTCTAGTGGCATCCATCTGTGCAAAAACACCAATTGTGTTTTCGAAAGATTAAATAGAAAGACTATATGAAACCCACAACCAAGCCCTGTATATCGAGGTGGTATTGAATCACCATCCTCTAGACAGAGGTGTTTGATTGATGGAGGAGGAGGTCTCAACATTCTTCTGCTACACGTGGCTTGACAAATTTGAGTCACCCTTACTTCTGTAAACCCAAGTCCCATCGTTATCACTGGATACGATAGAAATGCATCGAAACCTTTGGGAGCCATAGAGTTACCCATGGAAATAGGGGGCATAACCCATGTCGGGGTGTTCCATGTCTTAGACATACACCCCCATTACAACCTACTTCTGGGAAGACCATTGATACATAGCCTTCGGGCTGTGCCATCCACCTTCCATACGTGTGTAAAAATCCTCCATGAAAACCATCCACAACTGAGCAGAGTTCAAAACTTCCCCTGCTTGTCAAGTGAAAAGGCCTACGGGACCAACCCCGTGAAATCCTTGGACGAACCATACGAGTTCGTCCTCCAAAAACCTAGGAAAGTCGTGTATGTCAAGGGGCAGTCCAAAGCTAGCCCACCAAAAGTCGTGACCATCCTAGGCAAATCCAAACACCCCATATTTCCAAAATCCCTAAACAAAAAACCATTTCAGCATGCCATGGATGACAGCAATTTCCAATGTCATCCTCTGTACAAAGAATTCTCAAAAACTAAAAAACCTTGGAACATGCTGCTAAACATGGGTTACATGCCCTACCAAAGTTTAGGGAACAAAAACCGAGGTTGTCTAGATCCTATATTTCCTAACCCAAATCCAAATAGGTATGGGATAGGCTACATTCCAAGCATACCCCCAAAACCACCACCTATGACCACTTGGGTCAAGGGTGCCCTGGAACCTACTAAAACCGAGACCTATGGCTTAGATCTCTTATTTAGAGACTAATTCATGGTATTTTCTTTGTAGGTATGATGGAAGACCCCTCCTTAACCAAAAAGACAAAAAAATTACAAATTTCCAAAATCCAAAAACAAAAACAGAGTCCGAAAGGTGAGAAGACGACCGGACAAGAAAGCTAAAAAAAGCCAGCCCAAAATGGAGCACTGAGGAAGCCAGGGCTCGTGCAAAACCGTCCGTCTCAAAACACCAAGAAGAACTGAAGAAAAAAGATTTTGGATTGGATTTGGACATAAATATCCAGATCCAAACATAAATATCTAGATGCAGACCTAAATAGTGTTTGGATCATATTTAGATCTTAAAAACCAAATCCAAGATCCAAACCCAAGACCCTAGGACCAAGGGGGGGTAAAAAAAAGGTGACATGAACTTGCTTGGGAAGAGAGAGAGTGAGTGGGTGCAAAAGTCAACATTGGTGGGCTATGGCCATGTGGGCTCAACCAAGGGTGAGGTGGTCAAGCCTTGTTGATCAAGATCTAGCTTGGGGCTGCAACAACATTGGCTGCAAATGGCGTGGACATGGGCTACACAAGATGGACTTGGCTACAAGAGGTACGTCCCTAAACCTAACCCTGACCTAGCCACTAAACCAAACCCAAACCTAGCCTAGACTTAGCCCACTTCACCCAACCGACCTAACCCATCTACCATTAAACCTAGCCCACTTGCCCCAACCGACTCCATTAAACCCCACCCTAACCTAGCCATAACCGACCCATCTAAACCTAATCCAGCCCCCAACCGCCTCACTTAAACCAACCACCCTACCACCGACTCCACCTATAACCCCCCAACCGACTCCACTCAGCCATCACCTAAAACCTAACCGACTCAACCCTAACTATCCTAAACCTACCCCAAACCAGAACCAAGTGCACTTGGCACTCGGTCTGCCCTCCTTCTGTCGTGCTTCACTTGCGCCCCAGTGTGCCGCGCTTCACCTGCGCCCCAACCCGTCGTGCTTCACCTGCGCCATGGCCTGCACCTTTGTCGTGCCCCTGCTATGCCCCAACCAGCCAACCCGTCACCTGCACCCTTGCCACGCGTCACCTGCACTTCCCCCGGCCTGCACCCCCTTTGCCGCACCCCCAGCTACGCCTAGGCCTGTCCCAAAGTACCCCATATCCCGCACCCTAAATCAGCCGAGTGCACCTAGCACTTGGCCAAGACTTGTTGGCCGTGCACCAACCTTGACAACCCACCCAGCCGGCCTGCCTTTGGCTGGCCAGCTCCTTCCCATCTTCCTAAACCAAACCTAGATCTATCTAGGACTTGACCAACCTAACCCCTTGGCCGAACACAGCCAATACTAAGCCACACCCACTTGGCTATACCCAAGTGAATCCACACCCAAGCCTCACGTCGGAACCTACCTAAAGGGACTTACCTCGTGGCTGCCAAGAAGGATGGACCCGAGCGACTCAAGAGGCAAAACCGACTACTTGTAAGCGTTATTTACATTCGGTTTTACATTACTCGTTTAAAGTAAATTCAATTCGATACGGGATTGTAATAATGGAGCGAAGTCTCCTCCCGAAATGTAATATTTGTGTATGATACACAGCCACACACGTGCACTTGAGCCTCCTCGCTCTTAACTCCACACAAAGGACACCCACATGCACTTGAGCCTTTCCGCTCTTATATTGCACACGTACACACACGTGCATTGAGCCTTTCCGCTCTTATATTGCACACGTACACACACGTGCTTTGAGCCTTTCCGCTTTTAAGCTAAAGTATATATTTCAATTTGGGTATTTACTTTAGTAAAAGTCGTGTGAGTTGTCATTTAAATTTCACACAACCACACACGTGCATCGAGCCTTTCCGCTCTTAAGCTAAAGTATATACATCAATTCAGGTATTTACATTAGAGAAAGTTGTGTGAGTTGTCATTTAAATTTCACACGAGAAGTACCCACAAGCACTTGAGCCTTTCCACTCAACTCACACACATTGAGCCTTTTCGCTCTTAGGATACAACATATTTATATATTTTCAAGTCGTGTGATTTACTTCAAGTCGAGTTGCAATTTCCCTTTTTGTGGATTTACATTTAAGTCGCGTGAGTTGCTTTACATTTCGGGTATTTACATTGGTGAAAGCTGCGTGAGTTGCACTTCAATTTCGGGTATTTACATTAGTGAAAGTTGTGTGAGTTGCACTTTCAATTCGAGCCTAGCTCACATCATCACTTTCAAGACCTGAAAAAGATTTCTACATCCTTGATTTCGCTCACTTTCAAAGAAGCCCTGAATCCTCGCACAAACCACGTTTGAAAATAGGCTACATATTCACACACATATCAGGCCTAAATAGCTAAAACTCCAAAGACAAACCTTTATAAAACACCCTATATGAAGGTTTAAACGATATTCATAAAACACTGGTCTTTTCAAAGTTCGTATTTGATTTGAAAAATCGAAGTTTCTGAGCGTTTAAACTGACCCTTGAGCATTGGTTCAAGAAGGTTTAAACGAAAGGTTCCCGCTTTCCCACAATCACCAGAAAGTCAGAATATTTTCAAAAACCTTCGCTAGTTTGAGTAAGCTAGCTGGCACGCTTGCAAAAATGACTTAGGTGCGAAAAGTTTCATTTCCGATCTCAAAAACCAGGAGTGGAAATTTTCACGCCTGCAACACCCTATCTGATTTTCTTCATATGAATTACGAAACAGATAGTGACGACGATATACCGAACTTTCATCGGTATGATGGCACGGATGATCCTAGATCCCACCTGCAACTCTTTTCTCGCAAAGCCCACAAAAAGAAAAAGGACTCTGCGAAATGGATATATTGGTTCTCCTCTCTCTCAAGGGAACGACTTCAAAATGGCTCGCTTCTTACAACCTAAGCCAGTTCACAACTTTTGAAGAGTTAGCGAACAACATTATGCAAAGGTTTTCCCACAACGTAGAATTGACCCCCACTTTGAACACCCTGAGGGATACAAAACAGGCTTCAAACGAGGATGTACATGTATTCATCGTTCGATGGAGGTCCCTCCTCGGGTAAGTGAGAGAGCCCATCTCTGAAAGATGCGTAGTAATGCTCATCCTTGAAAATTTTAAAACAGAGTTGAAAACACTTCTTTCTTTGCATGAAATTTCAACTTTTCATAAGTTAATTAAAAAGGCTTCCCTCTTCAAAACAAATCTGAAAAAGGGGGTCTACGATGACTTGTGAAAAGGAAAAATGCTTCCAAAACCAAGATTTGAAAAACCCAGAACTTACGGGCTGCCCACGGTGGACAAGGGGGCAAAACCCCAAAAGATTATTGCTAATGTCCGAGTGGAAACGAACCCGACCAGCAGCACTTCAAAGCAGAACGAACAAAAAAATGAAAAAAGGTTTCAAAAAACATTTGAAAGGAGGGAGTATACCCCTCTGGGACAGCCTGTCTCGGAGGTCCTCGACCTCCTGCTCGCCCAAGGACTGGTAACACTCCCCGAAATTCCCAAGGGGACGCCTCCGAAAGGGAGATTTCTAAACAAATTTTGCAAGTATCATCGGCTCAAGGGTCATGATACAAGAAATTTCAACAAATTGGATGTAACAGATTATTGGAACTTGTTTTTGAGTGACAAAAAGAACTCTAACCCTCTCATTTAAGAAGGCAGTTCTAGCAAGTATAAAGTTGTACAAACCAACGCCTGACTTAGGTAGAGGTTTTCCATTACAAATGTTTAAGATGTGCTTACCCTATTATATATCATGAAAGTTTTGCAGTAAGCTGATATATAGTACTTAGGAATAACATGCTCAAAGCACTAAAAAACATACCACGATGCGAATGCATCCGCACTACAAAACAATGAGATGCTATGAGATGCATCGTTCTTGAGAAAGAGTCACGACTAGTCCATTCCTCTCACTAAAAGGATGACACACCCAATTACATTTCTCAAATGTTGGTTAACTTTGTAACTTTATAATTACCATGTTTACATAGCAATAGAAAATTGTGCATGTGAAAATGACAAAAAAAGTTACTCTTTGTATGAAATGAATGATAACACGCTGAAGTAAACTTGTATATGAAAAAAATCAAGTCAATAATTTTGCAAATATGAAGAATGCATCTTGAGTCATCAATTACAACTCAAATAGTAAGTAACTATAATTGAGGTATAAGAACAAAGTCATATTACAATCGAAACAAAAGAAGAAATTACTACTTATTTAAGTCATTTGGTATAACACAACTAGCTAGTCATCATCAACATTACAAATATTATTAGTGACAGGTCCTCTCAATTTAGGCATGTAGCAATATAACTATAGAATGGTAAATCCTAATTGACAATGCTTTCATGTCTATACTATTACTAAGACACAAAGACAGGTAGGATTAGGCATCCATCCACCATATGCATCCATAAAAAATACAACACAAGGTAACTGATATGAATTTTAATATAATAAATTAAGAGAATATCTATAATGCCAAAAGATGTTGCATTGAATCATGATAGTACCTACACCACATGTCTCACACAAGTGGTTAGCCGTTGATTGACACTAATTGTAGAAACATTATCAATTTAATCTTAAAGGGCTATACTAATGCAACATTCTATACAATAGCAATGACTCAATCTATGACTAACATTGACATCCAATACCTCGAGATATGGACCATCTCCTCAATATACAATATGATGGAGAATGATGCCAACTCCACCCTCCTTAGGTAGTGACAACATGCGACCTCCTTAAAGCTTCTCAATGATTCGATACATACAATTCTCATCTTCAAGTACATTAACTAATCTATTAACATTCGAGAATATAAACTAGGATATCTTTGTCATGTACTACCCAAAATTTAGTCTTCTTGAAGTCTTTCTGCCACAAGGAGTAATAACATGAGCAATAGGAGTCCTAGGCATCATCAAATAAAGGGTCATAACTACCTTACGAAGAAAGATCCTAGCCTAGAGACACTATGTTATTGGCCACGCCCACGATCACAACATTTATGGTTCTACATTTTAGTTGCTTTGTTTCCCTTTCATGACCTTCCTTAGGTACCAATCCTCTCTTTGCTTTCATGAAGACAACTCATTGTTAGGGGATTCTTTAGATAGCATCTCTTTAAGAAGGTCAGAGGATGTCTCCTTCAAGGTAGTGTACTTAGGATTTAAATACTCATGGAAGAAGTTAATTAAATTGATTCATTGTTCTCGATTAAGATGCTCCCTTAATTGTTGGACAATTACCTCTATCTAAGCTGCATCTCTTAAATCGTCATCACAAAGTTGGATATGTACAACCTTTCAACTTTTATGACAAGCTTCCTCTAAAAGGGATTGATGATTGATAATTTTATCAATACACTACTTTTAAAAAGAAAATTAATATCACGAGGAAACAACAACTCATGTGATCACTACAATGTATGTTATTGGATCAATACATATTGTCTCAACACAAGTCACCTCTTTCACAATCAATTTATTACAAATGCTTTGAATAATGAGAGAATCAAGGGTATAAACCTTTCATCCATCTTACCTCAAAAGTTTCATCTTGAGTTTTTTAATCAGTTCTGCCCTATATGCCTTTGTGTTGTTATTTATGAATTGCTCACTAAAGTACTAGTGTAAAGGTTAAAAAGAACTCTCCTATAGATTATATCACAATCACATAGAAGTTATGTATTGATAATATCAATTGCTTAGGAAATTATTCATAGTTTCTAACAAAAGCAAGGGAAGAAATGCTTATACTAAAGGTGGACCCGAAGAAGTCTGATGACTGATTATAATTGGATTTCATGTCTTGCCAAGGGTGAGCCTTAACTAAGATTTTGATCATGCTACTTCAATATTATATGGAATATGTGTATCAAACTTTTTTGTTCTTTACATGAAAAGCTTGCATTATCCAAGAAAGGTTTTGATTGAAAGAAAAAACCTTTTAAGGTTATAATTAATGGCAAAGCATTACCAATTTTACATTTGCATATGATCTCTTAGTATCTAGAGAAGCATCCAACAATCAAGTGGAGTGTATAATGATACAACAGAGGAATTCTATATCTTATCATGGCAAAATATCAATAAACAAAAACTAGACATTCATTTCTCTAAGAATTTTCATCCCACAAGAAGAGCAATGATCAGTTAAGGTTCATTATCCCTCTTACCGACAATTTTGGGATGTGCCTTGCTTTTCTACTGCACCAAAAACGTGATGATATTGAGCTCTTGTAGATGGATCAGTTTCTTCAGTGTTCGGTACCTCAAAGATCAAATTTAATACCTTGAAAAAGAAGGTTAGAGTAGCACTATTCTTTGATGTATGATAAATGCTAACTTCTAGGTTTATTTTTCGCCACCGATTTTAAATAATTGGATATAATGTACCCAATAAACACCTTAATGATACATTGAAGACCCTTAATTCATCTTACATGAATACACAACTAGGTATTATACAAACTGTAAAAGCAAAGAGATGATGATGTTACAAATCCAATTAGAACTACACTAGGACCTATAAATTCTCTTAAAAATGAAGTATGAAAGGACTCACATGAGACAAAAGTAATATGAATCTTATTTATAACTCCACCATATATAGATACACCGAAGATGTAACTTGTGTTGCTACTAGTGAACATAATTGATACTCAAGAAAGTGACTTTAATGCCACAATATGGTTGCTAATTGCACCATATGTTACATCCACTAATGAGTACAATTTCTACTCAAAAAGATAGCTCTTAGTGCTACAACATGACTGCTAATTGCACTATAAACTACAACCATAATTAAGTGCTACTAATGAGCATATTTATTCTCAAGATATGACTTTCAGTAACACAATATAACTACTAATTACACCATCATTTACAACCACTATCAACTACTATTAATGAGCACAATTATCACACAATAAAGTAGATTTTAATGCCACAACATTACTGCAGTCATAATCCTTCACAAAGTATTTTAGATATTTTAAAAATCACCCAACAAAATATATGTTGGGCCAACATTTCAATTATTTAGTGGAGTAGGTGTGCAAAAAGCTAGTGGGGCATAAATTCTTTGAATTACCCTTCATAGGCAGAACAACTCTTGTTACATGTGTTATTGGGGCTTTACCTTTATACCTAGAAAGAAACTCTATTATCCAAATCAGTTTACTAAAGATAGATTGTGATTAAAGAAGCTTAATATGGGGCCATGCTAAAAATACAAGGAAAACCTACCACATAGCATGGAAGTAAATTTATAAGCCAAAAACAATTAGATGCTTAAAGATAAAAGATTTAAATTCCTTATACAAAGCATGCATCATGAAACTTTTTATGGAAGTTTAAGACTAACTCAGTTTCACCCTGGGTTCAAATTCTCAAAAGCTATGGCCTTGAAAGCCCACATAACACTGACCTTCTTTCTAACACCTGGAAAAATATTGCATCTTCCTCAGTTAGTCATACGCAAAATGCATGCGGTTGTCTCGTATCTGATGGGTCGACCCACCATGTACATCTTATGTGTTCTAAAATCTAGTTGATTGAAGTATTAAAACCGTCAGATGGCAATAAGAACTCTTTTTTACTCTTTCAATAGCACACGGTGGATTTTCGCCAACTTGTTGTCTTCATCATTTGGACAAAATAATACCAGGTGGGAAATCACTTGGGTAGTCACAATTTTGTCATGTGAGGGACACATTTCAACCCGAGTTTAGACAATCTTCTCAACCACAACATATCACAGGGTTAAGCAAAACATATAAGCGTAGATAACAAAAGGTGACTCTATTGAAAATCCCACAAGGCAAGAAGTGCAACTTCGACGGATTCCTCCTTAAGATGGCCCTACCAAAGTAAATTCGGATGGTAGCCACAAGCCCCAAACAAGTCAGACAGGCTACGTGAGTTTACTGCAAGACTAGAAATCTTGAGGAAGGTAATGTATCCTTGGAGAAACTTAGGGGTGCGTACGATGGTTTACAAACTTGGACAGCCTCTCTATTTATAGAGGCTACGTCACCTAGTTGACTCAATTCTCATTATCATGATTTTAACTTGCATTTTGACATTCGCATTGTCCCATTCCATAAATTTTTCTTTGGTGATCATTTGTCCTGCCAACAATTGGTTGACGGTTGTCACCGGTGTATTGAACTTTGTCCTACATAGTATTGCATTTTGTTCACCAAACGTCATTTGTCTCAAACCACATGCATGAAAATCCCACCAGGTATGTATAGCTAGAGTCAGTACACTTTCCTACAAGCAAGGGCACCTTTTTTTCATTTTTAAAGTGATTGCTAGATGGCCTTATGTTAGAGTGTTTGGTTAGAGCCCCTTTATCTCTTTTAGGTTTTTCTTCTCATCCCCTTTCTCTTTTAGAGTTGGTTTATTTGACAATATTCGCTCGACTACTACTCGAGGAGAGATTCAGAATTCGTCAAATTTCCCTCCATCTGGGATGCGTTTTAACTGCTTTATATTTTCATCACTTTATTTCACATTTTTACATCTTCATATTTTCAGTCACATCCATTATTCTCTTGGTTCAACAAATGTTTCTCTACTTTCACTTTGATCTTTTTGGGAGTTATATGTTTCATGGTTAAAAGATGTTGCAAGGATCATCTTGCCATTCGACTCTTGTCCCACCAACTTGATCTCTGAGGTACACCATGACGACACCACTAACAGATAATTACTCTATATGGCATCTTATGTCCCTTACCATACGGTATCTTCATAGGGCATCGCAAGTCGTGGATAAAGGAAAAAACGTGTTAACCCCATATGATTTTGAAAATCATCTTTCCAAGATCCCCATAAACATGTCTATCCTAGAATTGATCCAAACTTCAACCAGGCATAGATAAGTTTTAGAAAAAATCTTAGAAAGAGCCAAGCTTAACTCGACTATAACCCCTGAGTCCCTATCCTTCCTAATGGCACCCATCTACGTTAAAACACCAATCGTGTTCTCGGAAGATGAGATAGAAAGACCTATGAAACCCACAACCAAGCCTTGCATATAGAGGTGGCATTGAATCACCATCCTCTAGACAGGTGTTTGGTTGATGGGGGAGGCGATCTCAACATCCTTTCGTTACATGTGGATTGTCAAATCGGAGTCACCCTGACCTCTGTAAACACAAACCCCATCGTTATCACAAGATATGATGGAAATGCATCAAAACCTTTGAGAGCCATAGAGTTCCCATGAAAATAGGGGGCATAACCCACGCAGGGGTGTTCCATGTCTTAGACATACACCCCCATTACAACCTACTTCTGGGAAGACCAAGGATACATAGCCTTCGGGCCGTGCCATCCACCTTCCATAGGTATGTAAAAATCTCCTATGAAAACCAAATCATGGTAATTCTAGACGAAAACCATCCTCAACTGAGGGGAGTATAAAACTTCCCTTGCTTGTCAATTCATAAAGCCTACGGGACCAACCCCGGGAAATCCTTGGACTAAGGATACAAGTTCGTCCTCCAAAAACCTAGGAATGTCATATATGTCAAAGGGCAGCCCAAAGCTGGCCCGCCCAAAATCGTGACCATCCTAGGTAAAAACAAAATCCCAATATTTCCAAAGTCCCTAAATAGAAAACCCTTTGAGCATGACATGGACGTCAACAAGTTTCATGGTCATCCATTGTACAAAGAATTTTCAAAAACCAAAAAACCTTGGAACATGCTGTTAAACATGGGTTACATGCCCTATCAAAGTTTAGGGAACCAAAACCGAGGTTGTCTAGAGCTCATCTTACCAAATTCAAATCCAAACAGGTATGGGATAGGCTACATTCCAAACAAACCCCCGGAACCACCACCTACGACTACTTCGGTCAAGGGTGCCCTGGAACCTCCTAAAACCGAAACCTATGACTTACAGACTGATTCATAGTGTTTTCTTTGTAGGTATGATGGAAGACCCCTCCTTAACCAAAAATCCAAAAAAATTACATATTCTCAAAATCCAAAAATAATTGGAAAAACCTCAAAACCCAAAAACATTGGAAAATTGTGAAAAAAAAAAGTGTGATTTGCATTTCTCTTAGTGTCTTTTCTTTACAAAAAACGAAAAAAATGGAAAAACCTGAAAATACCAAAAACAAAATTTTGTACATACCAGCTCCTGGTGTAAATTTCGAAAAAGGCAAGAAATTTGAAGAAAAAGTTATCTTTATAAAAGGCCCAAAATCTTTAAAACTTGCAAAAATTTCAAAACCAAAACCAGGTGTTTGTGAAAATCATACATCAACTCAAACTTCCCTAGGATACAAAATTCTCGAGAATGATTAAAGCATGGAGGACGATCCCCTCTTCCCTGAGGAGGATCAAACCTCTGAGCTTCCCGAGTTTCACAAAATCCTTGATTTAGAAAAACCTTCAAATTCTGTAGGAGGGGATTTTAAAGAAATCGACCTAGGGAGTGAGTCAAATCCTAAGCTTGTTAAGATAGACACATGTTTGCATAAGTATGAAAAAGCATCATTCATTGCATTCCTGAAAGCTTACATAGATGTTTTCCCCTAGAAACAGATGATAAACCTATAAAGCAAAAGCTTAGAAAAATCCATCCGAATGTACACTTTCAAGTAAAAGAGGGTTTAGAAGATCTTTTAAAGGCCGGATTTATAAAACCCATTGCGTATTCTGATTGGCTTTCGAATATAGTTGTAGTTCAAAAATCCAATGGAAAAATTTGGATTTGCATCGATTTCAAAAATCTGAACAAAGCCACTCCAAAAGATAATTTTCCTTTGCCAAACATTGATTTGATAGTGGACAGTACTACAAATCATGAAATGTTTTCTATTATGGATGGCTACTTGGGTTATAATCAAATCAAGTTAGCTCCAAGAGATCAGGAAAAAACTGCTTTTACTACACCCTGGGGCACATACTGTTACAAAGTTATGCCCTTTGGATTGAAAAATGCCGGCGCCACATACCAAAGAGCCATGACTACTATTTTACGCTGAGTTAATAAGAAAAAACATGGAAGTATATATTGATGATGTTCATGCTGAAATCCCATTATTTTAACCTTACAACTTGTCTAGCCGGAATTTAGACCAAGCTCTTAAGAGGATGAGGCATCATAATTTAAAAATGAATCCTCGCCAAGTGCTCTTTTGGAATGGGTTTCCATGGGAACTTTTGAGGTTTTTTTGTTCATAAGGCATGGGATCAAGTTGATAAAAATAAAACCAAAAATGTATTAGAATCGAAAGAGCCCTCGAATAAATTACTGACTTTGATTGGTAAAATTAACTCTCTCGAGAAGGTTTATTTCAGACCTAGCAACAAGATGTGAACCTTTCAACAAGCTTTTGAGAAAAGGGGTAAAGTTCATATGGGACGATGATTGCCAAAAAGCTTTCAAAAGATTAAAAACTTATTACTACTTCCAAAGCAAGGAAAACCACTGTTACTTTACATTTCTGTGCATACGAATGCATTGGGTGCTTTATTAGGTCAATACGAGGATGATAGCCATAAAGAATATGCTATTTACTACATTTCAAAAACTCTATTGGCATATGAAAGAAATTATGAAGCCATGGAGAAAACGTGCTTGGCCTTGGTATGGGCCTGCCAAAAATTCAAACACTACTTCCTAGATCATGAGATATGGATAGTGTCTAGGCTTGATCCAATCAAGCACTTGTTTGAAAAACTTATCCTCATGGGTAGGCTTGGTAAATGGCAGCTCCTCTTAATGGAGTATGATTTAAAATTCCACCATCAACCTCCATTAAGGGAAAAGCTCAAGCTGATTATGTGGCTAAATTCCCCTTGGAAGAGACATATCCCTTACTTGATGAAATGCCCGACGAGGGCATCTTTTCAAACGATTTTCAAAACCATGTTTTAGCAAATTGTTTAAATGAACACCAAGTATGGAAAATGCACTTTGATGGGGCAAGAAACCAAAGAGGGGCAGGTGCGGGAGTCATCCTCATATCCCCTGAAAAGGGAGAGATCTCCATTGCTATTCGCGTAGATTTCGAATGTTCAAATAATACAGTCGAATATGAAACACTCATACATGGCTTGAAAATTTTGAAAAATCTAGGGGCAACATGCACCAAAGTCTTTTTAGACTCTTTATTGGTTATAAACCAAGTCTAAAAAATTTGGTAAGTCAAAAATGAAAAACTCCTTCCATACCATGAGTTGGCCACCAAACTGGTCGATTCCTTCAAATCATGTACACTCACACACGTAGGAAGAGAGGATAACGGCATAGCAGATGCTCTCTCATCCTTAGGATCAGCCCTAATGGTCGATCCCACCTTGGGAACCCGATCCTTAGAAATATGGCACTCACCCACTCCATCCATCCACGATTTGGAGATTGCCAAAATAACCAAAATTCCACTGAAAAACCCTAGTTTCAAGACATTAAAAACTTCTTAGAAAACTGACAATTTTCAGAATTTGCTTCTTCTAGAGACAAAGCTTTTATTCGAAAGATTTCAACCCGATACGTGATTTTGGGAGGAATTCTTTAAAAAAAGAGTTTTACCGGCATCTTGTTGAGGTGCGTAGACCTTGAGGAGGCTAGGATTATAATGCATGAATTCCACAATGGAGAATGTGGAGGGCATGTCAATGCAAATATGATGGCTATGAAAATACATAGAGCCGGTTATTTTTTGTCCACTCTTAAGCAAGACTGTCATGATCATGTTAGGAAATGTCAACCATGTCAAGTGCATGGACACGCCATTCATATCCCATCATTGACCTTGCATTCCATTGTCAGCCCGTGGCCCTTCACCATGTGGGCGTTTGACATCGTAGGACCAATCCCCCCAAATGCATCAAATGGACATAGGTTCATCCTAGCAGCCACCGAATATTTTTCTAAATGGGTTGAAGCTACCTCCTTGACTAATGTCCCGGGGCAACATGTAGTGGCGTTCATTAAGAAGAATATCTTGGCTCGATTTGGAGTTCCAAGAGACCTAGTGTCTGATAATGGCACCCCTTTCAAGAATGAAAGGATGAAAAAGTTATGTAATACCTATGGCATAACTCATCACTTCTCGTCGCCCTACTATCCTCAAGGCAACGGCCAAGCTGAAGCCACAAACAAAACCCTCATTAGCATAATTGAGAAAACCTTAGAGAAGGGTAGGACTTGGCATGAGAATCTTGATGAAGCCTTATGGGCTTATAGGACTTCCATCCAAACACACACAAATGCCACGCCATTCGAGTTGGTCTATGGTACAAACGTCATTCTCCCCATTCATACCAAATTGCATTCATTTCATACATCACTTGCACTCGACCTCCCCCTAGAGACTTTTCAACATGCTAGAATGGCCGAGCTTGATTTGTTGGATGAAAAAAGGCTCCTTGCTATGGATCATGTGCATAAATACCCGCAAAGGACAGCCCGATATTATGAAAAGCGTATGAAGCCTCGCCACTTCAAAGTGGGAGACCTTGTATTAAAAATCATCCACCATTGTGGCCCACATCCACTTGAAAAGTGGCGGCCCAAGTGGGATGGTCCTTATGCTGTACGTGGAACCACCACAAACAATGCATATTGGTTAATCGATGTTGAGAGTAGGAATTTAGCAGACCCTATAAATGCCCAATATTTGAAAAAATACCATGTGTAGGGTCTAAGCTGAATGCCTTGTGAAAAATGTTTTGAAGGGATCTCCTTTGAAACTTCGTGAAGGAAGGATCAAGGTGGATCGTGTGACCCTGAATAAGGGACTCGATGCTTGTGAAAAGTGTAGTTTTCAAAAATTGATTGGTTATATTTCAAAAGTCTTCATCTTACAAAGGAAGGCCTTGTTCAATATAGCAAAATATTTTCAAGTAGTACATGCTATTTCAAAATAGGGTGATCTGGAATGAATCGAGTAAATCGTTGGGATAAGTCTTTCCCCTCTTCTTTTCTCTTCCCCCAAAGGAAAATTTGGCAAGAAGCAAAAAAAGGGGAAATCCCTCCAAAAAAGTCTCTTTCCAAAGGAAAGTAGAATTGGAAAAAGAAAGAAAAATCATTCTTCGATTGAAAAAGAAAAGAGAGAAACGAAAAGAAAAATCCTCCCAAAAGGGAGGCCCTCTATGAAAGAAAAAAGAAAAAATTTCCAAAAAGCTCAAAAGAGCAAAATTTTCCGCCTCTTTGCCTCAAACCACGGGACACTTCAGGAGGGACCGTGGTAACTCTTTCCCCTATCCCTATGATTTATCCCAATGAAAAAAAGATTCATTTCGGAGAGTCCTAAAGTAAAAATAGGATCTGCTTACTTGAATCTCATTTTGTTTGAGAATTAAACGTTGTTGGGTAAGGTGTAGAAATTTAGCAATGTTTCCTGAGTTCCTTATAAAACCTCCGCTAAAGTAGCAAGTGTTGGGAGTCAAGTGAAGGGAAACACGAGAAGCTGAAAATCCTTGTGATTGAAGCTAAAAGGGTTTTCCCTCTTTCAAAATCGAATTGAGAAAAACCCGAACATCGAGCAACATAAGACCAGCTCACTTGGTGTAGCCAGTCTTCATAAGCCTCCCAAGTTCGATCATTGCATAATTCAGGTCTGTAGAAAATCATCTTTTTCTAGCATATCATCCATGTCATCAACTCATGCGTGCACACATGGTCGACAAATGCATGATCCAAATTAGGGCTAGAACCACATTAGGAAAAGTCCTCTTTGACAAAAATCCCCTCTTACCGGGCATAAGGAAAAGTTTTTCCAGAACACTGTAGAAAAGTTTTCTTCTTTGCCATTATCCAAATCAATTTGGATAATGCCAAAGAGGGGGGCATCTGTAAACACCCCAAAATGGGATTATTTTCAAACAAACAACTGGTTTTCAAAAACCCTTTTCAAACCTATTTTGAACTTTTAAAACCCCGGAGTTGCAAAGTTTTAACTTCTTTCTAAAAATCCTTCAAAATAAAGGTTTTTGAACGTAGGCCAAAACCCAAATTTTGCAAAGCAGCTGAAACAAGCAGGTGAAACCTGATCAAAAGCAGATTAAGAACGGGTCAAAAAGCAAAGGTTCAGCCTGTTCGGTTGAAAATAGGGCCGAAAAGCCCCGATGAAGCTGTCAAAAATCAAACCCCAAGCCCGTGGAAACAAAAATCAGCCGAAACAGAGTCCATAAAGTGAGAAGCAGGTAGGACAAGAGGACCCATTCAAACCGCCCGATTCAAAACACCAAGAAGGACTGAAGAAAGAAGATTTTGGATTGAATCTGGACAAAAATATCCAAATCCAAATAGTGTTTGGATCGGATTTGGATCTCAAAACCCAAATCCAAGACCCACCCCTTGGCCTATAAATAGGACCAAGGGAGGGGTGCAAATGTTCATGTGAATTTGCTTGGGAGGCTTGGGAAGAGAGAGAGAGAGTGGGTGGAAAAGTCAACTTTGGTGGTCTTTAGCCATGTGGGCTCAAACAAGGTTTAAGTGGGTTCAAGCCTTGTTGACCTAGACCTAGCTTGGGGCTACAACAACTAGGTGGAGTGGTTTGGACGTGGGCTGCAACCATGGCTGCAAACGGTGGACTTGGCTGCAAGAGGTAAGTTCCTAAACCTAGCCACTACCTAACCCACCTTGTCCTAGGTTAACCCATCCCCAAACACCCAGCCACCAAACAAGAACCGAGTGCACTTGGCACTCGGTTTGACCCCAGCACCAAACAAGAACCGAGTGCACTTGGCACTCGGTCTGCGCCTAGCCAGCAAACATAACCAACCCCGCACCCATCAAACCTGCACCCATTCGGCCAAGGCCCTTGGCTGGTCTGTACCCCACCTAAACCTAGCCACCTAGACCTAACCTTGAACCCCACCGACTCCACCTAAACCTAGCCAAAACCGCACCCCAGCTAGACCTAACGACCCCCAACCGACTCCACTTAATCCTAGCTAAACCACTCTCCCTTGAACCTAGTTAACTACACCCTAAACCCAACACCAAACCTACCTAACCGAGTGTACCTTGCACTTGGTCTGCCCCACTAGACCAGCACAAACCGAGTGCACCTTGCACTCGGTCAGCCCCACAAAACCCACCACCCGGCCAAGCTTGTTGGCCTGCACCCCTGGTCGACCGAGTGCACCCACATCCCACTCGGCCAAAACCTTATTGGCCTGCACCCTTGCCCAGCCAAGACCAAGACTTGTTGGCCTGCCCCCCAGCTAGCCTGCGCCCTAACCCAGCCGAGTGCATCACTCTGCTAGGCCTTGTTGGCCTACACCTCACCCAGCCGAGAGCATCACTCGGCCAAGCCTAGTTAATTGGCCTGCACTAAGGCACGACACCCTACCAAACCAGCCTGCCCTTAGCTGGCCTAACACCCCATGGCCTGCCCTTGCTGACCCAGGACCTAGACCAAATCCAAGCTTGCTGCCCTAGGGTTCGACCCAACACTACCTAAAACCTAGCCACTACTCGCCCATAACCTACACCCGGCCAGCCGCTTTTGCTGGCCTGCACCCTCTTGAGCCACCCCATCTCACCCCTCTAAACCCAAGTTAAGCTAGGTGACGGCTGCACCTAGCTCATCACTTGCCCTAGCCAATTCACCTTGGCTCGACCAACCATATCCTAAACCTAACCAAGATCCCTTGGCCGAACCCAACCAAGACCAAGCCCACACCCACTCGGTTGCGCCTAAGTGGACCCACACCCAAGCATCACCTCGGAACACACTTGAAGGGACTTACCTCGCTGCTGCAAAGAAGGATAGACCCGAGCGAACCCGAGAGGCAAAACTGAACATTTGTAAGTGCCATTTATATTCGGTTTTACATTACTTGTTTAAATTCAATTCAATTTGGAACGAGGTTGTAATAATGGATTAAAGTCTCCCCCCGGGATGTAATATTTGTGTATGAAACACAACCACACGTGCACTTGAGCCTTCTCGCTCTTAACTGCACACAAAGACACCCACATGCACTTGAGCCTTTTCGCTCTTATATAGCACACGATTGCACACACATTGAGCCTTTCCGCTCTTAAGCTAAACGTATATACTTCAATTTGGGTATTTACTTTAGTGAAAGCAGTGTGAGTTGCAATTTCATTTCGGGTGGATTTACTTTAAGTTGTGTGAGTTGTCATTTAAATTTCACACGAGAAGCACCCACGAGCACTCGAGCCTTTCCGCTCTTTACACTCACACACATTGAGCCTTTTCGCTCTTAGGATAAAACATATTTATATATTTTCAAGTCGTGTGAGTTTACTTTAGTAGAAGTCGAGTTGCATTTCCCTTTGTGTGGATTTACATTTAAGTCGCGTGAGTTGCACTTTTATTTCGGGTATTTACATTAGTGAAAGCTGTGTGAGTTGCACTTTCATTTCGGGTATTTACATTAGTGAAAGCAGTGTGAGTTGTACTTTCAATTCGAGCCTAGCTCACATCATCGCTTTCAAAAACCCGAAAAGGATTTCAGCATCCTTGCATTCGCTCGCTTTCAAAAGCCCCCGAATCCTCACTCAAACCACGCTGAAAATCGGCTACACATTCACACACATATCAGACCTAATCGATAAAACTCACAAAGACTTAGGGTCGTCCAGCAGTCGTAATAAAAATTGCAAAGAAGGCATATATCGAATTCATAAAACACTGATCTTTCGAAGTTTAGTATTTGATTTGAAAAAATCGAAGTTTCTAAGCGTTTAAACTGACCCTTGAGCATCGGTTCAAGAAGGTTTAAGCGAAAAGATCCCGCTTTACTACAATCGTCAAAAAGTTAGAATATTTTCAAAAACCTTCGCTAGTTTGAGTAAGCTAGCTGACACGCTCGCAAAATGACGTAGGCACGAAAAGGTTTATTTATGGTCTCATAAACCGGGAGTGAAAATTTTCATGTTTACAGTAAACACGGTCCCTTTTAGAGCGTCCTGTGCTTTAAGGCAAAGAGGTGAAAATTTTGCTCTTTTGAGTTTTTTGGCAAATTCTTTCTTTTTCTTTCACAGAGGGCCTCCCATTTGGGAGGATTTTTCTTTTTGTTTTTCTCTCTTTTCTCTTTCAATCGAAGAATGATTTTCTTTCTTTTTCCTATTCTGCCTTCCTTTGGAAAGGAACTTTTTCGAGGGATTTCCCTCTTTTTCTGCTTTTTGCCAAATTTTCCTTTTGGAGAAGAGAAGTGAAGAGGGGAGCGACTTATCCCAATGGTTTATTCGATTCATCCCAGATCACCCTATTTTGAAATAGCATGTACTACTTGAAAATATTTTGCTATATTGAACAAGGCCTTCCTTTGTATGATGAAGACTTTTGAAATATAACCAATCAATTTTTGAAAACTACACTTTTCACAAGCATCGATTCCCTTATTCAGGGTCACACGATCCACCTTGATCCTTCTTTCATGAAGTTCAAAGGAGATCCCCTCAAACATTTTCAAAAGTATTTAGCTCAGACCCTACACATGGTATTTTTTCAAATATTGGGCGTTTATAGGGTCTGCTAAATTCCTACCCTCGACATTGATTAACAGGCATTATTGGTGGTTGTTCCCTTTACAACATAGGGACCATCTCACTTGGGCCGCCACTTTCCAAGTGGATGTGGGCCACGATGGTGGATGATTTTCAATACGTGGTCTCCCACTTCAAAGTGGCGAGGCTTCATATGCTTTTCATAATGTAGGACAATCATTTGCCGGTATGCATGTGCCTTTTTTTATCTAACAAATCAAGCTCAGCCATCCTAGCATGTTGAAAAGTCTCTAGGGGGAGGTCGAGTGCGAGTGATGTATAAAATGAATACAATTTGATATGAATAGGGAGAATGGTGTTTGTACCATAGACCAACTCGAATGGTGTGACATTTGTGGGTGTTCGGATGGAAGTCCTATAAGCCCATAAGGCTTCATCAAGCTTCTCATGCCATGTCCTACTCTTCTGTAAGGTTTTCTCAATGCCATAGGTATTACATAACTTTTTCACCTTTTCATTTTTTAATGGGGTGCCATTATCGAACACTAGGTCTCTTTGAACTCCAAATCGAGCCAAGATATTCTTCTTAATGAATGCCACCACATGTTCCCCCTGGACATTAGTCAAGGAGGTAGCTTCAACCCATTTAGAAAAATATTCGGTGGCTGCTAGGATGAACCTATGTTCATTTGATGCATTCAGGGAGATTGGTCCTATGATATCAAACGCCCACATGGTGAAAGGCCATGGGCTGACAATGGAATGCAAGGTCGATAATGGGATATGAACGGCATGTCCATGCACTTGACATGGGTGACATTTCCTAACATGATCATGACAGTCTTGCTTAAGGGTGGACCAAAAATAACCGGCTCTCAGCATTTTCATGGCCATCATATTCACATTGACATGCCCTCCACATTCTCCATCATGGAATTCATGCATTATAGTCCTAGCCTCCTCGAGGTTTACAGACCTCAACAAGATGCCGGTAAAACTCTTTTTATAGAGAATTCCTCCCAAAATCATGTATTGGGTTGAAATCTTTCGGATGAAAGCTTTATCCCTAGAAGAAGCGAATTCTGAAAATCCTCCGTTTTCTAAGAAGTTTTAATGTCTTGAAACAAGGATTTTTCAATGGAATTTTGGTCATTTTGGCAAATCTCCAAATCATGGGTGGTTGGAGTGGGTGAGTGCCATATCTTTAAGGATCGGGTTCCCAAGGTGGGATCGACCCTTGGGCGGATCCTAAGGATGAGAGGGCATCTACTATGGCGTTGTCCTCTGTACCTATATGAGTGAGTGTACATGTTTTGAAGGAATCGACCAGTTTGGTGGCCAATTTGTGGTATGGAATGAGTTTTTCATTTTTGACTTGCCAAATTTTCAAGACTTGGTTTATGACAAGTAAAGAATCTCCAAAGACCTCGATCCATGATGCCCCTAGATTTTTCAAAATTTTCAAGCCTTGTATGAGTGCCTCATAGCTATGTTATTGGAACATTCGATATCTAGGCGAATAGCAATGGGGATCTCTCCTTTCTCCGGGGATATGAGGATGACTCCCACACCTGCCCATCTTTGGTTTCTTGTCCCATCAAAGTGCATTTTCCATACCTGGTTTTCATTCAAATAGCTTGCTAAAACATGGTTTTGAAAATCTTTTGTAAAGATGCCCTCGTCAGGCATTTCATCAAGTATGGGATATGTCTCTTCCAGGGGGAATTCAGCCACATAATCAGCTAGGGCTTGTCCCTTAATGGAGGTTTGATGGAGGAATTTTAAATCATACTCCATTTAGAGGAGCTGCCATTTACCAAGCCTACCTGTGTGGATAGGTTTTTCAAACAAGTGCTTGATTGGATCAAGCCTCTATCCATATCTCATGATCTAGGAAGTAGTGTCTGAATTTTTAGCAGGCCCATACCAAGGCCAAGCACGTTTTCTCCATGGCTTGATAATTTCTTTCATATGTCAGTAGAGTTTCTGAAATGTAGTAAATAGCGTACTCTTTATGACTATCATCCTCATATTAGGCTGGTAAAGCACACAATGTAGTAAATGCTTTTTGACAATCGTCGTCCCATACAAACTTTACCCCTTTTCTCAAAAGCTTATTAAAAGGTTCGCATCTTGTTGCTAGGTTTGAAATAAACCTTCTAATCTATTGGAGGCGACCTTGGAGGCTTCAGATTTTGGTTAAGTTGGAGGGTGGAGGCATGTCTATGATGGCTCGACACTTAGAGGGGGGTCGACTTCAATGCCCCTTTGGCTTACCATAAAGCCAAAAAGCTTACCTGATTCCACTCCGAAGACACACTTTTGAGGGTTTAGTTTTACTTTGTAAAGCCTAAGCCTTTCGAAAACCTTTCGCAAAGATTCAATGTGTGTGCATCGGGTTTTTGATTTTACCAAAAGATCATCCACATATACTTCCAAGAGCTCATGAATTTGATCATGAAAAATGGTAATCATGGCTCTTTGGTATGTGGCACCAACATTTTTCAATCCAAAGGGCATAACTGTGTAACAGTAGGTGCTCCAGGGTGTTGTAAAAGCAGTTTTAGCCTGATCTCTTGGAGCTAACTTTATTTGATTATAACCCGAGTAGCCATCCATAAAAGAAAACATTTCATGATTTGCAGTGCTATCCACTATTAAATCAATGTTTGGCAAAAGGAAATTATCTTTCGGAGTGGCTTTGTTCAGATTTCTAAAATCGATGCAAATCTGAATTTTCCAATTTGATTTTTGAACCACAACTATATTTGATTGCCAATCAGAATATGCAATGGGTTTAATGAATCCGACTTTTAAAAGATCTTCTAAACCCTCTTTCACTTGCGAGTGGACATTGGGATGGATTTTTTTAAGCTTTTGCTTTATAGGTTTAGCATCTGGTTCTAGGGGAAGACAATGCTCTACAATTTTTGGGTTTAGGCTCGGCATGTCTTCGTAGGTCCATGCAAATACATCTATGTAGGCTTTCAGAAATGCAATGAATGATGCTTTTTCATGCTCATGCAAACATGTGCCTATCTTAACATTCTTAGTATTCGACTCATTCCCTAGGTTGATTTCTATAAAATCCCTTCCTACGGAATTCGAAGGTTTTTCTAAGTCAAGGATTTTGTGAAACTCGGGAAGCGCGGAGGCTTGATCCTCCTCAGGGAAAAGGCGATCCTCCTCTTTGCTTTGATCATTCTTGAGAATTTTAGGTCCTAGGGAATTTTGAGGCGACGCCTGGTTTTCAAAAACTCCTGGTTTTGGTTTTGCAAGTTTTGAAGAATTTGGGCCTTTTACAACGACAATTTTTCTTCAAATCTTTCAATTTTTTTGGCTTTTTTGAAATTTACCCTAGGAGCTGGTATACACAACACTTTGTTTTTGTTATTTTCGGCTTTTTTGATTTTTTTGGTCTTTTGTAAAGAAATGACATTAGGAGAAATGCAAATCACACTTTTTTTGGACTTTTCGCAATTTTCCATTGTTTTTGAGTTTTGAGGTTTTTCCAATTGTTTTTGGATTTTGATAATATGTAATTTTTTTGGATTTTTGGTTAAGGAGGGTTCTTCCATCATACCTACAAAGAAAACACCATGAATCAGTCTCTAAATAAGAGGTCTAAGTCATAGGTTTCGGTTTTAGGAGGTTGCAGGGCACCCTTGACCCAAGTGGTCACACGTGGATAGGCTCTAAGCAACCTCTGTTTTGTTTCCCTAAACTTTGATAGGGCATGTAACCCATGTTTAGCATCATGTTCCAAGGCTTTTTTAGTTTTGCAAATATTTTTTAAAGTGGATGGCCTTGGAACTTGGTGTCATCCATGTCACGCTCAAATGGTTTTTCGTTTGGGGATTTTGGAAATATTTGGATTTTGGTTTTTCCTAGGATGGTCACGATTTTGGGTGGGTAGGCTTTGGGCTGCCCCTTGATATACATGACATTCCTAGGTCTTTTGAGGATGAACTTGGATGGTTCATCCAAGGGTTTCCCTAGGTTGGACTCGCAGGCTTGATGGCTTGACAAGCAAGGGAAATTTTGAACTCCCCTAAGCTGAGGATAGTTTTCGCATAGAATTACCACAATTTGGTTTTCATAGGAGATTTTGACATACTTGTGGAAGGTGGATAGTACGGCCGAAGGCTATGTATCCATGGTCTTCCCAGAAGTAGGTTGTAATGGGGGTTTATGTCTAGGACATGGAACACCCCTGTATGGTTTATGCCCCCTATTTCCATGGACAACTCTACGGCTCCAAAGGTTTTGATGCATTTCCATCGTATCCTGTGATAACGATGGGGCTTGGGTTTATAGAGGTCAGGGAGACTCCGATTTGAAAAGCCACCTATAATGAAAAGATGTTTAGACCTCCGCCCCCATCAACCAAACACCTGTCTAGAGGATGGTGATTCAATACCACCTATATATGCAAGGCTTGGTTATGGGTTTCGCATCTTTTTATCTCATCTTTCGAGAACACTGTGGGGGTTTTAGCACAGATAGGTGCGACTAGGAAGGATAGGGACTCAGGAGTTATGGTCGAGTTAACCTTCGCTCTTTCTAAGATTTTCTCTAAAACCTGTTTATGAATGGGTGAACTTTCGATTAATTCTAGGATAAACATGTTCATATGGGGTTAACACGTTTTTTCTCTTATCCATGACCTGAGATGCTTTAGGAATGCATGATTTTGAAGGGCTAGGAATAATGACCACTTCTTTAGTAGCATCTTTTGTTAGATGTGGGGGTTGATAGATCCTTCCAGACCTGGTCACCTCGCCCACACCTTCCCTAAGGCTCGCTCCTAGGTTGGCTTTAATTTTGTGCTTCGGAGCACCCCAAATTTCTAAAATGGCTCTAGACAGGGGCGTGACTCTAAGCTCTCCCTGGATCACTACTTGTTTGGCTTTTTTGAATATGATGAGAGAAGCTGGTGTGTGACAAGTAGTGAAGCCTGTATGCAGTGCATGCTCTAAAACTCTTGAGGAAGCCGAGAAAACACATACCTCTTTTCCCTTCCCACTGGTGCTTGCGTGGTTGGGGAAACTCCTGACGTGACTCTTTCTCAAGAACGATGCATCTCATAGCATCTCATTGTTTTGTAGTGCGGATGCATTTCGTGGTATGTTTTTTAGTTGAGCATGTAGGTTCTTTAAGAACAGCTTGGGCAGGCTCTGGTTCCTTAGTGACCTGGAGCCGGCCTTGCTCTATCAAGTCCTCGATTTTATTCAAAAGGGAGAAACATTCTCAGTAAAGGTCAATGTATTGTATTTGTATTGTACTTTCATGTCTTACTATATATATATATGGAGTTGTTGGAAAACCTCCTCATACTAGATATTGTTTGATCATCACTATCATCCACGAGATCAATTGGACGGTGGTGATTAAAGCACCTATCCTGTATCATATTTAATGCACCTATCTGCATTAAATGGTATTGATCCCCATGTCGATGTTGATAGGAGACTCGATCTACATCATCTGTGTGATCGTACGAAATGCACAAATCGTTAGTAGAGTCTATGATGAGAGGATGTCTAACAACTCACACTTTTCCTATATAATATATATTATATACATATATATATATATATATATATTTGTATGTATATGTATATATATGTATAATTTTTTCTTACTTGTCTCTCTCTATATATAACATCTGGCCCAACTGCATCAGCTCCTAGGGCCATACAAGCCAGACCATTCGGCCTTGCTCCTTAAATGGGTTAGAAATGTATGGTCTGCACCTCCGAACCAAGCCCATTTTGACATATGTACAAATAGAGAAAAAGTGAGCAAGACTAGCTACATAAAAGGTGAATTAAATTAATCACTTAGTTACAAATATATGTACATGCACATACAATGCCAAAACCCCCTAATCACATATACAACCAATCTTTGTCATTGTCGTACATACAATCGTCTAAGAGGTTCATGAGATCATGTGTAATGGCTATGGGCATAAGTATTAGCTCAATGTTCGCATCATAGGTCCCATCATTCATACAAAATTTGTAAGACACTACAAATAATAAAGGTTAAAGAAGCTTAAACTTTTGTATTAAAAGAATAATAAATAATATTTCTTTACATAATTTGCCATTCTCCATGTTGAAGCATGACTACGCAATATAGGATGAAGATAGCATAGAAGCTTTCAATAAAAATTGATGAGTTCAAACAATATACTAACTCATGTATTAATCATTGCACTCGTGCAGATATAATGTCCAAAAAAAAAGTAATTATGGTTGAAGTTTCCGAAGGCAATATGAGTTGTATGACTGCCACTATTCACCTTTTGGATAGTACTCCAGCTTGTAGGCATGAGGATTGACAAGTCTAGATGCTTGAGAGGGCCGGAGTGGATAATAGGCCAATGTCAGCAAACCTAAGGCATATTAATTGATCCTTTATATGTCATTATCAACAACTACAGAATGAAAACTAGTAAGTACCTCAATCATTTGACTTGTCTAGGTAGATGGTGCTTATGATATGATATAATAAAAGTAACAACTCCTTGTACTCAATCATAAACCCCTCCTCCAAGCATATAGTTGGAGCATATAAAACTCACACCTCTAAACTTCACACCTATGTCCATCAATTCCATCATAATATCTATCTTATTCATCATCTTTTATCTTATTCATCATCTTTATCACTCATATGAAAACTAAAATACAACAACAACAACAACAACTAAGCCTTTTCCCATACTAGACGGGGTCGGCTACATGGATTCTTTGTTTCCACAGATCCCTATCATGTGCCATATTAGCAGTTAACTCCCAATAAGCTAGATCATTCTTTATAGTTTCTTTCCAACACTTTTGTGGTCATCCTCTACCTCTTTTAATATTTTCCAAATTTAGTTTTTCTAACATTCTTACCGGTTCTTCTTTTGATCTTCTTTCTATATGTCCAAACCATCTTAAACGATGTTCTCTCATTTTATCCTCTATTGGTGCCACTCCTAATTTATTTCTAATAACCTCATTATGTATACAGTCTTTTCTTGTATGACCACTCATCCATCTCAACATCTTCATTTATGTCATAGACATCTTTTGTACATGATGATTAACTACCCTACACTCAGAACCATAAAACATGGTAGGCCTAATTGTTGCTCTGTAATATTTACCTTTTAACTTTAATGGTATCTTCTTATCATAAAGAATACCTGATGCTCCTCTCCATTTTAACCAACCAGCATTAATTCTATGCATAACGTCTCCATCAATTCTTCCATCACTCTGAAAAATTGACCCTAGGTATTTAAAACTTTCCTTTTGGGGAATTCAATGTGTGCCAATTTTAATTTTTATGTCCTCTGAAGTAACCAAATGATCAAACTTACATTCCATATATTCTGTCTTTGTTCTACTAAGTCGGAGGCCTTTGCTTTTTAATGTTTCTCTCCATAGTTCCAATTTTCTATTAACTTTTTCCTTAGACTCCTCCACTAATACAATGTCATCTACAAATAACATACACCAAGGTACTTCATCTTGAATATGTTTTGTTAACTCATCCATCACCATTATAAATAAGTATGGACTTAAAGTTGATCCTTGATGTAACCCAATATTAACTTCAAAGAAGTCTGTCGTTCCTTCATGAGTCCTCACACATGTTTTTGCACCATCATACATGTCTCTTATAAGGTTAATATATGTCAATGGGATACCTCTTTTTTCCAAAGTTCTCCAAAGAACCTCCCTCGATACTCTATCATAAGCTTTTTCTAGATCAATAAATATCATGTGAAGGTCTTTCTTTTTTGCTCTAAAATGTTCCATAAGATGTCTCAAAAGGTGAATCGCTTCAATAGTAGATCTACTTGACATGAATCCAAATTGGTTCTCTGTTGTACTTGATACTTGTCTTAACCTACGTTCGATAATTCTTTCCCATAATTTCATAGTATGACTCATTAACTTGATACCTCGATAATTCGCACAATTTTGAATGTCTCCCTTGTTCTTATATATGGGTATAAGTGTACTTGCTCTTCATTCCTTGGGCATCTTTTGGTTTTTCCATATTTCATTAAATAGTCTTGTGAGCCAAGTGATTCCTATTTCTCCTCGTATTTTCCAAACTTCTATAGGAATATTATCTGGTCCTACCGATTTACAACCCTTCATATGTTTAAGAGCCTCTTTGACTTCATTCTTTTGAATACGTCGGTAGAAATTGTGGTTTATATACTTTTCTGACTTGGCTAAATCTCCTAAACTAATACTAACATATTTATTTTTATTAAAAAGATTATAAAAATAGTTTTTTCATCTATTTCTTATATCATCATTTGCCACTAGAATTTTTTCATCTTCGTCTTTTATGCATCTAACATAATTAAGATCTTTAGTTTTCTTATCTCTAGCCCTAGCTATCCTAAAAATATCTCTTTCACCCTCTTTTGAGTTGAGTTTTTTATATAAGTCATCTCAAATCTTAGCTTTTGCTTCACTAACGGCTTTTTTCACTTCTTTCTTTGCTTTCTTATAAGCTTCTAAAGTTTCATTAGTTTTCTTAGCATAATGTAATTTGTAACATGCCCTCTTTGCCTTGATTTTATTTTGTACTACTTCACTCTACCACCAAGCTTCTTTTTGTGCCGGTACACCTCCCTTAGATACCCCTAACACATCTTTCACCACTTTTCTAATATGTATAGCCATATTGTTCCACATATCACAGGGTGTACCAACATAATTCCAAACATCTCCTTGAAGGACTTTCTGTTTAAATATATCTTCTTTCTCGCTTTTGAGGTTCCACCATTTAGTCCGAATAGCTCGATGCACTCTTTTCTTCTTTGTCCATTTTTTTATTTGTAAATCCATAACTAAAAGTCGATGTTGGGTGGTTAAGCTTTCTCCTGGAATTACCTTATAATCTTTACAACACGCTCTATCTTTTTTTCTACAAATAAAGTAATCAATTTGTGTTTGTGATAAGCCACTCTTATAAGTAATTAAATGTTCATCTCATTTTTTGAAGATTGTATTGACTATAAAGAGATCAAATGCCATAGCAAAATTTAAAATCTCTCTACCTTCCTCGTTTATATCCCCAAAACCAAAGTTTCCATGAATCCCTTGATATCCAAATGCCTCTTTACCGACATGTCCATTTAAATCTCCTCCTAAACAAATCAATTCCCTTTGTGGAATCTTTTGAAACACCTTATCTAACTCTTCCCAAAAAACTATCTTTATACTATCTTCTAGTCCTACTTAGGCGCGTAAGCATAAACTATATTCAAAAATCCCTACTCCTAACACTAATTTCAACGTCATGATTCGGTCACCATATCATTGTATGTCTACTACACTCTCCTTTAAATCTTTATTTATGATAATACCAACTCCGTTTCGAGCCTTTTCTTTACCTAAGTACCATAATTTAAAACATGTATTCTCTATCTCCTTTGCTTTTTCTCCAACCCATTTTGTCTCTTGTAAACATAGAATATGAATCTTTCTCTGAATCATAGTATCTACCACCCTCCATTAGCTTACCGGATAATGTTCCGATATTCCAAGAACCAATATAAATCTTATTATCTAGGACTAGCTTCTTTATCCCCCGCATCCATCCATAATCAAAATGTGGAGACCCTCTCTAAAAATTTTTCACTACATTCGGGCGGCAATGTAGCGGGACTAACTTCTTTACCCACACCTGTCCATGATGTGGGAACCCTCTCTGCAATTGATTCACTACATTCGGGCGAAAATGTAGTGGCCCTTGCTTACTTCTTACTGCATTCGAGCTCTACAGCACGTCGCTAGGCAGGAACACCCCAAAGCAATGCTCATAATTTTTGTAATCCATGTTATAAAAATCCAATGAAGTTTTATGCTGGCTGTCGGAAGACTAACACAACCCTCCTCCTTCATCCGGGCTTGGGACAAACAATGAAAACTAAAATGAGCAACATATTCTAAGGCCTAGAATCTCATAACTATCATAGAGTAATAATCATCCCACCCTAGGGCATATGAAAGTTATTGGTATTAGGTTGTTTACTCCATAAAGTCAACAAGGACTCAACAAACATTTGAAACAACAAACTCCTTTGATTAAATAACCAAGTCCATTGTAAAAATATCTTACCAACCATCCCATGCTCACACCTCTTATAAAAAGCCACTCAACCACAACATTGTGTCTATGCGTGGCATATCACTAATTTCTATGATCTCTATATTTATGCAATTTATAAATTACAATAATATTTAAGAATCTTTTTACTTATTATAGATATAATATTATGTTACAAAAATATTGAAAATTGACCATTCCTACTAAACAACATATGCAATATAACCTACAAAAGTAGAGAATAACTCTAGAATAGTGGGAGTTTAACATTGTCACCATCTATAAAATATTTGTTGGCACCTACATCATAATCATGCTTTGAAGGATAAGCTTTCATGATGGATACAAGAAGCCATAGAATAATTTATTTCAAAGTCAAGCTTGATCCTAAAATGATTTGCTTTGACAACTCGACATGGCTGACCTCTTAGAGTTGACACGATTGTCTGTAATATGTCAATCCAAAGGTACTTACAATTCCACATTTAAAGACTGTTGCCAGGGAATGATACATTCTCACCTAAAATAATTTTTATTACAAAATCTAAAAGAAATGTTGGTTAAAATACATATATACAACAAAGTATGCAATATGAGTAACATAATATGTAACTAATACATGTATAATGTCATATATATATATATATATATATATATATATATATATATATATATATATATATATATATATATATATATATATCAAACAGATGAAAGATAGCCTCGTCGTGTTGTCTCTTAAAAAAAAAGCACCGTTCTTTGAGAAGGGATGCATGCACGAGAAACGAGGAAGAAAAATGGGAGAGAGAAACAAGTACATTAGCAAAAAAGGGCAATTTTGAAACGAAAAATGAGCAGCGCATATATAGTAAAAAGGGCTGTACATGATCTAACACAAATGAAAATGGAGGAAGCACCTACGGTACACAATGAGGCTCGGTTTACCCTTACAAGAAACTTATAGTTGGGTGAGGGAACATGATCGATCACCCGAGCGGCCATGACATAGGCCACCAATATTTGGCCCCACCATCGGGTCGGGTGCACTTTGAACCACCGAACTTGGGGTTGGGATAACGCCTTCTCAACACGAAAACCTAAATTGCTCCGGCGCTCATTCAGCAAACCACAAGAGCGACCACAATGCTCGTCCACGGCGCGGCGATCCCAACGGCTGCACTCCTCCGGCAGAATAAATCCCCGGCCCTCCCGCGCCTCACAATACGAGATACGCAGGCGGCTACCGTAACAGCGGCGCTCAGCCAGAAGCTCACGGTCTCGGATCCGGAGCTCGCGTCGCGGGGCTTTGTTGTTCACAGGTCTCCGGCAGGACTCGACCTGGACGAGCTCAACACGATGTTCGCTCGAGTCGGATTCCCACGTCGACAGCCGGAGAAGATCACGAAGGCGCTCGAGCACACGCCGACGGTTCTCTGGATCGAGGATTCGAGGACGGGGAAACCTGTGGCGTTGGCGAGGGCGACAGGGGATGACGTGTTCAACGCCATCATCTGGGGCGTCGTCGTCGACCCGAGCTTCCAAGGGCTCGGATTAGGCAAGGCCGTGATGGAGCGCGTTCTCAGCGATCTCCTCGCCAAAGGCATCGTTAACATCGTGCTTTACGCGGAGCCAAACGTGCTAGGGTTTTACCGCCCGCTCGGATTCTGCGTTGATCCCGACGGCATCAGAGGCATGGTTTACTCCGCCAAGAAGAGAAAACAGTGATCGCTAGCGGTGACGATGTCCCTTTGGCACTGTGGGGGAGAGAACGGACCAACCTCCTTTGGGCCTCGTTGGCTTTGGCAATTATGCCGGATTTTCTTTTCCTTGCCCCCCAAGTTACGGAATATTTGGTCACTGGAAAGTGTAATATCGAGAAAATCTCATTGTTTTCTTGGTATATTACAAGTTATTGGAATTTGTATTGCTTGGTTGGTGGTGAAGCCTCTGGATACAGGGTCAATAATCGGTCCAAATCTCAAAACTGATTTCTTTCATATGTTGCCATGTATTAGTTTTCATCTTCAACTCAGAATCTAATTTTTTATATGATCAGCTTCACACTTGGTGCCGAGTTTGGATTAAAGAGGAGGTGACTCCAAACATGGAACTTTGTCAGACTTTGTGGAACTCTCATAATTTAGAAGCTTTGTTACTCTGGATTGAGACATGGAGTTCCACATGGAACCCATGCTTCTTCAGATATTTAGGTTCCTCGTTTGATGCCCAAAGTATTGGTTCAACAACAAAGTTCCTTGAATCAAATGGCCCTTAATGTACTTCACCCCATCATACTTTGAAGTTTAACTCGCCTACGCGAGAATAGATTAAGAGGATTGACGATCTTCTAGAAAGTTATTGTGTCGCACCCTCTGGCGATCCGACCTCAGGAACAGCCTGCATTCACTGAACAGGCATCATGGAAGGAGTGCTCACACTACAAACAGCATCCCTTCCTCAACAAGCTCCACTTTGATAGTCGTCACTTCTTGTCGAAACTCAAGATTCAGTGGAGACCACCGTGTGGGTCAATTTTGAAAAGGAAATGGGAGTTTACATATAAAGAGTAGACCCACTTTACTTTCTTTTCTTGTCTCTGTTACAGCACCAGGCATGTTTAGTATGCCAGCTGAAGGGATCTGCAGAGGAAAAAGATTCACCTTTTTGCATCTCTTTCAACACCCCCTGAGATGGGAACTGCATTCTTATGAGAGAATTCCATTCTTTTTAGCGATTCTGAAGGTGATGGAGGTTTACTCATGCTTGTCTAATGGGAAACGGGAGCATGTTTCTTAGGAAAATTCAGGTTCTTCCATCATTCGGTGTTTGTGAAATGGGAAATGAGAGCATGTTTCTTATGAAAACTAACGTTCTATCGATCATTTGAACTGAAGCAAAGCATCTGAAAGGTGAAAGCCTCCAATTCTTCAAATATGCTTCCGAAAATTGTAGTTGTCAATTCTGTGTCCAATACAGCACACATAATCTTGCTCTTTTGCCATGCCAAGTCGGTGTCATAAATCTTGAATGCCTACACCTACTTAAAAATCTCCCATCCTTCTCTTCCGAAATGGAGCCGTATATCTCCCAGCACAAATGCATGCATACATTGCACATATATGTATATGTATACGTGCACAAATACATACATGCACACATCTCTATGTGTGCGTTTTGTGACTGTTGTGGTGCTCATATGTGGTTTTCTTTTCCTTTCCATAAACTCGATAAATTTCGTGATATTTGTTTGTGTTTCTATAGTTTATATATTTCTTTTCCTTTTAGACGTTATAAATCACAAAAGTGGTAACCTTACAGTATGAAAAGCTTCAATACTTACCTTATCTGGAATCCTTCCGTTGTGTTATGCTACAAATTTCGGATTTATTTTATCCTGTTGTGAATTTTTCCTTGATTGTTAACTCTTTCTTTTCCTTATGTGGTTGGGCGCCAAACATATTCGAGTTTGCAAATTGGATCCGGCGGACAAAGCAAAAGAAAATTCATCCTATTTGTTACAAAATGCATTTTTGTAGCCTAATGATGGAGAGTTGTAGCATTTTACCAATGACAAACATTTTACAGCTAAAATCCAAAATTTTCACGTTTATAAATGCATAGTAGGACTCGTCAGACAACTCATACTTCTTCAAAATCACAAGTCCCAGATGCAAATTCTACTCAAACAATTCAAAATATAATGACTCTAAGACTACCTTCTATAGATGTACTAAGATCACTGAATTTGACCTCCATCTCCATTTATCACTCTAACTAGAACACATCGTGAATATAACCTGTAAAGATAATAATAATAGTAGGGGATGAACACTAACTACACATGCTCTTTAGGTGGACGTGATCTCCTCATAAACATATGAATACTAAAGATATGCACAGTTTAAAATACATAAAATATATATAAAAAAACTACCACCAAGCTCAAATCCAATGTAAAGATCATTCATAAGCATGAGATGTATGACCACCATACACTCAACAATGATACACATACTCACCAAGAACACTCCCTAAGGTCTACAATGAAAAATAATCAATAAAGACATACACTTACTCGTAGGTCCAAATTGTCATCCATTATACATACAAACCAAATCTCTCATATCCATCAACCTCGAAATACATCCCAGTGACACTCTACACAATCACTATGTATCATGTATCAAATAGGTAGCAAAACATATTTATTTTAAACGAATAACTGCTCCCACTAGTTTACCACACCTACACATATTCCTAACTAGATATGTTTGACATGAAAAGGAAAGTTTCCATTTTCATGGCATGTTTTTGCCCGATTTAAGGCACACCAATGAGCATTGGTTGCTTTGTTGCTTTGACAACAAAGAGAGGAGAAGAATGAAGGTTTACATTGTGAAAATTGGTCGGACCCCATATAAGTTATTATGCTATTTACAAATTTTGTTTCTCAGTTGATTATTGATGATCTGGGATTTGGTTGCTTGGTTTGAGCCAAAGAAAGTGTTGAGGGTGAGTATTGATGTTCGTCATTGCATAATAGACCGGTAACCAATCGATTGTTTCTAATTTTCAAAAAATGGATCCTAACCGAGTTTGTATTAATTTTCTGGTGAAAATCACTATCATTTAACAATGGACTCACTCAGGCTTAAGGGGCTTTTGTAGAGTTGATGATTATAAACAAACAAATATAAAAAATCGATCCAATATGGTTTGGGTTGCTTGGTTTGAGCCAAAGAAAGTGTTGAGGCTGAGTATTGAAGTTCATTGATGCATAATAGACCAGAAATTGATTGATTATTTTTTATTTTCAAAAAATGAATTCTAACTGAGTTCGTACCAATTTTCTGGTAGAAATCACTCTCATTTAATGATGGATTCGCTTGGGATTAAGGGAATTTTTATAGTTTTGATTATTATAAACAAAAAAAGAAAAAAATCGATCCAAAAACCTTTCAACTTAGTTGACTTTGCTTGCTGAAAACCCTTTCCATCATTTGTATTTTTGTTTTGATTTTTAGACCAAAAGTTGTTAGTGGCAGCCGATGTTGGTCTTGATCGAAAGATGAGATGCAAGCAGAGAGTAGAATATGACTGATGACCTTGATCGTCACCAAGAACCAACGTAACCATCGTTGAAATCCATGGCCTTTTGTTTTGGGGAAAATATGTTGTGTCTGACACGATGAGTGGTATCTGAAACATTATTGAATCGTATTATGCCATGTCATATTTATGTTGTGTTATACACTCAAGTCAGGTTAGACCTATTTTTTTATTTTGTCTTCTATTTTATTTTGTGTCAAAAAGAGGTTAGATTCCGGTTGGGTCTCGAAACACTTTTTGGATCAAAAACAAAATTTTACTTGGAGCTTAATTAACTAATTTCAGGTTTGAGCGAGGTTCTGTGTTGATCTAGGAATACCGAATACCTACTGAGTCGTCTAGCTACGATTAGAAATATATCTAGGCAACAATTTGAATCCATGACAACCTATTTGAATCCAGGTTGGGTTTTGGGATTTTAGGATCCAATTTGGATCTGGTTTATTGCATTAGACTTGTAGTAAAATGTTTTAATATTATTATTTGAAAATTATTTAGAGATTAAAATTGAAAGATTTGGTGATGATTAGAGCAGCTGAGTGGTTTGGGTAGTGGGTCTTGGTGTTCCTTTAGGTAGGGATTATACATTCTTTAATACAACCATACTTAAAAGTGATTTTCCTTTCTTTGAATGATTTAAATGTGCATGATTGGTAAATATTTTATTGACACTTCTTAAACGATATTTGAAATTATAAGTTATTTGATATGTATATGTTTAATATGAAAATGATATTTAAATACATTTGGATGTGGATTTGGATATGAACTTGTGAGTATGATAAGATTGATATGGTTTTGGAACATAATGAGGTGTGAATACATTAGTCGTACTTGTGTAGTTTGTGCAGGTCCCTAAAGACTTCTAGGTCCATCGGAGTTTCATTTTGCGGTGAATATAGAGTGTGTTCCCAAGCATTCTTTTGTGAGAGTCAGCGTGGATTGACCGTCATGTATGGGGTGACCAAGGTTATGTGAAGGAGAGCTGAACGATTTCTACAACTTGGTTTAGACACAATATGGTAGTCATTATCCTAATTGATGTATGTGTATTGATTTAAAAGTATAGATTGACATTAAATATTGATTTGTTATGAAATGACAGTGAAACATGTATGCTTTTAGTATGAAATTCTATTAGGCAGTGTATAACTTCCCTATTAAGCTATGGGTTCAAGGGTGATCATCCAGATGGTACATGTCAGAACTTTGAAAATGAAATCTAGTTGTGATTCAATGTTTATGTTCGGTGGGCATGGTACCATTTAGAATGAATTGTTTAGAATGTAAAATATTTCATTTTGATATTTTATTGGAGTTGTTGGTTGGTTATGCTTGGCTTTGAATGTTGGTTATGTTCATACCCATATGATAAGCATCCACATGGCATCTACTCGGGTTGGGTTGTGATACGTGTAGGTGTGACAACACCTTTACAAGAGAGAGAGAGAGGGGGGGGGGTTAGTGGATGGAAGGCAGTATCACCATTATTTTCTTTCCTTAACCACTTCACTTTTATTCATCACACTACTCTTCACTTCGGGACATGGAAAATCGACATAATTGAACTGCCACAACATGACCATACAATTCTTGACTAAACTTTCCTTTTTTATAAAGGAAAACGACTTTTTCTTCCAGAAGAGTTGCTACTTACTCTATTGCTTCATTTATATGTTGTGAGCACCTTGGCATTATGTCAGTCAGTAAGTCTCTTGTCATTCTAATGCAAAACCAGTTCCAGAAGTTGTTAAACAATCATCATAAATATTTAACATCACTAAATGTGAAGCAAAGCAAACTTTATTAGGTTGCTAAAAATTGTTAAATGATTGCCATATATAACTATTCGTCAATCCTTCATGCACAAAAACGGTTTTTCTTAATTACCATTGCAAAAGATTAGCATCCGGTCTGTGGGCTTACACGTCATAATACTTTCACAACCGAGTGTCGGAATGAATGAAACGAGATATCGACAGTGACAATGAAAAATGTTTACATGTTGTAGAGTAATCAATTGTGTTCGAAATCACAAGAACGGAAACCATAAAGGCTACATGTCTCGTGGAAGTTCTTGATCACACACATATATACACACACACGTTAAAATGGAGTAAATGTAGCTGATGTATTGGCAGACCAGTTCTACATCCCTCACTACCCTCCCGCATTCTACAACCCTGAGGCTAAATGGAGAATCATTATTCACGGTGTCATTTCTGTTTTGTAAGAGCTACAACCACTATAGTTGTGTACCGGAGTATAGAACGTATTTTATTTATCCCAAAATTAAGAAAAACTTTGTGGTTTTAATTGAAACAACTCCTTACCTGTGCTCAAACAAGTTTCCATAGAGTGGTAGTATCATCAACCCTAGGAAGATTCTTGATCTGCCGCAAAACTCGCTTTTCATATAAGAGAGAACGTGGGACCTTCCGTCTCATGCATGGTCCAAGTGCATGACTTGCTAGAACCAATTAGCAACCCGTAATTGGTCAGTCTTAGGGATCCACATGAAGTTTTCACACACACACACACACACACACACACACACACACACACACACACACACACACACATATATATATATATATATATATATATATATATATATATATATATATATATATATCAACAAGAAACTTTTTCTCATACTAGATTGGATCGGCTAAATGAATTCTTTGTTTTCATAAAACTTGGTCATATACTAACAGTTAACTCAACATAAAGTATATGGACTAAATTGGTTTTCTGTAAGTCAACGTGAAACTTTATGATTTACTTACCATGGATTCTACACATATCATTATATATGTATACGTATATGTGTATTGAGACATATATATATATATATATATATATATATATATATATATATATATATATATAGAGAGAGAGAGAGAGAGAGAGAAACACAAGCCTTTGTACTGCTCACCAGATTTGACACAAATACTTAGATTAATGCAACGTTGTTGTTTTTACCACATAAAATGAATTGATAATTTAACTCAAGCTGCAACTTGTCTAATTAAAGTGGAAATGAGATGGACCAATCTTACCCTGCTGTGGCACCCCTGCTGCGAGCCTAGCACCCCGCGCCCTTAGCGCCTAGCGCCTATGCACCCCGACTGCCTTGCTGCACCACTACAGCACCGACCTGCCTTGCCTTAGGACCAACCACCCCATCTAGGCCGTGACTAACCCTTAGCAAGCCCATACCAAAGCTTCCCCTTAGGGCCAATTAGGACCAGCCCCACCTTTTGCCGTGAAGCTCCCTCATAAGCCCGAATCAACCCTTTGTTGCCGTGAGCCTCTTATAAGCCCGAACCTAGGTCCTTCCGGCTTCCAAGCCCAAGAGCCTTCCCAAGCCCACTCTCTCGCTTCAAACCCACCTAGGGAGACCCCTCTTGGCTGCCCAAGGTGGACACAAGCCCAAGCACGAGCAAGGAGAGGAAAGCCGAATCATTGTAAGTGTTTAAAATTCGGTCTTTTACATTACTCCTTTAATACTCAATTCAATTTTGATACGGGGTTGTAATAATGGAGCATGGTCTCCCCCCGAGATGTAATATTGGTGCTTGATACACAAGCACACACGCACACTTGAGCTTTAGCTCTTAGACGTACACAAGACACCCACGTGCACTTGAGCCTTTCCGCTCTTAGTTGCACACTATTGCACACACATTGAGCCTTCACTCTTATTCAAAAGACTTTAGTAAAAGCCATGCAATTTAAATTCCGGGTTGTTACATTCTTGTCGTGTGAGTTTGTCATTTACATTTCACACTTGCACCCAAGAAGTACGTGAGCACTTGCTCTACACTCTCATACATCTTTTGAGCCTTTGTTGCTCATAAGATATAGCCTATCTCTATATACTTTCAGCTGTGTGGGATTTACATTCAAGTCATGTGAGTTTGTCATTTAAGCTTCCACACTTGCACACAAGAACACTCGAGCACTTGCTCTACACTCTTACACACATTTTGGGCCTTCGTTGCCCATAGGATATAGAGTATCTATATACTTTCAACTGCGTGAGTTTTATGTTCAGTTGTGTACGTCTTTACATTTTGGGTAGTTCAATTTCAGTTGTGTGAGTTGTCTTTCCATTTATACACAACACACATGAACACGTTGAGCCTTCCCGCTCATATATATTATATTTCAATTTCGGCAAGTTCAATTCAAGTCGTGTGAGTTTGTCATTTCAATTCTACACTCACACACACGTGCATTGAGCCTTTCCGCTCTTAATATAAGTATATCTCCCTTCTGCAATTTACATTCAAGTCGTGTGAGTTGCTTTTAAGGTTCGGGTATTTTCCCTTCAGCTGCGTGAGTTGCACTTACATTTTGGGTATTTACTTTAAGCTGGGTGTGTGAGTTGCTTTCAATTCGAGTCTAGCTCATATCATATCAAACCCGAAGAGAGTTCGTGCATCCTTGCATTTTGCGCATTTTCAAAGAGGAAACCCCGCACTACGCTCCAACTCGCTAATCTAGGCCACTTACAACGCACACATCCGGCCTAAGATAGCTTAAAAGCTCAAAGACTTTGGATATGGATAACCCCGTAATAAAAAACTGCAAACTTAGGCAAACAATCGTCATACTCACTTTTCTTTCAAAAAGAGTTCATGTTTGTTGAAAATCAACGTTTTCTAAGTGCTTAAACCGACCCTTGAGCACCGGTTCAAGAAGGTTTCAAGCAAAAAGATCCCGCTTATCCACAATTGCCTTTTAAAAGTCAGATATATTTCAAAAATCTTCGCTAGTTTGAGTAAGTTAGCTGGCACACCCTTAAAAGCGACGTAAACACGAAAAGGCTTATTTCTGGTCTTGTAAACCAGGAGTAAGGAATTTTCGTGCTTACACTATTGAGCATATTATCATATAAGTAAATGGGTATTTATGCCAAAATATGGCTAAAAAATTCTCAAGAGTTGCAACCACTACACGTGCTACTATTGAACACAATTATCACTTAAGAAACTCTTAATGCCACAACATGGTGAGAAAAGACTCAAGAGTTACACCCACTACATGTACTACTAATGAACATAATTATCACTTAAGAAAGTAGCTATTAATGCCACAAATATGACTGAAAATGCTAATGAATTTTAGTCATTACATGTACTACTAATAAGTACATTTAACACTTAACACTTAACTAAGTTACAATTAATGCCACAACATGGCTGCTCCCATAACCTTCACCAAATATATATTTTGATATTTTCAAAATACACCCAACAAAGTTTCCAAGAGAGCTTGCATGTTCAATTATAGCACTAATTGGGTTTGCAACAATATCATCTTTGTTTTGCCGATTTGTCTATGACTTAGGATTGTTTATGCAAGATGAACCGATGGTTTGTATCCTAAAGGTGTTTGCCAGGGTCTATTGCATTCAGTTATTTGGTGTCGATGGCAACAAATAAACCTAAAAGTTAGTATTTATCACTCCTCTAAGAATAGCATTGTCTTAACCTTCATTTCAGGGTATTAAATTTGATCTCTCAGGTGCCAACTACTCAAGAACCGTGCCACCCATAATATGTCTGCACCCATAACTTTCCCCAAATATATATTTTAGAATTTTAAAAATACACCCAATACACCCCATAAATTTTAAAATATATTTGAAAAAATCATCATTTTGAAAATCTTATAGTTTCGATAAAGGTATCTCACAATCTGAGCCTTTACCTAGAAAAACATGAGTTTCACTCATCCGAATTAAATAGTAGACAAGCTTTGAACTATCCAATCCATTTGAAAAGTATACATATTTTACATATAAGATTCTAATGCCGGTATATATGATATTTCAATTGACATATTTTTATAGGCCTTTTATCTGACATCTTTTTTCGTGAGTGCTTTAAGAGTCATGCCCAATACTTTAAGAAGTGGCCTTACTTCATACTCATATAGATAGACTATATAAATGGTGCCCTCATATACGCATTTTAATATGTATTATATACTATACGTCTATGAAGAGCAAGGCTGAACTTGTTCTTTCACTTTAAGGGATCAAGTACCTTTTCCTTGGGATATTATTTAGTTGGTACATGCAATCACTCTAATCATGTACTTTAACTCATTGACCTTAAGACTTGATGTTACTCAAAGTGTGAGTCGAGCTTCTATCATTGGTGATCTTATAAACCGAGCTTAGACCCATCCTAATTGATGCCTTTTAACATAGCGATATCTTAGACGAATATCTCTAGATTTTCTATTATATGTTTGACAATAAGCATTTGATAATGTACTTTGACTATTATAATTCATAGATATAGGTGTAAACACCCCAAAAATGCCATATTTTGAAACTCCCAAACTTCAAAAGCCATCTCGAGGCCAAAGCCAGAGAAAGAAGGAAAATTGAAGCCCGTTCGAAGAAAAGCCCGACAGAGGGTCAAAACCATAATTTGGGACCAAAAGCAAAGCCCAGGCCAGAAGCAAACTTCAACCCTAGGGTATGAAATGCAAAGTCAAGGCATCAACAAGACCTCAAAAATCCAAGACCAAGCTTGGAATCCCAAGATTCAGACAAAATGAAGTCCAAAAGGTGAGAAGGAGATTGGATGAAAAAGTTAGGGAAGACCCAGCTCAAGACAGAGCACTGATGAAGTCAGCACCCGTGAAAACCGTCCGTTTTGAAACGCCAAGAAGGACTGAAGAAATGAAAATTTGGATTGGATCTGGACAAAAATATCTAAATCCAGACCAAAATTGATGTTTGGATCGGATTTGGATCTCAAGATCCAAATCCATGATCCAAATCCAAGATCCAACCCCTTGCCTATAAATAGAGGTGAGGGGGTGGAGCAAATTCACGTGAAATCCATTTGGGGAGAGAGAGAGAGAACATAAAGTAGGAGAGAGAAGGTTGGTAGGCTTGACTTTGGTCAAGGTGGGCTAGCCTTGTGGGCTTGATCAAGAGGGTGGGCTCAAGCCTTGTATGGACCTAGACTCAACCTAGGGCTGCACCAACATGATGGAGGGCTGCAACAAGGCGTGGACAAAGGGTTACATGAGGTGGACCGGCACCAAGAGGTAGGTCTCTCAACCTAACCCTAACTTAGCCGCTCAACCTCACCCTAAACCAACCTAACCTAGCCTACATCACCCAACCGACTCCCTTTTAACTAACCTAGCTGGACCATACTTCACCTAACCGGCTCCCATCACCTGCCCTATGCTGCACCCGAGCCACTCACCCACTGCCCTAGCCTAACACCCTTTGCCACTCCACTTCTCCAGCCGAACCCCACGCCAGTCCCGCACCCCAGCCACTCGGCTGGTACCCCAGCCAAACACCCTACTTCCCATCTCCACCCGCCTACCGTATCCCATCTCACCCAGCATCCCACCAGTCCTAGCCAACACTCACCTACCTACCACTGCCGGTTCCCAGCCATCACCTTAGTCCAGACCCACAGCTACAACCCATCTCCCTAGCTCCCATCCCACTTGACCAAACACATTCCCAGCTCGACCTAGACCTAACTAAGACCCACCTCAGCCGTGACCCACTTAGTTAAACCATACCCTAGCCTACACCTTGGCCGACCTAAACCTCTCCTAAGCCTAAGTCCTTTGGCTGCCCCCAAGCACACCCAAAGCCTAAACCCTCACGTCTAAACCCACCTAGGGAGACCTATCTATTGGCTGCCAAGGTGGATGGACCCGAGCAAGTTGAGAGAAAAAGCCGACCAATTGTAAGTGTTTAAATTTGGTTTTTACTTTACTCATTTGAAATTTAATTCAATTCGACAGGGATTGTAATAATGGAGCGTAGTCTCCCCCCAAAATGTAATATTCGTGCTTGATACACAAGGCACATACGCACACTTGAGCCATATTGCTCTTAGACGTACACAAGGAACACCCACGTGCACTTGAGCCTTTCCGCTCTTAATTGCACACCCATTGAGCCTTTCCGCTCTTAAGCTAAAGTATATATTTCCCTTTGGGTATTTACTTTAGTGAAAGCTGTGTGAGTCGTAATTCCATTTGGGTTGTTACATTCAAGTCGTGTGAGTTTGTCATTTAAATTTCACACTCGCACACAAAAGTACTCGAGCATTTGCTCTACACTCTCACGCACATTTTGAGCCTTTGTTGCTCATAAGATATAGCATACTTATATACTTTTCAGCTGCGTGAGTTTTACATTAAGTCGTGTAAGCACTTACATTTCGGGTGGGTTTAATTCAAGTTGTGTGAGTTGTTATTTACATTTACATAACAAAAGCACTCACTCACAATTAAGCCTTTCCGCTCTTACTATATACTTATATTTCAATTTCGACAAGTTCAATTCAAGTCGTGTGAGTTCCTTTTCCATTTACACACCACAAGCACTCACTCACAATTAAGCCTTTCCGCTCTTAAGATATAAGTATATTTCAATTTTGCAATTTACATTCAAGTCGTGTGAGTTGCTTTACATTTCGGGTATTTCTCTTAAGCTACGTGAGTTGCACTTTCAATTTCGGGTATTTACATTAAGTTGTGTGAGTTGCTTTCAAATTCGAGCCTAGCTCACATCATCATCTCAACCCGAAAAATATTTGTGCATCCTTGCATTCGTGCGTTTTCAAAGAAATCCCGAATCTATGCTCAAACACGTTGGAATTAGGCCACTTGTGCACACACATATCCGGCCTAAATAGCTAAAACTCAAAGACTTGGAATCATACAACCCCCGTATATAAAACTTGCAAACATAGGCATAACTCAAGTTTTCAAAACACTTATATCCTTTCAAAGAGTCCAAATTGTTTTATCAAAGTTTATAAGCGCTTAAACTAACCCTTGAGCACCGGTTGAAGAAGGTTTAAAGCCAAAAGATCCTGCTTGCTCACAATTAGCCAAAAGTCAGATATTTTAAAAAACTTTGCTAGTTTTAGTAAGTTAGCTGGCACACCCATAGAAACGACGTAGATACGAAAAGGTTCATTTCCGGCTTCAAAACCAAAAGTGAAAATTTTCGTTGTTTACAATAGGTACTATAGGTTTTGACCATATTGGAATATCATGAAGCAAACTTCTTAACCATTTTGTTTCCTTACTTGCTAAAGCTAAAGCTATGAACTCGACAGCCATGGTGGAATTTGCTATGCATGTTTGTTTCTTAGAATCCCAAGTAACACCAATTCCACCAAGAAAGTTGAAGACTTGACCGTTTGTTGAGCATGGTCTTCTGTATAAATTCACTCAACTAGCATCTGAAAATCCCTCACAAACCAGAGGACTTCAGTTATAGATTAAACTATAATCAATTTGTTCTCTTTTAGGTATTTTAATACCGCTTCTAACAAAGACGCCAATAGTCTTTACTTGGATTGCATGTATAACCCACTCAATTTTTCCAATAGCATAAATAATATATGGTCAAGATGCATATCGCCATAGCATACATCGAAGCATCCAAGCTGACACTTTGCGTAATCTTCATTGTGCCTATGGGACATCCACTATTCGGTATTAATTTAATTTTCAAGTCAAGTCGCGTGTAGTAATAGGATGACAATCAAAATGATCAAATTTCTTAATCACGCTTTTCTATGTAATAACATCATGTGATAGTCCCTGAAGCCACTTACCGTCTCTAGTTATTTTTATCCCACACAGGATCACATCCGTTACTTACTCACGTATCTTCCAAGTCAAAATTATTAGATAAGAATCGTAGTTGTTTTCTATCACTTCATCTAAATCAATGCCAAGGATTAGTATATCATCTACGTATAAGCGAATCATGACTCGCTTTCCCCATTATGAAATTTCTTTGTATACATATTTATTCGTAGATTCATTTATTTTATATCCATTAGCAAGAACAACCTCATTAAATTTTTATGCAATTGCTTAGGGCCTTGCTTAAGTTTGTACAAGGACTTAACTAGTTTACAAACTTCTATTTTCGACTGACACGGAACAACAAACCTCTTTCCTAGTTCAACTTCGCTATACACTGCCCCTCAATCCCAACTTTCTCCATTTAGGAATCTTTGTCATTAACATCCATTTGATGAATGACAAACTTATAGATGGAAGCAAGTACCAAAAGCACTTCTAATTGTAACAATTCTTGCTACAGTGTGCATATGTATCAAAATAGTCAACTCCGCTACTTTTGTGTAAACCCGCATAGTAACTAGTCTTACCTTAAGTTTATCAATGGTTCCATCTACCTTTATTTTCTTTTTGAAAACCCCTTTGACAGCAGAGACTTGGAATTAGGTGGGAGATCTATATTTCAAGTTTTATTCCTTATTATTGAGTCCATTTCATCTTGTATTGCTTAACAAAAAGGCGTATCTTGAGACCGTAGTCTTTCTTCAAATATTATTGGATCATTTTCGTATTATAGCATAGTGGTGCATGACTCTATAGAGTCTCTTTGTTCTTGACTAGGAGCATCAAAAATCTGGTCCATAAGTTTTTATCTTTTCTAACTTTCTTTGCATTTTACTTAGTCTAGGTATTGAACTCTTTATATTGTTATTACTAGTTCCAATACTTTCTAAATCATGTTCATTTTTATGAACATGTCTTGTAGATCTAGGAATTGAGGTAAATCTATCTTCTTGAAAAATAACATTTTTTTTACTCTATCACCATATTAATAGGATACGAGTCATTTGATTCAACTACAATGAATCTATGTCTTACTAATGAAATCTATAGAACTTTCTTTGTAGAAATAAATGATGCATCTGATTAGATCCTGAATGATTTAATGATCATTCAAAGAATTTTGTTGGAGACTTGTGCTTATTTGGAGAGGTGCTCATCTACATATAGATTCTTGAGACATCTCTATCGAGGAGGATTGATCTCTTGGAAAATATATGTGATCATAGCCTAATGCCCACCTTTAACACAAACTTATGGATAATTAATCCACCATAAGAGTGATTACATACTCATATCATCGCATGCAAACATGACAACTATATCCCTCTTATGGCTTCTTAAATTGGTTTGGAAGCAATTAAGACAACAAAGAAATGAGATAAGGGATGATATTATATATAAGCATAGAATAGATGATGATGTATAAAATATAAAATATATTGGGATAGAAGAAAAAAAATATCATATAAGTGAAAGATCCCCTTACCTATGGCTTTGCATGAAACTTGTTGCAATTCTTTAGCTTACAAGAGATGGGAGATGAAGACTCCAAGCTTACAATGCATGAATCAAAAGGATGAGGAGAAGAGAAGGTAAAATGGGGTTGACTGCCTCCTTCTTGGCTGATCTTCCTTTGTTCTTGGCCGATCTTCTTGGGCAGGCTCCTCTCCACAAGTGGCTAATCTCAATCTCTTTTCCTCTCTTAATTTTTGCTGATTTTTCTCCTTAATTGCCTCTCAATACCCACCCCAAGGTAGGTATTTATAGACTTCTTGGTTGGGCCAAGAAGTTTTTAGACTATGGAATATCTATGGAATGATCCCCCTTCTAGCTTGTTCCATGAATTGGTTGGTTCTATGTCCAATACAACCCGCCTTGATTTGGTTTGGTGGCTGGTCATATAAGAGAGACATAATTGCTACATTTACATATGATAATGAGTATGTAATCACTCTTATGGTTGATTAATTACCCATAAGTTTGTGTTATGGGCGAACATTGGGTTATGATCACATATATTTTTCAAGATAACAATCCTCCTCAAGAGAGATGTCTCGAGAATCAATATGTAGATGAGCATCTCCCTAAACGAGCATAAGTCTCCAACAAAATTCTTTTAATAGTCATTAAATTATTAAAGATCTAACCGGATGTATCATTAGTTTCTACAAAGAAAGTTCTATAGATTTCAGTATACTACATAGATTTTGTATGATCTCCAAATTTTCTAATCATCGTCTCTCAATGAAATATTCTAAAAATTTGTTAGTGAGTGATATACACACCATTTAAAATCCGAAAAAATCTCAAAAATTTTGGACATGGGTGAGATGGAGTAAAAAAATTATTAAAAATCAGACTCAACCCAAAACCGAACCTTTTTGTGCAAAAATTCTTATGATAAATGTTCAATAAAACAATTATAACTCAGTTCGTAGGTATCCAAATATCTCAAAAATGATTTGTTGGAAACATCCGTAGATTTCTAAATTGATAATTTTCAAAGAAATCGGAATCCTATGTAAAGAGATACGAGTGTTTTACAGAGACTTTATATCTTAGTTACAAAGACAGTCCCAAATTTCATAATAGCATTCGGTTAAAAAATTTCTCAGGTTTAATTTTTTTTTATTTAAAAAACCAAAAAAAAAAATCTTCAATAAAAGTTCAGACCTAAGTCTCACTTGGGTAAAATTTTCAAGATTTTTGAATAGCATAAAACAACTACAAAAGTACAAACCTTCTTGTTAGAAAACATAACTAATTTTGTTTTACATAACATCAATTGGTTTGGCCAAGTGAAAAGCATACATTTTTTAAAAGCCATTTTGAGTAGAAATTATTTTGAGAAAACTTCGGATTCTCAAATTGCTCCTCCTGATCATATAGGTTGACCCTTGAGTATCGGTTCAAGAAGGCCTATGATGACAAAATCCTACTTATCTACAACCATCGAATAGTGAGATAAATCTCTTTGCAAGTTTGAGTAAACTTGTTGGCAAGCTCACGCATAATTTTTCCAAGCAAAGTTTTAAGTCCTTACAAAACTGACAAATTTTGTTTACAATAAAATGGCATGCCCGGTGTGACTTAGGTCTTAGAAGAGTCATTTTGATCCGATCACATTCTTTTGAAACAAGTTAATTCCAAAACCTTGTTCTAAACTCTGTTGAAAACATCATAGGTCTGAAATTTCCAGCACTCACCATGTCAAGTTGAAAAGGTTCAGTTGGGAATGTGTCAAGTAGAGCCTCATCAAGCTCCATGACTCGTTTTTAAAAAACGACAAAAAAGTTTTCAAAATCATTTTCTCAAACTCAGGAAGATAGAATCATCTCTTTAAAGAGGGAATTGAGAGAGTTGAGGATCAAGAGGGCGATCATCATCCTAAGTCAAGAGGCTGATGTGATTGAATCTGCTCCTCTCATGGAAAACAATCCTGAGCCTATAAGAGGATGCACCATGTTCGAAAGGCAAAACTAACTTCCAAGCTTGAGAAAGAAGAGCCTAACCTCGAATCATTCACCATGAAGGATAGGAGATTTATACAACAATTGTTAAAAAGCCAATGAAAGGAAAAGAGTGTTTACTCGCTATCGGATTTTCTACCATCCGATTATTAAACCGATAGTGATGGTGAAATACCAAGCTTTCATTTATATGATGGTAATAGAGATCCTAGATCTGACTTGCAACTCTTTTCCCAAAGAACCTACAGAAAAAGAAAGACCCGTCCAAGTGGGTCTATTGGTTCCCACATTGCCTCAAAGGGAATGCATCCAAGTGCTTGGCCTCTTATGATTTGAAAAAATTCACCACCTTTGAAGAGTTCACCAATTGTTTCATGCAAAGATTCTCACACAACGTTGAGATTACCCAAACTCTCAACACGTTGAGAGATGTTAAGTAAGGACACAATGAAGACACCCACACCTTCATTGTGAGATGGAGATCTTTGCATACAAGTCAAGGAGCCCATATCCGAGGATTGTGCAGTATTGATTTTAGAAAATTTCAAAACCGATTTGGAAGCCCTCCTCTATTTTCATTAAATCAACACTTTTGAAAAGTTCATAAAAAAGACATAAGTTTTTGAAGCAAATTTAGAAAAGAGTGTACGAGGACCTCTAGAAAGGCAAGGGCTTCTCTTCAAAGCCAAAACCTGTTGTGTATGGGTCATCCACCCTAGATGGAAGGGTAAAATCTCAAAAAGTGGCTAGTATTAGAGTGGAACCTAACTCATCTAATTCCATTAAACCTGTAGACACGAAAAATCCTCGACTTCAGGTTTCTTAGGTCTGGAGCGAATCTTTTCGCAATCTACGTTCGCTTTTAGGGCGTGCCAGCTAGCTTACTCAAACTAGCGAAGTAGTTTTGAAATATCTGACTTTTGAAAGGCGATTATAGGCAAGCGAGATCTTTTCATCGCAGACCTTCTTGCACCGACGCGCAAGGGTCAGTCTATACGCTTAGAGACTTCGTTTGAACAAGTTACACAAAAAATCGATTTTTGAATAAAAAAGTGTTTTAAAAATCCTTTTGAAATCATGCACTTGGCGAGTTTTTGATTTGGGCGACCCTAAGTCTTTCAATTTTATCCACTTAGGCGTGTTTGCACGTTTTGTTCGAGTTTGTTCGATGCAGGTATGCACTCTAGCTCGAGTATGGCGAGTATGCAATGCAACTCACACAACTTGAATGTAAAACCCGAAATTTAAAAACTTAGCGGAAGGGAAAACCCAAATTGAATGCAACTCACACGACTTCAATGTAAATTGCAGAAATTTAAATATATCTATATCTTAAGAGTGGAAAGGCTCAATGTGTGCATGGGTGTTGTGTATAAATTGAAATGAAACACACGCAACTGAACTGTAAAACGCAGTAAAAGGGAGATATAGATATATATAAGAGCGAAAAGGCTCAATTGTGGCGTGTGTATATGTATGAATTGAAAGACAACACACACGACTGAATTTAAAACCCGAAATTGAAATGCATACACAGCTGAACCGGGAAAACTCACGCAGCAGAAAATATATAGATATGGCTATATCTTAGTGGCTTCTGAGGCCAAAATGTGCGTGAGGTGTTTGAGCAATCGCTCGGGTGTTTCTTGGGTGCGAGTGTGTAATTGAAAGACAAACTCACACGACTTAATGTAACAACCTAGCTGAATTGAAATACGTATGTATATGATAAGAGCGAAAAGGCTCAATTGTGTACGTGGTGCTTGTGTACGAGATAAGAGCGAAAAGGCTCAAGTGTACATGTGTGTCTCGTGTGTCCAGCACCGTTATTACATTCCGGGGGGAGACGATGCTCCATTATTACAACCCCGTATCACGAATTGAATTGAATGGAAAAGAGACTTGATATATATCAAACGACTTACACTTTTCCAGGTTCTTGATTTGGGATTGTACAAGGCTAGGATGGCTCGAGCCAAGGTGGCTTGAGTTTGGTTTAAGGTGAAACCGGGGCTGGTTACCTAGGGTTGGCCAAGGCAGCTGTGATATCAAACGTCTTGTTGTTGGTGCAGCCCTTGCCTCCATGGGCCAATCCCAAGCACTCAAACAAACGAATTTGGCCTATGGGCCTCTTTCTCTCTCATCCCCCCCTTTATTCACGTGAGGAGCTTCCCTGGAGCCTCACTCATGCCTTTTTTCAAGCTCAACACCTCTATTTATAGAGGTTTTAAATGGGTCTTGGACTTGGGTCTAGCTATCCGGATCCAATCCAAACTCTATGTGGATTTGGATCACGGATCTCGAATATTTTGAGATCCAGATCCAGTCCAAATATTTATTTGGGTTTGGATCTCAGATCTCGGATCTCGGATATTTTGAGATCCAGATCCAATCCAAACACAATTTGGATCTGGATCTGGATATTTTTGGGTCCAAACCCAATCCAAATTTTTCTTCTGCTCCTTGGTTTTCTGGTCCTTTGTGGTGCTTTTCACCATCGGTTTTGAGCGGACTTCGATTCATCGGACGCCCAACTCTGGCCTGGGTCTTTCCCAAGTCTTTCTTCCAACCGGTGTTCCGCTTTTCAGGACTTCTTCGGCGTTCGTTTCGGTTTGCCGTTTTGGTTTTTGGCCGGTTCCTGTTGATATCGAACTCAGATTGCCACACGGATTCCGTTCTTCATTATGACGGGATGTGTCTCGGACTTCTGTCGACTTCCTCAGGTATTGGGCTTTTTTCTGCATTTTGGAGATGCTTTGCGCTTTTTCTTTGACCCAAAATTACATTTTTACCCTTCTGTTGGGCTTTTCTCCAAACGGGCTCTTTTTTCTTCCGTTTTCGAACAGGGGGTGTCTTTTGAGACTCCGGGCTCGATTTGCTCTTCTTGTTGGGGCTCTCCTTTTGCCTTTTGTATCTGTTTTTACATTTTAAAACAGGTTGTCATTTTGGCTCAAATGGGCTTTTTTGTGTTTGAGAGTTTTTGATTTTTTTGGAAAATTCGGGGTGTTTACAAAACCTTTTGGACCCAAGTCAAAACCACCAAGCCCAAAAATACAAAAAAAAATGAAAATACAAAAAGAGAGTATACGTGTTTAGAATAAACACTCACGAAAGTTCTAAACATCTTCTTGTCACAAAGATTGGTGAGCTTACCATCGGTTCCTAAAGGGGCAGCTCACAAGAAACGTTTTCTCAATGAATTTTGCAAGTATCATAGGCTAAAGAGTTACGATAAAAATAATTATTTTTCTTTGAAAAATAAAATTGAGGACTTGATTGAGCATGTCAAACTCCATGTCTCCGAAGCCTTCTCAAGCTATTTTCAAGGAGCCCTTTCTAAAATATGCAAACACAGATGAAAGCTCCAAATAGGTGCATCTCTCTCCCAAGAACTCTCATGAGATGGCTATTGATGCTTGTTGTAATCATGCATTGCATATGGTTCATTCTATTTGTCATACACTATGTGGTTCTCCCTTAATGTTAAAAAAGTCAAGCAAGTAGTTGTTCGGGGAGCGCTTAGAGTCCCGCCCCCGGCTAGAGCCTTTGTAGTTATTCATGTTGTGCCAAAATTTTTACACCAAAATAGAGCCCAAGTAGGATCAAGCTATAGGAAAAGTATCGAGGAGGTTACTAGGTCCGAAAGAATCTATTAACCCCCGTACTTAGGGAATAAATCAAGCAAGGAGGTAGTCGTTTTACCCAATCCCCGAAAAGCCTGTATCATTCCTCATTCATCCCATGGCATGAACAAGGGTAAAGATATTGTGTTACCTTAATATGATCTAGAAAAACATTTAGCATAGCTTCCAATCGACATGTCTATTTTAGAGTTGATCAAAATATTGCCTAAACATAAACACGTATTGGAGGGAATTTTATAGAAAACGAAGATTATCATATCCATAACTCCCAAGTCATTGTCCTTCTTGGTCTCACTATAGATGTGAAATTTTATTCCAAAGTCTATGTAGAGACTTGAAATCAAATCCACAAACTACGTCGTGCACGAGCATGCCAACAAGTTTACTTAAACTAGCAAAGTTAATTTCTAACTTCAATAGCGATTGTGGGGATTGTTTTAGATCAAGTGTGTTTTCAAAATCCACTCTCAAATACCAACAACTTAACCAAATTCGTGAACCAAGGTCTTGAAAGGAAATATTTCAAAGTTCTAAAAAACAGAAACTGGTTTTGTTTTGAGAGACTTATTCCTGGATTTTTCTCGATAGCTTTTGAATCTAAAAAAATCTTGAAAATTTTACAAGAAAAAGAGGCTGATATGAAGATTTAGGAACTAGTTTTATTCTAATTTTTGGTATTGTAGATATGCACAATTAAATAAGACAATGACTCTCACTAAGACATTCAGAATAGTTTTATAACAAAAATATAGAGGTTTAGAAAAAAAGTTATATCTCAGTGCACATACCTTTGATTTCCATGAACTTGATCTTGTTGGAAAGCTATGAATCTCAGATTTCTAATGGGATCCTTTTTATTGAATTTGGTTTCCTACAGACAAAGTTATGGGATGATAACCTAACCTCTATTGTAGGAAATACAAATTTCAGAACTTTTGTTATGAATTTGTCTGATCTTCTTTGATTTTATTTATGGGGTTGCATGGCCCTAAAATTCTTCAAAATTTTATTAGAAGTGGGTCCATGTGTGTAGATTATATGTGCAATTTTTAGAGCATTTGGATCGAAGAGCAAGAAATTAAAAATCAAATATCAGATGAATGCATGATGTAGAAAACAGATTTTTGGGTTGACAACATACATGAATGCATTTCGTCCGAAATTGAAAGACAATCCACAACAATTCCAATGTAAATAACTAAAGGAAATAAAGGAAAATATAATTATGCTTAAGCATAGAGGGATTAGGAGATATAAGATCTTATAATGTATATTGAGGTAGGAGAAATGGAAAATCAAATGTATAACATGCATCTAATGACTATAAAAGAAAATGGGTAGCATAGCCCTTAACTATTACATCAATGAATGGAGTCTGTTGCTCCTTAATTACAACCCCTTTTGAATTGAATGAAAGTAAAAAAGAGATAAAAGTGAAAAAGAGGACAAAAATTGACCTTAATCGTGGCACTCTTGGCGAATTGATGAAGACGATTTGAAGGAGGCAGCACCTTCTCCCTTCTTTCCCTCTTTTCTCTCTTTCTCTCTCTCTCTCTATTTCTCTTCCTCTCTCTCTTTCTCTCTCTCACTTGGGTGCAGGATTCCCCCTCTCTCTTCACTCCCTTCAATGCCTAAAACCCATCCCCAAGGCCCCCTTTTATAGATTTCAAGGGGGGCCTCTAGGGCCTTCCATGGTTTTGGGCTTTTGGGGCCATTCCAATCCAATCCGATCCAAATAGCTGGCCCCTTGCTATACATGGAGTGCATGTGGGCTGGGAGGGTGGTCTCCTCTTGGTCCATATGGGCTTGGTGCAGCCCACATGGACCGACCCCCTCATTAGACATGGTTAGGTGACCTTAACTCACCCTAGCCCACCCTTGTATTGGGCTCGATCTTAGTGGCTTGTCTTGTGGTTTGAGATGAATCTTGACTTCACCCCTTTCGGCATGTTTTAGCCCATAATGCTTCATATCTTGGCTTGATTCATGTATGGTACTTCGCTTTGGCCTTACCTTAACCAAGTTCAAGTCTTGATCGAGCCATCTTGTCGTGCTTTGGTCTGAGGGTGTCTTCGACTTTGCCTTAAATGAACTTGATACAACCACTTCAATTTGAGCTTGTTTGAACTTTGATTTGAATCTTTCCTTTGAGTTGAATTGAATCAAATCTCGGTTTGGTACGAGTCCTACTTGAACTTGAGATTGGGGTTTGAGTTGATCATGCCTTGACCCATTCCTTGCTTCGGGCTTTGCTAGATCTAACCCTGAATCATTTGTAAATTCATCCTTATCTCCTTTTGATCCATGCTTTACTCCATCAACATCTTTTTAATTTTTAAAACTCGATTTTGTAACTTCAAGTTTAAAAACATTTAATTTCAAAATGTTGTTTTTTTGGTATTTTATGAAATTCGTAGGCTGTGCTTAAATCATGGATTTAAAACAAGCCGAGATTTGTTTTTAAAAATTAAACATGCTTAGATTTGTTTTGAAAAACATTTTTTTAGGATGTTTACACTCACCAATTCTCACCCAAACTCCAATCATCTTTTTTAAAGATGAGTTGAGTAGGCCCATAATAACCCACAATCATGCCTTATTATAGATGTGAAACTTTACTCCAAAGTCTATGAAGAGACTTCAAATAAGTTTTTAATCTACGTCGTTTGTGCGAGCATGCTAGCTAGTTTGCTTAAACTAGCAAAGATTGATTTTCTGACTTCGTGTAGCGATTATGGGGAAGTGAGATCTTTTAGTCTTAGGCCTTCTTGAATCGATGCTCAAGGGTCAACCTAGACACTTTGAGGATTGATTTGAATAAGGTGTGTTTTCAAATTCACTTTCAAATCAACTTTAATCAACCAAAAACATGTACTTGGCCTATGAAAAGAAAATTTTCTAAAATAGTTTCAGAATTTGATTTTGGATTTTTCAGAACAGTTTCAAAATCTCCAAAATTCACAAAATTTTTACAGTAAGTAAACACAAATGTGATGATTTTGGAACTATTTTTATTCTATTTTTATGTTGTGATTGTGCAGAATTAAATCAAGAATGTGCCTCTGATCTCGCGTTCGGAACTAATTTGTTACAGAATAAACATATGTATTTGGGTGCACAAAGCTTCGATCTTTATGAATTTGATCTTTTGGAAAGCTATAAATGTCAGCTTTTCAATGAGACAAGTTTCAATGAAATTGGTTCACTACAGACATAGTTATGGGATGATAACCCAAGCTTTTTTACAAGAAATATAGGTTTGACAGATTTAACTATAAATTCTTCTAATCTTCCCCAATTTTAATTATATATCTGTACAACTCTAAAATTCTTTAAAATTTTATCATATGTGGGATTATGTGTGAGGATTCGGTGTACCAAATTTTAGATCATTTGGAGTAGAGAGACAAAAATGAAAAATAAAAAATCAGACTAATGCATGATGCTGAAAACAAATTTCAGTGTTTAAAACATACATTAATACATTTTATCCGAAATTAAAAATCTAATTACAATAATTTTAAAGTAAATAACTGAAGGTGATGAATTGAAATATATTTATAGCTTAAGTGTAGAGGGGATTACAAGATATAAGAGAGTATATCGTATAGAGAGGTATGAGAAACTTAAAATCAAACATGTAATAGGCGTGAATGTAAAGAAATGAAATGGGCAACATCACTAGCTATTACATCATGGGGGAGACAATTGCTCCATTAATACAACCCCTTTTAATTGAATGGAAGTAAAGAGAGATTAAAGTAAATGAGGACTGAGAAATAAACCTTGTAATAGGACCTTCCTTAGCAACGGACGCGGATGATCTTGGAGGAGACGACTCCTTCTTCCTCTCCTTTCTCTAAGTTTCTCTCTCTTTCTTTCCCACTCTTTCTCTCTCTCTCCCTTTTTCTATAGATCTCCCTCTCTTTCTTCACCTCTTCCAATGCTGGAAACCAGTCCCCAAGGTGCCTTTTTATAAGCCTTAAGGGGGGGAAGGCCTAGAGCCTTCCACGGTTTGGATTGGATGGGCTTTTGGAGCTCCCCTCTCGATCCAATTCTTGGCTGAACCCAAGGCATTCACGTGAGCCTCCTAGTGGTCCCCTTAACCAAGGTGAGTCCAGCTCCATGTGGTGAGGGCTAGGCATGGGCTGGTCTTAACGTGATCTAGGCGTGGTTCGATCATGGTCGACCAAGTGAGTTCAGTTGACTAGGTGCAATTGAGTGTTGCTCGGCTAGGTGGTTCACTTTGGTGTCATCTTTGATGAAGTTGTGGCTTGGCTTGGTCCATGTCTTTAGTGCCATACTTGATGGAGTCATGTCTTGGCTTGGTCCATGTCTTCATTTAAGTCCACACATCGACTTGTTCGACTTGATTATAAATCAAGTCTTTTGCCCTTGACCTTAGGCTCGTGATTTGGCCTAACACATCTTGGTTTCAACTTCTCTAGCCCGTTCGAGACTAGGTCCTTTGTCTTGGTCCACCTTTGGTGAATGATATTGGTCCTTACATTGTTGTTGCTGCTTTGAGATCAGATTGAGATGCTTTGATTCCGTTCTCGCCCTTAGATCGTGCCTTCTTTTGGGATCTTTGACAAGTTTTTTGCAGCTTTCCTCCTCGCCCTCTTTTGAACCAATCCTAATTTCATCTTTGTTTACATTTTTAAAACTTGATTTTGAAACTTAAAACTTTTAATTTCCAAATCTTTGTTTTTGATATTTTATAAAATTTGTAGCTGTATTTAAATCATGGATTTCTAAAGCCAACCTACTATTTCGAAACATGCTTGAATATGTTTTTACAAAATATTTTGAGGTGTTTATAGATAACCTCTTTGGTATTATTCCAAATTTATTTAAATAATGGCAAAGAAGAAACACACCCTTTTCATTTTTTCTTCCCAAAACTTTATTTGAGAGTATGGATCTTCTCCTCTTTTTAAAGCATCCATTCCTCGAATTTTCGTGAAGGAGGGAATCTTAGCCAAAAGGGAACTTAATTTAAACAAAACCCTAATCCTAGGATGATCATACATGACTGACATTTTGGTGTATGCATGCATGGTGTGTGATGCAAATGGAGTATAGGGTATGTTTAGAGACTCATTTGTGAGATGTATGAGCTTAAGGAGAGGCCTATGAAGGCTGACTACCTCAAGTGAGATAATCCCATATTGTTTTTTTTTTATGTTTCGGGTTTTCAAAATTTCTTTTTCAAATGGGAACTCCTTTTTAGTTTCTATAAAAAAGGATTTCCAATTTCTCACATTTTCTCTCACTCGGGTTTCAATACTCACTACTTAGCAGAGGTTTTGTAGAAAACTTTGAATAACATTTCAAAATTCCATTTCCTATACAACAAAGTCTAATTCTCAAACAAAATTAAATCCAAATAAGTAGATCCTATTCCTACTCTAGGATTTTAATGGAAAACCTTTCTCCATTGGGATAAGTTGTAGGGGATTTGGGAAAGAGTTACCACGCTCCCTTCTGAAGTGTCCTGTGGTTTATGGCCAAGAGAATTTTGATGGAAAATTATTCTCTATTTTTAGCTTTGGCTTTTCTTTTCTTTCAAAAAGGAATACCTCTATTTTGGAGGTTTTTGTTTTTCTTTTTAGAAGACCTCTATATTAGAGGTTTTTGTTTTCTTCCTTTTCTTTTGATTTTGAAAGACCTCTATATTGAAGGTTTTTATTTTCTTCCTTTTCTTTTGATCTTTGTAAACACCCCGAACTCCCACGAATTTCTTAAACAAATCTGGTTTCGTAAAAGCAGCCCCAAAGGGCCATTTTGAGTCTGGAAACCCAGGAGCCTTCCAGACAACCCTGTACATATGTTTTAAACTTTATCTTTCAAAAACATACGATATGGCTTTTAAAAACCCTTTTAAAACATGTTTTGAAACCCTGAAGTGGCTTGGCCCGATCAAGACAGGACCAGGAGAGCCAAGAAGAGCCCGGAACCGGAGCACCTGTCGAGCCCGGCACAGCAACTCTTGTATCTGATTCACACCCCAGGATCTCGAACGTCCAAGACCTTGTTCTTACCAAAATATCATTTGAAGTCATCTCCGGAAGGCAGAAACGGAGGCGGACGACCATGTTGGCGAAGACCCAACGCAGACGGAGTACTGATGCTGTCAGGCCCCGCACGAATCGTCCGTTTCCAACCCAGCTCGAAGGAGTCAGAGTTCAGTTTGGGTTGGATCTGGACCATATATATCCAGATCCCAATCCAAACCCATATGTGGACTTGGATTTGGATTTGGATCCAGAGATCCAATCCAATATCCATATCCATGGCCCACATCACCTTCTCATAAATGGAGGTGGGGCCCACTTGAGTTTCACGTGGGATATTGGGCATGAGAGAGAGTGGGTTGAAAAATATCAAGAGTGTTGTATTAAGCTTGACTTGTGTGTCAAGTTTGGGTTAATCATGTGGGTTAGCCTAATTGAGTGGGTTTAAGCTTGTAATTAGCTAAAACCTAACCTAGGGCTGCACCAACATGGGGTGATCAAGGTCTATGGGCCATGCTAAGGGAGCTCCTTCACCTAAACCTAGCCCAAAATGCCTAAACCTAGCCTAAACCCCTAATCCACCCCTAATCTGAACCTAATCACCTAACCCACTTCCCTAATCCCGTCCTAATCCCAACCTAATCACCTAACCCACTTCCCTAATCCTTCCCTAAACCTAGATTAATTTCCCTAATCCTAGCCTAAACCTAGCCTAATCACCTAACCTAGCTCACTAAACCTCACCCTAAAACCCAACCACCTAACCTAGCCCTAAACCCCTAAACCACCCTTAGCCCACGATTTACCCAAACCCCTAGTTTTAAAATATCTGGCCCAACCCCTTCCAGCCCACCTTATCTACATACCACCCTACCTAAACCACCTAACCACTACCCACAGCCCAGCCCTAACCGACCTACCCATCCCCTATTTAAACCCCCCTCCTTGTGGGCGGGTTTTCCAAGTGGGAACCACCATCTCACCCAGCCGGGACCACTCCCACCTCCGCCTGCTCCATTTGCTCCACCAGCCGCCACCTGCTCCGCCACCTTCCCTCTTCCATCCACCACCACCACCCCTCAGCCGGACGCCATCACCTCCACCCAACCGAACCAGCCAACAGCCACCTGCCCGCCTGCTTCCCACTTCATCCGCCACCTCTCCCCATTCGGTAAGTACCCCAAACTCCCTCAAAGCCCCTCTCTACCACCTCTCCACTCTTAGCCACCCATCCTACCTTCATCTCAGCCCCTTTGTCACCACCACTTCAACCTAGCCGAACCTAGTATAACCCAAACTGCCGGCCACTACCTAGCCATCATCTCCCATTCGACCTTCCCCTAGGTGTCCTATTTGGCCTTCCCACCAGCTCACCTTTTAGGTCCAGTTTCCCTAAACTCCCAACTCCCCTAGTGACCCTAAGAACCCACTCATTCAGCCCTTTAGACCCCCTACTTTGAGGCGTCATCTACTTGCCACCGACCACCTTCGAGGCGCTTATCCCGCGCCCCACTTGCAGCCGGCCAGCACCCTTGATCACCTACCTTTGCGGAGCTCCCGTTTGCAGCCCAAGGCCATGCCCACGCTCAAGCAAGACCTCTACGGACCAGCTACTCGTAAGTGTCTAAACTCAGTCCTTAGTTGTATACTTGCTTGGGATTCAATTTGATACGGGGTTGTAATAACGGAGCATAGTCTCCCCCCGCTTGTAATAACGTGGCTTGGCACAACCACACACGTGCACCCTCTTAGTCGTGCACGATTTTTAACACACACGGGCCTAATCAGCCCCTAATATATAAGTGTATATATATATTTTCATTTTTGAAGGGTTTTGTTTAAGTTGGGTGCGTTGTCTTTCAATTCAAGCACTCACACACATTGAGCCTTCGCTCTTAGTTGAAAGACCCAAGTAAGGGCCGACCTATACTATTTGGGTTTCATTTCATGTCGTGTGAGTAAGTCTTTCAATTCAAGCACTCTCACACACATTGAGCTTTCGCTCTTAGTTGAAAGACCCAAGTAAGGGCCGACCTATACTATTTGGGTTTCATTTCATGTCGTGTGAGTAAGTCTTTCAATTCAAGCACTTTCACACACATTGAGCCTTCGCTCTTACTCCCAAGACCTTAGTAAAGGCCTTATTGCAGTTATATTTGGGTTTCATTTATGTCGTGTGGGTAGTCTTTCAATTCAAGCACTCTCACACACATTGAGCCTTCGCTCTTACTCCCAAGACCTTAGTCAAGGCCATACTGCAATTTATATTTGGTTTTAACTTTATGTCGTGTGTGTAAGTCTTTCAATTCAAGCACGCACCCACATTGAGCCTTCGCTCTTATTTGCAAGACCCGAGTAAGGGCTCATATACATAAGCTATATACATATTTCTCTTCGGTTATTTCCCTTCGGTTATTTCCCTTCGGTTATTTCCCTTCGGTTATTTCCCTTCGGTCATTTCCCTTCTGTTATTTCCCCTTCAGTATTGTCTTTAATTTCGGGTTTTCCCTTTGGAGTAGCGTGAGTTTGCATTGCATCTACGCCATACCACGAGGTAGGACGCATATTGCATCAAAGCAAGCCCCGCTCGAATTCGCCCATGTAGTGGAGTGTTCATAACACACAAACTAGGTGGCCCGAAAAGGGATAAAAGAAAAGACTTAGGCACGTGCAAATCCACGTGATCTAAAACATGAAATCGCATCTTAAAGACCCGAAATAGACACCTCGAACCGCTTCGTAGACTTTCTCTCCAAAACTCGATTTTTGCAAAAGCGTACAGACTGACCCTTGCGCATCGGTGCAAGGTCTGCGACGACAAGAGCTTACTTGCTCACAGTCGCCACGTTTAGAAGTCAGTGTTAAAAATATCTTCGCTAGCTTAAGTAAGCTAGCTGGCACGCCCTATTTGTATACATAGGCCTTAGACACACGAGAAGATCCACTCCAAGCCCCGGAAGGGACGAAGAGGCGGGGATTTTCGCGCGTCTACAGAGATTGGCACGCCTGGTGGGACGTGAGCCTTTTCAGAAATCGAGTTTACTTGTAGAAGTCTTTGCGAAAATTTTGTAAAAAGGTGTCATTTTAACTTGTTTCCTTTGCTTGTACTTAGGAAATTTTGAAAAAGCTTGAAAAGCATGTCAAAATCCAATCCAAGTGAAGTGTCGAGCCAAGGCTCATGCGCATCAAGTTCTCACTCTAGGAGGATTTTCAAAAACAAAATAAAACTAGATGAAATCGAGGACTTGAGAAGGGAGTTTGAGGCCAAAATCGATGCTCTCAGCCAAGAGGCTGAAGTAGGCGATTCATGTTCATCGAACGGTGAACAAAGGCCTAAAAAGAAATCTGAAAAACCTCGCAAGCAAAAAGAGGCCTCCGTAATAGAAGGCAACCAATACCATGAGTCCTTCACACAAAAGGACCGTAAAGCCCTACAGCAGCTGCTGAAAGGGCAGAATAAAGAGAAAAGAAGCTACGCCCTGTCTGATTTCCTTCCTATGGATTACGAAACAGACAGTGACGATGAAATACCGAACTTCCATCGGTATGATGGCATGGGAGACCCTAGGTCTCACTTGCAGCTTTTCTCGCGTCGAGCCCACAAGAAGAAAAAGGACTCGATGAAATGGGTGTATTGGTTCCCTCTATCCCTTAAAGGCACAGCTGCCAAATGGCTGGCTTCCTACGACTTAAGCCAGTTCGCTACTTTTGAAGAGTTAGCGAACTGCTTCATGCAAAGATTTGCACACAACGTGGAAGTCACGCCAACCTTGAATACCTTAAGGGATACAAAGCAAGGCATGAACGAAGACGTCCATGCCTTCATTATAAGATGGAGGTCTCTTTTGGGCCAAGTGCGAGAGCCCATATCCGAAGGATGCGTAGTAATGCTCATCCTAGATAATTTTAAAAGCGAGTTAAAAACCCTTCTCTCGCTCCATGAGATTTCAACTTTCCATAAGTTGATCAAAAAGGCCTCCCTTTTCGAAACCAACTTGCGAAAAGGGACATACGATCACTTATGGAAAGGAAGTGCCATTCCAAAAACCCGTTTGGAAAATTCCATCGCATATGGGTTGCCCACGACGGACAAAGGGGCAAAGCCCCATAAAATCGCCAATGTCCGGGTAGATCCAGGCATGGCGGGCACTTCTAAAAATTTTAAAAAAATAGAAAATAAGAGAGAACATGATTTTCAAAAATCGGTTGAAAAATGGGAGTACACTCTGCTGGGGCAACCTGTGTCGGAGGTCCTAGACCTCTTACTTGCCCAGGGCATGATTGAACTCCCTGAAATCTCCGAAGGAGTCACGTCCAAAGGGGGGTATTTAAACCGATTTTGTAAGTATCATCGGCTCAAAGGCCATGATACCAAACGCTGCTTCTCTCTTTTAAATAAAATTGAGAACTTGATAGCAGAAGGCCGGCTCCAAGTCACTGCGGAATCTGAGCCACCACAAGCTATCTTCAAGGAACCCTTTCCCAAACACGCCAGTGGCAGTGGGAAAGGAAAGGAGGTATGTACCCTCACCATTTCCAAGGAACTAGCGCAAAAACCAGAACCTGGTCGACCTACTTGTGCGCCCATCCTTGTACTATACAAGAAGCCCGCCCAAGTCGTCATTCGGGGACCACCAAAAGTGGAAACCCCGGCAAAACCAGTTTTGAAAATTCAAGGTTCTCCTCAGCTCATCCTTAGAGCCAAGTCTTGCACAAACCCTAGGCTGGTCGTGGGGGAAGTCACTAGATCCGGGAGGATCTACCAACCCCCGCACCTTCAAGGTGCTCAAAAGGTGGTCAGTGTGCCTGGCCCCTCAAAAGCATGTATCCCTAGTGGTCTGCCAAAAGCAGATAAGGACAAAGTCATCCTAAATCCTTATGATTTCGAAAACCACCTTTCAAAGATTCCTATTCACATGTCTATCCTAGAGCTTATCAAAACCTCACCTAGGCATAGACTTGTCTTAGAGAAAATTCTAGAAAGGGCCAAGGTTGATTCGAACATAAGTCCGGAATCCTTGTCTGCCCAAGTGGCTTTATTAGGAGCAAAATCGCCCATCACCTTTTCGAAAGATGATGTAGATAGACCCTACGAAACCCATAACCAGGCCCTGCATATCGAGGTGGTTCTAAACAACCACTCTTTGGACAGGTGCCTAGTCGATGGTGGAGGAGGGCTCAACATCCTTCCACTTCATGTGGCGTACAAAATCGGAGTCACCTTGACTTTAGTGAACCCAAGCCCCATCGTTATCACTGGATACGATGGGAATGCGTCTAGGCCTTTAGGATCCATCGAACTCCCAATGGAAACGGGAGGGATCGAACACACGGGGGTGTTCCATGTCTTGGACATCCACCCCCATTATAACCTATTGCTGGGAAGGCCCTGGATACACAGCTTGTGCGCTGTGCCATCCACCTTCCACAGGTGTGTTAAGATCCCTTTTAGGGACCAGGTCGTAGTGATCCTAGGTGAGAGTCACCCACAGCTTCAGGGGATCATAAACTCCCCTTGTTTATCAAGCTCCCAGGCCCATGAGGCTAACCTAGGGTAAATTATGGTTGAGCCACCTCGGCTCGTGTTGAACAACCCTAGGAAGGTTGTATATGTGAAGGGGCCGCCCAAAGCAGGCCCCCTCCCGACTCTAATCCTCCTAGGAAAACCCAAACGTTCCCTATTTCCAAAACCCCTGGACAAAAGGCCATACGAGCCTAATATGGACGATAGCATGTTCCAGGACCACGACTTGTATCCCTTCTTTTCAAAAAACAAAAGGTCGTGGAACATGTTAGTGAACATGGGCTACACGCGCTACAAGAGTCTAGGGGCACAAAACCAGGGTCTCCTAGAGCCCATCCTTCCTAGGGCCAACCCAAGCCGGTATGGGATCGGCTATACTCCCCGAATACCGCCGGAGCCACCCCCTGTGACCACCTGGGTCAAGGGTGCCCCGGAGCCTGTCTTAGAAGAGACCTATGGTTTAGACCTCCTATTCCGAGCCTAACCCATACTGTTTTCCCTTTGTAGGTATGACGGAAGATCCCTTTTTCTAAAAATACCAAAAACATTTGAAAACTTAAAATCAAAAAAATCGAAAAACAAGAAAAACCAAAAACAATGGAAAAACAAAAACTCGAAAAAAGTGTGCTTTGTATAGTTCCCAAAGTTCTTGTTTTACAAAAACCCAAAAAAATCGAAAATTTGGAAAATACCAAAAAGATTTTGTACATAGCTGCTCCTGGTAAGACTTTGGCAAAAGAAAAGGATTTCGAAAGAAGCGTCGTCTGCATAGCCAGACCAAAAATTTCGAAGTCACTTGAAAATCCAAGTACAAAACCAGGTTATTTTGAAAACCACGCATCAAGTTCCCTCAGGTCTATAGCCCACGAGAATGATCAAAGCCCAGAAGTGGATACCCTTGAGGAAGATCCTACTTCTGAGCTCCCAGAATTTCATAGAATTCTCGATTTTGAAAGACCTTCCCAATCAGTAGGAGGAGATTTCATAGAGGTGAACCTAGGGGATGATTCCAATCCCAAAAACATCAAAATAGGCGCATGCTTACATGAAACTGAAAAGTTAGCATTCATTGCATTTCTACGAACCTATTTAGATGTGTTTGCATGGACGTATGAAGACATGCCGGGCATAGATCCCAGCATTGTCGAGCATCGTCTTCCCTTAGATGTGGGTGTAAAACCAATAAAGCAGAAGCTTAGGAAAATACACCCGAATGTACACACGCAAGTCAAAGAGGGTTTAGAAGATCTGCTAAAAGCCGGATTTATAAAACCCATTGCGTATTCTGATTGGTTGTCAAATATCGTTGTGGTTCGAAAAACCAATGGGAAAATTCGAATATGCATCGATTTCAGAAACCTGAATAAAGCCACTCTAAAGGATAATTATCCTTTACCAAACATAGATTTGATAGTCGATAGTACTGCAAATCATGAAATGTTTTCATTCATGGATGGCTATTCAGGCTATAATCAAATCAAACTAAGTCCACGAGATCAGGGTAAGACCGCCTTCACAACCCCATGGGGCACATACTGCTATACAGTCATGCCCTTTGGTTTGAAAAATGCCGGCGCAACATACCAACGAGCCATGAACACGATCTTCCATGATCAAATTCACGAGCTTGTAGAAGTGTATGTAGATGATCTCTTGGCGAAATCCAAAACCCGATGCACTCATATCGAATGTTTACAAAAGATTTTCGAAAGGCTTAGGCTTTACAAAGTAAAGCTAAACCCTCAAAAATGTGTGTTCGGGGTAGAATCAGGGAAGCTTCTAGGCTTTATGGTGAGCCAAAGGGGAATAGAAGTCGACCCCTCTAAGTGTCGAGCCATCATAGACATGGCTCCACCCTCCAATCTCACCCAAGTCCGTAGCCTCCAGGGTCGATTACAATCTGTGCGCCGATTCATATCGAATCTGGCAACTAGATGCGAACCCTTCAACAAACTGTTGAGGAAGGGTACAAAATTCTTATGGGATGACGAATGCCAAAAGTCCTTCGAGAGACTGAAGACATACTTGGTTAATCCCCCCGTTTTGAATCCTCCAAAACAAGGAAAACCGCTTTTATTATACATCTCCGTGCATGTAAACGCTTTAGGAGCCCTGTTGGCTCAATACGAGGATGACACCCATAAGGAGTATGCCATCTACTATATTTCGAAAACTCTCTTGGCTTATGAACGAAATTATCAAGCCATGGAGAAGACGTGCTTGGCCCTAGTCTGGGCCTGCCAGAAATTCAGACACTATTTCCTAGATCATGAGATCTGGATAGTGTCCAAGCTTGATCCAATCAAGCACTTGTTCGAAAAACCCATTCTCACGGGTAGATTGGGCAAATGGCAACTCCTTCTAATGGAGTATGATCTGAAATACCATCACCAGATCTCCATTAAGGGGCAAGCCCTAGCAGATTACATAGCTGAATTCCCCTTAGAGGACGCATATCCCACTCTTGTCGAAATGCCTGATGAAGGCATATTGCAAAACCATTTTCAAAACCACATTTTGGCAAATTCTTTCGAAAACCAAGTGTGGAAGATGCACTTCGACGGGGCACGAAACCAACGAGGGGCTGGTGCCGAGATCATCCTAATCTCCCCTGAAAAGGGCGAGATTCCCATAGCAGTCCGCTTAGATTTCGAATGTTCCAACAACGTAGCCGAGTATGAAGCACTCATACAAGGCTTAAAGATTTCGAAAACTCTAGGGGCATCATGCATCGAGGTCTTTGGAGATTCGCTCCTTGTCATAAACCAGGTTTTAAAAATTTGGCAAGTACGTAATGAGAAACTACTTCCATATCACGAGTTGGCCACTCGATTAGTCCAAACCTTCCAGTCGTGTAAGCTCACACACGTAGGAAGAGAGGACAATGGCATCGTGGATGCCCTCTCCTCCTTGGGTTCAGCCTTGAAGGTCGATCCCATTTCAGGGACCAAATCTTTGGAAATATGGCATGCACCCCATCCATCCACACACGATCTGGATATTTGCCAAAACAACCCAGAGTCTATTGAAAAACCCTGGTTCTATGACATAAAACAATTTTTAGAGAATGGGGGATTCACCGAGGATGCCACGCCTAAAGATAAGGCATTCATTCGTAAGATTTCGACCCGATACACCATTCTGGGTGGGGTCTTATACAAAAAGAGTTTTACCGGCATTCTGCTTAGGTGTATCGACCTAGAGGAGGCTAGGATAGTCATGCACGAGTTCCACGATGGAGAATGTGGAGGTCATGTTAATGCCAACATGATGGCAATGAAAATACTTAGAGGGGGTTATTTTTGGTCCACCCTGAAAAAAGATTGTCACGATCATGTTAGGAAGTGTCATCCATGTCAAGTGCATGGGCACGCCATTCATACCCCTTCATCTGCATTGCATTCCGTGGTCAGCCCCTGGCCATTTACCATGTGGGCGTTTGACATTGTAGGCCCAATATTTCCAAAGGCCTCGAATGGGCATCGTTTTATTTTAGCAGCCACGGAGTATTTCTCCAAGTGGGTGGAAGCCATTTCCCTAACGAATGTAATGGGGCAACATGTGGTGGCTTTCATCCGGAGGAATATCTTGGCTCGATTTGGGGTTCCACGAGACCTAGTGTCTGATAATGGTACCCCATTCAAGAATGAGCAGATGGTTAAGTTGTGCAACACGTATGGCATAACTCACCACTTCTCCTCGCCCTACTACCCTCAAGGCAACGGCCAAGCCGAAGCCACAAACAAGACTCTCATTGGTATCATTGAGAAAACCTTAGAGAAGGGTAGGATGTGGCACGCGAAGCTGGATGAAGCCTTATGGGCTTAAAGGACTTCCATCCGGACTCCCACGAATGCCACACCATTCGAATTGGTCTATGGCACAAACGCCATTCTTCCCATTCATACCTAACTGCATTCATTCCATACATCCATTGCACTCGACCTCCCCCTAGAGACGCTTCAGCATGCTAGGATGGCCGAACTAGATTTGCTAGATGAGAGGCGACTCCTTGCCATGGATCATGCTCGTGCATACCGGCAAAGGATAGCCCGACATTATAGCAAACACATGAGACCTCGCCACTTTGAAGTGGGAGATCTGGTCTTAAAAACCATCCACCATCGTGGCCCACACCCCCTAGGCAAGTGGCGCCCCAACTGGGATGGACCCTATGTTGTACGAGCAACCACTACGAACAATTCGTATTGGTTGATCGATGTAGAAGGTAGGAATTTAGCAGATCCTATCAATATTCAATACTTAAAGAAGTATCATGTGTAGGATCTGGATTAAATTCCAGTTTTCGAAAATTTTATAGGGATAGCTGCCCTGAGACATGTGAATAAGGTGCAAAGGCAACTCGTGTGACCCTAAGTAAGAGAATTCGCACTTGTGAAAGAGTGGAGTTTTCAAAATCGTGGTTGCATTTCAAAATCCTTCATCTTACAAAGAAAGGCCTAGTTCAACATAGCAAGATACTTGCAAGTAGTACGTGCTATTTCTAAATAGGCTGATCTGGAATGGATCGAGTGTAGGCTTGGGATAAGTCCTCCCCTCTTCTCTTCTATTTCCAAAAGGAAAACAAAGGCCCAAATCAAAAGGGAATTTCCCATTTAAAGTCTCTTTCCAAAAGAAAGAAACCAGACTTCAAAAAGAAAAATCGATTCTCTTATAAAAAAGAGGGATTAAAGAAAAAATACTCCCAAAGGGAGACCCTCTATGAAAAAAAAGGAAAAAGAGGCCAAAAAGCTCAAAAAGAGCAGTTTTCCGCCTTCTATGCCTTAAACCACGGGACACTTTAGAAGGGACCGTGGTATCTCTTTCCCATCCCTGGCTTATCCCAAGCTAAAGCATGGTTCATTTCGAGGAATCCTAAAGTAAAAATAGGATTTACTTACTTGAATTTCATCTTGTTTGAGAATTCGACGTTTTGAGTAAGGCGTAGGGATTTGAAATGAAGCTTGTTTTTTTATAAAACCTCCGCTAGATAAGCGAGTGTTAAGACTCAAACAAGGGCAAGCATGAAGAGCTCGAGATCCTTAGGATCGAGGCTCAAGACAGTTGTCCCTTTTGTAAATAGCTTTTGTAAATAAGTTTTGAAAACCGAACATCGAACAGCATAGGATTTGCTCACTTGGAAGCAATAGACCTTGTAAGTCTCTAGAGTTTGACCACATCTGGTCTCTGGGAGGTCACCACTCTTGGCACCACACCCATGTCATCTGCATTCCACGCATTGTACTTGCATGAACATGATCCCATTTAGGACCAGATTCGATAAGTAAACCCTTTGGCGTGATATCTCCTCCTACCAGAGTTTGTAAATTGAAATTTTTGCTAAAAAATGGGACGATCCGATATTCTTCATGGGTAGATCTAGGGAGACATTAAAAGGGGTGTTTGTCATCTTTGCCCTTATCCAAATCGATTTGGACAAGGCCAAAGAGGGGCATCTGTAAACACCCCGAAATCCCACGAACTTCTTAAACAAATCTAGTTTCGTAAAAGCAGCCCCAAAGGGCCATTTTGAGTCTGGAAACCCAGGAGCCTTCCAGACAACCCTGTACATATGTTTTAAACTTTATCTTTCAAAAACATATGATATGGCTTTTAAAAACCCTTTTAAAACATGTTTTGAAACCCCGAAGTGGCTTGGCCCGATCAAGACAGGACCAGGAGAGCCAAGAAGAGCCCGGAACCGGAGCACCTGTCGAGCCCGGCACAGCAACTCTTGTATCTGATTCACACCCCAGGATCTCGAACGTCCAAGACCCTGTTCTTACCAAAATATCATTTGAAGTCATCTCCGGAAGGCAGAAACGGAGGCGGACGACCATGTTGGCGAAGCCTCAACGCAGACGGAGTACTGATGCTGTCAGGCCCCGCACGAATCGTCCGTTTCCAACCCAGCTCGAAGGAGTCAGAGTTCAGTTTGGATTGGATCTGGACCATATATATCTAGATCCCAATCCAAACCCATATGTGGACTTGGATTTGGATTTGGATCCAGAGATCCAATCCAATATCCATATCCATGGCCCACATCACCTTCTCATAAATGGAGGTGGGGCCCACTTGAGTTTCACGTGGGATATTGGGCATGAGAGAGAGTGGGTTGAAAAATATCAAGAGTGTTGTATTAAGCTTGACTTGTGTGTCAAGTTTGGGTTAATCATGTGGGTTAGCCTAATTGAGTGGGTTTAAGCTTGTAATTAGCTAAAACCTAACCTAGGGCTGCACCAACATGGGGTGATCAAGGTCTATGGGCCATGCTAAGGGAGCTCCTTCACCTAAACCTAGCCCAAAATGCCTAAACCTAGCCTAAACCCCTAATCCACCCCTAATCTGAACCTAATCACCTAACCCACTTCCCTAATCCCGTCCTAATCCCAACCTAATCACCTAACCCACTTCCCTAATCCTTCCCTAAACCTAGATTAATTTCCCTAATCCTAGCCTAAACCTAGCCTAATCACCTAACCTAGCTCACTAAACCTCACCCTAAAACCCAACCACCTAACCTAGCCCTAAACCCCTAAACCACCCTTAGCCCACGATTTACCCAAACCCCTAGTTTTAAAATATCTGGCCCAACCCCTTCCAGCCCACCTTATCTACATACCACCCTACCTAAACCACCTAACCACTACCCACAGCCCAGCCCTAACCGACCTACCCATCCCCTATTTAAACCCCCCTCCTTGTGGGCGGGTTTTCCAAGTGGGAACCACCATCTCACCCAACCGGGCCCTCTCCTTCTCCCATCTCTCACCCAGCCGGGACCACTCCCACCTCCTCCTGCTCCATCTGCTCCACCAGCCGCCACCTGCTCCGCCACCTTCCCTCTTCCATCCACCACCACCACCCCTCAGCCGGACGCCATCACCTCCACCCAACCGAACCAGCCAACAACCACCTGCCCACCTGCTTCCCACTTCATCCGCCACCTCTCCCCATTCGGTAAGTACCCCAAACTCCCTCAAAGCCCCTCTCTACCACCTCTCCACTCTTAGCCACCCATCCTACCTTCATCTCAGCCCCTTTGTCACCACCACTTCAACCTAGCCGAACCTAGTATAACCCAAACTGCCGGCCACTACCTAGCCATCATCTCCCATTCGACCTTCCCCTAGGTGTCCTATTTGGCCTTCCCACCAGCTCACCTTTTAGGTCCAGTTTCCCTAAACTCCCAACTCCCCTAGTGACCCTAAGAACCCACTCATTCAGCCCTTTAGACCCCCTACTTTGAGGCGTCATCTACTTGCCACCGGCCACCTTCGAGGCGCTTATCCCGCGCCCCACTTGCAGCCGGCCAGCACCCTTGATCACCTACCTTTGTTGAGCTCCCGTTTGCAGCCCAAGGCCAAGCCCACGCTCAAGCAAGACCACTACGGACCAGCTACTCGTAAGTGTCTAAACTCAGTCCTTAGTTGTATACTTGCTTGGGATTCAATTTGATACGGGGTTGTAATAACGGAGCATAGTCTCCCCCCGCTTGTAATAACGTGGCTTGGCACAACCACACACGTGCACCCTCTTAGTCGTGCGCGATTTTTAACACACACGGGCCTAATCAGCCCCTAATATATAAGTGTATATATATATTTTCATTTTCGAAGGGTTTTGTTTAAGTTGGGTGCGTTGTCTTTCAATTCAAGCACTCACACACATTGAGCCTTCGCTCTTAGTTGAAAGACCCAAGTAAGGGCCGACCTATACTATTTGGGTTTCATTTCATGTCGTGTGAGTAAGTCTTTCAATTCAAGCACTCTCACACACATTGAGCTTTCGCTCTTAGTTGAAAGACCCAAGTAAGGGCCGACCTATACTATTTGGGTTTCATTTCATGTCGTGTGAGTAAGTCTTTCAATTCAAGCACTTTCACACACATTGAGCCTTCGCTCTTACTCCCAAGACCTTAGTAAAGGCCTTATTGCAGTTATATTTGGGTTTCATTTATGTCGTGTGGGTAGTCTTTCAATTCAAGCACTCTCACACACATTGAGCCTTCGCTCTTACTCCCAAGACCTTAGTCAAGGCCATACTGCAATTTATATTTGGGTTTAACTTTATGTCGTGTGTGTAAGTCTTTCAATTCAAGCACGCACCCACATTGAGCCTTCGCTCTTATTTGCAAGACCCGAGTAAGGGCTCATATACATAAGCTATATACATATTTCCCTTCGGTTATTTCCCTTCGGTTATTTCCCTTCAGTTATTTCCCTTCGGTCATTTCCCTTCTGTTATTTCCCCTTCAGTATTGTCTTTAATTTCGGGTTTTCCCTTTGGAGTAGTGTGAGTTTGCATTGCATCTACGCCATACCACGAGGTAGGACGCATATTGCATCAAAGCAAGCCCCGCTCGAATTCGCCCATGTAGTGGAGTGTTCATAACACACAAACTAGGTGGCCCGAAAAGGGATAAAAGAAAAGACTTAGGCACATGCAAATCCACGTGATCTAAAACATGAAATCGCATCTTAAAGACCCGAAATAGACACCTCGAACCGCTTCGTAGACTTTCTCTCCAAAACTCGATTTTTGCAAAAGCGTACAGATTGACCCTTGCGCATCGGTGCAAGAAGGTCTGCGACGACAAGAGCTTACTTGCTCACAGTCGCCACGTTTAAAAGTCAGTGTTAAAAATATCTTCGCTAGCTTAAGTAAGCTAGCTGGCACGCCCTATTTGTATACATAGGCCTTAGACACACGAGAAGATCCACTACAAGCCCCGGAAGGGACGAAGAGGCGGGGATTTTTGCGCGTCTACAATCTTGCCAATTTTTCTTTTTGGAGAAAAATGAAGTGGGGAAAACTCATCCCTTTAGATACTCGATTCAGTGAAGTATATCTCATTTCCTAATAGCACCCATCATTTGAAAATATTTTGCTATTTTGAACTAGGCTTCATTTTGTAAGACAAAGATTTTTGAAATGTTACCAACTGATTTTGGAAACTCTACTTTTCATAAAGCGTCAATTCCCTCATTCAGGGTCACATAATCCATTTTGATCCTTTTTTCAAGAAATTCAAAAGGAGACCCATTTTAAAAATCTTTTCAAAAGAATTTAAAGAAGACCCTATACATAATATTTTTTCAAGTATTGGGCATTTATAAGGTCTACTACATTTCTTCTCTCAACATCAATCAACCAATATGCATTATTTGTGGTTGTCCCTCTCACAACATAGGGACTATCCCACTTGGGTTGCTACTTACCAAGTGGATGTAGGCCACGATGATGGATAATTTTCAAGACAAGGTCTCCCACTTTGAAGTGGTGAGCCTTCATATGCTTTTCATAATGCCGGGCTATTCTTTGCCGGTATGCATGTACATGATCCATGGAAAGGAGCCTCTTTTCATCAAGTAAATCAAGCTCAACCATCCTAGCCTGTTGTAGGGACTATGGGTAAATTGAGTGTAAGAGATGTATGGAATGAATGCAATTTGGTATGAATGGAAAGTATGGCATTTGTACCATAGACCAACTCAAATGGTGTGGCATTTGTGGGTGTATGGATGGAAGTCCTATAAGCCCATAAGGCTTTATCTAGCTTCTCATGCCATGTCCTATCCTTCTCTAAAGTTTTTTCAATGATGCTTATGAGGGTTTTGTTTGTGGCTTTGGCTTGGCCATTACCTTGAGAAGTGTTGAGTAATACCATAGGTCTTACACAACTTTTCCATCTTCTCATTTTTGAATGGGGTGCATTTTTCGACACTAGGTCTCTTGGTTCTGCTACATGTTGAGTAATACCAATTCGAGCCAAGATATTTTTCTTAATGAATTCTGCTACATGTTTGTAGACATGTGGAAATTTCCACTCCGGGTTCTTAGGCCTGAAGTGAACATTTTCGTTTGTCTAAGTCGCTAAAAGGGCGTGCCAGCTAGCTTACTCAAGCTAGCGAAGTAAGTTTTGAAAATATCTGACTTATGGGGCGACTGTGGACAAGTGGGCGCTTTTCGTCACAGACCTTCTTGAACCGATGCTCAAGGGTCAGTCTGTACACTTTAGAAAACTTGATTTTAAGCAAACATGACCTTTTTGAAAATATGCAAAGTGTTTGATTTGGTTTAGTTTGTCTTGTTGCAGATTTTATCAACGTGGGATTTGCACGTTTCCTATATCTTGGGTTTTAGCCAATTTATGCGTGTAGTTGTGTGCATCTGATGCTCAATTTGGCAAGTTTTGCACGGATAGTTCGAGGTTACTTTGATGCAATATGCACCCTATCTCGTGGTATGACGGATATGCTATGCAAACTCACACAACTGAACGGGAAAACCCAAAATTGAAAGACATAGCCTAAGGGAAATTGCAAAAGGGAAATATAGCTATATCTTAAGAGCAGAAAGGCTCAATTGTGTAAGTGTATGCCGTGTATAAATTGAAATGCAACTCACACAGCTGAACCTTAAAACCAGAAATTTAAAGACATAGCGGAAGGGAAATACAACTATATATATATGGGCCTGAAGGTCGCCAACGTGTGTGTGGGTGTTGTGTGTATATGTAAAGACAACTCACATGACTTGAAATGTAAAACCCAAATTGAATTGCAATACGGCTCTTATTAGAGTCTTGGGAGTAAGAGCGAAAGCTCAATGTGTGTGAGTATGGAATTGAAAGACAACGCACACAACTTGAAAATAAAACCCCAAATTGAATTGCAATATGGCTCTTATTAGAGTCTTGGGAGTAAGAGCGAAAGCTCAATGTGTGTGAGTGTGGAATTGAAGGACAACGCACACAACTTGAAAATAAAGCCCATGCAGTTGAATTTATATAAATAAGACTATATCTTAGGGGCGGCCAAGGCCCATGTGTGTGCAAAAGTGTGCAACTAAGAGCGGAAAGGCTCAAGTGCACGTATGTGCTTGTGTGTCATACACCAATATTAAATCTTGGGGGGAGACTACTCTCCATTATTACAACCCCATATCAAATTGAATTAAGTGTAGAAAGGGGATATGAAATACCGAATTTGAAACACTTACGTGATTCAGATGTTTGTCCACTCCAATGTACACGGACTTGCTTGGCTTCGCACCCACGGATGAGTCTTCCTTGAAGCTTGAAGCGAAAGATGGCTGAACGGAGCCTTTGAGCTTGAGGGGTTTGGCTTGAGAGGTATGGATTCACGGCAACAGTGGGTGCAGGTTTGGTATTTGCATGGAACGGGTATGGTGGCTGCGGGTGTTGGGACTTGAGTGGGGTGTTTGGTTTAGGATGGATAAGGAATGGGAGCTAAGGGTCACGACACTAGGTAGGTGGGGTGATGGAATGTCGGTTGCGGGTAAGGAGTGTCTAGCTAGGATGGGTTTGATTGGGACAGGGGGTAGGTCGGTTAGGATAGGTAGTGGTGGTGGTATGTGAGGGTATGGCGGTGATAGGTGGCGGTTTAGGCTAGGATGAAGTCGGTTGGGGTTGACTGGGTTGTTAGGTGGGATGTGAGGCAGTGGTGTGGTGAGGTGAAGGTCGGTTAAGGAGTGTAAGGCGGTGGAGTGTAAGGGGGTGGATGCTAGGCTAGGTGATGGTGGCAGGTAGTGGTGTGGTTGATGGCAGTAGGTCGGTTGAGGCGGCGGTGTTAGGTTGGTTGGTAGGTAGGTCGGTTGAGAAGGTCGGTGCCAGGTACTATGCGTCAGGCGGGTCGCGGGGTGACAGGGAGTGTGCAGGGCGCGCAGGAGTGGCAGGCTACGCGGGGCGCAGGGCGCGTATGGCGCTTGCGGGGTGCGCAGCGTGGGAGCGGGTAGGACTAGGGGTGCTCGGGAGTTTGAGGTTGGGGTCGGTTAGGGTTTAGATGGGTTTAGCTTAGTCTTAAGGGTGTTGTGAGGTAATTAGGTGGGGTTTGATTAGGATTAGGTGAGGTCGGTTTAGGTGGTTTAGAGGGGTTAGGAAGAAGGATTTAGGGTGTATTAGGGGGCTTACCTCTTAACGACGGTTTAGGGTGTGCTCAAGCTCCAATCAGCCACCTTAAGCCTTCTCATTCAAGCAAATCCATCCTTTAATCAAGGTGGGGTAGCTCACTCTAATCCCACACTAACCCCACAATTAACCCACTCTAAAACAAAGAAAGCACTAAGCACTCACCTTAATGACCTTCTCTCTCCTCCAAGCCTTCCCTTGAATTCACTTGAACCCTCTATTTGGGACCCCCTCACCTCTATTTATAGGCATTTGAGGTGGGTCTTGGATTTGGGTTTGGGTTTGAGATTTGGATCCAAATCCAAATACTATTTGGATTTGGATCTTGGATCTCAGATATTTTGAGATCCATATCTGATCCAAATCCAACATTTTTATGGATATGGATCTAGATATTTTGGTCCAGATCTGATCCAATCCAAATCCAAATACTATTTGGATCGACCCAAACACTATTTGGATTGGCCCAAATCCAAATACTATTCACTATTTGGATTTGGATCTGGATATTTATGGTCCAGATCCAATCCAAATTTTCTCAAGATAGTCTTTCTTGGCTTCTCGAGGTGGATGATCTGTGCGGGTCCTGGCTTCATCAGTGCTCCGTCTGCTGTTGGGTTTCCACAATCTTTGTCGTCTGGACTCCTTTTCGCCTTTTTGGACTCCGTTTTTTATCATTCATGGCTTTTCTAGTTCATAATCTTGAGGCTTGGATGAGAATGGTCAATCTGGCTTTCTAGTGCTCCTGGCTTGCAAACTGCTTCGTGCTTGGGCCTTCTATTCGCCTTTCGAACTAGCTTTTATCAGGCCAGGATGCTCTTGTAGGCTTCAAAACAGTTTTCTGAAGCTGCTTCTAGAATTGGCCTTTAGGAGCCACTTGTTGGGTTGTTTTTGGATCAGGTGTCGTCTTCGCATGCTCCACTTGTTCGTCTTTGGCCTTTTGGCAAAATGGGGCTTAGCCCGGGTTTAAAAACTCGTATTTGGATATGGGGCTTTCAAAACACTACTTACATGCTTAAAGCAATATTTACAGGTTTTAAAACAATATGTATAGGGTTCTGAAGGCTCCTGGGTTTTCAGAACTCAAAATGGCCCTTTAGGGCTGATTTGCAAACCAGCTATTGGTTTTAGAAAGTCGTGGGATTTTGGGGTGTTTACAATGTTGTCCTTGGACGTTAGCCAAGTAGGTAGCTTCAACACATTTAGAAAAATATTTGGTGGCTTCTAAGATAAACCTATGTCCATTGGATGCAATGGGTGAGATTGGTCCTATGATATCCCACATGGTGAAGGGCCATGGACTCACGATGGAATGCAGGGTAGATGATGAAATATGAATGGCTTGACATTGATGACACTTCCTAACATGCTCATGACAATCTTGCTTCAAAGTGGACCAAAAATAACCCGCTCTAAGTATTTTCATGGCCATCATATTTGCATTAATATGACCCCCACATTCCCCATCATGGAACTCATGCATAATGGTCCTAGCCTCATCAAGATCAACACATCTCAACAAGATGTTGGTAAAGCTCTTTTTATAAAGAACCCCTCCCAAAATCACATATCGGGTTGAAATTTTTCGAATAAAAGATTTATCTTTAAAGGAAGCAAATTCGGGAAATCCTTCATTTTCTAAAAAGTTTTTAACGTCTTGAAACCAAGGTTTTTCATTTCGATTTTGGCCATTTTGGTAAATCTCTAAATCATGAGTGGATGGAGTGGGAAAATGTAGTATCTCTAGGGATCGAGTACCTATGGGATGGTCGATCCTTAGAGATGACCCTAAAGAGGAGAGGGGATCGACTATGGTATTGTCCTCTCTACCTATGTGAGTAAGCATGCATGGTTTGAAAGAGTCAACTAACTGGGTGGCCAATTCGTGGTATGGAATGAGATTTTCATTTTTTACTTGCCAAATTTTCGAAACTTTATTTATAACAAGCATAAAATCTTCAAATACTTCAATACATGATGCCCCTAGATTTTTCAAAACTTTTAGGCCTTATATGAGTGCTTCATATTTAGCCATATTATTTGAACATGAAAAATCTAGTCGAAATGCTATTGGGATTTCTCCCTTCTCGGGGATATGAGAATGATTCCCACTCCTGCCCCTTATTGATTCTTTGCCCCATCAAAGTACATTTTCCATACTTGATCTTCATTACAACAATTCGATAAAATATGGTTTTGAAATTCGTTTGTAAAGATGCCTTCATCGGGCATTTCATAAGTATGAGATTAGTATTTTCAAGGGGTAGTTTGGCCATATGATCGGCTAGGGCTTGTCCCTTAATGGAGCTTTGGTGATGGAATTTTATATCATACTCCATTAAGAGGAGCTGACATTTACCTAGCCTACCCGTTAGGATAGGTTTTTCAAAGAGGTGCTTGATGGGGTCAAGTTTAGACACTATCCAAATTTCATGATCTAAGAAATAATGTCTAAACTTTTGGTAAGCCCATACCAAAGCTAAGCACATTTTCTCGATGACTCGATAATTTCTTTTATATGCCAATAGAGTTTTCAAAATGTAGTAAATAGCATATTCCTTAGGACTACCATCCTCATATTGAGCAAGTAAGGCACCCAATGCATTCACATGAATGGAAATGTAAAGCAATAAAGGTTTTCCTTGCTTTGGAGGTTTTAAAATAGGAGGATTTACCAAATAAGTTTTCAATCTTTTGAAAGCTTTTTGACAATCGGAATCCCACTCAAATTTAACCCCTTTTCTCAAAACCCTATTGAAAGGTTCACATCTTGTTGCTAAGTTGGAGATGAATATCCTAATTGCTTGGAGTCAACCTTGGAGGCTTTGGATTTGGGTCAAGTTGGAGGGTGGAGGCATATCTATGAGGGCTCGACACTTAGAGGGGTCAACCTCTATGCTCCTTTGGCTAACCATGAATCCTAAGAGTTTTCTCGATTCTACTCCAAAAATACATTTTTGAGTGTTTAGTTTCACTTTATAAATCTTAAGTTTTTCAAAAACTTTTTGCAAAGATTCTATGTGTGTGCATGAGGTTTTTTACTTTACCAAAAGGTCATCCATATATACTTCCAAGAGCTCATGGATTTGATCATGAAAAATAGTAGTCATGGCTCTTTGGTATGTGACACCGATATTTTTCAAACCAAAAGGCATAACCATGTAACAGTATGTGTCCCATGGTATAGTAAAAGCAGTTTTGGCCTGATCTTTTGGTGCTAGTTTGATTTGGTTATAACCTAAGTAGCCATCCATGAAAGAAAACATTTCATGATTTGTAGTGCTATCCACTATCAAATCAATATTTGGAAGTGGAAAATTATCTTTTAAAGTGGCTTTGTTCAAATTTTTAAAATCGAGGCAAATATGAATTTTTCCATTGGATTTTCGAACTACAACAATATTTGAAAGCTATTCAGAATAGGCAATGTGTTTTATAAATCTGACTTTTAAAGATCTTCTAAACCCTCTTTTACTTGGAAGTGAATATCGGGATAGATTTTTCTAAGCTTTTGTTTCACGAGTTTTGTAGTTGGTTCTAAGGATAGATGATGCTATACAATCCTAGGGTCTAGTCTCGGTATATCTTCGTAGGTCCATACAAATACATCTATGTATGATTTCAAGAATGCAATGAATGATGCATTTTCATGTTCATACAAACAAGTACCTATTTCGACACACTTAGGGTTAGACTCACTCCCTAGATTAATCTCTATGAAATCCCCTCCTACGGAATTTGAAGGTTTTTCCAAGTCAAGGATTCTATGAAATTTGGAAAGCTCGGAGGCTTGATCTTCCTCATGAATGAGGGGATCTTCCTCCTTGCTTTGATCACTTTCAAGTGCTTTGATTTCTAGGAAAGGATAATGCAAGAGAGGCGAGTTATGCACAAGGGTATGGGATGATTTTGGCTCGAGTATGTACCCGGGGTTTGTAAAAACCGAATTTGGGGTTTGTACATGGTCTTGATAACTAAGATTTTTAGGGTTTTCACATTTTTTAATTTTTTTGTCTTTTTCTAAATACAAGGTAGAAGGATGAATGTAAAAGACTTTATTTTAGGGATTTTTAGATTTTTTAATTTTTTAGATTTTTCAAAACAAATATTAGGGCGATGAACACAAAAGACTTTCTTTTTGGAATTTTCAGAATTTTTAAATGTTTTTGGGTTTTGAGAGTTTTCTAGATTTTTTTTGTTTTTTCAAATATATACTTTTTTTGGATGTTTTTCTAAAGAGGGATCTTCCATCAAACTTACAAAGAAAACACTATGAATTAAACTCCAAACAAAAGGTCTAAGCCTAGAGATGGCTTAGGGGGTATGGATGGGTTATACCACATATCAACCCAAGTTAGGTAAAGGTAGGATAGGTTCTAACCTACCTTGGTTTTTGGCTCCTAGACCTTTGTAGGGTACATATCCCATGTTCAACATCATATTTCAAGGCTTTTTGAGTTTTGAAATTTTTTTATAAAGGGGATGGCCTTAGAATAATATGTCATCAACATCATGGTTATACACCTGATTTTGCTTGGGTTTGCCTAGGAGTTCGAAGGTTTGGGTGAGGGAATGTTTTAGTTTTGGTTTTCCTAGGATACACACGATCCTAGGAGTGAGTGACTTAGGGTGTTTAAGGATTCCTAGGAGGTGAACGACCTCCATGGCTAACTCTATGAACCCTAAGGGGTGGGATGAGTTGTCATCGTATCCAGTGATAACGATGGGACTTGGTTCAAGCCTAGAGATGGGTGCTCCTATTTGGAAGGCCACATGAAGAGAAAGAATGTTTAGACCTTCTTCCCCATCAACCAAGCACTTCTTGAGAGTGTGGTGATTCAATACCACCTCTATGTGCAAAGCTTGGTTGTGGGTTATATTGGGTCTCTCTAATTCATCTTCAGTGAACATGAGTGGGGCCTTGGCAAATATGGGAGAGACTAAGAAGGATAGGGACTCGGGAGTTATGGTAGTGTTAACTTTGGCTTTCTCTAAGATTCCTTCTAAAACTTATTTATGTTTAGGTGAGGTTTGCATCAACTCTAAAATAGACATGTTTATGGGAAGTTTTGAAAGATGTAATTCCAAATCATAGGGGGTTAACACAACACTTTTACCCTTGTCCAAGCCATGAGATACGTTAGGGATGCATGATTTCGAAGGGTTGGAGAAAATGACTACTCTCTTGCTAGCTTGTTCAGCTAAGTGTGGGCGTTGATAGATCCTTCTGGATCTAGTCACCTCACCTACACTCTCTTTATAGCTCGATTCTATCTTGGATCTACTTTGATGCATCGGAGCACCTCAAATTTCTACAAAAGCTCTAAATGGGGGTGAGACTCTAAGCGCTCCTCACATCACTACTTGCTTGTCCTTTTTTATTACGAGACAGAGTGGTGTGTGACAAGTAGTGTGAATCATATGCAATGCATGCTCAATCCCATGAGTTTGTAGTGGAAGAAGACATACCTCTTTTAGCTTCTCGCTTATGCTTATATGATTTGAGAAGGATTCTTTGAACATGGTTTGAGAAGGCTCCGGTTCCTCCGAGACGAGGAGCCTACCTTGCTCTATCAAGTCTTCGATTTTGTTTTGGAGAGAAAAACATTTATTTGTATTTGTAAACACCCCAAAATCAAACGAATTTCAAAAACAAACACCTTGTTCGAGAATCCATTTCAAAACCAGATTCGGGAGTTTTCGAAAACCCAGGAGTTGTAAAAGCTTTAAACTTTTGTTTAAACCCCGTTCAAATTGAAAATTTCTCAAACTCGGGCTAAGTCCCAATTTTGTAAAAGCCCAAATCCAACAGGCGGAACCTGATCAAAAGCAGCCTTAGAAGCAGGTTCAAAAGCCTCGAAAGCACCCTAGCCTGACAAAAGCAAGATCAAAAGGCAAAAGGAAAGCTTGGGACAGAAGCATACTACAAGCCCAGAGCATCAAATGCTAAGCCAAGAATATCCACCAAAATAGTAGAAACCCAAGCCTGAAATGATAGAAATGAACTGAAATAGAGTCTAGAAAGGTGAGAAGGAGCTCGGATGACAAAGTTGGGGAAAACCCAGCACAAGACGGATGTAGACGCAGGAAAATCCCTGCCTCGTCTGGCTTTCTCAGGGCCTGGAGCGGATCCTCTCTTGTGTCTAAGGCCTATTTATATAAACAGGGCATGCCAGCTAGCTTACCTAAGCTAGCGAAGATATGTTTTAATCCGACTTCTAACGTGGCGACTGTGAGCAAGTGAGCTCTTGTCGTCATAGACCTTCTTACACCGATGTGCAAGGGTTAGTCTGTACGCTTTGAAAAATCGAGTTTTGGGATAGAAAAAGCTTACGAAGCGGTTCGAGGTGTTTTTGATTCGGGTCTTTAATACGCTGGCAGATTTTAGATCACGTGGACTTGCACGTGCCTAAGTCTTTCTTTTTATCCCTTTATGGGCCACCTAGTTTGTGTGTTATGAACACTCCACTACATGGGCGAATTTGAGCGGGGCTTGTTTTGATGCAATATGCGTCCTACCTCGTGGTATGGCATAGATGCAATGCAAACTCACGCTACTCCAAAGGGAAAACCCGAATGTAAAGACAATGCCGAAGAGAAATAACCGAAGGGAAATAACCGAAGGCAAATAACTGAAGGGAAATGACTTGTAATGTAAATGCCGAAGGGAGATATGTATATAGGGTATATACGTGCCCTTACTTGGGTCTTGCAAATAAGAGCGAAGGCTCAATGTGGGTGCGTGCTTGAATTGAAAGACTTACACACACGACATGAAATAAAACCCAAATATAACTTGCAGTATGGCCTTGATTAAGGTCTTGGGAATAAGAGCGAAAGCTCAATGTGTGTGAGTACTTGAATTGAAGTACTACGCACACAACATGAAATTAAACTCAAATAGTATAACACGGCCCTTACTTGGGTCTTTCAAATAAGAGCAAAGGCTCAATGTGTGTGAGTGCTTGAATTGAAAGACTTACACACACGACATGGAATGAAAACCCAAATAGTATAGCTCGGCCCTTACTTGGGTCATTCAAATAAGAGCGAAGGCTCAATGTGTGTGAGTGCTTGAATTGAAAGACTTACACACACGACATGAAATGAAACCCAAATAGTATAGCACGGCCCTTACTTGGTTCTTTCAAGTAAGAGCGAAGGCTCAATGTGTGTGAGTGCTTGAATTGAAAGACAACACACCCAACTTAAGCAAAACCCTACGTAAGTCAATATATATATATATATATATATATATATATATATATATTTATATATTATGGGCTAATTAGGCCCGTGTGTGTTCAAAATCGTGCACAACTAAGAGAGTGCACGTGTGTGTGGGTGTGCCAAGCCACGTTATTACAAGCAGGGGGAGACTATGCTCCGTTATTACAACCCCATATCGAATTGAATTTTAAGCAAGTATACAACTAAGGACCGAGTTAGGCACTTACTAATAGCTGGTCCGAAGATGCCTTGCTTGAGCGTGGGCTTGGGCTTCGCCTTGGGCTGCAAGAGGGAGCTCCGCAGAGTTTGAACGGCAAAGGGGCTGCTGGCCGGGTGGAAATGGGGCGCGAGAGAGGCGCCTTGAAGATGGTCGGCTGCTAGGGATGGCCTGCTGGCCGGGTGGTTTTGGCGTGTTGGGCTGAAGCGCCTAAGTAGGGTCACTAAGGGAGGATAAGGTTAGGGAGTATGGCACTAAGGGGGAGCCTAAGGGAGTGTCTAATGGAGCACCTAAGGTTGGCGGGTGGCTGGCCGAATGGAAAGGTGACAGTCGGTTGGAGTGGCCGACTAAGGGGACTTGGTGGTGGCGGGCAACTAGGGTGGCTAGGCAATGGTGGATGGGAAGGGAGCTAGCTAGGGTATGTGGTAAGGTGGTGGTGGATGTGGCGAGGTGATATGGTCAGATCTTAGGGAGTTGGGTGGAGTGGCCGGTTGTAGCTAGGGTGTCTAGGTAGTGGCGGGTAGTTAGGTTGGTTGAGGCTTGGCCGAATGGGAGTGGTGGCGGTAGGTGGCTGGTGTTAGGGTAAGGTGGTGGTAGTGTAGGTGGCTGAGAGTGGAGGGGGAGTGGAGAAGAGGTGAGGTGGAGTATGGGGTACTAACCGAGTGATGGGAGGCGGCGGTTGGTTGAGGAGCAGCCGGGTGTGGTGGAGTGGTTGGTTCGGCTGGATGAAGAGGATGGCGACGGATGGTTGGGGGAGTGGTGGAGCAGGTGGAGCATGGTGGTGGCTGGTGGTGGTGCAGGTGGAGGAGTCGGCTGGGATTGGGGCAGGTGGAAGATGATGGAAGATGGGGTGGAAATGGAGGACCCAAAAGCTGAAAAACCCGCCCACTAGGGGGGTTTTTTATAGCTTTTGTGAAGGGCGGTGGGGCTAGTTTTGGGGTAGTGGTTAGGTGGTCTAGGGGTGGTGGTAAGGTAGTAAGGTGGGCTGGTATTAGGGTAGGGCCAGATATTTTAAATACAAGGGGTTTTGGGTAGATTGTGTGCTAGGTTTAGATGGGGTGGTTTAGGGGTTTAGGATTTAGCTAGGTGGGTTGGTTTTGGGGTGAGGTTTAGTGAGGTGGGTTAGGTGATTAGGTTAGGATTAGGTTAGGTTTAGGGAAATTAACCTAGGTTTAGGGAAGGATTAGGGAAGTGGGTTAGGTGATTAGGTGGGGATTAGGCCGGGATTAGGGAAGTGGGTTAGGTGATTAGGCTAGGATTAGGACCGGATTAGGGTAGAAGGCTAGGATTAGGTGTTTTTGGTTAGGATTAGGTGTTTTTGGTTAGGATTAGGTGAAGGAGCTCCCTTTGCATGACCCATAGACTCTGATCACTTCATGTTGGTGCAGCCCTAGGTTAGGTTTTGGCTAATTACAAGCTTAAACCCACTTTAATTAGGCTAACCCACATGATTAACCCCAAACTTGACACACAAGTCAAGCTTAATTACAACACTCTTTGATCTTATCCTCCCCCACTCTCTCTCATGCCCATAATCCCACGTGAAATTCAAGTGGGCCCCACCTCCATTTATGAGAAGGTGATGTGGGCCATGGATATGGATATTGGATTGGATTTTTGAATCCAAATCCAAATCTAAGTCCATACATGGGTTTGGATTGGGATTTGGATATATATGGTCCAGATCCAATCCAAACTGAATTCTGACTCCTTCGAGCTGTGTTCGAAACGAACGGTTTGTGCGGGGTCTGACAGCATCAGTACTCCGTCTACGTTGGGTCTTCGCCAACATGATCGTCCGCCTCTGTTTTCGCCTTTCGGAGATGACTTGAAATGATGTTTTGATGATAACAGGGTCTTGGACGTTCGAGATCGTGGGGGTGGGTTCAATGTAAGAGTTGCTGTGCCGGGCTTGACATGTGCTCCAGTTCTGGGCTCTCCTTAGCTTTCCTGGTCCTGTCTAGATGAGGCCAAGCTACTTCGGGATTTCAAAACGTGTTTTAAAAGGTTTTTAAGAACCATATTATACATATTTTAAAATATATAAAAGTTTACTACGTATGTACAGGGTTGTCTGGAAGGCTCCTGGGTTTCCAGACTCAAAATGGCCCTTTGGGGCTGCTTTTACAAAACCAGGTTTGTTTTGAGGAATTTGTGGGATTTCGGGGTGTTTACAGATGCCCCTCTTTGGCCTTGTCCAAATCGATTTGGATAAGGGCAAAGATGACTAACACCCCTTTCAATGTCTCCCTAGATCTAGCTACGAAGAATATGGGATCGTCCCAATTTTTAGCAAAATCTCAATTTACAAACTTTGGTAGGAGGAGATATCACGCCAAAGGGATATGTATGGAATCTGGTCCTAAATGGGATCATGTTTATGCAAGTGTCATGCGTGGAATGCTTATGCATGACATGGGTGTGGTGCCAAGAGTGGCGACCTCCCAAAGACCAGATGTGGTCGAACTCTAAAGACTTACAAGGCCTACTGCTCCAAGTGAGCAGATCCTATGCTGTTCGATGTTCGATTTTTCAAAATCTATTTACAAAACTATTTACAAAAGGGACAACTGTCTTGAGTCTCGATCCTAAGGATCTCGAACTCTTCGTGCTTGCCCTTGTTTGAGTCTTAACACTCGCTTATCTAGCGGAGGTTTTATAAGAAAACAAGGCCTATTTCAAATTCCTATGCCTTACTCGAAATGTCGAATTCTCAAACAAGATGAAATTCAAGTAAGTCAATCCTATTTTTACTTTAGGATTCCTCGAAATGAACCATGCTTTAGCTTGGGATAAGCCAGGGATGGGAAAGAGATACTACGGTCCCTTCTGAAGCATCCCGTGGTTTAAGGCATAGAAGGCAAAAAACTGCTCTTTTTGAGCTTTTTGGCCTCTTTTTCATTTTTTTTTATAGAGGGTCTCCCTTTGGGAGTATTTTTTCTTTAATCCCTCTTTTTCACAAGAGAATCGATTTTTCTTTGGAATCTTGGTTTCTTTCTTTTGGAAAGATACTTTGAATGGGAAATTCCCTTTGTTTGGGCCGTGTTTTTCCTTTTGAAAGGAGAAGAGAAGAGGGGAGGACTTATCCCAAGCTCACACTCGATCCATTCCAGATCAGCCTATTTAGAAATCGCACGTACTACTTGCAAGTATCTTGCTATGTTGAACTAGGCCTTTCTTTGTAAGAAGAAGGATTTTGAAATGTAACCACGATTTTGAAGACTCCACTCTTTCACAAGTGCGAATTCTCTCACTCAGGGTCACACGACTTTGCCTTTGCACCTTATTCTCATGTCTCAGGGTAGCTATCCCTATAATTTTCGAAAACTGGAATTTAATCCAAATCCTACACATGATACTTCTTTAAGTATTGAAAATTGATAGGATCTGCTAAATTCCTACCTTCTACATCGATCACCAATATGAATTGTTCGTGGTGGTTGCTCGTACAACATAGGGTCCATCCCACTTGGGGCGCCACTTTCCGAGCGGGTGTGGGCCACGATAGTGGATGATTTTCAAAACTAGATCCCACACTTCAAATTGGCGAGGTCTCGTGTGTTTGCTATAGTGTCGGGCTATCCTTTGCCGGTATGCACAAGCATGATCCATGGCAAGGAGTCGCCTCTCGTCTAGCAAATCTAGTTCAACCATCCTAGCATGCTGAAGCATCTCTAGGGGGAGGTCGAGTGCAATGGATGTATGAAATGAATGCAGTTGGGTATGAATGGGAAGAATGGCGTTTGTGCCATAGACCAATTCGAATGGTGTGGCATGCGTGGGAGTCCGGATGGAAATCCTATAAGCCCATAAGTCTTCATCCAGCTTCTCGTGCCACGTCCTACCCTTCTCTAAAGTCTTCTCAATTATACTAATTAGAGTCTTGTTTGTGGCTTCGGCTTGGCCGTTGCCTTGAGGGTAGTAGGGCGAGGAGAAGTGGTGAGTTATGTCATATGTGTTGCACAACTTAACCATCCGCTCGTTCTTCAATGGGGTACCATTATCAGACACAAGGTCTCGTGGAACCCCAAATCGAGCCAAGATATTCCTCCGAATGAAAGCCACCACATGTTGCCCCATCACATTGGTTAGGGAAATGGCTTCCACCCACTTGGAGAAATACTCCGTGGCTGCTAAAATAAATCGATGCCCATTCGAGGCTTTTGGAAATATTGGGCCTACTATGTCAAACGCCCACATGGTGAATGGCCAGGGGCTGACCACGGAATGCAATGCAGATGAGGGGATATGAATGGCGTGCCCATGCACTTGACATGGATGACACTTCCTAACATGATCGTGACAATCCTTATTCAGGGTGGACCAAAAATAGCCCCCTCTAAGTATTTTTATTGCCATCATGTTGGCATTAACTTGACCTCCACATTTCCCATCGTGGAATTCATGCATCACTATCCTAGCCTCCTCTAGGTTGATACACCTAAGCAGAATGCCGGTAAAACTTTTTTTGTATAAAACCCCACCCAGAATGGTGTATCGGGTTGAAATCTTACGAATGAATGCCTTATCTTTGGATGTGGCATCCTCGGCAAATCCCCCATTTTCTAAAAATTGTTTTATGTCATAAAACCAGGGTTTTTCAATAGACTCTGGGTTATTTTGGCAAATATCCAAGTCGTGTGTGGATGGGTTGGGCGCATGCCATATTTCTAAAGATCGGATCCCTGAAATGGGATCGACCTTTAGGGCTGAACCCAAGGAGGAGAGGGCATCGGCGATGCCATTGTCCTCTCTTCCTACGTGTGTGAGTTTACACAATTGGAAGGATTGGACCAATCGAGTGGCCAACTCGTGATATGGAAGTAGTTTCTCATTACGTACTTGCCAAATTTTCAAAACCTGGTTTATGACGAGAAGCAAATCTCCAAAGACCTCGATGCATGATGCCTCTAGAGTTTTCGAAATCCTTAAGCCTTGTATGAGTGCTTCATACTCAGCTACGTTGTTGGAACATTCGAAATCTAAGCGGACTGCTATAGGAATCTCGCTCTTTTCAGGGGAGATGAGGATAACCCCAGCACCAGCCCCTCGTTGGTTTCGTGCCCCATCGAAGTGCATCCTCCACACTTGGTTTTCGAAATTGTTTGCCAAAATATGGTTTTGAAAATGGTTTTGCAATACGCCTTCATCAGGCATTTCAGCCAGTGTGGGATATGCGTCCTCTAAGGGGAACTCAGCCACGTAATCTGCTAGGGCTTGCCCCTTAATGGAGATCTAGTGATGGAATTTCAGATCATACTCCATTAGAAGGAGTTGCCATTTTCCTAATCTACCCGTGAGAATGGGTTTTTCGAACAAGTGCTTGATTGGATCAAGCTTGGACACTATCCAGATGTAATGATCTAGGAAATAGTGTCTGAATTTCTGGCAGGCCCAGACTAGGGCCAAGCATGTCTTCTCCATGGCTTGATAATTTCGTTCATAAGCCAAGAGAGTTTTCGAAATGTAGTAGATGGCATACTCCTTATGGGTGTCATCCTCGTATTGAGCCAATAGGGCTCCTAAAGCATTCGCATGCACGGAGATGTAAAGTAAAAGCGGTTTTCCTTGCTTTGGAGGGTTCAAAACGGGGGGATTAACCAAGTATGCCTTCAGCCTCTCGAAGGACTTCTGGCATTCGTCATCCCATAAGAATTTCGTGCCCTTCCTTAACAGTTTGTTGAAGGGTTCGCATCTAGTCGCCAGATTTGATATGAATCGGCGAACGGATTGTAAACGACCCTGGAGGCTACGGATTTGGGTGAGATTGGAGGGTGGAGCCATATCTATGATGGCTCGATGTAGACGCACGAAAATCCCCGCCTCTTCGCCTCTTTCGGGGCTTGGAGTGGATCTTCTCGTGTGTCTAAGGCCTATGTATACAAATAGGGCGTGCCAGCTAGCTTACTTAAGCTAGCGAAGATATTTTTATCACTGACTTCTAAACGTGGCGACTGTGAGCAAGTAAGCTCTTGTCGTCGCAGACCTTCTTGCACCGATGTGCAAGGGTCAGTCTGTACGCTTTTGCAAAAATCGAGTTTTGGAGAGAAAGTCTACGAAGCGGTTCGAGGTGTCTTTCATGTTTTAATCTCAATGTGGGTCACTGATTTCATGCTTTAATTTCATGTCGTGTGTGTAAGTCTTTCAATTCAAGCACGCACCCACATTGAGCCTTCGCTCTTATTTGAAAGACCCGAGTAAGGGCTCATATATATAAGCTATATACATATTTCCCTTCAGTTATTTCCTTCGGTTATTTCCCTTCGGTTATTTCCCTTCTGTTATTTCCCTTCAGTATTGTCTTTACATTTCGGGTTTTCCCTTTGGAGTAGTGTGAGTTTGCATTGCATCTACGCCATACAACGAGGTAGGACGCATATTGCATCAAAGCAAGCCCCGCTCGAATTCGCCCATGTAGTGGAGTGTTCATAACACACAAACTAGGTGGCCCAAAAAGGGATAAAAGAAAAGACTTAGGCACGTGCAAATCCACGTGATCTAAAACATGCAATCGCATCTTAAAGACCCGAAATAGACACCTCGAACCGCTTCGTAGGCTTTCTCTCCAAAACTCGATTTTTGCAAAAGCGTACAGACTGACCCTTGCGCATCGGTGCAAGAAGGTCTGCGACGACAAGAGCTTACTTGCTCACAGTCGCCACGTTTAGAAGTCAGTGATAAAAAAATATATTCGCTAGCTTAAGTAAGCTAGCTGGCACGCCCTATTTGTATACATAGGCCTTAGACACACGAGAAGATCCACTCCAAGCCCCCGGAAGGGACGAAGAGGCGGGGATTTTCACGCGTCTACAGAGATTGGCATGCCCGGTGGGACGTGAGCCTTTTCAGAAATCGAGTTTACTTGTAGAAGTCTTGCGAAAATTTTGTAAAAAGGTGTCGTTTTAACTTGTACTTAGGAAATTTTGAAAAAGCTTGAAAAGCATGTCAAAATCCAATCCAAGTGAAGTGTCGAGCCAAGGCTCATGCGCATCAAGTTCTCACTCTAGGAGGATTTTCAAAAACAAAATAAAACTAGATGAAATTGAGGACTTGAGAAGGGAGTTTGAGGCCAAAATCGATGCTCTCAGCCAAGAGGCTGAAGTAGGCGATTCATGTTCATCAAACGGTGAACAAAGGCCCAAAAAGAAATCTGAAAAACCTCGCAAGCAAAAAGAGGCCTCCGTAATGGAAGGCAACCAATACCACGAGTCCTTCACACAAAAGGACCGTAAAGCCCTACAGCAGCTGCTGAAAGGGCAAAATAAAGAGAAAAGAAGCTACGCCCTGTCTGATTTCCTTCCTATGGATTACGAAACAGACAGTGACGATGAAATACCGAACTTCCATCGGTATGATGGCATGGGAGACCCTAGGTCTCACTTGCAGCTTTTCTCACGTCGAGCCCATAAAAAGAAAAAGGACTCGATGAAATGGGTGTATTGGTTCCCTCTATCCCTTAAGGGCACAACTGCCAAATGGCTGGCTTCCTACGACTTAAGCCAGTTCGCTACTTTTGAAGAGTTAGCGAACTGCTTCATGCAAAGATTTGCACACAACGTGGAAGTCACGCCAACCCTGAATACCCTAAGGGATACAAAGCAAGGCATGAACGAAGACGTGCATGCCTTCATTATAAGATGGAGGTCGCTTTTAGGCCAAGTGCGAGAGCCCATATCCGAAGGATGCGCAGTAATGCTCATCCTGGATAATTTCAAAAGCGAGTTAAAAACCCTTCTCTCGCTCCATGAGATTTCAACTTTCCATAAGTTGATGAAAAAGGCCTCCCTTTTCGAAACCAACTTGCGAAAAGGGACATACGACCACTTATGGAAAGGAAGTGCCGTTCCAAAAACACGTTTGGAAAAGCCCATCGCATATGGGCTGCCCACGACGGACAAAGGGGCAAAGCCCCACAAAATCGCCAATGTCCGGGTGGATCCAGGCGTGGCAGGCACTTCTAAAAATTTTGAAAAAATAGAAAATAAGAGAGAACGCAATTTTTCAAAACCGATTGAAAAACGGGAGTACACTCCGCTGGGGCAACCCGTGTCGGAGGTCCTAGACCTCTTACTTGCCCAGGGCATGATTGAACTCCCTGAACTCCCTGAAGGAGTCACGTCCAAAGGGGGGTATTTAAACCGATTTTGCAAGTATCATCGGCTCAAAGGCCATGATACCAAACGTTGCTTCTCTCTTCTAAATAAAATTGAGAACTTGATAGCAGAAGGCCGGCTCCAGGTCACTGCGGAACTTGAGCCACCTCAAGCTATCTTCAAGGAACCCTTTCCCAAACACGCCAGTGGCAGTGGGAATGGAAAGGAGGTATGTACCCTCACCATTTCCAAGGAACTAGCGCAAAAGCCCGAACCTGGTCGACCTGCTTGTGCGCCCATCCTTGTATTATACAAGAGGCCCGCCCAAGTCGTCATTCGGGGACCATCAAAAGTGGAAACCCCGGTAAAACCAGTTTTGAAAATCCAAGGTTCTCCTCAGCTCATCCTTAGAGCCAAGTTTAGCGCGAACCCTAGGCTGGTCGTGGGGGAAGTCACTAGATCCGGGAGGATCTACCAACCCCCGCACCTTCAAGGTGCTCAAAAGGTGGTCAGTGTGCCTGGCCCCTCAAAAGCATGTATCCCTAGCGGTCTGCCAAAAGCAGATAAGGACAAAGTCATCCTAAATCCTTATGATTTCGAAAACCACCTTTCAAAGATTCCTATTCACATGTCTATCCTAGAGCTTATCAAAACCTCGCCTAGGCATAGACTTGTCTTAGAGAAAATTCTAGAAAGGGCCAAGGTTGATTCGAACATAAGTCTGGAATCCTTGTCTGCCCAAGTGGCTTTATTAGGAGCGAAATCGCCCATCACCTTTTCGGAAGATGATGTAGATAGACCCTACGAAACCCATAACCAGTCCCTGCATATCGAGGTGGTTCTAAACAACCACTCTCTCGACAGGTGCCTAGTCGATGGTGGAGGAGGGCTCAACATCCTTCCACTTCACGTGGCGTACAAAATCAGAGTCACCTTGACTTCAGTGAACCCAAGCCCCATCGTTATCACTGGATACGATGGGAATGCGTCTAGGCCTTTAGGATCCATCGAACTCCCAATGGAAACGGGAGGGATCGAACACACGGGGGTGTTCCATGTCTTGGACATCCACCCCCATTATAACCTGTTGCTGGGAAGGCCCTGGATACATAGCTTGTGCGCTGTGCCATCCACCTTCCACAGGTGTGTTAAGATCCCTTTTAGGGACCAGGTCGTAGTGATCCTAGGTGAGAGTCACCCACAGCTTCAGGGGATCATAAACTCCCCTTGTTTATCAAGCTCCCAGGCCCATGAGGCTAACCTGGGGCAAATTATGGTTGAGCCACCTCGGCTCGTGTTGAACAACCCTAGGAAGGTTGTATGTGTAAAGGGGCCGCCCAAAGCAGGCCCCCTCCCGACTCTAATCCTCCTAGGAAAACCCAAACGTTCTCTATTTCCAAAACCCCTGGACAAGAGGCCATACGAGCCTAATATGGACGATAGCATGTTCCAGGACCACGACTTGTATCCCATCTTTTCAAAAAACAAAAGGTCGTGGAACATGTTATTGAACATGGGCTACACGCCCTACAAAAGTCTAGGGGCACAAAACCAGGGTCTCCTAGAGCCCATCCTTCCTAGGGCCAACCCAAGCCGATATGGGATCGGCTATACTCCCCGAATACCGCCGGAGCCACCCCCTGTGACCACCTGGGTCAAGGGTGCCCCGGAGCCTGCCTTAGACGAGACCTACGATTTAGACCTCCTATTTTGAGTCTAACACGTAGTGTTTTCCCTTTGTAGGTATGACGGAAGATTCCTTTTTCTAAAAATACCAAAAACATTTGAAAAACTTAAAATCAAAAAAATCGAAAAACAAGGAAAACCAAAAACAATGGAAAAACAAAAACTCGAAAAAAGTGTGCTTTGTATAGTTCCCAAAGTTCTTGTTTTACAAAAACCCAAAAAAATCGAAAATTTGGAAAATACCAAAAAGATTTTGTACATAGCTGCTCCTGGTAGGCCTTTGGCAAAAGAAAAGGATTTCGAAAGAAGTGTCGTCTGCATAGCCAGACCAAAAATTTCGAAGTCTCTTGAAAATCCAAGTACAAAACCAGGTTATTTTGAAAACCACGCATCAAGTTCCCTCGGGTCTATATCCCACGAGAATGATCAAAGCCCAGAAGTGGATCCCCTTGAGGAAGATCCCACTTCTGAGCTCCCAGAATTTCATAGAATTCTCGATTTTGAAAGACCTTCCCAATCAATAGGAGGAGATTTCGTAGAGGTGAACCTAGGGGATGATTCCAATCCCAAAACCATCAAAATAGGCGCATGCTTGCATGAAACTGAAAAGTTAGCATTCATTGCATTTCTACGAACCTATTTAGATGTGTTTGCATGGACGTATGAAGACATGCCGGGCATAGATCCCAGCATAGTCGAGCATCGTCTTCCCTTAGATGTAGGTGTAAAACCAATAAAGCAGAAGCTGAGGAAAATACACCCGAATGTACACACGCAAGTCAAAGAGGGTTTAGAAGATCTGCTAAAAGCCGGATTTATAAAACCCATTGCGTATTCTGATTGGTTGTCAAATATCGTTGTAGTTCGAAAAACCAATGGGAAAATTCGAATATGCATCGATTTCAGAAACCTGAATAAAGCCACTCCAAAGGATAATTATCCTTTACCAAACATAGATTTGATAGTCGATAGTACTGCAAATCATGAAATGTTTTCATTCATGGATGGTTATTCAGGCTATAATCAAATCAAACTAAGTCCACGAGATCAGGGTAAGACCGCCTTCACAACCCCATGGGCACATACTGCTATACAGTCATGCCCTTTGGTTTGAAAAATGCCGGCGCAACATACTAACGAGCCATGAACACGATCTTCCATGATCAAATTCACGAGCTTGTAGAAGTGTATGTAGATGATCTCTTGGCAAAATCCAAAACCCGATGCACCCATATCGAATGTTTACAAAAGATTTTCGAAAGGCTTAGGCTTTCAAAGTAAAGCTAAACCCTCAAAAATGTGTGTTCGGGGTAGAATCAGGAAAGCTTCTAGGATTTATGGTGAGCCAAAGGGGAATAGAAGTCGACCCCTCTAAGTGTCGAGCCATCATAGACATGGCTCCACCCTCCAATCTCACCCAAGTCCGTAGCCTTCAGGGTCGATTACAATCTGTGCGTCGATTCATATCGAATCTGGCAACTAGATGCGAACCCTTCAACAAACTGTTGAGGAAGGGTACGAAATTCTTATGGGATGACGAATGCCAAAAGTCCTTCGAGAGACTAAAGGCATACTTGGTTAATCCCCCCGTTTTGAATCCTCCAAAACAAGGAAAACCGCTTTTATTATACATCTCCGTGCATATGAATGCTTTAGGAGCCCTGTTGGCTCAATACGAGGATGACACCCATAAGGAGTATGCCATCTACTACATTTCGAAAACTCTCTTGGCTTATGAACGAAATTATCAGGCCATGGAGAAGACGTGCTTGGCCCTAGTCTGGGCCTGCCAGAAATTCAGACACTACTTCCTAGATCATGAGATCTGGATAGTGTCCAAGCTTGATCCAATCAAGCACTTGTTCGAAAAACCCATTCTCACGGGTAGATTGGGCAAATGGCAACTCCTTCTAATGGAGTATGATCTGAAATACCATCACCAGATCTCCGTTAAGGGGCAAGCCCTAGCAGATTACGTGGCTGAATTCCCCTTAGAGGACGCATATCCCACTCTTGTCGAAATGCCTGATGAAGGCATATTGCAAAACCATTTTCAAAACCACATTTTGGCAAATTCTTTCGAAAACCAAGTGTGGAAGATGCACTTCGACGGGGCACGAAACCAACGAGGGGCTGGTGCCGGGATCATCCTAATCTCCCCTGAAAAGGGCGAGATTCCCATAGCAGTCCGCTTAGACTTCGAATGTTCCAACAACGTAGCTGAGTATGAAGCACTCATACAAGGCTTAAGGATTTCGAAAACTCTAGGGGCATCATGCATCGAGGCCTTTGGAGATTCACTCCTTGTCATAAACCAGGTTTTAAAAATTTGGCAAGTACGTAATGAGAAACTACTTCCATATCACAAGTTGGCCACTCGATTGGTCCAATCCTTCCAGTTGTGTAAGCTCACACACGTGGGAAGAGAGGACAATGGCATCGCCGATGCCCTCTCTTCCTTGAAGGTCGATCCCATTTCAGGGACCAGATCTTTGGAAATATGGCATGCGCCCCATCCATCCACACACGACTTGGATATTTGCCAAAACAACCCAGAGTCTATTGAAAAACCCTGGTTCTATGACATAAAACAATTTTTAGAAAATGGGGATTCACCGAGGATGCCACATCCAAAGATAAGGCATTCATTCGTAAGATTTCGACCCGATACACCATTCTGGGTGGGGTCTTATACAAAAAGAGTTTTACCGGCATTCTGCTTAGGTGTATCGACCTAGAGGAGGCTAGGATAGTGATGCACGAGTTCCACGACAGAGAATGTAGAGGTCATGTTAATGCCAACATGATGGCGATGAAAATACTTAGAGGGGGTTATTTTTGGTCCACCCTGAAAAGGGATTGTCACGATCATGTTAGGAAGTGTCATCCATGTCAAGTGCATGGGCACGCCATTCATATCCCTTCATCGGCATTGCATTCCGTGGTCAGCCCCTGGCCATTTACCATGTGGGCGTTTGACATAGTAGGCCCAATATTTCCAAAGGCCTCGAATGGGCATCGTTTCATTTTAGCAGCCACGGAGTATTTCTCCAAGTGGGTGGAAGCCATTTCCCTAACGAATGTAATGGGGCAACATGTGGTGGCTTTCATCCGGAGGAATATCTTGGCTCGATTTGGGGTTCCACGAGACCTTGTGTCTGATAATGGTACCCCATTCAAGAATGAGCGGATGGTCAAGTTGTGCAACACGTATGGCATAACTCACCACTTCTCCTCGCCCTACTACCCTCAAGGCAACGGCCAAGCCGAAGCCACAAACAAGACTCTCATTGGTATCATTGAGAAAACCTTAGAGAAGGGTAGGATATGGCACGAGAAGCTGGATGAAGCCTTATGGCCTTATAGGACTTCCATCCAGACTCCCACGAATGCCACACCATTCGAATTGGTCTATGGCACAAACGCCATTCTTCCCATTCATACCCAACTGCATTCATTCCATACATCCATTGCACTCGACCTCCCCCTAGAGACGCTTCAGCATGCTAGGATGGCCGAACTAGATTTGCTAGATGAGAGGCGACTCCTTGCCATGGATCATGCTCGTGCATACCGGCAAAGGATAGCCCGACATTATAGCAAACACATAAGACCTCGCCACTTTGAAGTGGGAGATCTGGTCTTGAAAACCATCCACCATCGTGGCCCACACCCCCTAGGCAAGTGGCGCCCCAACTGGGATGGACCCTATGTTGTACGAGCAACCACTACGAACAATTCGTATTGGTTGATCGATGTAGAAGGTAGGAATTTAGCAGATCCTATCAATATTCAATACTTAAAGAAGTATCATGTGTAGGATCTGGATTAAATTCCAGTTTTGAAAATTTTAAAGGGATAGCTGCCCTGAGACGTGTGAATAAGGTGCAAAGGCAACTCGTGTGACCCCAAGTAAGAGAATTTGCACTTGTGAAAGAGTGGAGTTTTCAAAATCATGGTTGCATTTCAAAATCCTTCATCTTACAAAGAAAGGCCTAGTTCAACATAGCAAGATACTTGCAAGTAGTACGTGCTATTTCTAAATAGGCTGATTTGGAATGGATCGAGTGTAGGCTTGGGATAAGTCCTCCCCTCTTCTCTTCTCCTTCCAAAAGGAAAACAAAGGCCCAAATCAAAAGGGGATTTCCCATTTAAAGTCTCTTTCCAAAAGAAAGAAACTAGACTTCAAAAAGAAAAATCGATTCTCTTATGAAAAAGAGGGATTAAAGAAAAAATACTCCCAAAGGGAGACCCTCTATGAAAAAAAGGAAAAAGAGGCCAAAAAGCTCAAAATGAGCAGTTTTCCGCCTTCCATGCCTTAAACCACGGGACACTTCAGAAGGGACCGTGGTATCTCTTTCCCATCCCTGGCTTATCCCAAGCTAAAGCATGGTTCATTTCGAGGAATCCTAAAGTAAAAATAGGATTTACTTACTTGAATTTCATCTTGTTTGAGAATTCGACGTTTCGAGTAAGGCGTAGAGATTTGAAATGAAGCTGGTTTTCTTATAAAACCTCCGCTAGATAAGCGAGTGTTAAGACTCAAACAAGGGCAAGCACGAAGAGCTCGAGATCCTTAGGATCGAGGCTCAAGACAGTTGTCCCTTTTGTAAATAATTTTGTAAATAAGTTTTGAAAACCGAACATCGAACAGCATAGGATTTTGCTCACTTGGAGCAGTAGGCCTTGTAAGTCTCTAGAGTTCGACCACACCTGGTCTCTGGGAGGTCGCCACTCTTGGCACCACACCCATGTCATTTGCATTCCACGCATGGTACTTGCATGAACATGATCCCATTTAGGACCAGATTCCATAAGTAAACCCTTTGGCGTGATATCTCCTCCTACCAGAGTTTGTAAATTGAGATTTTGCTAAAATGGGACGATCCCATATTCTTCGTGGCTAGATCTAGGGAGACATTAAAAGGGGTGTTTGTCATCTTTGCCCTTATCCAAATCTATTTGGACAAGGCCAAAGAGGGGCATCTGTAAACACCCCGAAATCCCACGAATTTCTCAAAATCCATCTGGTTTTATACAAGCAGCCCCAAAGGGCCATTTTGAGTTTGGAAACCCAGGAGCCTTCCAAACAACCCTGTATATATGTTTTAAACTATATCTTTCAAAAACATACGATATGGCTTTTGAAAACCCTTTTAAAACATGTTTTGAAACCCCGAAGTGGCTTGGCCCGATCAAGACAGGACCAGGAGAGCCAAGAAGAGCCCGGAATCGGAGCACCTATCAAGCCCGGCACAACAACTCTTGCATCTGATTCACACCCCAGGATCTCGAACGTCCAAGACCCTGTTCTTACCAAAATATCATTTGAAGTCATCTCCGGAAGGCAGAAACGGAGGCGGACGACCATGTTGGCGAAGACCCAACGCAGACGGAGTACTGATGCTGTCAGGCCCCGCACGAATCGTCCGTTTCCAACCCAGCTCGAAGGAGTCAGAGTTCAGTTTGGATTGGATCTGGACCATATATATCCAGATCCCAATCCAAACCCATATGTGGACTTGGATTTGGATTTGGATCCAGAGATCCAATCCAATATCCATATCCATGGCCCACATCACCTTCTCATAAATGGAGGTGGGGCCCACTTGAGTTTCACGTGGGATATTGGGCATGAGAGAGAGTGGGGTTGAAAAATATCAAGAGTGTTGTATTAAGCTTGACTTGTGTGTCAAGTTTGGGTTAATCATGTGGGTTAGCCTAATTGAGTGGGTTTAAGCTTGTAATTAGCTAAAACCTAACCTAGGGCTGCACCAACATGGGGTGATCAAGGTCTATGGGCCATGCTAAGGGAGCTCCTTCACCTAAACCTAGCCAAAAATGCCTAAACCTAGCCTAAACCCCTAATCCACCCCTAATCTGAACCTAATCACCTAACCCACTTCCCTAATCCCGGCCTAATCCCAACCTAATCACCTAACCCACTTCCCTAATCCTTCCCTAAACCTAGATTAATTTCCCTAATCCTAGCCTAAACCTAGCCTAATCACCTAACCTAGCTCACTAAACCTCACCCTAAAACCCAACCACCTAACCTAGCCCTAAACCCCTAAACCACCCTTAGCCCACGATTTACCCAAACCCCTAGTTTTAAAATATCTGGCCCAACCCCTTCCAGCCCACCTTATCTACATACCACCCTACCTAAACCACCTAACCACTACCCACAGCCCAGCCCTAACCGACCTACCCATCCCCTATTTAAACCCCCCTCCTTGTGGGCGGGTTTTCCAAGTGGGAACCACCCTTCCACCCAGCCGGGCCCTCTCCTTCTCCCATCTCTCACCCAGCCGGGACCACTCCCCAACAGCTCCACCTGCTCCACCAGCCACCACCTGCACCGCCACCTTCCCTCTTCCCTCCATCACCACCATCCCTCAGCCGGACGCCACCACCTCCACCCAACCGAACCAGCCGACAGCCACCTGCCCGCCACCTTCCCACTTCATCCGCCACCTCTCCCCATTCGGTAAGTACCCCCAACTCCCTCAAAGCCCCTCTCTACCACCTCTCCACTCTTAGCCACCCATCCTACCTTCATCTCAGCCCTTTTGCCGCCACCACCTAAACCTAGCCGAACCTAGTATAACCCAAGTTGCTGGCCACTACCTAGCCATCATCTCCCATTCGGCCAACTCCCCTAGGTGTCCTATTCGGCCTTCCCACTAGCTCACCTGTTGGGTCTAGTTTCCCTAAGTACCCAACTCCCCTAGTGATCCTAATACCCACTTCTTCAGCCACTTTAAACCCCCTACTTGGAGGCGCCATCTACCTGCCACCGGTCCCCTTCGAGGCGTCTATCCCGCGCCCCACTTGCAGCCGGCCAGTACCCTTGATCACCTACCTTCGCGGAGCTCACACTTGCAGCCCAAGGCCAAGCCCACGCTCAAGCAAGACCTCTACGGACCAGCTACTCGTAAGTGTCTAAACTCGGTCTTTAGTTGTACACTTGCTTGAGATTCAATTTGATACGGGGTTGTAATAACGGAGCATAGTCTCCCCCCGCTTGTAATAACGTGGCTTGGCACAACCACACACGTGCACTCTCTTAGTCGTGCACAATCTTGAACACACACAGGCCTAATCAGCCCCTAATATATAAGTGTACATATATATTTCATTTTCGAAGGGTTTTGTTTAAGTTGGGTGCGTTGTCTTTCAATTCAAGCACTCTCACACACATTGAGCTTTCGCTCTTATTTGAAAGACCCAAGTAAGGGCCGACCTATACTATTTGGGTTTCATTTCTTGTTGTGTGAGTAAGTCTTTCAATTCAAGCACTCTCACACACATTGAGCTTTCGCTCTTATTTGAAAGACCCAAGTAAGGGCCGACCTATACTATTTGGGTTTTATTTCTTGTCGTGTGAGTAAGTCTTTCAATTCAAGCACTCTCACACACATTGAGCCTTCGCTCTTACTCCCAAGACCTTAGTAAAGGCCTTATTGCAGTTATATTTGGGTTTCATTTATGTCGTGTGGGTAGTCTTTTAATTCAAGCACTCTCACACACATTGAGCCTTCGCTCTTACTCCCAAGACCTTAGTCAAGGCTATACTGCAATTTATATTTGGGTTTAATTTCATGTCGTGTGTGTAAGTCTTTCAATTCAAGCACGCACCCACATTGAGCCTTCGCTCTTATTTGAAAGACCCGAGTAAGGGCTCATATATATAAGCTATATACATATTTCCCTTCGGTTATTTCCCTTCGGTTATTTCCCTTCGGCTATTTCCTTCGGTTATTTCCCTTCGGTTATTTCCCTTCTGTTATTTCCCTTCAGTATTGTCTTTACATTTCGGGTTTTCCCTTTGGAGTAGCGTGAGTTTGCATTGCATCTACGCCATACCACGAGGTAGGACGCATATTGCATCAAAGCAAGCCCCGCTCGAATTCGTCCATGTAGTGGAGTGTTCATAACACACAAACTAGGTGGCCCAAAAAGGGATAAAAGAAAAGACTTAGGCACGTGCAAATCCACGTGATCTAAAACATGCAATCGCATCTTAAAGACCCGAAATAGACACCTCGAACCGCTTCGTAGGCTTTCTCTCCAAAACTCGATTTTTGCAAAAGCGTACAGACTGACCCTTGCGCATCGGTGCAAGAAGGTCTGCGACGACAAGAGCTTACTTGCTCACAGTCGCCACGTTTAGAAGTCAGTGATAAAAAAATATATTCGCTAGCTTAAGTAAGCTAGCTGGCACGCCCTATTTGTATACATAGGCCTTAGACACACGAGAAGATCCACTCCAAGCCCCCGGAAGGGACGAAGAGGCGGGGATTTTCGCGCGTCTACAGTGATGTGGGCCATGGATATGGATATTGGATTAGATCTCTGGATCCAAATCCAAATCCAAGTCCACATATGGGTTTGGATTGGGATCTGGATATATATGGTCCAGATCCAATCCAAACTGAACTCTGACTCCTTCGAGCTGGGTTCGAAACGGACGATTCGTGCGGGGTCTGACAACATCAGTACTCCGTCTGCGTTGGGTCTTCGCCAACATGGTCGTCCGCCTCCGTTTCTGCCTTCCGGAGATGACTTCAAATGATATTTTGATAAGAACAGGGTCTTGGATGTTCGAGATCCTGGGATGTGAATCAGATACAAGAGTTGCTGCACCGGGCTCGACAGGTGCTCCGGTTCCGGGCTCTTCTTGGCTCTCCTGGTCCTGTCTTGATCGGGCCAAGCCACTTCGGGGTTTCAAAACGTGTTTTAAAAAGGGTTTTCAAAAGCCATATTATATGTTTTAGAAAGATAAAGTTTAAAACATATGTACAGGGTTGTTTGGAAGGCTCCTGGGTTTCCAAACTCAAAATGGCCCTTTGGGGGCTGCTTGTATAAAACCAGATTTGTTTAAGAAATTCGTGGGATTTCGGGGTGTTTACACTCGACACTTAGAGGGGTCGACTTCTATACCCCTTTGGCTCACCATAAAGCCCAGAAGCTTCCCTGATTCTACCCTAAATACACATTTTTGAGGGTTTAGCTTTACTTTGTAAAGCCTAAGCCTTTCGAAAATCTTTTGCAAACATTCGATATGGGTGCATCGGGTTTTGGATTTTGCCAAGAGATCATCTACATACACTTCTACGAGCTCATCAATTTGATCATGGAAGATCGTGGTCATAGCTCGTTGGTATGTTGCGCCGGTATTTTTCAAACCAAACGGCATGACTGTATAGCAGTACGTGCCCCATGGGGTTGTGAAGGCGGCCTTACCCTGATCTCGTGGACTTAGTTTGATTTGATTATAGCCTGAATAGCCATCCATAAACGAAAACATTTTATGATTTGCAGTACTATCGACTATCAAATCTATGTTTGGTAAAGGATAATTATCCTTTGGAGTGGCTTTAATCAGGTTTCTGAAATCGATGCATATTCGAATTTTCCCATTGGTTTTTCGAACTACAATGATGTTTGACAACCAATTAGAATACGCAATGGGTTTTATAAATCCGGCTTTTAGCAGATCTTCTAAACCCTCTTTGACTTGCGTGTGTACATTTGGGTGTATTTTCCTAAGCTTCTGCTTTATGGGTTTTACATCCGCATCTTAGGGAAGACGATGTTCAACAATGCTGGGGTCTATGCCCGGCATGTCTTCATACGTCCATGCAAACACATCTAAATAGGTTCGTAGAAATGCAATGAATGCTAACCTTTCATGTTCATGCAAACATGCGCCTATTTTGATGGATTTGGGATTGGAATCATCCCCTAGGTTCACCTCTATGAAATCTCCTCCTTCTGATTGGGAAGGTCTTTCAAAATCGAGAATTTTATGAAATTCTGGGAGCTCAGAAGTGGGATCTTCCTCAAGGGGATTCACTTCTGGGCTTCGATCATTCTCATGGGCTATAGATCCGAGGGAAGTTGATGCGTGATTTTCAAAAAGACCTGGTTTTGTACTTGGATTTTCAAGTGATTTCGAAAATTTTGGCCTGGCTATGTAGACGACGTTTCTTTCGAAATCCTTTTCTTTTGCCAAAGTCTTACCAGGAGCAACTATATACAAAATATTTTTGGTATTTTCCAAATTTTTGATTTTTTTGGGTTTTTGTAAAACAAGAACCTTGGGAACTATATAAAGCACTCTATTTTCGAGTTTTTGTTTTTCTATTGTTTTTGGTTTTTCTTGTTTTTCAATTTTTTTGATTTTAAGCTTTTTAAATGTTTTTGTATTTTTATAAAAGGGATCTTTCGTCATACCTACAAAGGGAAAACACTACGGGTTAGACTCGGAATAGGAGATCTAAATCGTAGGTCTCTTCTAAGGCAGGTTCCAGGGCACCCTTGACCCAAGTGGTCATAGGGGGTGGCTCTGGCGGTATTCGGGGAGTATAGCCGATCCCATATCGGCTTGGGTTGTCCCTAGGAAGGATGGGCTCTAGGAGACCCTGGTTCTGCGCCCCTAGACTCTTGTAGGGCGTGTAGCCCATGTTCAACAACATGTTCCATGATTTTCTATTTTTTGAAAAGGCGTGGTACAAATTGTGGTCCTGGAACATGCTGTCGTCCATATTGTGCTCATATGGCCTCTTGTCCAGGGGCTTTGGAAATAGAGGACGCTTAGGTTTTTCTAGAAGAGTTAGAATCGAGAGGGGGCCTGCCTTGGGCGGCCCCTTCACACATACAACCTTCCTAGGATTGTTTAACACGAGCCGGGGTGGCTCAACCATAATTTGCCCCAGGTTAGCCTCATGGGCCTGGGAGCTTGATAAACAAGGGGAGTTTATGATCCCCTGAAGCTGTGGGTGACTCTCACCTAGGATCACTACGACCTGGTCCCTGAAAGGGATCTTGACACACCTGTGGAAGGTGGATGGCACAACGCACAAGCTGTGTATCCAGGGTCTTCCCAGCAACAGGTTATAATGGGGGTGGATGTCCAAGACATGGAACACTCCTGTGTGTGCAATCCTTCCCGTTTCCATTGGGAGTTCGATGGATCCTAACGGCCTAGACGCATTCCCATCGTATGTAGTGATAACGATGGGGCTTGGGTTCACTGAAGTCAAGGTGACTCCAATTTTATACGCCACATGAAGTGGAAGGATGTTGCGCCCTCCTCCACCATCGACTAGGCACCTGTCCAGAGAGTGGTTGTTCAGAACCACCTCGATATGCAGGGCCTGGTTGTGGGATTCGTAGGGTCTATCTACATCATCTTCCGAGAAAGTGATGGGCGATTTTGCTCCTAATAAAGCCACTTGGGCAGACAAGGATTCCGGACTTATGTTCTAATCAACCTTGGCCCTTTCTAGAATTTTCTCTAATACAAGTCTATGCCTAGGCGAGGTTTGTATAAGCTCTAAGATAGACATGTGAATAGGAATCTTTGAAAGGTGGTTTTCGAAGTCATAAGGATTTAGGATGACTTTATCCTTATCTGTTTTTGCGAGAACACCAGGGATACATGCTTTTGAGGGGCCAGGCACACTGACCACCTTTTTAGCACCTTGAAGGTGCGGGGGTTGATAGATCCTCCCGGATCTAGTCACTTCCCCCACGACCAGCCTAGGGTTTGCGCTAAACTTGGCTCTAAGGATGAGTTGAGAAGAACCTTGGATTTTCAAAACTGGTTTTGTTGGGGATTCCACTTTTGGTGGTCCCCCAATGACGACTTGGGCGGGCTTCTTGTGCAGTATAAGAATGGGCGCACAAGTAGGTCGACCAAACTCTGGTTTTTGCACTAGTTCCTTAGGAAAGGTGAGGGTACATACCTCCTTTCCTTTCCCACTGCCACTGGCATGTTTGGAAAAGGGTTCTTTGAAGATAGCTTGAGGTGGCTCATGTTCCGCAGTGACTTGGAGCCGACCCTCCGCTATCAAGTTCTCAATTTTATTTAGAAGGGAGAAACAACGTTTGGTATCATGGCCTTTGAGCCGATGATACTTACAAAATCGGTTTAAATACCCTCCTTCGGAAGTAACTCCTTCGGGGATTTCGGGGAGTTCTATCATGCCTCGGGCAAGTAGGAGGTCTAGGACCTCCGACACAGGTTGCCCCAGCGGAGTGTACTCCCGTTTTTCAACCGGTTTTTGAAAGTTTCGCTCCCTTTTATTTTCTAGTTTTTCAAAATTTTTGGAAGTGCCTGCCACGCCTGGGTCCACTCGGACATTGGCGATTTTATGGGGCTTTGCCCCTTTATCCATCGTGGGTAGCCCATAAGTGATGGGCTTTTCCAAGCGTGTTTTAGAAACGGCACTTCCTTTCCACAAGTGATCGTATGTCCCTTTTCGCAAGTTGGTTTCGAAAAGGGATGCCTTTTTTATCAACTTATGGAAAGTTGAAATCTCATGGAGCGAGAGAAGGGTTTTTAACTCGCTTTTAAAGTTATCCAGGATGAGCATTACTACGCATCCTTCGGATATGGGCTCTCGCACTTGGCCCAAAAGTGACCTCCATCTTATAATGAAGGCATGTACGTCTTCGTTCATGCCTTGCTTTGTATCCCTTAAGGTATTCAGAGTCGGCGTGACTTCTACGTTGTGTGCAAATCTTTGCATGAAGCAGTTTGCTAACTCTTCAAAAGTAGCGAACTGGCTTAAGTCGTAGGAAGCCAGCCATTTGGCAGCTGTGCCTTTAAGGGATAAAGGGAACCAATACACCCATTTCATCGAGTCCTTTTTCTTCTTATGGGCTCGACGCGAGAAAAGCTGCAAATGAGACCTAGGGTCTCCCATGCCATCATACCGGTGGAAGTTCGGTATTTCATCGTCACTGTCTGTTTCGTAATCCATAGGAAGGAAATCAGACAGGGCGTAGCTTCTTTTCTCTTTATTCTGCCCTTTCAGCAACTGCTGTAGGGCTTTACGATCCTTTTGTGTGAAGGACTCGTGGTATTGGTTGCCTTCCATTACGGAGGCCTCTTTGTGCTTGCGAGGTTTTTCAGATTTTTTCTTAGGCCTTTGTTCACCGTTTGATAAACACGAATCGCCTACTTCAGCCTCTTGGCCGAGAGCATCGATTTTGGCCTCAAACTCCCTTCTCAGGTCCTCGATTTCATCTAGTTTTATTTTGTTTTTGAAAATCCTCCTAGAGTGAGAACTTGATGCGCATGAGCCTTGGCTCGACACTTCACTTGGATTGGATTGAGAACTTGATGCGCATGAGCCTTAGCTTGACACTTCACTTGGATTGGATTTTGACATGCTTTTCAAGCTTTTTCAAAATTTCCTAAGTATAAGCAAAGAAAACAAGTTAAAACGACACCTTTTTAACAAAATTTTTCGCAAGCTTCTTAAAAACTCAATTTTTGAAAGGCTCACGTCCCACCGGGCGTGCCAATCACTGTAGACGCAGGAAAATCCCCGCCTCGTCTGGATTTCTCAGGGCCTGGAGCGGATCCTCTCTTGTGTCTAAGGCCTATTTATATAAACAGGGCATGCCAGCTAGCTTACCTAAGCTAGCGAAGACCTTCTTGCACCGATGCGCAAGGGTCAGTCTGTACGCTTTGAAAAATCGAGTTTTGGGATAGAAAAAGCTTACGAAGCGGTTCGAGGTATTTTTGATTCGGGTCTTTAATACGCTGGCAGATTTTAGATCACGTGGACTTGCACGTGCCTAAGTCTTTCTTTTTATCCCTTTATGGGCCACCTAGTTTGTGTGTTATGAACACTCCACTACATGGGCGAATTTGAGCGGGGCTTGCTTTGATGCAATATGCGTCCTACCTCGTGGTATGGCATAGATGCAATGCAAACTCACGCTACTCCAAAGGGAAAACCCGAATGTAAAGACAATGCCGAAGAGAAATAACCGAAGGGAAATAACCGAAGGCAAATAACCGAAGGGAAATGACTTGTAATGTAAATGCCGAAGGGAGATATGTATATAGGGTATATACGTGCCCTTACTTGGATCTTGCAAATAAGAGCGAAGGCTCAATGTGGGTGCGTGCTTGAATTGAAAGACTTACACACACGACATGAAATAAAACCCAAATAGTATAGCACGGCCCTTACTTGGTTCTTTCAAGTAAGAGCGAAGGCTCAATGTGTGTGAGTGCTTGAATTGAAAGACAACACACCCAACTTAAGCAAAACCCTACGTAAGTCAATATATATATATATATATATTTATATATTATGGGCTAATTAGGCCCGTGTGTGTTCAAAATCGTGCACAACTAAGAGAGTGCACGTGTGTGTGGGTGTGCCAAGCCACGTTATTACAAGCGGGGGGAGACTATGCTCCATTATTACAACCCCGTATCGAATTGAATTTTAAGCAAGTATACAACTAAGGACCGAGTTAGGCACTTACTAATAGCTGGTCCGAAGATGCCTTGCTTGAGCGTGGGCTTGGGCTTCACCTTGGGCTGCAAGAGGGAGCTCCGTAGAGTTTGAAAGGCAAAGGGGCTGCTGGCCGGGTGGAAATGGGGCGCGGGAGAGGCGCCTTGAAGATGGTCGGCTGCTAGGGATGGGTTAGTTTTGGCATGTTGGGCTGAAGCGCCTAAGTAGGGTCACTAAGGGAGGATAAGGTTAGGGAGTATGGCACTAAGGGGGAGCCTAAGGGAGTGTCTAATGGAGCACCTAAGGTTGGCGGGTGGCTGGCCGAATGGAAAGGTGACAGTCGGTTGGAGTGGCCGACTAAGGGGACTTGGTGGTGGCAGGCAACTAGGGTGGCTAGGCAATGGTGGATGGGAAGGGAGCTAGCTAGGGTATGTGGTAAGGTGGTGGTGGATGTGGCGAGGTGATATGGTCAGATCTTAGGGAGTTGGGTGGAGTGGCCGGTTGTAGCTAGGGTGTCTAGGTAGTGGCGGGTAGTTAGGTTGGTTGAGGCTTGGCCGAATGGGAGTGGTGGCGGCAGGTGGCTGGTGTTAGGGTAAGGTGGTGGTAGTGTAGGTGGCTGAGAGTGGAGGGGGAGTGGAGAAGAGGTGAGGTGGAGTATGGGGTACTAACCGAGTGATGGGAGGCGGCGGTTGGTTGAGGAGCAGCCGGGTGTGGTGGAGTGGTTGGTTCGGCTGGATGAAGAGGATGGCGACGGATGGCTGGGGAGTGGTGGAGCAGGTGGAGCACGGTGGTGGCTGGTGGTGGTGTAGGTGGAGGAGCCGGCTGGGAGTGGGGCAGGTGGAAGATGATGGAAGATGGGCTGGAAATGGAGGACCCAAAAGCTGAAAACCCGCCCACTAGGGGGGGGGGGGGGTTTATAGCTTTTGTGAAGGGCGGTGGGGCTGGTTTTGGGGTAGTGGTTAGGTGGTCTAGGGGTGGTGGTAAGGTAGTAAGGTGGGCTGGTATTAGGGTAGGGCCAGATATTTTAAATACAAGGGGTTTTGGGTAGATTGTGTGCTAGGTTTAGATGGGGTGGTTTAGGTGTTTAGGGTTGAGCTAGGTGGGTTGGTTTTGGGGTGAGGTTTAGTGAGGTGGGTTAGGTGATTAGGCTAGGATTAGGTCAGGTTTAGGGAAATTAACCTAGGTTTAGGGAAGGATTAGGGAAGTGGGTTAGGTGATTAGGTGGGGATTAGGCTAGGATTAGGGAAGTAGGTTAGGTGATTAGGCTAGGATTAGGACCGGATTAGGGTAGAAGGCTAGGATTAGGTGTTTTTGGTTAGGATTAGGTGAAGGAGCTCCCTTTGCATGACCCATAGACTCTAATCACTTCATGTTGGTGCAGCCCTAGGTTAGGTTTTGACTAATTACAAGCTTAAACCCACTTTAATTAGGCTAACCCACATGATTAACCCCAAACTTGACACACAAGTCAAGCTTAATTACAACACTCTTTGATCTTATCCTCCCCCACTCTCTCTCATGCCCATAATCCCACGTGAAATTCAAGTGGGCCCCACCTCCATTTATGAGAAGGTGATGTGGGCCATGGATATGGATATTGGATTGGATTTTTGAATCCAAATCCAAATCTAAGTCCATACATGGGTTTGGATTGGGATCTGGATATATATGGTCCAGATCCAATCCAAACTGAATTCTGACTCCTTCGAGCTATGTTTGAAACGAACGGTTTGTGCGGGGTCTGACAGCATCAGTACTCCGTCTGTGTTGGGTCTTCGAGAACATGATCGTCCGCCTTTGTTTTCGCCTTCCAGAGATGACTTCAAATGATGTTTTGATGATAACAGGGTCTTGGACGTTCGAGATCCTGGGGGTGGGTTCATTGTAAGAGTTGTTGTGCCGGGCTTGACATGTGCTCCGGTTCCGGGCTCTCCTTAGCTTTCCTGGTCCTGTCTGGATGATGCCAAGCTGCTTCGGGGTTTCAAAACATGTTTTAAAAGGTTTTTAAGAACCATATTATACATATTTTAAAACATATAAAAGTTTAAAACATATGTACAGGGTTGTCTGGAAGGCTCCTGGGTTTCCAAACTCAAAATGGCCCTTTGGGGCTGCTTTTACAAAACCAGGCTTGTTTTGAGGAATTCGTGGGATTTCGGAGTGTTTACAACGGAGCATTGCTGAAGCCAGGACTCACACAAAACGTCCGTCTCGAAATGCCAAGAAGGACTGAAGAAACAAAAATTTGTATTGGACCTAGACCCAAATATCCAAATCGAGACCCAAATAGTGTTTGGATTGGATATGGATCCCAAATATCCAAGATCCGAGATCCAAACCCAAATAATATTTGAGTTAGATCTGGATCCCAAATATTCGAGATCCAAGATTCAAACCCAAATAGTGTTTGGATCAGATCTGAATTCCAAGATCCATATCCAAGACCCACCTCATTTGCCTATAAATAGAGGTGAGGGGGTGCCCACAAGTTCACATGAAACTGAAGGAGGCTTGGAGAGAGATTGCATAAAGTAGGTGAGAGAAATAGTGGGCTAGCCTTGTGGGCTTGATCAAGGGCATGGGTTCAAACCTTGTATGCACCTAGGCTCAAACCAAGGGGTTGCACCAACTTGAAGAGGGGCTGCACAAGGGTGAGGAAGCATGGGCAAGGTGTGGTGGACCGGCTCCAAGAGGTAGGTCTCTCAACCTCACCCTAACCTAGCCTAAACCACCTAACCCACCCCACTAAACCTAACCCTAAACTAGCCTAAACCTAGCCCTTTTCATCTAAACCGACCTAAAACTCCCCTAACCCACCTAAATCCAAGCCCAATCGCACTCGGTTTTGAACCCCTGCCCTAGCGCCGACCTAACCTCCCATCACCCCACAGCCACCTGCAGTGCCTCCCCTTCGCACCCCATCACACCCGCCTAACTCCCAATACCTGCCATCTCCCAACACCTGCCAGGCGTGCCTAGCGCTTGTCGTATGCCGCGCACCACTGCCGCACCCCACTCTCCAGCCACAAACCACCTAACACCACACGCCTTAACCGTGACTCGCCTTAGCCAGCCCACGCCTAAGACCCGCACCTTGCTATGACACACCTTAGCCCTACATCCGGCCGAACCTAGGCCCCTCCAAGCTCTAAACACCCAAGACTCTCCCAAGCTCAAACTCACGTCAATAAACCCCACCTAGGGAGACCCGTCTCTTGGCTGCCAAGGTAGACAAAAGCCCAAGCATGAGTCAGAGGAAAAGCTGTCCACTTGTAAGTGTTTAAATTCGGTTTTTACCTTACTCCTTTTAAATTCAATTCAATTTGATACGGGGTTGTAATAATAGAGCGTAGTCTCCCCCCGAAATGTAATATTGGTGCTTGATACACGAAGCACACACGTACACTTGAGCCATATTGCTCTTAAACGTACACAAGACACCCACGTGCACTTGAGCTTTTTCGCTCTTAATTGCATACTATTGCACACACATTGAGCCTTCGCTCTTAAGCTAAAGACTTTAGTGAAAGTCATGTGAGTTGCAATTCAATTTGGGTTGTTACATTCATGTCGTGTGAGTTTGTCATTTAAATTTCACACTCGCACTCAAGAAGTACTTGAGCACTTGCTCTACACTCTCACACACCTTTTTGAGCCTTTGTTGCTCATAAGATATAGTGTATTTATATACTTTCCAGCTGCGTGAGTTTTACATTCGGTTGTGTATGCACTTACATTTCCGGGTGGTTCAATTTATGTCACGTGAGTTTGTCATTTAAATTTCACACTACACACATGCGTGCATTGAGCCTTTCCGCTCTTATCATATATCTATATTTCAATTTCGGCAAAGTTCAATTCATGTCGTGTGAGTTTGTCATTTAAATTCCACACTACACACACACGTGCATTGAGCCTTTCCCCTCTTACTATACTTATATTTCAATTTTGGCAAGTTCAAATTCCAGTTGTGTGAGTTGTCTTTCCATTTACACACCAAGAGCACTAACTCACAATTGAGCCTTTCCGCTCTTAAGATATAAGTATATTTCAATTCTGCAATTTACATTCAAGTCGTGTGAGTTGCTTTCAAGTTCGGGTATTTCCCTTAAGCTGCGTGGGTTGCACTTTCATTCGGGTATTTACATTAAGTTGTGTGTGAGTTGCTTTCAATTTCAAGCTTAGCTCACATCATCATACCAAACCCGAAAGTATTTGTGCATCCTTGCATTCACGCATTTTTAAAGAGGAAACCCCGAATCTACGCTCAAACTCGCTGAATTTAGGCCACTTGAAGCACACACATCCGGCCTAAAAAAGCTTAAAAACTCAAAGACTTGGAAGCGTACAACCCCCGTAATAAAAACTGCAATTTAGGCATACATCAAAACATTTACTTTTCTTTCCAAAAGTATACGTTTGTTTATATAAAAAAGGTTTTATAAACGCTTAAACTGACCCTTGAGCACCGGTTCAAGAAGGTTTCAAGCGAAAAGATCCCGCTTGCTCACAATCGCCTTTCAAAACGTCAGATATCTTAAAAACTTTACTAGCTTGAGCAAGCTAGCTGGCACGCCCCTAAAAGCGACATAAACTCGAAAAGGTTCATTCCCGGCTTCAAAACCAGGAGTGAAAATTTTCGTGCTTACAGTATCATGGCTTTTGAGCCTATGATACTTGCAAAAATCATTGAGAAATTTTCCTTTAGGAGGTGCTCCTTCGGGAATAGTCGGGAGACTTATGAGACTTTGGGCCAACAAGATATCCAGGACTTCCATGAGTGGTTGTCCTAGGTGAGTGAATTGCCTTTTTACAAACTTTTTTTGGTCTTTTCCAAATGATTTATGTCCGGATGGTTTGGAGGGTCCAGTCGAGCTTGGCTCTACTGAGATATTGGCCACTTTTTGGGTTTTCTCTCCTCCTTCTGGTGTATGTGGCCCATATGCCCCGGGTTTTTCAAATCAGGATTTTTGGAAACTCTTCCCTTTCTATATATATTCATATACTCCATTTTTTAAATTGGCTTCAAAGAGTGAAGCCTTTTTTATCAACTTTTGAAAAATTGAGATCTCATGGAGGGAGAGGAGTGCTTTTAAATCCATTTTAAAATTTTCTAGGATGAGCATCACTGCACACCCTTTAGAAATGGAGTCCCTAACTTGACCCAAAAGTGACCTCCATTTAACGATGAATTTCTGTGCATCCTCGTTAGGTGCTTATTTTGTGTCTCCCAAGGTGTTTAGAGTGGGGTGACTTCTACATTGTGAGAAACTGTTGCATGAAACAATTCGCCAAATCTTCAAAATTGGCGAATTGGCTCAAGTCATAAGAAGCCAACCATTTTGATGTATTCCCCTTGAGAGAGTGGGGGAACCAATATAGACATTTTGAAGAGTCCTTTTTCTTTTTATAGGCACTTCGAGAAAAGAGTTGGAGGTGAGATCTAGGATCTCCACTTCGGTCGTACCAATGAAAACTCGGTATCTCATCATCACTATCATTTTAATAATCGGAAGATAGAAAATCCGATAGCGAGTATGCCCTTTTCTCCTTACCTTGGCCCTTTAACAATTGTTGCAATGCCTTTCTATCTTTAATAGTAAACGACTCTAGCTCTAGCTCCTCTTGAAACCTAGAAGTCACTTTAGTTTTTCTCATATGAGGGGGTCTTCTATGAGCCCTCACTTGTTTTTCATGGGAGGAACAAGACTCAACCGCATCGACCTCTTGGATCAACGTGGCGATTCTTTCCTGTATGCCTTTAAATTCCATTTTAAGGAAACAAGAGAATCCTCCTAGTTTTTGAAATATCATTTTGAAATTCTTTTTGAAAGCCGACTTGTAGAGCATGAGGCTCGGCTTGAAGCCTCACATGACCCTTTCGAACTTGACATTATTTTGAAGAAAAGAATTAACCTTTGCACAAAAGATAGATTAAGTACAAAAGATTTTCGAAAAAGTGAATTTAAATAAATCAACACCAAACTAACCAATCCTCAAAGACTCAAGTCCCACCAGGCATGCCAATTTTTAAATGTGAAAATTTACTCCAAAGTCTATGTAGAGACTTGAAATAAGTTTCCAATCTATGTCGTTTGTGTGAGCGTTTCAACTAGTTTGCTTAAACTAGCAAAGATTGATTTTTTGACTTTGTGTAGCGATTGTGCGGAAGTGAGATCTTTTCGTCTTAGGCCTTCTTGAATTAGTGCTCAAGAGTCATCTTAGACGCTTTGAGGATTGATTTGAGTAAGGTGTGTTTTCAAAATTCACTTTCAAATCAACTTGAATCAACCAAAAACATGCACTTTGCCTATGAAAGGAAAATTTTCAAAGTTCTGGAAAACAGAAACTGATTATGTTTTTAGAACTTGTTTTCATATTTTTTTGAATAGTTTAAAATCTACAAAATTCATGAAAATTTTGTAATGAGTAAACACAAATGTGGAGATTTTGGAACTATTTTTATTCTATTTTTTTGTGCTACGAATGTGTTGAATTAAATTAAAAATGTACCTCTGCTCAAGCATTCAGAACTGATCTGTTATAGAAATACAAAAGTTTAAAAAAACACCTTTATCTTGGTACACAAAGCTCTGACCTTATGAACTTGTGTTCGAAAGCTATGGATGTCAGCTTTCTAATGAGACAAGTTTCATTAAAATTGGTTCAATACAAATAGAGTTATGGGATGATAACCCAAGCTCTATCGCAGTAAATACATGTTTGACAGATTTAACTATGGATTTTTTCGATTTTCCCTAATTTTAATTATGTGTCTGTATGACCCTAAAATTCTTTAAAATTTTATCATATATGGGATTGTGTGTGAGAATTCGATGTATCAAATTTCAGATCATTTAGAGCAGAGAGATGGAAATGAAAAATAAAATGTCAAATGAATACAAAATACTGAAAACAGATTTCAGTGTTTAAAACATACATGAATGCATTTCGTCCAAAATTAAAAGACTAATCACAACAATTTTAAAATAAATGACTGAAGGAAATGAATTGAAATATATTTATAACTATTATAAAGGAGATTAGAAGATATAAGAGAGTATATTGTATAGAGAGGTAGGAGAAACTTAAAATCAAACATGTAATAAGCATGAATGTAAATAAATGAAATGGACAACATCACTAGCTACTATATCATGGGAGGAGACAATTGCTCCATTAATACAACCCCTTTTAATTTAATGTGAGTAAAGAGAGATTAAAGTAATTGAGGGCTGAGAAATAAACCTTGTAATAGGACCTTCCTTGGCACCATACGTGGATGATCTTGGAGGAGACGACTCCTTCTTCTTCCTCTCCTTTCTCTCTCTTTTCCTACAGATCTCCCTCTCTTTCTTCACCTCCTCCAATGCTAGAAACCAGCCCCAAGGTGCCTTTTTATAGGCCTCAAGGGGGAAAAGGCCTAGATTCTTCCAGGGTTTGGATTGGATGGGCTTTTGGAGCCCCCCTCTTGATCCAATTATTGGCTGGACCCAAGGCATTCACGTGGGCCTCCTAGTGGTCCCTTTAACCAAGGTGAGTCTAGCTCCATGTGATGAGGGCTAGGCATGGGCTGGTCTTGACGTGACCTAGGCATGGTTCGGTCATGGTCGACCAAGTGAGTTCAGTTGACTAGGAAGTGAGTTCAGTTGACTAGGTGCAATCAAGTGTTGCCCGGCTAGGTGGTTCACTTTGGTGTCATCTTTGATGAAGTCGTGGCTTGGCTTGGTCCATGTCTTTAATACCGTACTTGATGGAGTTGTGTCTTGGCTTGGTCCATGTCTTCATTTAAGTCCACACATCAACTTGTTCGACTTGATTATAAATCAAGTCTTTTGCCCTTGACCTTAGGCTCATGATTTGGCCTAACACATCTTGGTTTCAACTTACTTAGCCCGTTTGAGACTAGGTCCTTCCTCCTGGTCCACCTTTGGTAAATGATCTTGGTCCTTACATTGTTGTTGCTGCTTTGAGATCGGATTGAGATGCTTTGATTTCATTCTTGCCCTGAGATCGTGCCTTCTTCCGGGATCTTTGGCGGATTTTTCGCAACTTTCCTCCTCGCCCTCTTTTGAACCAATCCTAATTTCATCTTTGTTTACATTTTTAAAATTTGATTTTGAAACTTAAAACTTTTAATTTCCAAATCTTTGTTTTTGATATTATATGAAATTCGTAGGCTGTATTTAAATCATCGATTTCTAAAGCCAACCTACTATTTCAAAACATGCTTGAATATGTTTTGGCAAAATATTTTACGGTGTTTACACTTATACATAGAGGTGGTTTTGAATTATCATCCTTTTGGAAAGTGTTTGGTCGATGGTGGAGGGGGCCTAAACATCCTACCTTTTCATATAACCCTTCAAATTGGAGTTCTTTCAGAAAGGCTTGAACCAAGTATAATTGTCACCACAGGGTATGATGGCAATTGTTCCCATCTCCTCGAATCAATTGAACTTCTTATGGAGATTTGTTCAATCCAATATATAGGGTTGTTTCATGTCTTAAACATCAACCCTCATTACAACTTGTTGTTAGGAAGGACTTGGATACAATCACTTAAGGTCGTCCCTTCTACCTTTCATAAATGTATCAAAATCCCTTGGGAAAATAAAGTCATAGTTGTATTCGAAGAGGATAACCAAAACCTCAAGGGAGTTCAAAACTCCCATACATCACAAGTGAACCATGTCAAATCCAAGTTTGCAACAAAGGAAAGGTCATCGTGGAACCAACCCCTAATGGGGTGCTCTCTACCTCAAACATCCATATCCTACACTACTCCCAAAGACTTAAGGCTATAGCACATCCGACTAAATAGACGATAGTATGTTTCAAAATCATCAACTTTATCCCAAGTTTTTCAAATTTGAAAAACCTTAGAACATGCTGCTAAACATGGGCTATACACCTTACCAAAGTATAAGAAGTGAAGGCCAAGGGCGGTTTTCATTTTTTTCAAGATTTTCTATTATTTTTGTACATGCTAAACATGTACAAACTTTCTATTTTTTCCAAACTTGAAAAACTTTTGATTCTGAAACCTATGATTTAGATCTCCTCTTCAAAACCTAACTCATAGTGTTTTCTTTGTAGGCTTCATGGAAGACCTTTCTTTTTCTACCAAAAATCCAAAAAAATTATATATTTGGAAAAATAAAAAACATTTAGAAATTCTTCAAATAACAAAAAAAATAGAAAATCTTAGAAAAAATGAAAACAACGAAAAGTTCAAAAATACCAAAAAGAAAGTTTTTTACATTTCCTCTTCAAAAGTTTGTCTGAAAATACCAAAAAAATTGAAAAAAATAATGAAAATGATAAAAAATTTAAAAACCAAAAATTTAAGAAATCGGGTTTCCAAAATCCCGTACCATCTAAGAATATGATTTTGCCAAAACCTTTGTATATTCTTAATCCAAAACCGTGTTCATCATCATCTCTTGGCGAGAATCCTTCTCAAAAGGTCAAATCACTTGAGAGAGAGAACAAAGCAAGGAAATAGATCCCCTCATCAATGAGAATGATCAAACCTCTAAGCTTCCCAAGTTCCAAATAATTCTTGACTTAGAAAAACCTTCAAGTTTCATGAGAGGGGACTTTTTAGAGATCAACCTAAAAACCAAGTCTAATCCCAAGTGTGTCAATATATTGACTTGTTTGTATGAACCCGAAAGGGTATCCTTTATAGAGTTTCTGAAATCATCCATTGATGTGTATGCATGGACCTATGAGGATATGCCCGGATTAGACCCTAAGGTGGTGGAACATCATTTACTTTTGGAACCTAGGGTCAAGACCGTCAAGCAAAAACTTAGGAAAATTCATCCTAATGTCTACCTCTAAGTTAAAGAAGGTTTAGAAGATCTTTTAAAGGTTGGTTTTATAAAACCCGTTACTTATTCCAATTGGCTTTCAAACATAGTTGTTGTTCCGAAACCCAATAGAAAAATTAATATTTTCATTGATTTCAGAAATTTGAACAATGTCACTCCAAAAGACAATTTTCCTCTGCCCACTATTGATTTTATAGTGAATAGCATAATTGATCATGAAATGTTCTCTTTTATGGATGTCTATTTGGGTTACAACCAAATCAAGTTGCCTTCAAAAGATCAACACACAACTGCTTTTACCACACCTTGGGGCATATACTGTTACACTGTCATGCCTTTTGGTTTGAAAAATGTTGGTGCCACTTACCAAAGAGCCATGATGACCATTTTTCATGACCAAATCCATGAACTTTTGAATGTATATATATGGATGATATTTTGGTGAAATCAAAAACCTATTGCACATATACAATCTTTGCAAAAGGTTTTTGAAAGGCTCAGGCTTTACAAGGTAAAACTAAACCCTTAAAAGTGTGTATACTTATGGGTAATTAATTCACCATAAGAGTGATTACATACTCATATCATCGCATGTAAATGTGACACCTATGCCCCTCTTATAGTTTTTTTAATTGATTTAAAAGAAATGAAGACAACAAATAAAGGGACAAGGGATGATATTATATACAAACATAAAATAGATGAGGATGTATAAGATATAGAATATAATGAGATAGAAGAAACAAAATATCATACAAGTGGAAGATCTCCTTACCTATGGCTTTGCACGAAACTTGCTACAATTCTTCAGCTAACAAGAGGTGGGAGACGAAGACTCCACGCTTATAATGCATGAATCAAAAGGATGACGAGAAGAGAAGGGAAAATGGGGTTGACTACCTTCTTCTTCTTGGTTGATCTTCCTTCGTTCTTGGCCGATCTTATTTTACAGGCTCCTCTCCACTCATGGTCGATCTCTCTCACTTTTTCTCTCTTGATTTTTGTTAATTTCTCTCCTTAATTGCCCTTTCAATACCCAGCCCAAGGCATGTATTTATAGACTTCTTGGTTGACCCAAGAAGTATCTAGACTAGGGTATGTCCATGGAATAATCGCCCTTCTAGCTTGTTCCATGGATTGGCTGGTTCTATGGCCAATCCAACACGCCTTGATCTTGTTTGGTGGCTAGTCACATGTTGGTCTAGCTTGGTTCAGTCAATAGGTCACATGCGGCCCGTCCTTGCTGGTCCAACCTTGGTTCAAACTGGTCGCATGGTTAGCCCGTCTCACTTTTGCTCGATCAGTTGGTTGCGAGGCTTGGTTTAGCCCGTTCCACCTTGACTTAGTTCAGTTCATTGGTTGCACCTGGGTCCGATCAACTTGCTACACCACTGGCTATGTGACCTCTTGCTTGGACTGATCTTGATCTGGTGAACCTCCTGAGATCCCACTCCTCTTTATCCGATGCTTTTGTAGGTAAGACTTATTCTTGTTTCAAATATTTTCTTTTTGATTCTTTAAAGCTATTTTTTTAAATATATTTGAAAATAATGAGATTTTCTAATACCTCATTTTTTATTCTTTAAAAATATTTTTGAAAACAACAAAGTTTTGAAAAGTCCTGCGATAATAATTTTTTCTTGTGAGGGGAAATTCTGAAAAATTTGTTATAGCTCACTTGGCTAGGGAATTGGGTCGCTAGTTGAAGGTCTTGAATTCAATTCCCACTCTTGCATCCACTTTCACTTTCTGCTTTAAACCAAAAGAAAGAAAAAGAATGTGAGTAGGTGTATGAACTTAATTATGTGTCCACTGACTAGATTGGCATTGAAACCAAAACCAAGCCTTTTCGCACACTAAGTGAGGTTGGCTACACCGGACTAAATGGCTTTGGGTTAAGGGATGCCCAAAGCCATGCCCATCCCATTGACATCAACCACACATACACAAAGCATACACACGCACATGCAGAGAGAAAGAGAGAGAGGGGCTCATCATTCTACAAGGATTCACATAACTCTTGTATAGAATTAGGAGCAATACTTAACCACTATCATGGAAAGAGGCCTCTATGCATGGCATCTATGGTGTTGCACCCTAGAGTGACCATGTCCCTACTGCCAAGCCATAGAAAATAAAGGTATAAAAAATACATATGTATATATGTATGCCAAACCAACAGGTTGGGTGCTTTTGGGTGTTCACATTGGTTTTTCCATGCTCATCTTATGTTGCTTGAAATTATTCAAAATCTATTCAAGCTCAAACAATTGCTCTATGACGGATCTACCATCTACCATCTTATAATTATTGAAACGGATATCAAGAAATTTTTTACTTATACAATCTTTCATCATGTACCTCGCTTCAAGTTTGTTCCATAAGTCCTTTCCATATGAAGATATTTGGTAAGTGTTGTAAACACCCAAAATTTTAAAATGTTTTCAAAAAACTCTTGAATTTCGAAAACCAATTTAAAGCCTTTATGAACCTTTAAATTCAAAAATCCTAAATTTTAATGTTTAAAGTCTTTTGGGAATGTTTCAAAATAAAGGTTTTAAATTCAAGTTAAAAAGCCCATGAAACTCAAAATAAAGCAAATAAACGGGTGAGACCCAATCCAAGTCTGGATAGAGACCAAGTGAATCAGTGCAGGGTGGGCCAAGCCTATCTGAATCAAAGCAAGATTGAAGCTTATCAAAAGTAGATGAAGATCACAAACGGATGGGGCTAGAATCATGGATCGAATCAAGCTTCACTAGGCAGCTCATTTTGAGGCAATCCAAATTCAAAGAGAGCCTAGTCAAACTCATCTAGAGGCCAGCCCACATGGGGCTGGTCCATACCTTCATGAAAGAAATCAAGCTTATGGAATTAAAGTTGTAAGGCCAGCTCGTATGATCAAGACAAGGTAGGTCAAGTTCATAGCACACTTGGCCGGTCAAAGTGAAACACTCGATTTGACCAAGTTCATAGGTGATTCAAGTCTAGGAACCAGCCCACATGGGGTTGGTCCATGCCATCACAAGGGGACCACTCAACCTTGGATTGGGGTTGGACATATGAGCCAAACCCGGCCCAATGAACCCGCCCCTTGGCCTATAAATAGGGCCAAGGGAGGGGGTGGGTTCCATATGTTGGGCATCTTGGAAAGGCTTGGGAATTGGGGCTAAAGTGAGGGCTTAGGTGAGAGGTTTTCCAGCAAGAGGGGGTCATGCACATCAAGGTGGGGTGAAGAAGAGGGAGTTAGGTGAGTGTTGAGGAAGTTTGAAGGAAGAGGAAGGAATGGTGGCCGGATTCACTCTTGAATCCCGGCCCCTCTTGTGGAAATGTGTAAGTATTTCTTCAATTTAATCTAAATTCCATCTTCCTTCTTTCAATTCATTAATATGGGGTTGTATTAATGGAGCCTTGTCTCCTCCCAAGTTGTAATAATCTTTAGATTTGCTGCAATTTCATTTCATGGATGAATCGACACTCACACACACATGCACTCTAATTGTTCGATTATGTGATTTTTCTCCAATATATGTTATAAACACTCTATACTTCCTACCCCCTCTATGCTTAAGCTAATATGTATATTTCCTTTTGCGTGAGTTTAATTTGGGATGTAGAGTTATTGCAATTTTCCTTCATGTGAGTTAAACTCGGAGTAGAGTTATTGTAATTTAATTTCGTGTGAGTATGCATTTGCACGTATTTTCTATGAAACTGAAAATTCATTTTCTGCATCTGCATACGTGATTGTTGCAATTTTAATTCCCTATTCTATGATCTGAATGAGCTGAAACCTTAGGAAAAACATCCGCACACACAAAACTCTTAGAAATAAACTTTTCAAGAATTTTAGGACCACGCAACCCTGTTAATAAAATCGAGAAAGATCAAATAAAACTGTTTCTGTTTTCTATGCAGTCAGATTTCCTGAAATAAAAGTTGGGTAAAAGTCCTATATCTCTATCCACAGGAAACCAAATCGATGAAATTAGTCTCATTGGAAATCATCCATAGCTTTCTAGAATGACTAAAATCACAACATTTGGAGTTTTGTACACTGAGATATAGAGGATTCTTTAAGCCTCTATATTTCTATCATAGAATTTCTTAAAATAGCAGAGTCAGTGTTAATTCCTGATTTAATTCTCTGAATTGGTTATCCCAAAATTCAAGATAAAAAGTGGTCAAGGGTTCCAACATATCAAGAAACACTCTGTGAAATTTTTGTGAATTTTGGAGATCTTTAGATCACCCAAAAAAATTCGGGAATAAGATCTGAAAAATAGAGACAGTTCTGTTTTTCAGATTTTGAAGAGTTTTAAGTTTTTGAATCAAAGTGCACATTCAAATTCTTTCAAAAGCACCATTCACGTGAATTGGGGTTCACTCTTTTCAAACTTGAAGTTCCTAAGTGCTTAAACCGACCCTTGAGCATCGATTTAAGAAGGTTTAAGTGAAAAGAGTTTAGTTTCCTACAATCGCCGAAGAAGTCAAAATTTCCAAAATCTTTGCTAGTTTTGCAAACTAGCTAGCACGCTTGCGCAAGCAAGTAGATAGAAAAGCTTTGGTTCAAGTTTTCCATAAACTTTGGAATAAAGATTTTCATATCTACAGAATTGACACGTCTGGTGGGACTCAGGTCTTAAGGAACTTTCTTTCAAAAAGTGAACTCCAAAAAAACTTTGCAAAAAACTTGGTGTTTTTCAAACTTGTGCACAAATTTTGAAAACAATGGATGAAAGTAAGCCGAGGAAATCCTCATCAAATGTTCCAACATGGTTTTCCAAATCCTTTAAAGCTTGAGAAGAGATGGCTACTATAAAGGAAATCTTTAAGAAGATCGAAGCTCTAAGCCATGAGGCCAAGGCGCATCGATCACATGAAAGCTCATCTCGGGTACATAGAGAGAAAGATCATGCAAGGAAAACCGAATCAAATCCAAAACTTGATGAAGGATACGAGGATGGAGATGAAGCCAGAGTAAGTCATCCAACCTTTCCAAGCATCCAAGCACCCCAAGTTCCAAGCAAAAACCAAAAAAGATTTTTATAGTTCAAAAAAGCCAAAAAATCTGGAAAATTTTCAAAAACCAAAAAAACTTGAAATTTTGAAAGTTGGGAATGAAGTCCACGTTCCTGGGCACACACACAAAGTGGGGCATGAGATCCACAACACTCCACACACCTCACAAGAGGATGAGTCGCATACACAAAGGATTGGAAACGGAAAGGAAACAGGAGCTCAAAGCCACTTATGAGCCAGAGTCACTCGAGGATAAGGCTTGCTCTCACCATGAAAAGGTAGACGACCCAGAAAGAGGTATGTCTGAAACTCATCCCCCTTTAAACTCTCTACTCGATTCTCCCCTTCTTAGTTTAGGATCGGCCATTCATACATCGGATGCATCGAATCACACTCATGCACCCACATACCCACTCCATGGTTCCCAAAATGAGGATTTTCAAGGTGCACCGAATGTCCCTTATCAAGAAAAGGAATTTCAAAAACAAAAACAAAATAAAGTTCAAGATATGGTAGAAATGGATACTTCTAAGGCATGCATCGATATCCTAGGAACACATAACCCTACCATGCATGAATCAATCTCCTTAAGTCAAGTCTTGTCTAAGCCTAAGCTAAACCCTCCTAAACCCATCAAGGGACCGATAATGGCTTCCCTTGGAATCCATACCTCCCAACCTAGGGTCGTGTGAAAGCCCAAGTCTTCCACCACCCCCACCTCCAAGCTCCTATAAAAAATGAGTCGTGTATATATCCATGATATGGACGACTCCATATTCCAAGGGCATGAACTTTATAAACATTTTGCAAAACTCAAAAAACCTTGGGATATGATGTTAAACATGGGGTATACACCATACCAAGGACTAGGAGCCAAAAACCAAGGTAGGCTGGAACCCGTCCTACCTACATCAAACTCGAGTTGATATGGATTGGGCTATATCCCATTCATACCCCCTAAGCCACCACCTAAGACCACTTGGGTCAAGGGTGCCCCTAGAACCCACTAAAACCGAGACCCATGGCTTAGACCTATTGTTTGAGTCTAATTCATGGAGTTTTCTTTGTAGGTTTTATGGAAGATCCCTCTTTTAGACAAAAATCTAAAAAAATCAAATATTTGGAAAAATAAAAAAAAATGGAAAACTTTCAAAACCAAAAACATTTGAAAATCTAAAAATTCCAAAAAGAAAATTGTTTCATTCATTCTCCTATTCTTTATTTGAAAAAAGCATCAAAAAGAAAGTCTCTTATATTGATCCTTGAAATTGTGTTTTGTAAAAGACAAAAGAAATAAAAAAAAATTCAAAAAATCCAAAAACAATCGCCATGTACAAAGCCAATTTCCAAATCCTTTCAAAGATTGTATATATTCCCAAACAAAAAAAAACCGTCCAAATGTGTCAACCTCTCTCTCTTGCTTAGCACTTCCCTAGAATTTAAATGCTTGAGAATCATCAAAGCAAGGAGGAAGATCCCCTCATCCATGAGGAAGTTCATGCCTCCGAGCTTCCCGAATTTCGTAGAATCCTTGACTTGGAAAAATTGGAGATTTTAGAGTCTAACCCATAGTGTGTGCATATTTACATGAGCATCATGCATTGCATTTTGAAATCCTATATTTGCATGAACCATGTCGGGTCTAGACATCATGAGATCGTCCACTCTTAGAGCCTAAGCCTAGAAAAAGGGATTGTGTTAAGCCAAAGGAGCATCGAAATCGACCCTCTAAGTGTTGAGCCATCATAGACATGCCTCCATCCTCCAATTTGAATTAAAATCCGAAGCCTTCAAGGTTGATCCCAATCTAGCAAAAAGATGCGAACCTCTTAAATAGATTTTGAGGAAAAGTGTTAAAATTTGAATAATGATTTCCAAAAAGTTTTTGAAAAATTTATGATAAATCCTCCAATTTTTAAAACCTCTAAAGCAAGCTTTACAATTCATGTGAATGCATTGGGTGCTTTACTTGATTAATATGAAGATGATATCCATAGAAAGTGTGCCATTTATTACATTTTGAAAACTCTATTGGCATGTGAAAGAAATTATCAAGCCATAGAGAAAATCGTGCTTGGCCTTGGTATAGGCCTCCAAAGTTGAGACATTATTTCTCATATCATGAAATAGGAATAATGTTGATTCATTCAAGCACTTGTTTGAAAAACCTATCCTAACGGGTAGGCTAGCTAAATGGCAGCCCCTTTTAATGGAGTATGAGTTCATCATCAAGACTCCATTAAGAGACAAGCCCTAGATCATGTGGCCGAAATTTCCTCTTGAGGAGACATTCCATACTTGATCAAATGCCCGATGAAGGCGTAATTTGCAAATGAATTTTAAAACCATGCTTTAACAAACTGTTTTAAAGAGAATCAAGTATGAAAAATGTATTTTGATGGGACAAAGAATCAACAAGGGGCATGTATAGGAATCATCCTCATATTTTCCAAGAAAGAAAAAAATCCCAAGTGCCATTCAACTAGATTTTGCATGTTCAAATGATGTTGCCAAGTATGAAACACTCATACAAGGCCTAAAATTTTTTTCGAAAATCTAGGGACATCATGCATTGAAGTCTTAGGAGATTATGTGCTTGTCATAAACCAAGTTTTCGAAAATTTGGCAAATCAAGAATGAAAATAAAACATCACAAATTAGCCATTAAAGAGGTTGATTCTTTCATGCACAATTGGCACTCATGATTTGGATGGCTTGCCAAAATGACCAAAATTGTATTGAAATACCTTGGTTTCAAAACATGAAAACTTTTAGAAAAGGGAGGATTCCCCAAATTTGCTTCTTTCAAAGATTCGAAAAGTTTTAACCCTATATGTTGATTTTGGGAGGGATGCTTTATAAACAGATTTTGGCATCTTGATGATATGAGACCTTGATAAGGTTAGGATAAATACATGAGTTCCACGATGGAGAATGTGGAGGTCATGTCAAATGCAATATGATGGCCATGAAATACTTATGGTTGGTTATTGTTAGTCCACCCTCAAGTAAAAATTGTCACGATCATGTTAGAAGTATCATAAATGTTAAGTGCATGGACATGTCATCCCATCGTCCATCTTGTATGCCATAGAAAGCCCATGAAACTTCACCATGTGGCCGTGTGATATCATTCATCTCCATCAAACTAGGGGCATTGAAAATGCATCCCCTAGACACCTTCATGGAGACTCAATTTCATAAAATATGTATCTCCATCATATCATATGGAATACATTTCATATTATCATTATTTCATAAAGCATGTATTTCCATCATATTATATGGAGTACATTTTTACATGTCATACACATCATTCACCCAAAGAGACCCAAAAAAGTGGCAGCCCAAAAAGGAACGTCCCCATGTCATAAAAAGGGCAACAAAAATCGATAATAGATGTTGATTGATTGATGTTATGGGTAGAAATTTCGTAGACCCTGAAAATGCCCAATACTTGAAAGAAAATATTATGGGGTCTATGTTAAATGCTTTCAAAAAGATTTAGAAAAAAGAAGATCTCCTTTGAAACTTCTTGAAAGAAGGATCTGATGCTTTACAAAAAGTAGAGTTTTCAAAAACAAATTGGTAACATTTCAAAAATCCTTGGCTCACACAATGAAGCCTTGGTCAAAATAGCAAAATATTTTCAAATGGTAGATGGTATTAGGAAATGGGATGATCTTGGTTGAATCGAGTAACCAAAGGGATAAGTTTTAACACCATTTTACTTCTCTCTCCAAAATGGAAAATTGACAATATTCAAAAGAAAAGAAAAGAAAAAGAGAATACAAAAACTCCTTGAAAAAGAAGTCTTCTCCGAATAGACAAAGGGAATACAAAAACTTCATCAAAAGAGGTCTTCTCTTTGAATGAAAAAAAGAAAAGAAAAGAGAATACAAAAACTCCTACGAGAAGAAGTCTTCCCCAAATAGACAGAGGAAATACAAAAACTTCTTCAAAAGAGGTCTTCTCTTGAAAAATAAGAAAAAAAAAGAAGGAAAAGCCAAAGCTCAAAAAGAGCAATTTTTCGCCTCTTTGCCTTAAACCACGGGACGCTTCAGAAGGGACAGTGGTAACTCTTTCCCATATCCTTGCAGCTTATCCCAATGGAAAAAGGTTCATCCATGAAAATCCTAAAGTAGGAATAGAATCTACTTATTTGGGTTTCATTTTGTTTGAGAATTGGACTTTGTTGTGTGGGAAATGGAACTTTGAAATGTTTTCTAAAATTTCCTATAAAAAAATCTCTACCAAGTAGTAGGTATTAAAACCCGAATGAAAGGAAGTATGAAAAATTAGAAGTCCTTTTCATAGAAGGTAAAAGGAGTTCCTTTTGAAAAAAAAAGATTTTAAAAACCCAAAATATCAAAAAAATGACGTGGGATCATTTTGCTTGGGGCAGCTGGCCTTTAAAGGCTCTCCCCAAGCTCATAAACCCCTCAATTGAGTCTCTAAAACTCACCTCACATCACTCATGCATGCATTCAAAAGTCATTCATGCATGATCATGCCTAGGAAAAATACCCCATGCAAGTTAAGTCCCTTTTGGCTGAAATCCCTCTCCTATAATCCAAGAAAAATGAGTTTACGAAATGAAGGATGATTTATATTCTCAAGAAAATTTGAGAAGTAAATCCAAAAAGGGTGTTTTCTTCTTTGCCATTATCCAAATAAATTTGGATTAATGCCAAAGAGGGTATTTGTAAACACCCAAAATTTTAAAATGTTTTCAAAAAACTCCTGAATTTCAAAAACCAATTTAAAGCCTTTATGAACCTTTAAATTCAAAAATCTCAAATTTTAAAGTTTAAAGTCTTTTGGGAATGTTTCAAAATAAATATTTTAAATTCAAGTTAAAAAGCCCATGAAACTCAAAATAAAGCAGATAAACGGGTGAGACCCAATCCAAGTCTGGATAGAGACCAAGTGAAACAGTGTAGGGTGGGCCAAGCCTATCCGAATCAAAGCAAGATTGAAGCCTATCAAAAGTAGATGAAGATCACAAACGGATGGGGCTAGAATCATGGATCGAATCAAGCTTCACTAGGCGGCTCATTTCAAGGCAATCCAAATTCAAAGGCACAGGTCGAGCCTACGATGAACTAGGTCAAATCAAAAGATGCAATTCAACTACGTATGCACAGCCAAGATGAACCATATTATATCAAGTAATATGAGTACAAAAGCTTGCAAGCATCACTAAGAAGTCATCATGTGATCGAGTCACCAAATATCAAGCTCATGGGCCGGCCAAGCAAGAATCGAGCCTAGTCAAACTCATCTAGAGGCCAACCCACATGGGGTTGGTCCATACCTTCATGGAAGAAATCAAGCTTACGGAATTAAAGTTGTAAGGTTAGCTCATGTGATCAAGACAAGGTGGATCAAGTTCATAGTACACTTGGCCGGTCAAAGTGAAGCACCTGATTTGACCAAGTTCATGGGTGATTCAAGTCCAAAAACCAGCCCACATGGGGCTGGTCCATGCCATCACAAGGGGACCACTCAACCTTGGATTGGGGCTAGACATATGAGCCAAACCCTCTCCTTGGCCTATAAATAGGGCCAAGGGGGGGGCAGGTTCCATATATTGGGCATCTTGGAAAGGCTTGGGAATTGGGGCTAAAGTGAGGGCTTAGGTGAGAGGTGGGGTGAAGAAGAGGGAGTTAGGTGAGTGTTGGGGAAGTTTGAAGGAAGTGGTGGCCGGATTCACTCTTGAATCCCGGCCCCTCTTGTGGAAATCGTGTAAGTATTTCTTCAATTCAATATAAATTCTATCTTCCTTCTTTCAATTCATTAATATGGGGTTGTATTAATGGAGCCTTGTCTCCCCCCAAGTTGTAATAATCTTTAGATTTGTTGCAATTTCATTTCATGGATGAATAGACACTCACACACATATGCACTCTAATTGTTCGATTATGTGTTTCTTCCCTAATATATGTTATAAACACTCTATACTTCTTACCCCTTTATGCTTAAGCTAATATGTATATTCCCTTTCGCATGAGTTTAATTTAGGATGTAGAGTTATTGCAATTTCCTTTTGTGTGAGTTAAATTCGGAATAGAGTTATTGCAATTTACTTTCGTGTGAGTATGCATTTACACGTATTTTCTATGAAACTGAAAATCTGTTTTCTGCATCTACATACTTGATTGTTGTAATTTTAATTCCCTACTTTAATCCGAATGAGGTGAAACTTTAGGAACAACATCCTCACACAAAAAACTCTTAGAAATAAACTTTTCAAGAATTTTAGGACCGTGCAACCCCGTTAATAAAATCAAGAAAGATCGGATAAAACTGTTTATGTTTTCTGCACAGTTTGATTTCCTGAAACAGAGGTTGGACAAATGTTTCATATATCTGTTCACAGGAATCCAAATCGGATGAAATTAGTCTCATTGGAAAGCTAACATCCACAACTTTCTATAATAACTAAAATCATAACATTTGGAGTTCTGTACACCAAGATACAGAGGATTCTTTAAGCTTTTATATTTTTGTCATAGAATTTCCTGAAACAGTAGAGTCAGTGTTGATTCCCGATTTAATTCTCTAAATTAGTTATCCCAAAATTCAAAATAAAATATGGTATAGGGTCCCAACAAATCAAGGAACACTTTGTGAAATTTTTGTAAATTTTGGAGATCTTTAGATCACCCAAAAAAATTCGGGAATAAGATCTGAAAAATAGAGACAATTCTGTTTTTCAGAACTTGAAGAGTTTTAAGTTTTTGAATCAAAGTGCACATTCAAATTCTTTCAAAAGCACCAGTCATTCACGTGAATTGGGGTTTACTCTTTTCAAACTTAAAGTTTCTAAGTGCTTAAACCGACCCTTGAGCATTGGTTGAAGAAGGTTTAAGTGAAAAGAATTCGCTTGCCTACAATCGCTGAAGAAGTCAAAATTTCCAAAATCTTTGCTAGTTTTGCAAACTAGCTAGCACGTTCGTGCAAGCAAATAGATAGAAAAGCTCTGCTTCAAGTTTTCCGTTAACTTTGGAGTAAAGATTTTCATGTCTACAAGTGTCAAATAAGACATCTCACATACCCTTGAGGATATGACCCATGCAAAAATAATTGTCATTATCACACTTTTATCGTTTGTCACCATAAAAAATTACCGCCATCAAATCTATCCAACTTGATGAAGTTGGATGTCATCTCTCGAAAGAAATTTTGACAAAATAAACCTAAAGATTGTTGGAGTCAAGCTCCTATAGGTGGCACGGTTCTTGAGTAGTTGGTACATGAGAGATCAAATTTAACACCCTAGAAAGAAGGTTAGGATAACACTATTGTTCTAGGCATGATAAACAGCGACCTTTAGGTTTATTTGCCACCACCGGTATCAAATAACTGAATGCAATGGACTCCACAAACACCTTCAAGATACAATGAAGTTTCTTCGTCTTTTATAAATGCAACTGAGTCATACAAAAATCGGCAAAGCAAAGATGACGATGTTGCAAACCCAATTAGTGCTACAATCGGACATGCAAGCATTCTTAGAAACTAAATTTTAAAGGACACACAATGAGAGAAAAGTTGGATGAATCTTGTTTACAATACCATAGATAGGGTGAAGACATAACTCATAATATGTTACTAATGAAGATAATTGTCATTCAAGAAGGTGGCTCTTAATGTCATAACATGAATGTAAAATGCTCAAGAGTTATATTCATTTTATGTGCTACTAATGAGCAGATTATCACTAAGTAAATGGGTCTTTATGCTAGAATATGGCTGAAAACTTCTCAAGAGTTATAACACTACATGTGCTACTAATGAGCACAATTATCACTTAAAAAAGTTGTCTTTAATGCCACAATATGACTGCAAAAGGTTCAAGAGTTACAATCACTATATGTGTTACTAATGAACACAATTATCACTTAAGAAACTAATGAGCATAATTATCACTTAAGAAAGTCGCTCTTAATGCCACAACATGACTAGAAAAGCCTCAAGAGATACAACCACTACATGTGCTATTAATAAACATAATTATCACTTAAGTAAGTGGCTATACCACAACATAGTTGTACCCATAACCTTCACCAAATATATATTTTGGTATTTTCAAAATACACCCAACAACGTTTCCAAGAGAGCTTGAATGTCCAATTTTAGCCCTAATTGAATTTGCAACATCATCATCTTTGCTTTGTCGATTTATCCATGAATCAGGATTGTTTATGAAAGGTGAACCGAGGGTCTTCGTTGTATTATAAAGGTGTTTGTTGGGTTCGTTGTATTTGGTCATTTGATACCAATGGCGGCAAATAAACCTAAAGGTTAATGTTTATCGCGCCTCAAAGAATAGGGCTATCCTAATCTTCTTTTCACGGTATTAAATTTGATCTCTCGGATGCTAACTACTCAAGAATCTGTGTCACCTATAAGAGCTCGACTCCCACATGAGATGGCTGCTACAAGGAGATCACAGCTTGCGCGAGCGTTGGAGGCAATTCGGGAATAGGGCAATCCTTTCATTGCCTCGGGAGTTTGCCCTAGCACTAACGTTGACATTAGACGTTAGGATACCAACAAAGGACAGGCTTCTTCCGATGGAATCTAATGTGAACGCACAGTAAGCTCTGCAACTCGGCCCCCCAATCCAATGGCTCTCTTTTTGAGGTGTCCCTGCTGCTAAACTGGTACGGGAATCCGTTTGTTGGCCCTTGGCCAGACTGTGGCAGCAGTCAAGAAACCAAGAGATTGCCAGTCTCATAAGGATGGAGTAGGGTGAGATTTTGGGAGAAGCATATAGGACAGGCACGGCTCATGGCTTTTCAGTTGACGGTAAGATACATATGGGAAGGCATGAAGAGGCTAATCTCTTACATATACTGGTCAGCCAAGACAGTGGCCAACCACGCTTTGTGAGGAGGGCACTGCAAACGCTTATGGATCAGAATTTCTTGGAGATCTTGAATTCCATACAGGAGGCATTGCAATCCGTCCGGGTACCCAAAGATAGGAACCATCAGGCACCAATTTTGGTTGGAAAGATAAACCACCAGAATGGTGGCATTTCTTGTAAATATTTACACCATTGTTAGGCATTGATTCGCGTCTCTAACCGCATGTTGCAAATCGAAAGAAAAAAAAATAGGATAAGTTTTGGACCCAAATTAACGCAATATGTTAAGCACCCATTTGTCTTCAATAATTTCTCTGAAAAGCATCCCACTTGTTCCTTCACCAGGTGGATGACGTCTCAAGCCCATATTCCTTTTCACTTGTCACAACGAGGAGGCTGTAGCCAGGTGTGAGTGTCGTACTCAGTGGACTCAACAGCCCGGGCAGATGGCCGCTGACGCAGAGTGCTTCTCAAGCCCATATTACCCCAGTTGTCAACTTGTAAACTTGCATTTGGGTGTTAACGCATTCACACCATTCAGCATATCATATTATTTAATTCGTTGTATGAAAGTTCGAAGAAGCTGCGCACTTTGTGAAGATGAGAGGTAACTTAAAAATGTAAAGAAGACCATTCTACTTGCGTTAATTAGAGCAGCCATGCACAGCCTCTACTGAATGACCTCACGTACAAGCCTTTTCTAATCATATAAGATTGTTTTGTTTATAACTTGGAAAACCCCTTTCTATAATTTAGAAGAACCCAGTTTGGCCAAAAGCTAGAAAATCTGGATTCAAGAGCTAGACTACTTTCTGTCTTCAACGAAATGGGCAGTTTTGTTTTTGAGGAGCTTAAAGCCCTGTTGAGGTAGAGACAAAATCCCACTTAGTTCACTACTACTCATGAGCTTTAGCTGAACTTTCAGGGCTCTCTGACTCCCATGGTGTGTGGTAGGGAGTTTCATTCCTGGGTGGTGCATGCTTATGTATGTTGGTCTTGGCCTCCCTTTTAACAACAGATAATGATAATAATAATTTATAAATAAATCAATTTCCGGCGAAAGTTCTATGAGCATATCATTATCGATACTTGTGTGTTTTTTGGTGCAAAATTATGGTTTTCTCCTGTCCACGAAAAAATTGAATCCACTTGCATTTCGAATGATCTCATTTTTACGTAAGAAAATGGACCACCTGCGTAAAGGTCCTCTCCCATGTTTGGGCTTGGTAGGACCCAACAGAGAAGTAGTAAAACGCTTACGTGATCCTACTCAACCGTCGGTCTATGCATGCCTTTTCCTCCCTCTCATTGTTTGTGTCCTTTCTTTGTTAGTCTTTGAATCGGCATAAAGGGCTTGCATGCAACTTTCGTTCCTGCATTCTGGTCAGAAAAGTAGCAATTGTGCTCACGCTGCAAATCCTACGGTCCAAACTGGCACAATTGACTGGGACCGCGTGCTTTCCACATTTTCTGCCTGGAGTTTCATGAGCACTATGGCAAATCTTGGCCTTTCAATTTAGATGATCAACGGTGGGCTCCTAGATGATCAATTAAAGACCATTAAATAAAATTTGTTAGCCTCTTCTCGTTTCAATATTTGCAACTCTTCTTTTCACAACGGAATCTCTTGGTCACATTTGACTGTTTCCATCTGCAGCTAGGATTCGCTCACGCCTTATCTTTCAATTCCGCACGATATATAGTAGTCAAGCTTCTTAATCCAACTTAGTGACTTTCCTAGTTTAAACTTGACTACGGTGATCACATACTTAAATGAGCAGAGAATAAACATTGAGTTCCATCGGCAGCTAGGGTTCGCTCACGCCTTCATCTTTCAATTCGATACGATATATAGTAGTCAAGCTTCTTAATCCAACTTTAGTGACTTTCCTAGTTTAAACTTGACTACGCTGATCATATACTTAAATGAGCAGAGAATGAACATTAAGTTCCTTCTCATTAAGCCAAGCTTGAGTATGATTTATATATATAGGGAGAAAAAGAGATTAATAGATAGATAGAGGTAGAGAGTAATTTGATCTAGTCTACTCTAACACTCCTTGCTCATACCTATAATTTATTTTTGGGGGTCATCAATATAATAACATTGTCTTTTATATATTTTTTCAAATATAATTTTAAATTTTAAATTATAATAAGGATCCTAAAAAATAAAAGATGAATATGAGTGAGCAGTGTTAACGGTGGATAAGAGTGAGTATTCTTTTTATTTATATATATATATATATATATATATATGATCTTTTTGACAAAATTTTTATAAAAGTACCATGAAGAATTTCTCAAATTTTACACTTTCCAAGCTCAATTTTTCAGCATTTTAAGATAGGTATGAGACTTTCATCATTAATGATAGGAGACCTGAGGTTTAAAGCATTACTTAAATAGGGACCTCACAACTAACGGGCTTAGTATTTGTATACCTGACATAAAAACCTTATATCCCTATTTGATTAAAGGCTCAAATTTTAAGTCGCTACTTTTAATTCGATACTTGGTTAATGGCAAAACCTAAGGTCCCTCTTAAAATACCGGAAAAATATGTTTTCAAAGTGTAAAATCGAGAAATCACAAGGAACTTTTGTGAAAAAACTTTTGCTTTTGTTCTCTTAGAATTGCTAAATAGGTACTTTGGACAGCAGTATAGAATTTCATTAAGTTCTTGGCCGACAACACTGGGAGTCCAGCCATGTTGACAACGTTCAATGAACTGGATCAAGCAAGCCAAGTAGAGGCTGATCCTTTCTTGAAGCTGGCCATTTGGCAGATGGTGGGTTAATTTACAACCGAACCCTAATTCTCAAAATCAAGCTTAACGACATTTTAGTGATATGTGATTATTGAGAGAGACAGAAAGAGGGAGAGAGAGTTGGAAGATTATGGAAACAATCCTATTTGTATTGTGAATTGTGCATTTACAAGGAGTCCGGCTATCAACATAGGAGCAAGGAGAGTTACAACAAACCAGAAAAAGGAAATGACAATGAGAACTACCATTTCCGATACATCCAATAATTAATACTGTTTCTTTATAATATGTGAGCAACACTTGGAGAATATAATCCTTGCTGTGAACTGTCAGGATTGTGGAACAGACTGGCATAGGAAAAGTTATAGATGGTGTTTTGTGCAGGATTTCTCTCACCAACTTGGATTCCCTTCTCTTGAATCATGTAGCAGTTCTGAAATTCACATGTAGAACCAATAGGAAAATCCATTGTAGGAAAAGAATCCTCAACATCACTGTTCAATAACCACGAAATGCTGCTATTATCAAATGAATTATAAATCATTGGTTGTGAGGATGGCTCCGCAAACACAGATGGTGCAAGAAAAGAAGTCGAGTCAAGGTTCGATTTGTGGTCCTCTGTGGCGTAAGGAACGCCGGCTTCTGTCTGAGGCATCATCACCTTTTCATGTTGAGGTTTGATAGAATTGAGTTTGGAGAGGCTATAGGCAGAACCCATGCTTTTCTTTGCGTTAATCGAGCCACTAGTGGGAGTTGAAGATGATGGCGATGAAGAAGAGGGTGAAGGTGACGGCGACAAAGAGATCAAAACCGAGCTCATGTGAGCACGATGATTGTGTTCACCACCAAGATTGGTTTTGTCTGCCAGCATTTTCTTCTTCAACTTTGTGTTCCAATAATTCTTTACATCGTTATCGGTTCGTCCTGGTAACTGTGAAGCTATTACAGACCACCTAACCAAGGTTCAAAAAGGAAAAATTAGGTATATATAGTTTAGTTGAATCTATATAAAGCATATATAATTTAGTTACATCTATATAAAGAAATGATTGTTGGAGAAGAGAGATGTAATCAAAGTTATTTTCAGACTGAAATAAAAAAAATTTAATGTTTCTGAAGCCAATGACTTTTGTTGAATGCGACATAAATATATAGGCTTCTAAATGATTTGTCATCTTGTGTACAGTTGTAAGCAACAATGGATTTCTCAAAGGCTAATATGCCCTTTGCCTCCATATACAATTGCGAAGCTGCACTAAAAAGAAATTAAGAATGAAGATCGTCTCCATTTCTTAGCAAAATGTAATGCAACTAAATCACAAGCTAAAAAATTCTAAAGGGAAACAGAAAGCGACTAATTAATTTAGATAAAGAATTGAGTAATTAAAGTTGGTTAACTATGGGTAGAATGACAAGATAATGTTGATCCTTAGTATGTTTACCTGCTGCCCATGCTCTCATAGAGGGAGCAAATAATGGTATCCTCTTCCTCGGTAAAGCCACCGTGCCTAATATCAGGTCTAAGGTAGTTAAGCCAACGGAGACGGCAGCTCTTTCCACAACGTTTCAGTCCTGAAAGATTAACTAATCTTCTCAAAGGAAAAACATACATGTATAAGACAGACCGGGGGAAGAGACAAAGAGTTGCAATGAGTGAGGTAAAAGGAATTAAGATGAGTTGGGGCTACCTTTATTGTTCTATGGCATAAGGAAGGTCCACTTCCATTCGAGGCAGCACTATGTTCTTATTTTGGGGTTTGATATAAACGATTTTGGAAAGCTTATAGGAAAAACACATGCTTTTTGGTGTATTATAGGTGCCATTCGTGACAATTGAGGATGATGGCGATGAAGAAGAAGCTTAAGTTCAACGAGGCGATGAGATCGACAAAGAGTACAAACAATAGAGGCCACGTTATTCTTGATGGCTCAAATCAACAATAAAAACTTGATAGAAACAGAAGATGACTTCAATGTCGAGAGAATGGTGAATATGAAAGAGTAATTTTTTAAGTTGCAATTAATTGAATTTTTCAAGATGAAGAAGCAAAGGGTCTGCCTTTTGATAAAAGAGAAAATGACATCAGTGGCACAAACAGCCAAAAATGAACAAAAAGAAAGCGTCCTTAACATGGTATTGAAATAATTCAAAGAAATGAAGGCAAAGAGATAAAAACAGTGATTCAACCAATGGGCTAGACAAAAGTGTGGAGGGAGAGAGAGAGATGAAGGCTGCTAAGAAGCTTAATCTGGTTTTACCTGCTTTCTGAGGAAGTGCTATCCAGTTGCCTCCGGTTCCAAATCTCTCGACGTGATTCTTGAGAATGGCATCCTCCTCGGGAGACCATGGCCCCCTCTTCGCATTCGCCTTATCGCAGCATGGTGACCTCCCCATCACCTCACTTTTGCTCCTCCTGTAAGCTAGAGAGAGTTCAAGCTTCCAAAAATCTACCTGCTTTAAAGAAGGAGAAGGGTGAGCGAAATTATACATGTACCCTTGTGCGAACATGTCAAGGACGGTGAGGGGAGGTCGTTGTCCGGTTGCGGGTGCAGCTCGATCTGTGCACACCGCAGTGGCCAAAGGGGAGGACGTCGTCGGCGTCATTCTGCATGCATGAGAAGCTTCAAGCCGCTGCGTTTTTCAATTTTCAAAAGCTCGTAATCTTTTGCCTTTTGGTCGGTGCTTTTGTGCATGAGCCACCGAGAGTCAACGGCCCGCCTGCCAGGTGGAAGCTACAAGTAGTCCGAGCCGGGATCTAAAATCAATGGCCCTTGTTGAATCCTTTTCCAACAGGCATAAAGTGACCCTGACCTGGGTCATGCTCATGGCTACTAAGAATCCATGGCGACCATGAATTTTATTAGCGCACATGGCAACCACAAAAATCATTTAATAGACTAGCCAGTTCATGTATATGCAAGCGTAGAGACTCTGAGTACTACGTTCTTCGAGTTTAAGGGGTTGAGTGTTTCCTTTATTGAATTTCGTCTTTACAAACTTAGCCCGTTTAGATTTTGCTCAGAAACTTAACGGGTGCTCATACTTCAGATATGTTGACTGTGAGTTCAGCAATAATAAATGTGGATTAATCTCTCGTTTTAAAACATCTTAAATCAATAATGTGAGATAAATACAAGTTATCATTGTGATAAAGAAAAATGCTTCCCATTTCTTTCTAGTTACATTGGAGAGATGAAGCCAGGTTGCATGCCTCGAGAATCGAACTCACACCCTATCAGACGGGTTACGGTTCTGTACAGAAAAACCTCCCCATTTCATTTATATAAATACGTGCTGTTCTCAAGAACCAAATGACTTTGAAAGTATCACTATGCTTGCCAATATTGCACATTGGCCGTGTAAGTTATTCATGCGATGTGCATGCGTGATTTGGATCTGGACGCGAATCTCAAAGAAACGTAAGATGCATATAGATCCAAATTTTGCCAACAGGAAATTACTTGGTGTGTTCTTCAAAGAAGTGATGACATATATAGCTGACTTGAGCGTTATTTTGCCTTCCCATGACGCAAAATATACCCTATTACCTTTGACACAACGGCATCCAAAAAATTCGTAAAGATACAATACTTATCTGTACAATTAATTATGTCCTAATGGTTTCCCTTGTCCAATAATTGAGTATTTGAAAAATTAGATATTGTTGTCGCCAAAAGTGATGAACTCAACTCGAATAGCAGAATATACGTAAACTTGCTGGAAATAAATGAGGTCTAAGGGCATGTAAGAGAACTCTAATCTTCGTTAAGGTGAAGGAGAGAGTGGATAAGGCTTCAAATGATCAAATGGGTCTCTAAGAATTTGGCTGTGTGTATCCTCCTTGCCAAAGGAGTTCGTAGGATGTTGTGGGAAGCAAGACAAAGGAAAAGCATAGGAAAGAAAACTTTGATTATCTCATTGATGTTTTTTCCTTAGTTATAATGCTATTTATGGACTTTTATCGAAACAACAAAGCACTGCCAATCTTCTGGGGCATGACTCCCTATAACTCCTCACTTCTGTGTTTAAGCCACCATTTTTGCTGCTACAATGATTGGGGGATATGCTAACTAAACCCATAATTCGTATTTTAAGATCAACTTAGTGTAATGGGCCCGCTTTACATGTTTGGGGTCTCGATCCCTCGAGAGCAAGGTGTCCCTCTCTTTTTGAGAAACTTGATCTTTTGTCATGTGACCTCCTGTATTTTTATTGTCAACACATGTTCCCTACAACTCCATGTTCGCAAACATTGAGGGTGTGAATCTTACCCAAATTGATTTCATATCAAAAAGGGTATTGACACATTTAATTCTTTAGTGCGATTCTTGGGAATTTATCAAAAAGGGTATTGATGTTATCCTTCCTTCTACAGTATAATTAACTCTTTGTCTCACTAATTTCTATATTGGAGAGATGTCATTGACCCTAGATAACTTTGTAATGTCCCATTATCCAAACTTTATCCATTGACCTATCATCAATTAATCGTATATTGATCAGGTAGATAGGGTTGGGACTAGAAACACTGTCTCTAGATATAATGGCATATCCATGACCTCATCATGTTGTCTTGTCTTATCATATAATTTGGTAGCAACATTTTCTTTCTCATCTTTTGGGATTTCCCACTACAACCTTTTCAATTTCCTTTGTAAATGATGTCCCCACCATTCTAGATCTTCTAGCAATAATAGGTCTCCTGATCAAAGGTGTTGACCCTGTCTCCATGATCGACTAGGATTTTCATACCCCAAAACTTGTATTGTATCTTTCTTGCGATGACTTTATCTGTCAATATTGGGGTACTAGACTTTTGATACATGTAGAACATGATACTTTTTACTGTTGTGGTTCTTCCTTTGTTGTCTACATTCATAGAACCAAAGTGAATAGCGAGTATACATGGTATATCTCCACCATCATGTCTGATACAATCTATCACTTGCAGCTTTTTTTGCCTTGATTTATCATTTGGCCACTTCTACTTTCTAAAGTGGTGGTTCTACACACACCTTGTAGGAGGTATGTTGTAGTTTCTTCAACTCTAGATCCATATACTTTTCCTAAGTTTGGATTCGTGTACCTCTCCCTTTAACAAATATGTTTTAAGCCACATTCCTCCAACCTCGATTCATCCATAGATATCATCACCTAGTTATGGTCTATCAACCCTGATAACATAATCTTCCTTCCTTGATATTTTAGTTCTCCTGAGTCCTCTTCCACTACCATATATAAGAACAATCTCTATAGAATCGGATTGTGAAGAATCCTTTTCCCAATATTCTTATTTTGTGGTGCCCCTTAATCATCTCAATTATCACAATTCTTCTTCAGTTATATTTTCCTCATTGCATGGCCCATCAATTAGGGTTTGGTAGGGCTTGGCGGCTATTAGAGAATTGTTCATTGATTAGGATAATCAACAAGAATTCTTTTTTCCACTTCCTAACTCATTTCCTTGCTTTGGAGAGGCCTTAGAATTCTCTTCTTGTTGGGTCTGTCTATATGGAGATGACCAAGGTCTCAATTGGTTAATATCAATTGAGGTTCACCAATTATAGTATGGATGTATTGTAGACACGAAATTTTCACTCCAAGCCTATGTAGAGACTTAAAATGATAATTTCTTATCTACTCTTGTGTGAGCGTGCCAGCTAGTTTTCAAGAAACTAGCAAAAATGTGAACAAATCTGACTTTACTTGGCGATTGGGCTAAGCAAGCTCTTTTTGCTTTAGGTCTTCTTGAACCGATGCTCAAGGGTCAGCCTAAACACTTAGAAACTTCAATTTTAAAAGTAAGAAACTCCAATTAACGTGATGATGAGGTGTTTTTCAAAGAAGATATGAAATGCACTTGGTTCAAGCTCCAAAATGAACAAGTGCTGGAAAACAGAATATTCTGTTTTCAGGCCTTGTTTCCTGAATCGATTTCAGTGCCTTACAAACCTCCTAAAATCATCAAAATTTAACATAACTGGTCCTGAGATGTGGAGGGTTTGTAGCACTTTATAGATCATAATTCAAAGTTGTATTGATGTAAAATTAAATGTAGGAAGTATCTCTGCTCAGGTACCCGGAACTGTTCTGTCACAAAAATATAGATACTCAAAGATGAGTCTGTATCTTAGTGCTTCAAGTTCTAAATTTAGTGAATTTAATCTTGATAGAAATCTATAGATGTAAGTCTTCCAATGAATCAAAATTCATCAATTGTGGAGGTCTACATATAGAGTTATGGGATGAAAAACTAGGCTTTATTGCAGAAAAACATGTTGGACAGACAATTAACAAAAATTATTCTGACTTTGTATAGTTTTAATTATGTGATTACAGGGCCCTAAAATTTTTGAAAATTTTATTAAAAGTGTGCCCATGTGAGTAGAATATGTGTGCAAATTTTTGGAGTAATTGGAGCAGAAATTTGAGAATTAAAAATAAATCAATTAACATATACAGAGATGATAAAATCCAATTTCAGGTTTTTAGAAACATACGTGATGCAAACTCACACAAAATGAAATTGCAACAACACAACATCACGAATTGAAATTGCTGAAAGGAACTGAAGGAAAATATGTATATAAGCTTAAGCATAGAGGGGGTAGAGAGTATAGAGTGTTCTATAGAATATATTGGGGAAGAATCGCATAAACAAACACATAGAGTGCATGTGTGAGAATGAAAATTCAGTAAATCTAATCGTTATTACAAGATGGGAGGAGACAAGGCTCCATTAATATAACCCCTTTCAAATTGAATTAGAGGAGAAGAAGGATTAAAATCAAAGTATGAGAATACTTACAACTTTCCACCAAATGGCCGAAAATTCCAAGAGTAGAATCCGGCCTTCTTCTTTCTTGAATGTCTTTCAATCTCACTTGCACTCAATACCTAGATCTACCCCACTCTCTTACCCACCTTACCTTCACTCCTTGCAGCCCACAACCTAGGGAAGTTGCAGCACTTCCTTACTAATCCCAACCCGTACCTCTCTCACCCAAGTGGCAAAATCCTCACAAGACTGAAGATGGTGAACCCGCCCCCCCTTGGCCCTATTTATAAGCCAAGGAGTTGGTTCTAGGCCCTTCATTGGGGCGGGTTGGATAGGCTCCAAATCCAGCTTGTGATCCATATTGAAGTGGTCCCTTTAAGATGATATGGATCAACCCCATGTGGGTTGGTTTCTAGACTTGGTTCGGCCTTGTCTAGGCCCAATCGGGTGCACTCTCTTAGCCGGCCAAGAAGGATGGGGACTTGATTAATTTTGGCTTGATCATATGAGCTGGTCGTAGCCTTTCAAATTCAACCTTACAAACTCAATTATTTCTATGATAAACAATCCATCTTAGCCATGCATTTGAACTTAAATTGTCTTTAAGTGATCCATCTGGTGAAATTGATCCAATCCATAATTCCGGTCCAATTCATCCTATCCACCTGTAGTCTTCATCCGTTTTTTATAAGCTTCAATCTTCGTATCTTATTTGCTTTATCCGGATAGGCTTCTGACTCGGTCCATCCTTCGCTTTTTGGAATTGGTCTCGATTTGGATTTGGATTGGGTCTCACCTGTTTGTCTGATTTGTTTTGAAATCCATGGGCTGTTAAACTTGAATTTAAAACCTTTATTTTGAAAGTTTCTAAAAACTTTAAAAGTTGGGATTTTCGATTTGGAAAATCATAAAGGTTTTAAATTGATTTTCGATTTTGGGAGTTTTGAAAATATTTTTATTTTGGGTGTTTATTGATGCCCCTCTTTGGCATTAATCCATGTGTAATGTAAATTGCAAAAGGGAAATATGGCTATATCTTAAGAGCGGAAAGGCTCAATTGTGCAAGTGTGTGTCGTGTATATATGGAAAGACTACTCATACAGCTGAACCTTAAAACCCAAATCTTAAAGACATAGCGGAAGGGAAATACTTATAATATATATGGGCCCGAAGGTCGCTAACGTGTGCGTGGGTGTTGTGTATATATGTAAAGACAACTCACATGACTTGTAATGTAAAACCCAAATAGAATTGCAATATGGCCCTTATTAGGATCTTGGGAGTAAGAGCGAAAGCTCAATGTGTGTGAGTGTAGAATTGAAAAACCACGCACATGACTTGAATGAAACACCCAAATAAAATTGCAATATGGCCCTTACTAGGGTCTTGGGAATAAGAGCAAAAGCTCAATGTGTGTGAGTGTAGAATTGAAAAACCACGCACATGACTTGAATGAAACACCCAAATAAAATTGCAATATGGCCCTTACTAGGGTCTTGGGAGTAAGAGCGAAAACTCAATGTGTGTGAGTGTGGAATTGAAAGACCACGCACACAACTTCAATTAAAACACCCAAATAAAATTGCAATATAGCCCTTACTAGGGTCTTGGGAGTAAGAGCGAAAGCTCAATGTGTGTGAGAGTAGAATTGAAAGACAACACCCACGACTTAAATTAAAACCCACACAACTGAATATATATAAATATACCTATATCTTAGGGGCTGTCAAGGCCCGTGTGTGTGCAAAAAGAGTGTGCAGCTAAGAGCAGGAAGGCTCAAGTGCACGTGTGTGTTGGTGTGCCAAACCACATTATTACAATCGGGGAGAGAAAACACTCCATTATTACAACCCCGTATCAAATTTAATTAAATATAAGCAAGTTCATATAATGGACCGAGTTAGGCACTTATGTGTAGCTGGTCCGTGTTCAACTTGCTTGGCTTTAGCCTCGTGAGTCGCCTTGGGCAGTCGAAGGGGAGCTCCTTAGGCGAATGTGGGCAACATGTAGGGGTGTTGGCCGAGTGGAAGGAGTGGTAGGTAGGGGTGCTGGCCGAAGGGAAGGTGTTGGCTGAATGGATGGAAGATGGTGTTGGGGAATGGTGAAGGCAGCTGGGAAGATGGTGTTGGGGAATGGTGACTAAGGGAGGTGTTCAGCTAGGAGCTAAGGTGGGTGGTGTTGAAGGAAGGTAGTGGGGTATGGTGCAGGTCGGCCGGGTGTAAGGGAGAAGGGTAGGTGGCGGATGGATGGGAGTGTGCAGTTGGGAAAGAAGGAGGTGGAAGTGGTGGCCGGATGGTAGTGGAAGAAGAGTGGCAGCTGAAGGGTGCTCCTTGTCGAAGGTGGAAGGTGATGGAGTCGGTTGAAGTGGAGAGGTGGTAGCCGGGTGGTGGAGTGGCGGTGGATGGAAGGTGGCCTTTGAGCATGGAGTGAGTGGGGGTGAGAGTGAAAGAGAGAGAGTGGAACCCACAAGGAAGGGGGGTTTTTATAGGCTGGAAATGGGCTGGGTCAGTTGGTAGAAGGTGGGCCAGATATTTGTAATAAGGTGGGCATGGGACACGGTTTGGGGTAGGTCAGTTAGGGGGGCTGGTTAGTGGTTTAGGGTAGGTCGGTTAGGTGGGTTGGGATATAGTGGTTAGGGGTTTAATTAGGTGTACTAAGGTGGGTTTAGGCTTAGTTGGTTAGGGTCTAGGTGGTCTAGCTAGGTGAGGTGGGCTAGGTGAGGTTGGGGCGGTTTTGGGTGAGAAGGGTTAGGTCTAGGTTAGGTTTAGGTCAGGTTTTAGGGAAAGTGGTTAGGTGAGGTGAGCTAGCTTAGGGCTAGGTTTAGGAACCTCCCCTTGGCGCCGGTCCATTGGTCTAGTTGCAGCCATGTCCAAGTTGGTGCAGCCCCAGGTTAGGTGTAGGTGCATAGAAGCTTAAACCCACACTTTAGGCTAAACCCACAAGGTTAACCCACCCTTAACCAAAAGTCAAGCCTACCAACTTTCTCACTCATACTTTATCACCCCCCTTCCTCTCTCTACCCAAGCTTTTCACGTGAAATGTTGTGGGGCCCTCACCTCCATTTATGAGAAGGTGATGTGGGCCATGGATGTAGATATTGGATTTGGATCTTGGGATCCAAATCCAAATCCAAATCCAAATACATGTTGGGTTTGGATATGGATATATATGGTCCAGATTCGGCCCAAATCTGTTTTTTTTATTCCTTCAAGGTGTTTCAAAACGGACGGTTTGTGCGGGGCCTGATTGCATCAGTACTCCGTCTTGCATTGGGTCTTCGCCAACATTGTCGTCCGCTCTTCTTCTCACCTTCAAGAATTCATTTTGAGCAAATTTCTGATATCTGGGGCTTGGATGTCTGAGAATCTGGGGATGATTTTGATATGAGAGTTGATGTGTCGGGCTTGAAGTATGCTTTGGGTCCGGGCTCTCCTTTGCCTTTTCGGTCCTGCTTTCGTTAGGCCAGGCTGCTTTCGGGATTTCAAAACACCTTTTTAAGGTTTTAAAACTATATGTATAGAGTTTTAAAACATAATATACAGGTTCAAAGTATGTACAAGGTTGTCTGGAAGGCTCTTGGGTTTCCAGACTCAAAATAGCCCTTTGAGGTTGTTTTTGTGAAACTAGGTATATTTGAGAAAATCATGGGATTTTGGGGTGTTTACAGATGTCCCTCTTTGGCATTATCCAAATTTATTTGGATAATGGCAAAGACGACAACACCCCTGTCAATGTCTCCCTAGATCTATCCACGAAAATATGGGATCGTCCCAATTTTTAAGCAAAATCTCTCTTTTAAACCTGGAAGGAGGAGATATCACGCCAAAGGACACATTTTCTAAGGTTTTTGGTTCTAAACGGGATCATGTTATGCAAGTGTTCATGCGTGGATGTGTACATGCATGACATGGATGAGACGCCAAGAATGGCGACCTCCCAGAGATCAGATGGCATGGTCGAACTCTTGAGACTTACGAAGACCTGCTGCTCCAAGTGAGCGGGCCCTATGTTGCTCGATGTTCGATTTTTCAAAATCTATTTACAAAGGGAAAACTACTTTTAGCCACAATCCTAAGGATCTCGAGCTCTTCGTGTTTGCCTTTGCTTGAGTCTTGACACTCGCTAATCTAGTGGAGGTTTTATAAGAAAACAAGCTATATTTCAAAATACCTACGCCTTACTCGAAGCGTCGAATTCTCAAACAAAATGAAATTCAAGTAAGCAAATCCTATTTTTACTTTAGGATTCCTGGAAATGAACCATGTTTTACTTGGGATAAGTCGTAGGGATGGGAAAGAGATACCACGGTCCCTTCTGAAGCGTCCCGTGGTTTGAGGCATAGAAGGCGGAAAACTGCTCTTTTTGAGCTTTTTGGCCTTTTCTTCCTTTTTTTCATAGAGGGTCTCCCTTTGGGAGTATTTTTTCTTTAATCCCTCTTTTCCATAAGAGAATCAAAATTTTCTTTTGATTTATGTTTCTTTCTTTGGGAAAGAGATTTTGGCCAGGATTTCCCTTTGTTTCTGGCCATATTTTCCTTTTGGACGGGGAAGAAAAGAGGGGAGGACTTATCCCAAGGTCATACTCGATCCATTCCAGATCAGCCTATTTAGAAATAGCACGTACTACTTGCAAATATCTTGCTATATTGAACTAGGCCTTTCTTTGTAAGAAGAAGGATTTTGAAATGTAGCCACGTATTTGGAACACTCCACTCTTTCACAAGTGTGAATTCTCTTGCTCAGGGTCACACAATTCGCCTTTGAACCTTACTTTCG